>OX243837.2:25742500-26942500 GCA_945859575.2 Herminia tarsipennalis
CGAATGTTCTTTTCTAGACTATGATCTGTTAATAAATACGTATAATATTTTAGATTTACCTTAAGTGTTTACATTTTGGAACTGGCGCTAACTTCATCAGAACCTTTCTGATAATTATTCAGTTGCAATTATGTAATATAATTATATATTAATAATGAGTACATAGCTCAATTTGAACAAAGAAATTATTCCTGTGAACATCTCAATAATTTGTAACATTCAGAATGAATATTACAGCAGGAAAACCAAAATCCCTTGGAACAAATGCATCCATTTTCAACTCGGTTTATTTAAAAGAGAGATGATGGTACACGTCACAGGGAGCTTGCACAGAGGTATTTAATTAAGTTTCCTGTAAATTCGGACCAGTATTTAACATGGCCGCCCTCAGGCCACTCTTTTGTGAACCACTGTTAGCTTAGGTGAAGCAAATGTGTATTTTGGACTTCATCAACGTTTTCACAGTGTAGACTGTACATTTACTAGTGATAAGCTGCTCTTATAGCTTGACAAAGGAGTTGTGGTTGCAGTTTTGTTGTGAACAATTTTGTCAATGAATGTACTCGTGAGAGAGGATAGTTAAGTTTTTTTTTTTGCTATTTAAAAGGGGCAAGTTAGGTAGTTACTGAAGCCTATGTATGCACCCAAATAAATTCGAGCGAAAGTAAGAAAATAGTTCCTACTTTACATATAGGTATTAAATAATTTTTGCATCCGTCAATTATCGGCGAAATACATTTATGTTGAGAAGTACAAGAAGTTTTAATGATCTTTTATGTGTGTAAAGTTGACATAGACTTGTTTTGCAATAGCACAACCACTGTACGAAAATTATATAATAATTTATTTTTCGACAATAACAACAGCAGTAATAGCGGCACCCATACTTAATGACCTCAGCGTTTTTTTTTTTACGACTTTTATTCATATCTTTTTAATATTTTTGTTTTAATTATGTTTTTTAAACTTAAGCTCTTTTTTTTAAATGATCATTTCAATGTGGAGGCTTGTTAATAGCAATATTGTAACTAATGTATTTTTTATTTATACCATGTTATTGGTCTGTAAGCCTTCTTCATAACAAAATAAATAAATAAATATCTCTCTACTGCTCTGTGCTACTATGTTATGATATGTCTATCAAACGATTGGAAACATAGATACCTACCTAATTACAGCTTGACTTGCACATATAGTAGGTACAAATATTTACACGATTTATGAGATTTTTATTTGGACTGTTTGAAGGTTAATCTATATCTGAAAATTATAAATGGGACTGTTTAGTCATTACAAACATCAAGCGACCTACTTACTCATTTATTTGACTCTGTAGCACTATAAAGTTTATACGAATCACGCAAATCTTTATACCGGACTATTTTTCTAATCGTCTTTGAAACTAGTCCAACAGTCGCAGTCGTCAAAATAGCAAGTCTACAAGGACATGAAGAACTAAACTCGATCAGAAAGTGTATAAATCTGAAATAACGAACGCGACCTAAATCTCATTCCAGTCAACGTCTAAGAATGTTTCTCACTGTTTATCTTCTAATTGAAGTCCCGGCAATTTAAGGCTAAACGGACAAATACAAGTGATGTCACTGCTAAACGGGGAAGCCAATTTTTAGGGTCACTATTCTATTGGGTAGATTAATCATGGTCATATTCAGTAGATTAATGAATTACTGGACGCGTGCTGTAAATTTTACGTCTTTTTGTCTTCAGTATTTATATTACTAAATTTAAAAATAGTACAACGACTAAACAAAACTAGCACAAAGACTAAATTTTGTCAAATTCTAGTGATCTCAAAGGATTTAATGGTTCGAAAAGATAGTAAGGATTTGTGGCTCAAAAAATATAATTTCTTAATTCAATATTCAATATATTTATTTTGCAAAAACACAGGTACAAAAAGGTGTTAGTAATTACAATAATTAGTGCAATCTATGTTTAACCTATTTGGTGTGCAAATGTTCACAAATAATTAGTATATAGTTAGTTATTTAAATCAATTACAAAACAATATTATTATTATTAATCAGATTTACAGTCAATATAATTATCGAAATCAAGGCATGTCAACTATACTATCATTAAAATAATCATTTAGGGTGTAGTAACACTTTTCCTTAAGCATATTAATAAGCTGCTTTTTAAATTTGACCTTATTGTCTATGTTCTTAATGCACGATGGAAGTTTGTTATATATTAGTGGCGCTTTACAAAATATGCTATTATGCATCAGCGTTGTTTTACACGGTACCACACACAATTTACCAAAGTGACGTTGTCGATCTCTTTTACTGAATAGGTTTATATTCTGTTTCACAAATATTGCGCTTTCGTAGATGTATAGGCAAGGTAAAGTTAGTAGACAATGTTTAATAAAATAAGGGCGGCACGAGTCTCTTGGCTTTAAATTGAACATTGTTCTAATACAGCGTTTCTGCGCTCTAAACACAAGGAGCCAGTCAGTAGAGTTCCCCCAAAAAATGATACCATAACGCAATGTCGAGGAAATGTATCCATGGTAGGCAGTTATGAGCGCGTCTCTACTCGTTATGTATTTCAGCCGGTACAACCCATACGTAAACTGGCTGATCTTTTTGCATACATGTTCAACGTGTGTCTTCCAGTTCAATTTCTGATCCAAATGTAACCCTAGAAATTTAGTGCTTGAACATTCTTTAATTTGTGTCCCCTGGTAACTAATATTAATTCTATCGTCATTTCTATTTACTACTGGCCTTTGCTTGAAATTAATAAGTTTAGTTTTATCTAAATTAATTTTTAAATTATTTAATGTCAACCAATGGATAATACATGTCAGTGTGTTATTAATAGTAGATTGTAGTGTTGTCAATTTTGAGTCGGAGAATAATACTGTACAATCATCGGCAAATAATGTAATTTTGTCATTAATATTAATTGAAATGTCATTTATATATATAATAAAAAGCAGTGGTCCCAGCACACTTCCCTGGGGTACACCGTATTTAACCTTTCTGACACTAGATTGACATGTTTCCTCCATTTTTGTTATTGTGCTTACTGTAGTTATTTGCGTGACCTGCTCCCTGTCAGATAAGTAAGACGAGATCAATTTATGAGCATTACCCCTTATTCCATAAGAAGAAAGTTTAATTAGTAAAGTATCATGCCTAACATAGTCGAAAGCTTTCGTCATATCCATAAAAAGACCCACTGCCGGCTGTCTTCTGTCCATATTAGAGGTAACAGATCGTAGAAAATCATAGGTAGCCATGTTTATGTTTTTATTTTTCCTAAAGCCATATTGTTCAGGTATCAGGACAGATTCCTTTTCAAAAAAGGTATAAATAGAATTATAGATAACTTTTTCGTATAATTTAGCAAATATAGGCAACAGTGCTACCGGTCTGTAATTACCTATGTTGAGAGTGTCGCCCTTCTTATAAATTGGTTTAATTATGGATTTTTTTAGTTCATGAGGGAAGACACCCTGTTCAAGGCTTAAGTTAATTAAATAGGATATAACAGGTGCTATCAAGTTACCGACATCTTTGACTATAGACGTTGTTATTCCATCAATACCGGCGCTTTTTGTATTTTTCAAATCCATGATTATATTAAGAATGTCAAAGGATGATATAGGACTCATAAAAATTGAATTACATACTTGACCAGGTGAAGTTTTCATAAACTTCAGATTACTCTCATTATTTACAATGTCAACATAGTAGTCATTAAAAGCATTACATATTAATTTGGGATTATTTATCAATTTGTCATTAAATTTAATTTCAGTAAAATTTAGATTAGGCTGTTTGTTTTTTACTCCATTTATAATTTTCCATTTAAAATTAAAAGAGTTTATACCTTGTTCTTTTACATTATTGCCGAGTTCGAGCTTCGTGATAATTGGTTTATTTTATTCAAATGAGACAATTACAGGCAGAAACCGATATTTTTATAAAATTTATATTCCTAACAGGACGCAGCGAGGCGGGTGAGGCAACTGATAAGGGATTAAAATATGCAAGCAGAGATAAAGGGCTGAGTATTTTTAGCAATTTGTTCCACGTTTTATCTTTTTCCTTATCAATATTTTATTTTGAAAAGGCCTCGGCGTTAAATCTATTAAAGAAATGTAAACCTTTTTTCTAATTTGTATTCCGACCAACAACCGTGTGCAATTTTTACTCAGTTTTATTTGGTTGCTACCTTGTACCTAGGGGTACAATCAGAAACGTAAGTCGCTTTGTTCTACTAATATTATAAACTATGATGGATTTATGTTTGTTACGCTATTATCCTAAAAGACGGATGATGATAGAACTCTACAATGATATATAACAATAGCACAAAGGCTATAAAATACAAAATTATCGCGGGCGAAGACGCAGGTAAAAGCTAGTCGAATGTAATATTACGAAACGCAAGAGCTCAAAAACTAATGGTACATGTCAAAATCGAAAAAAACACTAGTAAAAATACTTGGAGATTTGCTTGTAAATATAAACTGGCGACTTGTTACACGTATTGATGACGGCAATATCACGAAACGTTTTCAGCCGAAACGGTAATCATAAATCAATGATTCACACATTGCTAAACTTATTTTATTCGTAGACCGGAAACATTAATGTATCTATCTGCGAGTGTGGCCAAACTCTGATATAATTAATCATCTGTAATTCTATATAAATAATATTACTTAAATTAAATCGTACCTACTATATTTAATAGTAATCATTACAAGTTCAAGGCATGTGCGGTTGCAATCTTTTCTAATAGTTTGAACTCGAACAAGCAGCTTTGGAAGTGAAAACTTCTTCAGCGGCGTTGTGCACTTTTTTGGTATGGGTAAAAATTGTTAAACTCGCGTCAGGACACGCGACCTGATCGAAAATTTGTAAGACGATTGTAAGATTTGGGAGAGCAGGTAAATTTCGCCACCATCTACAATGGTAATATAGCTCAGGTGGAAAATCGGGCGGTCCAGAAACAAGAAGACCCCAGTTCGAGTCCGCGTAACGATTTTTTTTTTCCTCTTTTTTATTATAATTTTTGATTTTGGTTTTTTGATTTGTGATTTATTAATTCATATTTTTTTATTATTATGTCAGTAAGATCTAAAAATATTTTACCAATTTCATCAGTATTTAATATAACGTTCAAGTTTTCATTTCTGCCAGCACTAACGGAGTGCAACCCGTTTTTTTTTTCAAGTAAAGCAATATACATGTTGTATTTTGTTGTGCTTTATTTTGCACGGCGCGGAAAACCTCAAGGATATAAACTTGTAGGTGTTATCTTCACACAAAAGGTATTTTATCTACTTTAGTGCCTTCATTACCTAAACTCGTTAGGCTAAAGCTGACTAAGCTAGAGTAACAAAGTACCACAATGCCACTACATTGTTGACATTCTATTGACATATCCTCAGGTCAATGAACTCAGATAAGGTTGTAGCGAGTTAATCTGTGCTCATAAATCACTAGTATTGGGTAAACATGTGATAATAGCTCTATAAACTTGCCTTAAGATGGGCTGAAGGGCTATTACGATGGCCAAGTTAGGTACGTGGAAGATAAAACTTGTAATGCCATCATACTTATGAGAAGTGTTATAGCTTAGTAGCTAAAGCATCGCATTCGTAATCGTGAGGTCACAGGTTCGAATCCTACCTATTATACTACCGACGTGAACCCACTCCTAATACAAGCCTTAGAGCTTAGCTGGAGGGGTTAACAATGCTAGTAATGTGATACTCAACTCCATATTGCTAGTTATCTTCATAAAAAATAATCATAATAGTCGTAGATAATGTGAAATAATTACACGTGGTAAGTTTATTTTATTTTTCAAAGACGACTTCCGCAGTAGGATACAAATCACGGACACAAAGTACACCCAGACTAGGAACAACAATTTGTAGATCACACAAACTGGTGTTCCGTGTGGATATCGAACCCACCTCCTCTTGCGTAGCAGTTGGATACACTCCCACCACGCCACAGAGGCATTACGATTATAATGTTATGTCTAGATTCCTAGACCAGCATGTTAAGTTGAAGGCATTCAAAATTGGTGTATTTTGTGACAGGTTCATTCATTCATCAAAGTCTTCTATTTAACACTACGTTTACTTACTGAGGCAACCTTCCATCTAAAAAATATCTACATATAGAAATCCGGTGAAGAGTGATTAGTAGGCCTTTCGAAGGCACACCTGACTGAAGTGTGTGTACCTACATGAACTATAGTATACATATGAATCTTAACTCATGAGTGAAGTGTTCAGTTACTCGTGTTCTAATCGCGTTAACCAAATTTTGAAACGATAAAAGATAAGCGTCACATTGTGTCGTTAATCTTTTAGCCACTGCTTTTATGTGACGTGACACATATATGAAGGGTTTAGCCTCCCAACAAAACGTAAACGCAAAAGGCATCGCCGATTTTTGCGGTGGTACGTCTCTACGCTATCAATAGCTCTTCGTCGCGTCTTCGTGAAGTTTGCACCATATTTCATCCCTTTAAGGAAAGATTTTTTTTGAATCCGTTCATAGCGTACCTACCTTTATATCATTCATAATAACTACCTACCTATGTTGTTATTATGTCATATGTGCCCGTTTCAGTCCAGTTTCCTTATATCTATACTAATATTATAAAGGTGAATTGATTATGAAGGTTTGTTTATTGGTTCGATAATTTCATATCATCACGCTACTCCCAATAGGAGCTGAGCATCAATGGAAAATGTTACAAAAACGAAGAAAATTTACGTAGAAAAAGTTGCGCGGCTCAGCTTGTCGATACTAAAACTATAAAGCTGCAGAGTTTGTTTGTTTGAACGCGATAATCTCAGGAACTACTGGTTCGAATTGAAAAATTATTTCAGTGTTGGATAGCCCAATTATGGCTATATAACATCACGGTACTCCCAATAGTGGCTGAGCATCAACGAAAAAAGTTGCGCGGGTCAGATAGTTTATAATACAATGTTTACAGTGCAATGTTTATAGAGTCCGAAAACGCCAAAAGTATCGTTTGCACGACAATCACAATAACTCCCACAAATCAACAGTTAAATCACGTTCTGTGAACTCAATATTTACTATAAGACTACAACATTTTCACTTACTCGTTAATTATGCACTTTCACTGTATAAGTGCATATTGTGTTATTTTTCACAGGACTCTTGTTTTCACGTCGTGTCGCCCTCAACGCTGACCGCATTTCCTATGCTATTATTAACAATGTATGAGCAATTAACTGTTGTTATTGTTTTACTGTGAGAAACGTGTATCTAGACGACCTCTTTGTGTTCATTAAAATGTATCTCGACAAATCACAAAATACCGAGACTACAGAAATACAAATTTATAATTCTTTATTTATTTAAGGAAGCAAAAAAATACACTTGTGATAAAAATGATTTAACATTGCATTTTTGTCTCGTAAAACAATAGGTAATGCCGGAGAGAAATAAACCAGTTAAAATTTATAAACAAATAAACATTGTATTTCTTTCAAATCACCACGTTTACAATGTGTGTGTTTTTATAAAATTTACTTGCAATACAGGTAAGGTGGTAGGTACCACTGATATAATCATACACCATTTTAAAGGACTGATGAAAATTCTAGGTAAGTACAGTCGCGGAATGAAAATGTTCGTCACTTAAGTCCAATTTTGTTTGAGCCGAATCAAGACAAAACAATAACGCCAACATGACTATAATAATAATAATAATATCTTGGGACAACCCACACAACGTCGTCTGATCCCAAACTAAGCAGAGCTTGTACTATGGAAACCAGACAACTGATAAACATACTTATATATTTCTAAATACATACATATTATGGATAAATAACACCCAGACACAGAATAAACCATCGTGCTCATCACACAAAGTTTTATCCTGGGTGGGGATCGAACCCACGACCTCTTGCGTAGCAGTCGGATACACTCCCACCGCGCCACAGAGGCAGTCAATGACTATGACCATGTCAATGTTGTCAAAATAATATTAAGGTTTTACTCAGATTAAAAACTAAATTGATGGAAGCTTGAAATAAAATACTTTTTCGTTAAGAAAGTATACATAAACCACACGCAAAAAAGTTTTTATTTCAAGGTGATAGACAAAATAACTGAGAAAATTTATTGACAGTATTGAGATTGATATACAAGACTTGATAGACAAGAATGATAGCACGGCAATTTTGAAATATCACACCCACAATGGGTATTAATAACATTATACGACTATTTCTCGATTTGCTTAAAGAGAACATGATGAACCAAAGAAAACATGGGTGGCAAGAACGATATTTTGACAAAGCCAACACTGCTACCTATATCTGTCTTATTTTAACACATTATTTTCACGTATTTTAATCAGTAGCAGAGAGTGATAGGGGATAATGAGTCAGATAAATACGTTCCATGTACTCTCACATTTCATTAACCCGATAGGTTTTAGTTCAACTGCTCATAGTTAAGAAATATTGGTCTGAGTAAATTTAAACTCTCAAACAGTTAAGCACAATTTGCAGCATATGGGAATACAACTGTCTGGTGTGATACATAGTTTGAAAAGGTAACATGTGCTTGCAAAGCGTTAAATGAGTGTATTTGAAAACTGACGAACACTTTCATTCCGCGACTGTACTTAAATAAGCTTCATATATGTACTTCGCTTGACTAATGCACACATAAATATGACTTTGTGTTTCGAAATTAGGTATCCGTGAAAGATGTCTACAACTGTATATTGCTCGAGCAAATAACATATGACGTTAGCCTTCTGTACTCTCAGTTTTTTGTGTATGCAAGTTCATCTTGAATGTTTCTCGCCACTAAATATAGTATTGGGCACTGTATAGTGTTTTTATTTTATTTACTTTTTTATTGTACTATTGAAGTTAATTTTTGTACGAGTATTCATTTGAATGGGAGCAAATAATTTTGTTTAGCTTTTGTTCCCATTGTTTTGGTATACGTATTGTTTTAGTGAAATGGACTGTCTGAATATGAGGTTTATTTTAGTTGTTAATGTGGGTTTGTAGTGATTTCAATGTTTGAAATATTTGAATAACAATAGTTATGCCTCCGTAGATATTATTGGATAATCTGACTGTTTTACTTGACTGTTAAAAATGATAAAAATTGTAAAACGTGTGCAGTAGACAGTTATACCTACAGGTCTACAGTAATTTTTTTTTTCTTTTTTAAAAAAGATGTCTTCCGCATTAGGGTACAAGCCCTGTGTCGCGGGGGACTTTACTAACATACAAGTCACGGACACAAAGTACACCCAGACTCGGAACAACAATTTGTGGATAACAAAGTGATGTCCCGTGTGGGAATCGAACCCACGATCTCTTGCGTAGCAGTCGGACACACTCCTACCACGCCACAGAGGCAGTCTAAAAAAAGTGAACAGAATAGGTTCTAATTATTCCGAACAAGCACTGCTCACCATAATGGTTACCACCTTTATTTTCTACTGGCATTTAGAATTCAGCAAGCTCATTTTCACTTCATTCATTTGAAACGAGAGTTGCTACTTAAATCCATCGATAGGAACTTCTGCGTAATTCTTTATTCTACGTATACTATACTCACTTATTTTTGTTACACAGTGTATAGTTAATCATTCAATTAATTAACCTGTAATGTTCTCAAATATTTTCTTATTGTCTGAATCTCCAATCTGAAAATCTCCCCTGCCCGCATTTCAGCATTAATTTTATTAAAAAAATACAAACACCGCGCAAGTTGCGGCTATTGTCATAATTTACATTTTTTCAGCCCTCTAATACAGGTACAAATATTGCTTGCATTTGATGAGACTTCTCCATGTTATAACATAAGTTTATATTTACATAGACAATATACGTTTAATATTAAGAACTGCTTCTTTATATTATTTAAAAAAAAAAAAAGCACAGAGATGTGTTTATCAGAAAAGAAAAGATACATTTATTCGTTGCATTACATTAAGTTACATTAAATGTTGTGCCTCGCGGTTGCAACGAATGGGTGTCCAGTTCAGCATAAGCTAGACTTAAGAGCCTGGCGCTGGTTTTCAACTGGAACCCAGCGAAACGTGTTCGTGTGCGTGTGTGTGTGTGTGTGTGTGTGTGTGTGTGTGTGTGTGTGTGTGCGCGTGTGTGTGTGTGAGTGAGTGTGTAGTGAGTGTAAGACTACTATAGACCCACTTTGATTTAAGTACCTAATATCATCACTACATAGTATAAAACAAAGTCGCTTTCTCTGTCCCTATATCCCTATGTATGCTTAAATCTTTAAAACTACGCAACGGATTTTGATGCGGTTTTTTTTTTAATATATAGAGGGATTGAAGAGGAAGGTTTATATGTGTAATAACATCCATTAAATAGTGGACAAATAAGGAGCGGAGCAGCAATAAGAAATGTTGCAAAAACGGGGAAAATTTACGCAGACAAAGTTGCGCGGGTCAGCTAGTTAAAAAATAAAAGAAGCAGTAAGTAAAAGGTAGCTGTATGGGTATTTTATACGAGAAGAAAGAGCACAATTCTTGATTATGGACTTGGTCACTAATCTAGAAGTCAGAAGACTTTATTCAGTCACTGTTATCTTTAGTTACTTTTTATCTATTTATAAAATACTAGCGGAAGCCTCGCGGTTTCACCCGCGTAGTTCCCGTTTCCGTGGGAATACAGGGATAAAAAATAGCCTATGTCACCCGGGGTTAGTGTAGCTTCACAACGATGAAAGAATTTTTCAAATCCGACCAGTAGTTTCGGAACCTATTCAATACAAACAAACAATCAAATCTTTCCTCTTATAATATACTAGCTGTCCCGCGCAACGAGAAATGTTGCAAAAACGGGGAAAATTTACACATACGAAATGTGTAAATTTTCCCGTTTTTGCAACATTTCTCGTCGCTGCTCCGCTCCTATTAGTCGTAGCGCGATGTATTTTTTATATTATTATTATATTATATTTATTTATAATGTTTTCCAAATACATCATTTTTTTACATATAATTCGCCAAACTGCAAAGTTTGTTGGCGATCATAAAGCACTCGTTATTGAAGATGTATGATCTAGTTAAATATAATATTACCTGTATTTTTACATAACTTATGCTAATTAATCTAATCTAATACTAATAATATGCTGTGTTAATGATATTATATACCATTAATTACAGTTCAATAACAACTTCATCACAATATATTATAACTACTTAGGATATACGATTTTAGCTTTCTCTTGTATTCTTGAACATTGTTACATTCTTTGTCAAGATTAATACAGTTATATATTCTGGGTATTATATAGCTACGTGATCGTTTACCATAGCAATTACAAGCTACTGGTTCTACAAAACGTTTACATGTAGTTTGTCTTATGTTCTTATAATATTCCTTAACAATTTTAAATTCTAGACTATTATATTGTTCTACAGCTAATAGATAATTTACCTTCTCATGCACTGGCAAAATGTTACATATTTTAAATAGTTGTTTATAATTTTCCTTACATTCTAATTTAGTTTTCTTATCTACTAATAATTTCAAAAACCTGATTTGCAAGTCCATTACCTTAATAAGATAAGTGGGGAAAGTACGGCCGTAAGAACTAAGTCCATAACTTATCACTGCATCTGGCAGTACATAATACAACATGGCTAGTGTGTCCCTATTTACCCTGTGGTTTATATGTTTAAATTTACAAAGAATCGAATTTAATTTATTGCAAACATTGTGAACATGCATCTTCCAATTAAAGTTACAATCTATAATTAAACCTAAATACTTATATTGTGTAACAAATTCTATAATTTCACAGTTATTACTGCATTGTTGAGAGTGGTGCAGACACTCATAAGAATGACCTATTATGTTAATGGGTTCGCTAGGCTTTTTCATGTATGGAGAGTGTATTAACATGCATTTAGTTTTTTTGGTGTTCAAAATGATCCCATTGTCATGAGACCATTTCAGTATACTTTCAAAGTCTTCTTGCATAGCGCTTTGGATATTGTATATGTTCCTGTCTGCATACAGCATGCATGTGTCATCCGCATACATGTATGTAGAGGAGTTTTTAATGACATTGCACATGCTATTCACATGCATGATGTATCCAACAGGACCATACACTGAGCCAGTCGGGACTCCATACATAACATGTTATATAGCCTATAGCCTTCCTCGATAAATGGGCTATCCAACAAAAGTAGAATTATTATAATCGGTCCAGTACTTTTTGAGTTTATTCGTTACATACAAAAATACAAATCTTTCCTCTTTATAATATTAGTGTAGAAGTATAGAAAGAAACATCTATTGTCATAATTATTTTTTTTCAGTCTTCCAATAATACAGGTACAAATATTGCTTGCATTTGAAAAGACTTCTCCATGTTATAACATAAGTTATATTTACATAAATAATATAGGTAAGTACGTTTAATATAAAGAAGCAGTATTTTATTCCGGGAAGGGTATGAGTTCAAATCTTCAGTGCACGCAGATGCGCTACAGTCAGCTTATCTTGAAGAATTAAGACTGTAATTTATGGTTAGCTTTTGCTAGCTTTTGTATTTTATGGATAGTACAATAGGTCACAGTAGCGAAGGGTTAAAAAATCTAAGGTAACCCGACACCATATATCTATCTTGGTGGACACGGTTCTTTATACCTAAAATATTATGTAACCACAATTCTAATGGAAACCGAAAATAATGGTGTTCTAAGCCCCCCCCGCCACTGATAGGTCACATTACTAGTATCTACCATCGAGATAATATGTACTTATTAATTATATCAATTATTGTTTTTAAACTTTCGCGATTTTTATACATATTAGATATATTTCGGGACTTAATCGCGTGAATTTTCCAAGATGATCGGTGTTCCGAGATGATCGGTGCAATTCGATCGAAACGTCGGGTAAATAAAAGGTTCGTACCTTTAAATAATTCACGCGATTAAGTCCCGAAATATATCTAAAATTATATCGTAGGTACCTACTTATATAAAACTTATAAGTATAATATATAACTTCTATACTACATTTAAACTACAAATTAAGACTTAATAAAACTAAAATATATCCAAAAAATTGGGACCCCTGGGCTTGGTTCCACAAATACTGGCGGCATTTCCTCGCTGTATAGCAATACTGATGCGTTGTGCGAGGAAGCTGCCAGCTCTACGGTCACCAGTGGAGTCGACCAATTTTTTGGAAAGTTCTTTATATAAATGTTGTGCACTTGGACCCCACGGGCCAAGGCCAATATATAATATATATATCATATAATATAATATCTTGGGACAACTCACACAACGCTATCTGATCCTAAACTAAGCAGAGCTTGTACTATGGAAACCAGACAACTGATGAACATACTTATATGTACATATATTTCTAAATACATATATATATTATAGATAAATAACACCCAGACACAGAATAAACCAACGTGCGCATCACACAAAGTTTTATCATGGGTAGGGATCGAACCCACGACCTCTAGTGTAGCAGTCGGATACACTCCCACCGCGCCACAGAGGCGAACAATCTAACTAAATAAAAATGTTGAAACTTACATACATTAATGAAATTAACCATGTAGGTAATATCGGGCAGACATAAAAGGCTCTTTATGTAATTAATTATACTAGCAACTGTTTTTAAACGGTTTCCCAGTGAAGGGTGATTATCGGCTATCGCGTAAAATATGTAGGTATACCTACCCATATTTCTGTTTTAGGTTTAACCATTTATCTTTAATATTTATTTATTACTAGATGTCTCGCGCAACTTCGTCTGCGTAAATTTTCCCGTTTTTGCAACATTTCTCATCGCTGCTCCGCTCCTATTGGTCGTAGCGTGATGTTATATAGCCTTCCTCGATATATGCTATCCAACAGTGAAATAATTTTTCAATTCGTATCAGTAGTTCCTGAGATTACCGCGTTCAAACAAACAAACAAACAAACTCTTCAGCTTTATAAAATTAGTACAGATTATAAAGAGGTAAAGTTTGTGACTTTGTGAGGTTGATAATCCTGGATCTAATGAATCGATTTTGAAAATTCTTTTACCAATAGAAAGCCACGTTATTTCAGAGTGTTATTATAGGCTATATAACATCTCTATATATATAAAAAATGCAGCTAAAACGGGGGAAAATGACGCAAATAAATGTGTTATATTAATAAGTATGAACTTGTAAGCTGATGGTATTGGAAAGGTATTCCCATAGCGGGTCAGCAGCTGCGAAACAATAGCAACATATACAACAACACCCAACCTTGTAATTACTAATAAAAGCAAAATTATCAATTCATCTCTTAAACCATCTAAAACATTCTTAACAAATGTGCTAACATTTTAAACGGTTCATGCACACCAAACAACAGCGCACAACTATTAGGGTCTTGAACACAAGCACTCGACAAACACCTCAAATGTTTTCCAACAACAAACACAGTGCTCACGTTCCAAAGAGGAACTCTTCAATTACATAACATGTAGAGCACGGTGTCTTACCAATCTGTTATAATCTTGGTGGTGGTCTGCCAAGTGTGAAATGGCAGGGTACCGTTGCCGCTGCCGACGTAACGGTGATAAACGATTAAATAAAAGAAGTTTAAATAACGTTATCGCACATTGCTATTACTGTGTAGCGAATTTATAAATCTACTATCAGTTTTTTATTCTAGAAGAAATAAAGAAACGTAAGTATTTATGTTATTTTTAGCGAACTTGCGAACTGCATGCGCCTTTGGTCTGCGTCCACTCTCTCCAATCGTTATCAGGCAACGACGCTACATGTACATCAATCTATACCCTTGATTAAGACTAGAACACCATGAACTATTAATACAGTAAGTAATATATCGATGTAGTCCATTAACTTACAAACAGAAACAACAAAAGACAATTTACTTATAGTTCCAGATACAATGGTGTTATTTGTTGTTGTTATTTATCGTATTGGTATAATATGCATTATTGATGAATATTATTTTTACACGTCGTATCTGCGACAACAATACTGCAACTCAGCATAAAGCTATGTTGTTTAACATAGGCCACGATACAGCGCTGTTTTTCAATGAGAACCCCAAGAGAGAAATTTTGCAAGATATAGGAACGCCGCTAGCCGAGTAGTCCAATATGTCCAAAGAATGACTGCCTCTGAGGCGCGTTGGAAATGTGTCCGACTGCTACGCAAGAGGTCGTGGGTTCGATTCCTACACGAGACACCACTTTGCGTGATCCACAAATTGTTGTTCCGAGTCTGGATGTACTTTGTGTCCATGACGTGTGTTTGTAAATTCCCCCGCGACACAGGGCATGTAACCTACTGCAGGAGTCGTCTTAAAAAAAAGTGTCCCCTTAAAGTATTCCTCGTCAAAAACTCCCCCCCCTTAAACAAAAACCCTTTAATGAACATCCCAGAGCACAACGACGTTTAACTATAGTGATTATACTGAACAAGTTATGAGCAGTAATTTCCACATCATAAACTTTTAGACTTGGTGTTATTGCTGCAAATATTTTCACGTACCATTACAATCGTTTGGAAAACAAGGAGGGTTTTGAAACAGTTACTGAGCTGAGTAAGCTTAAAATAGTTCAAAGTATGCAAAGGTAGAAATTGCGCTATGAAGATAATGCGTGTTTGTTAAGACCAGTGTCTTCTTTAAAGACTGAAAAATAATGAAATTACATTTGGGAATCTGTATGACATGAATTCTTTCTACAGTTCAGATACCCAAATTTTCCTTTTTGGCTACTTCAAAGAATCTAGATCGGGACTCCTAACGTTTAGATAGACACAGAGGTTTGCGAAGCGATGGGACAGCCCTGTAGCCTGTAGGTCAATTCTCGTAGTTCAGTTGCAGTTAAGTTTCGATTAAAACGGCAATTTTCGTATTCTTGTAACTTTGGGATCGATCTTAAAAACGCTTGCGCACCGTACTAGAATGTCGTTATTGCGCTCTTGAGACGCATACTTGACGCAAGCGTTTTTAAGATCGATCCCAAAGTTACAAGAATACGAAAATGGCCGTTTTAATCGAAACTTAACTGCAACTGCACTGCTTTAAATACGTGAATTGACCCCAGGTTAAGGAACAATACATTTCTTCGTTTACTGTTTGAGCGTAATTGACATTCTTGTTTATCTTAAATTAAGCAAAAATGACAAAGTTGGCAATTATTGGTTGTCTTAAATTTTTTGGGATTGCGATTTCAAACTGAACGCGAACGTGTAAAACGAACGTCAATGTCTGTCGCGCCGTGTTGCTCCGTGCCTTATCATCTTGGACTACTTCGTGCTTGTGACAACTCTTTAGGATACTATATAATTGAAGTTAAACATATTTTCAAAAGTGGACCCTGGTTTTAAAAAGAGCTGTACACATTTGGCATTAAAAAGCTTGAGCATTTTTGAAACATCATGTCAATGTCTTTTAAACGCTCGAATGGGCCGCTCTAAAGGCCATTATAGCAGATCTAGAAGCAGTCTAAATTACATACTAAAATACTTACAATTAAAGGTAGTAATAATATAGTAAAGTATAGAAGTAATAATTTTAAAAGTTACCTTATGGAAACCTAAGTGATCATATTTGCAAATGATTAAACGACACCAAAGTGTCCACCCAGCTGATCATGGTAAAATATACTGAAAAGAGAGCGTCATCTTTTCTAAATGCCATTTTTGCCCTACTTCGTGCTCACCTGATTCAAACTTGCTTATACACCGACAAGAGGCCACTTTGTGTATTCAAAGCGAACACTTCGCCGTAAATATTCTTCAGTGCTAGATATCCCTAACCGTTCCAATTCTTGGTACCTTTATAAAGCGAATGGTTTACATGCAGTAGTGGACATACTCGAATATATTCATAAGCATGAAAGCATTTTGAAATCTGTGCTTTTGATATATATCGAGTTCAGTCTGCCTCACAGAAAATATGAGCTCAAAGGCAAAAGGTTCGTACCTACTCAGATAGTAGAAAATTGTACGATGCTATGTGTTTCACGGGTTTTGCTGTAAAATTTCACGTCGAGTTACTCAAAGGTATTTTATATAGGTGTAAAGTACCTTTTACAATGACACGCTTTCTGCAATTTATAACTTGTTAGAAAAACAGTTCTCAAGAGTCATAATTCCGAAGTAAGTATTAAATTTACGAGAAACCCTCAGTCGTCACACGGTGTTGTGTTTGTAAGGTTAAGCTCACTCAGCTCGCCGTGGAGTACCTCAAAGACAGCAGACCTCGGTAACTGTCAATTTGATATTGTTTTACATCTGTTTATCAAAAACATATTCAAAATCTCTTAAGTGATTCTTCTGTTTTGTCTAATTTCCTCATGATTATGGCAACTGCTATTAGCGTTCCTATACTTGGTAGATCTTATTTTATTATATATCTTAGTAGTAACATGAAAAGAAAAAAAAACTTGATAGGTGTCAAGGTACATCCGGATGGAACGAAGTTCGTTTCGATTAATTAGTGAAGGAATTGTTATTTTTTTTTATAATCGTCGCGACACCACTTGGTTCAATGTGAAATAGAAAGACGAAACGAAAATAACTGGCTTGCTTTCTATGAGAGAGAGAGAGAGAGAGAGAGAGAGAGAGAGACACGTGGTGCACGCCCCACGGCTTACAACTATAGCAAAAAGTGTCGTTACAACTTTTGGTCTTAATTTTTTCCGTATAGCCCCCTTTTGCAACGCGCGATAAAGAACATCGTTCCAAAAACTTAACGTGTATAAAAATCTCTACACTACACTAAGCGATGTCCACTTTCAGTAATACATCATCCTAAGCTTCAAGATTCTAAGGTTATCTCTCAAAGCTAACCGACGAAGGCAACTTCTCTGAGCCCCGACCGCAATCTGTGAAAGCTGCTATCTGAGCTATGTCAAACTTAGTTATGTAAGTCAGTTTAGTTACGGGAGGTAATCTAAGCCTCCGCTGTAACACCTGTCTCTTGGTGCATCATATCTTGCGTATTTTGACGGACTGCGGAAATAAGATGCTTTTAAGCTATTGCATAGCTTCTATCGCGGGCCTTGAGCGCGGGGACCGAATCCAGAAATTCCGTAACGAAAAAACCTCACGCTCCCCACTCCGACGGGCACAGCGGTGATACTTTTTAGTTTTGCCATCTATCGATGAATAGCAGAACTTTTAATGACTTTATTTTAAATTAAAAAAAAAAAAAAAATTTAAAGAAAAAAACAATTAATAACATTGTTTTGTTATAATTAAAAAAATTTTTTTTTAATTCCTTTTTTTGTAATTTAAAAATAAAATTAAAGAAAAAAAAAATAAAAACATTGTTTTTTATAATGAAATTTTTTTTTTTTTTTAATTGCTTAATTTGATAAAAATGCTATGCAATAGCTTTACCGCGGCAGTCCCCGAGTGCCACACAATTTTTTTTTGTCTTGGGCGTTAATTGTTGAGTGTGGCGTAGTTTTTAGTTGGCACACCACTCATAAAGTGTTTAGTTTTAAGGTTACAGTTGTTTAGCAAAGGTAGTATAAGCTTAGTTATTTTTTATATTTGATTTTGAGCAATATTGTTGTTACTATTCACCATACGTTGTATTATTTCCCTAGAGATTATTATCTCAATTAGTTCAAGAACAATCTCGTTCGTCTTAATAACCAATAAGTATCTGTTTCGCGGTGGGAGTGTATCCGACTGCTACGCAAGAGGTCGTGGGTTTGATTCCCACACGGGACACAAATTTGTGTTATCCACAAATTGTTGTTCCGACTCTGGGTGTAATTTGTGTTCGTGTCTTGTATGTTTGTAAAGTCCCCCGCGACACAGGGCTTGCAACCTAGTGCGGGAGTTGTCTTTTAAAAAAAAAGTATTGTATGAATAATTGAATTGCATATTCATAGACACCATCAATTTATGTTAATATTTGTTTAGAATAATATTAAATAGCGTCTAGATGAAAATCAGCGTCAGACATCTGCCGGGTATGTGCTGAACTAGCTCCTGTTTTCAGTATTTACAATCCATGTTAATTTCTTTTTTTATTTACCTTTTTTAATTACCTTTTTTAGTGTTATTTCGTTCCTATTGTTGGCATGTACCTACTAGCATGCCGAAACAAACAATTTTATTTTTTTAGACTTTATCTGCGTCATGTTGCGGCGTAAAACGAACGGCGTGATTTCTGCGAATTAAAAACATAGTTGAAGGCATACCACACACCATTATTAGATCACAAGTGAGTGTCGTGTCTGCCTACATAGAATCTATTACCATCTGCTAAAGCCGCCGTTAAATGAATCGATAAACTATCCAATGATTTGTTTTTCGTCGGGAATCAAGCATCAACTACTAAATCGATTTTAACATGACTCGATAAGTCGATAGGTTTTTAGCAAAGAAACTAACTTAAGCAGAAATCGATTAAGTTAAAACGGATCTGCGTATTACGCTTCATCATACACCTGAAGTTAATACCATAGTCACGTGGACAATGTCACGGTCAAAAGAAAGGTACCAACTAAAATAATCAACAGATTGGCTCGTCTTACTACCCACGTCGTGTCATGAATAACTCCGGTTAATAAGGTGATTTTGTAGGCGGTAAATATCAACAATTCCACGCTTCACTTATGCAAAATTCTGTTTACGCAGTATTTGCATCACGTTTCTAGAAATATCTTAAGCAATACCAGTTACAAGCACAGAGTAAAGTGTTCATCAAAGACTACTATAGACCTATTTTGATTTAAGTAGCTAATATCATTAAGGGGCATTACACTGAGAGAATTATTTATTTAGCGCTACGTACACAGCGACACGATCGCCAGCCTCTCTCTTCCGCACACAACCATTACTTCACAGTGCGCAGGAGTGCAGGTCGAAATAGAGTATTCGTTCGTACATACGTTAGATTACGAACGCCATGACTATGACAATACGAAAATGCCCGTTTTTGCATTTTTCCGCAACTTCAAGATTTATTTGCAGGATCATATTAAGACATATCCTTAACTTTCTTTATTTCATCTACTAGAAAAACTCTTTGACTAGTGACACCATTTTTTTCGTGACCTAATATTTGGGTTTTTATATAAATTTTTAAGAGCCGAACCCTGTTTCACGTAGTAAGTAAAAGGAAGCTGTGCATGGTATACAAGAAGAAAGAGCATAATTCTTGATTATGGACTTGGTCACTAATCTAGAAGTCAGAAGACGCATCAGAAGACTTTAGTCAGTCTTTGAGTACTTCTAGTACTTTTTACCTATTTATAAAATAAGGAATTGCCTCTGACACATCAATCCAATATAGGCAGACACCGACTGCACAAAGAAAGAATATTTCGTATCATCAAAAATAGTTTTCCAACTTCTACCGACAGAAAAACCTAAAAGGATCAAATATTGTTTAGACGTCTATAAATGCTTTAGCCTTAATAAAAGATTTCTAAATTTAATAAATATTTGAAGGCCAGTCGCTCAGTAAATATCTGACAGAATCCTCAACAGCGCGTGACGGATTGAATCCTGATTGTTTTCAATGTTCAAGACATGTTTGTTCAACAGTCTAGAGAAACGTTTTTAAAAACCAATATTTTTTCGAGCGTGCGAAATTGCAGTATTACGTTCGTTGTTTGCTGAAAAAATTGATACACATGACGTGGTTCTTTAAAAATAAATAGAATACCTGTGTTTATGTTGTCTAGAACTAACATTTCTAGCGTGTGAATGATTCAAATAAATTGATGTGGCTTTTTTGATTTGTTCCCCGACTTTTCGACCGTATTGCAACGGTTGTGGTTGCGGATTGTTTGACGCTACCTACCTTTAAACAAGCACTTATATTTATTTATTTATATTTATTTATTAAAACTTTATGCACAGAAATGTACAGAGGCGGACTTAATGCTAAAAGCATTCTCTGCCAGTCTACTTTAGGGCGATTGACTGCCTCTGTGGCGCGGTGGGAGTGTGTCCGACTGCTACGCAAGAGGTCGTGGGTTCGATTCCCACACGAGACACCACTTTGTGTGATCCACAAATTGTTGTCCCGAGTCTGGGTGTACTTTGTGTCCGTGACTTGTATGTTTGTAAAGTCCCCCGCGACACAGGACTTGTACCCTACTGCGGGAGTCGTCTTTTAAAAAAAAAAAAAAAAAGATTGATGAAGTAAGTATGTAGGTGCAGTAAACTTAAAAGTCAAACAAAAAAGAATAGTATATATAACTAAAGACCCGTTGTCTGTAAAAAGTTAAAAACCGGGCACGAGCATGTCGGACCATGCTAAGTGTAGGGTTCCGCAGCCGTTATTACAAATAAATACACTACATATAAAAAAAACGATTTAAATAATTGCACCACCAGAAGAGCTTATGTGCATGACACTTACGCCTTTTTGTTGACACCTCACTACCTTCATCCGATCTTGTTGAAAATATATATTTTTTCAAATACCCAACAACAATGCTGCAGCTGGCAGAGGGCACTGGACTCTAACAAAAATTTGCACTTTTAAGTTTAATATTTCTCAAACGGATTCCTAAACCTAAAAATAGTTTTGCAACCCCTAAACGATTTTAACATACCTATCTATTGATACCTCACACGATAGGGTAGATGAGAAAAAAATGATATCCCCACTTTACATTCAGGTAACCTCAAAAACTCGCAAATTACAGTCTTCTAGCACTAACAGTCTCTGAGCTAAGCTGCGGACGGACGGACATTGCGAAACTATAAGAGTTCCGTTTTGCCATTTTGGATACGGAACTCTAAAAGGGTCAGGTTCGTATGGTCTAGATTCTAGATTGTAAAAGTCTGAATTTTATCAGCTAATAAAAGAAACAGCATCACTATCGCTATATTCGTTTAGGACAATACCACAAACACACATCTATACTTATATTATAATGCTGCAGAGTTAGTTTGTTTGAACGCGATAATCTCAGAAACTACTAATCCGAATTGAAACATTATTTTACTGTTGGATAGCCCATTTATCGGGGAAGGCTATAGGCTATGTAACATCACACTACGACCAATAGGAGTGGAGCAGCAATGAAAAATGTTGCAAAAACGGGGAAAATTTACGCAGACAAAGTTGCGCGGGTCAGCTAGTGTATAATACAGATGCTTAATATAAAACATCCCCCTTTTGCATCGGAGGTTAAAAATATTAGAACAGATAATTTTGCAATATCGCAAAAGTATTAAACGAATCTAATATCCTTTGCTAAACGATAAGATAAGATGTCAGAAAGCGATCTCAATTGACATCAACGTTCTACGACGTAAATAAAGCCACTCAACTCAATATTTCTAGTTAAAACTTTGACTAAAATTATTCCACAGTGGATGCTTATCCGAGCTGATCAAAGCTTTTGACTCCACAAATGGTTTCCTCAGCTAAAAGGCAGATTAAACAAAATAACCTTTGAATAGACGCCTTTGTGGTAGTAATACGAGACTGTAAAATAAACCATTAGTATTAACGACTGTAAAATGGTATAATATGGTAATAACAATTCGATTTACATTTATTGTAACAGTCTTCGTGAATGTGTTTTTTTTTATACTCTGGTTATACGAAAATATCGGATTTTCGATGTTTTTCAAATATATCAGTTTATAATATGGAAAAAAAGCGGGCAAGAGCATGTCAGACCATGCTCAGTGTGGGGTTCCGCAGCCTGGAATAATTGCATAAGCAGAAGAGCGTATGTTCATGGTACTTACGCCCTTTTGTTGAGAAACGCAGTTTTTCAGCAATAACTCAATAATGGTATATCCGATCATGTCCAAAATAAGTTTAAAGTGCTTATTAAGCGCTACCTTTGTGATGTTTTGCATATTTTTTGGTCACATGGGATACAATTAAAAAAAAAACAGCTTCTGTTACATGTATGGAGTGTCCCCTCCCCCCCATACAAATATGTATTTTTATTATTTAGCTATCAAACTAAGTAGCGGCTACTACAAGACACCATTCCTTTTCATCAATATTCTTTCAGTCTTTGAGTAAAGTGCCTGTCACATACGGACAGACAGACAGACATGACGAAACTATAAGGTTTCTGTTTTTGCCATTTTGGCTACGGAACCCTATAAGTATCGGAAGTTTCGATTTTCGTGTTATTTATTTTATTGCTAACAACTTAAAATTCCTTGACTTCCACCTTCATCGTAAACGTGGCAAAGAACAAACTTCTAGCATTTCTTGAGTTTTCTGGTTAATACTATCTGAATTTTCAAATTGTGACTTCAAGTAAACTGAAAAGCAAAAAAAATATCTTTAAGCATTTTCAAAATACTATGCTTGATTCGGTGCCAATAAATTTATTCTAAGATCCTGTCGATCGATACGACTTTTAGTTTTTAACAATTTATAAGAAAACACATGCCTTCTAAAAAAACGTTCATTGGCTGGACCTTTGAATAAACCCTATTACTTGTAACTAACCAATAATATCGGTAAGGTTACAAATCGAAAACCTTTCAATTATGTAATAAAATTGCAGCAACTGACTGCTACGCAAGAGGTCGTGGGTTCGATTCCCACATGGGACACTACTTTGTGTGATCCACAAATTGTTGTTCCGAGTCTGGGTGTACTTTGTGTCCGTGACTTGTATGTTTGTAAAGTCCCCCGAAACACAGGGTACCTACTGCTGAAGTGGTCTTTTTAAAAAACAAATAAAAAAAAATTGGAAAATTTTCAATTATGAAAAAAAATGGATTGACTGCCTCTGTGGCGCGGTGGATGTGTATCCGACTGCTACGCAAGAGATCGTGGGTTCGATCCCCACTCAGGATAAAACTTTGTGTGATGAGCACGATGGTTTATTCTGTGTCGGGGTGTTATTTATCTATAATATGTATGTATTTACAAATATATAAATATGTTTATCAGTTGTCTGGTTTCCATAGTACAAGCTCTGCTTAGTTTGGGAACAGATAGCGTTATGCGAGTTGTTCCAAGATATTATTAATATAAAATATGGAGTTATACTCCTTGTTATGGCCTCTATAACATCAGGCCTACTACACAAAGTCGACATAGCGCCGGAAAAAACACTTGTGAAGATTGTAGGTAGATACAGTCACATCGAAGTACCAAAGCCAGTAACAAATTAAGCTATATTTGGATATGAACTTCTTTGGTCGTTTGTACAATAAAATACGAAACCACGTGGGCAGGACCGGAATCATGTCCTTTAGTTACGGCTATGTGCAGTGTGGACTTCGCAAGAGGGTACTATCAAGTTAAAGTGCACTTTATGTCTCTTGAAACAAGGTCGTAAATTGCTTTTAGGAGTGTCTATTATGAGCAGACTGTGTGTTCTCTGTAGGGATACCAGTTTCCATAAACATTTAACCCTAAAATCACACTTTGAAATACGTAGAGAATCTAAAAATTAAAAAGGCATATCTTCGATTCGCCTGTACTTGTACATACCTACGGCAATATAGAATATACCCTATCTTCGTACTAAATTCCTTAACATATTGAGGCTGTGATAAGTTATTGATAGTTAATAAACAAATACTCCTGCCGAAAATTATTATTATTTCGGTACTTATCGTACCCTCTCATTCTGAGTGATTAAACGATTAAACTACTGCATTGAATTTATTCACAACTAGCTTTCGCCCGCGGCTCCGCCCGCGTGGATGTCGGTTATCGCGATAAAAACTATCCTATGTCCTTCCCCGGGACTCAAACTATCTCCATACCAAATTTCATCTAAATCGGTTGAGCTGTTTGAGCGTGAAAGCGTAACAGACAGACAGACAGAGTTACTTTCACATTTATAATATTAGTATGGATGTAATTATGTAGTATGTATATCTAGCAGCAACCACCACAAGTACCAAGACTGTACAGAAGAGAAGCTTTATGTATACTTCGTCCAAGTAAGGTACATTCAAAGTGATCCGTGTCTGTAACTTTTCTTTCTGTAGGTACTCTTGGTGTTTTGTTACAAGACGCTAATTAATTAATAGCACCCGTGTTTTTACCCCTAAAAGTCCCAATGTTACCCTCCCCAAAATTAGGGAGAATGCAATTCTTGGCCAACCCTTGCGTGTTCTCTGATGTTATGGATGAGCAAGGGTACGCCCACATGGTGAAGTGTTTTGAGATGCAAAACAATATTTGTTTATCCCGAGAAGTTTGTTGTCGGTTGCCGGTTGGCACATTTACCGGCACTTTTTAGTAGTTACTTAAGCTATGCTAATTACACGTATGTGTACGTTAAAGGTAAACGCAGACTAACCGCCTCCAAAATAGTTCAATTTCCGTTGCATAATTTGTTCGTGATTTTTGACAAAATAGGAACAAAACGATGTGCATAAACAAAGCAAAGAAACAGATTTTCGCTTGAACTCATAAAAAAGAAAATATATTGTATAGATCTTGTGTCATAATTCATACAATTAAAAACGTACCTTAAAAGGTGGTTTAATGCCAAATCGCCTTTTTCAATGGCTAAGGCGATGTGGCGGCAATGTCTCGAAATCGTGAGGTCGCGGGTTCGAATCCTACCCATTATACTACCGACGTGAACCCACTCCTACATATACATATCAACCCATATGATGGCCCACTGCTGGGCACGGGTCTCCCCAGTAGAACCTACTAGTATGTAGATCCTGGGGGTAATTGCCATAATCGCCACGCTTGGCGAGCGGGTTGGCGATCGCAGTAAGGCTTTAAATACGCAGAGGACGCTGCTGCCCGTCCTCCGGGGTGAAATCCCTTAGTCGCCTTGACGACACCCACGGGTAGAGATGGGGTGGTACTATTCTTAAGCCGGCACCACACGGCGCAGCCGGCACCACACGGCGAACCCACTCCTACCACAATCCATTTCATCCAAGCTTAGCTGGAGGGGTTAACAGGATGGCTAGTACTAGCAATGTGGTACTCAATTCCATATTGCTAGTTACCTTTCTAAAAAAAAAAAAAAAATCCGTAGATAACGTGAAATAATGAAACGTGATATGGTTCGATAATACCTAACTACTATGATTATAATGTTGTGGTGTATTTTTTGACAGGTTCACTCATTTATCAGTCTTCTATTTAACACTACGCTTTACTAAGGCAAACCTCCATCTAGAAAATAGGACTACAATTCCACATTACTTACAAAAAAAAACACTAATCGGCACACAGGATCGTGTCACGAGTTCACGTCGCCTTCGGTTCGCGCTTCGCTGGAAGATGGTAGATAATTTTAGCCATATCACTGAATCATTAGTCATAAAGCGTGCCGTCGTCACTTAGGCGAAGTCAATGCACAGGCTAGACAGAAAGGACATGAGGACTTCAAATCTCTATTATTATAGGGAAGCGGGGTGCGAACGCAACATTCCAAATTATAATGGCTAAGGCATCGGTCTCGCAATCGTGAGGTCGCGGGCTCGAATCCTACCTATTATACTACCGACGTGAACCCATACCTAACATAAGCTTAGCTGGAGGGGTTAACAGGATTGCTAGTAATGCGCAATCCCACATTGCTAGTTATCTTACAAAAAAAAACACTAATCGGCACACAGGATCGTGTCACGAGTTCACATCGCCATCGGTTCGCGCTTCGCTGGAAGATGGTAGATAATTTTAGCCATCGTGCCGTCGTCACTTAGGCGAAGTCAAAGCACAGGCTAGACAGAAAGGCAAAGAAAACTAAACCTCTTTTAATATAGGGAAGCGGGGTGCGAACGCAACATTTCAAATTATGTAAAAGAGGCTACACGTGTTTTTATTGTCCTCGTCTTAGATATTTTCTGTAGTTCTTGCACCTCATACACTATGGTTATTTACCACCTTTCGATTCACGCCTGGCTGAAGCGAGGCGGTTCGGTGATGTAGTGCAATATAACCGAGTGTTTAAGTGTGCGACAACCTTAAAGAGAGTACACACTGAATGTGTGTTTCGGATTTTATACAAAGATAAAACGTGCTCGCAGCTTTACTTAGCGAATATGGCAGCTGTTTCGAGCTCAACACTGTTATCTGTTTATTATTATGAAACTAATAACAGATTGATGTTCTGTTGTCGCTAGTGAATAATTTACGTTTCAACTTGCGAATAATATCTAGAGGCTTAGGCGGAGTAGCGATAACAAGTTTATTAATACACATTAATGTACAACTAACCGGGAATTAACGAGTCCAATCACTATATTAAACAATACTCTGTTCGTTAGTCTCGTCATAACTCAAAAGCAGCTAATCGTTTCGTTTTTTTTTACTTTATTAACATCGTTTATGAAAATAAAGAACAGGTAGTAAAATGTCAAACATGTAATTCAAACTTAGTCAGCATCATCATCATCAGCCTATCGCAGTCCACTGCTGGACATAGGCCTCTCCTATTGCACGCCACGTTGTTCTATCCTCGGCTTCTCGCATCCAGCTCCTGTCGAGACGTTTTGCGTAGATCATCACTCTACCTGGCCTGAGGGCCTGAAATATGTGTACCTCGGGCAGTCATTGCAGCTAAGTATAAACAACTTCGAGGACGAGGTGAACAGAAGAATTCGGTTGGGTAGGGCAGCGTTTGGGAAGTTACGTCAAGTTTTCTCATCGTCGATCCCACAGTGCCTTAAGACTAAAGTCTTCAATCAGTGCGTCCTACCCGTCATGACATACGGAGCCGAAACGTGGACACTGACGGTACGGCTGGTCCACAAGTTCAAACTTAGTCATTCAATAAAAAATAAGAAATATAATTGTTACTTACCTACTAAGACTTATTTATCCTATTAAATATTGTGTTACCAACTCTAAACTATACTTTCTGATACCTACCTACAGGGTACAATACAACTATGCTCCCATTATAATAGTGTTTTATAAACAAAACAAGCATGTACATCGTACATGCGGAACAGCTGCCCACGTTTATAACTAGTTTACATTCAAAAAACAACTTGTTAATGAATAAAATAACTATGTAATTAGTAAGCGATTATGCGGTTTGGACGAGATCGTAGGGTTGCCTCGTTTGGACAAGCCAAAATTATGATAAAGATGCTATATCACTAAGTAGTTGTCCATTTATCACGAAAGGGGGGGTAGGAAGCAAAACCTAGACAGTAAGCGCCTAGACCTTCTACACCCGGGCCCCATAAGACTGCTTACGATTTCTGCCTGAATTCGAAAACCTGTTGCAGTTCTTTCAATACAAGTATTACCAAGTGTAAACTCTTCTAACTTTTCTTCAAATCAGTCTGGTTTCAGCTGTGAAAACGTAACATACCTACTTGTGGACAGAGAGTAGGATATAGAATATAAGAAACAGTAACCAAAGATAATGAATACTTTAATAATGTTAATTAATTTATTAAGTATGTTGTGGTTAATACTCGTAGGTATAACAAACTTCTTGATTTGGTCACGTCCGCGTCCGACCGAATTCGGATCAGAGAATATATATAGTTTATTAGCACTTTTAGCATCTTTTAACACGTACCACGGATGGTAAGCAAGTGAGTAAATATCACTTTTACTGTTTTTTTTAATAGGACAAAAATATTATCTTGGCCAACTCATATACAATCAACTGATACAACTGTGTAGAGCCTGTTGCCGAACAATGCCGAATATCTATATAAATAATAATATTTTATTTTCTCTCAAAAAGGTAAGCACATTAGTTTTTTAAATGGCTAATAATACAGAAATTAAACCTTAGTTAGAGCTTGAGTTTGTGCTAGCTACGAAACCTGCGTGACAGAATCTTCAGGCTCTCTCATTAGGGATTTAACAATATAGGGATTAGAAAAGACATGTGTAATACCTGTACGTAAAAATTAAATTACATGTCAAAGTATATATAATACATATAGATATTATAGATAACTGACATCCAGAAACAGAATACACAATCGTGCTCATCACACAAAGATTTATCCTGGATGGGAATGGAACCCTGAGCAGTCCCACTAGACAAGACCAAAAGGCTAGTCTGTCTATCTTATCGATATTGATTGCTGTTCAGCGGGTCAATTCACGTATTTAAAGCAGTGCAGTTAAGTTTCGATTAAAACGGCAATTTTCGTATTCATTTAACTTTGGGATCGATCTTGAAAACGCTTGCACACCGTACTAGAATGTCGTTATTGCGCTCTCGGGACGCATACTTGACGCAAGCGTATTTGAGATCGATCCCAAAGTTACAAGAATACAAAAATGGCCGGTTAAATCGAAACTTAACTGCAACTGCACCGCTTTAAATACGTGAATTGACCCCCAGCACTTAATAAAGGTTTCGGTACAAACTTTGGAGTGACAACCCTGCATGCGAGTCCAAATGAGGAGTTATATCTGTTTAAGTGGGTGGAGCGGTGAAACATCGACGTGTAATCACGAACAAAAAACTTGAAACATCTGTTCAGATAGTGGCGATAATTGATAATGTAAACGCGTTGTTTAAAGAACAAATATTGTACGAAACTGCAGAACACATTCATTGTGGCTTGTTATGTTACATTGTAGTGACATCCTCTTAACCTTATTTTTTGTTCACTGAGACAAAACAACATTTTATCTATTAGATCTTTAATCAGATATCTCTCTTGAACACTATTAGCTGTTACTTGTGTAGGTACTAATCTCTTAGAAGCTTGAAACATAAAATTTAGACAATTCGTTATTTCGAAAATCACAAGTAACAGCTAATAGTGTTCAAATCAGTTGCCAAACATCTATCTAGAGTCTAAATGTTTGGCAACTCATACTCACACTATAGTGAGAACGTCTACATTGTACACCAATAAGTATAGTAGAATTGCCTGAAATCACAGATCAACACAGCATTGTTAACTGATATTTGGTCCTTTTTTTCCAAATTTTGATAACTACAATTTTATTTTTTATTTTTGGGTATAATACTTAATATCAAATTTAAAAAAAATGTGTATTCTATCTACGTCAGCTAAATCATTCGATATCTGGATCACAGCAGGTGTCAGAAGTTACCAACTTAATATCTTCTATCTAACATAAAATAATCCATGATCGATAGATTTTGGACCAATCAGTTACTAATATTGGCCGTAAACAGATTGAATTTTTAAGTAATTTTTATAGGCATTTCTTGCCAATTACTTAACAAACTGCCAATTGAATTTAAGCAAAATCATCTTAAATTCATATCTAAGTATATTTTGTGATTCAGCATCCTAACTCCAACCACAATCTGAAACCTAATGACTATCACAATTTACGTCCATCTATTGGTTTTAGTCAAAATAAGAAGTCACTGAGCTTTAATACACCCAGTTTCCAACGGCACAGAGTCTATAATCCCTCATCAGAAATATTATGATCGACCTAATTCAGATTTTAATTGCCTCCCCGATATGACGTCTGATTCCCTGTAACAGCTCGTTCAAACGCTTTGAAGTTAGTGAATCATAAAAATTTTATAGTTTTCTGAAGACATTTTATCTGATTTATGATGTAAATAATATAAAATCCATTTACTTTCATAGTTAATTACTTAAAATGATTACGTGCTGTAGGTCGTTTTTGGAACCAATATCATAATTTTTGAACATTAAGTATGCATGGTATTTTTGGAACCAATATCATAATTTTTGAACATTAAGTATGCATGGTATTTTTTGAACCAATATCATAATTTTTGAACATTAAGTATGCATGGTATTTTTGGAACCAATATCATAATTTTTGAACATTAAGTATGCATGGTATTTTTGGAACCAATATCATAATTTTTGAACATTAAGTATGCATGGTATTTTTGGAACCAATATCATAATTTTTGAACATTAAGTATGCATGGTATTTTTTGAACCAATATCATAATTTTTGAACATTAAGTATGCATGGTATTTTTGGAACCAATATCATAATTTTTGAACATTAAGTATGCATGGTATTTTTGGAACCAATATCATAATTTTTGAACATTAAGTATGCATGGTATTTTTTGAACCAATATCATAATTTTTGAACATTAAGTATGCATGGTATTTTTGGAACCAATATCATAATTTTTGAACATTAAGTATGCATGGTATTTTTGGAACCAATATCATAATTTTTGAACATTAAGTATGCATGGTATTTTTGGAACCAATATCATAATTTTTGAACATTAAGTATGCATGGTATTTTTGGAACCAATATCATAATTTTTGAACATTAAGTATGCATGGTATTTTTGGAACCAATATCATAATTTTTGAACATTAAGTATGCATGGTATTTTTTGAACCAATATCATAATTTTTGAACATTAAGTATGCATGGTATTTTTGGAACCAATATCATAATTTTTGAACATTAAGTATGCATGGTATTTTTGGAACCAATATCATAATTTTTGAACATTAAGTATGCATGGTATTTTTGGAACCAATATCATAATTTTTGAACATTAAGTATGCATGGTATTTTTTGAACCAATATCATAATTTTTGAACATTAAGTATGCATGGTATTTTTGGAACCAATATCATAATTTTTGAACATTAAGTATGCATGGTACCTTCTTACTTTTTGTCATTTTTAAGGCATTTTATGGTATTTTTTTTAAATATATGGTTGAAAAATTCTGTGTTTAAAGGTCTCAGTCGTTATTAAAAATCTGTGTTTCTGCAACGAAACTCACAGCAAGGAACTTGTACTGACGCGGTAGATGATGTCACGATAAATGGAGGATACTGGAGGATACACTGCATTTGTCGGTCATATCTTGGTGCCGGAGTTGGTAACGGCTTAGGGCCGGTACCGCTAAGGTCGCGGGTTCAAGCTCCGTCTGCGACGAATTTATGCTCAATACAGTTAATAAACAATTACCTTCTTCTGATGCAAACACTGAAATTTAGCTACACGAGTGGTACCTAACCGTTTTGATATTGTTGCCTCTTTGACTACCTACTTCAATAAAACCCATTTTACCTTCTTGGGAGTAAGGCGGGGAGGAGGCGCTATACCACCTTACCTCCAAATAATAGCTATTTTACCCTCGTGGAGGTACCTAAATACCTACAGCGTCGGAACCCAGGAGCTAGACCGATGAAGGAATCGCGCAAATGATTCTATTAGTCCTAATATTTGAATCATTAAACAATTACGTATCACGGCTTTAGTTTTTCCACTTTGATTTGGACCTAGATATTGTCTTAAGGTTCATTTCCGTGCATAGCGATCGGCCACGATGCACGGAAATTACCTTTAGAGGTTTTTATGTCATGGAAGCAACATCGGCACTTTCGATTCGGCAGTTTTTGCCGAACCGAAAGTGTCTAACTACATATGTTCGGTTTCATTAACAAGTGACGATCGGGTAGTTCATTCGGACTGGCACATTTATAGTTCTAGGTAAATCATAATATTGGGTTTTACTGCCCGGCTGTGTCGATTAATGCCGAACCCGCTGTCGCCCAGCCTTGTGTACGCGTTGTACCCGTACGGCAAAGCCGAGTTTTTTTCCTGAACATTCATCCACAATCCACATGGATTCGGTTTCACCGCCCGGCCTGTGTCGAATGATGCCGAATCCCATTTATGTGTGTAGCAACTTTATGTATTTATAAATAAATAAAAAATGATTGAATTAATGTTGCTAGAACTGGATAAATGATCAATTGAATAATGAAATACTAGCTGTCCCGCGCAACTTTGTCTGCGTAAATTTTCCCCGTTTTTACAACATTTCTCATTGCTGCTTCGCTCCTATTGGTCGTAGCGTGATGTTATATAGCCTATAGCCTCCTTGTTAAATGAGCTATCCAACAGTAATAATTTTTCATTTCGGACCAGTTGTCCCAAGAAAAAAAAAAACTGGTTCTTTCTTAGCTTTGTAGGACAAAAATCCGATCACTCGTTTTGCAAATAATGTCGGTAATTTTAATGTGCGAACATTACCTTATGAAATACAGGGTGTATACCATTACCAACACACACACAGAGTAATGAACTCTCAACAACGATAAATTATTAACAGATTCATACTTTTTGCTCTCTGATTGACTGTTATGTACTCAGGAGTTTTTTCTCCAGCCGCCGAGATGAACTAAATTACAGTTTACACGTTCACGCATCGTGTGACGGTAAAATTATTGAGTGTTTAGTAGAAAACATCGTTTTTGTGGTGAATTGAATAACTTTGTTGGTATTGGACTCACTGTCAATGGAATTTGGTCTCGATTTCTTGATGATTATGTCTTCTTTGTAATGGTGGTGGTTTTGTGAAAATGCGTTTCGTCTCTGTCTTACAATTCGGAAAAGATAGAGAATGGAAGGCAGGCAGCAACTCGTTATAAACGTTTTTCCTAAAGAATGTTTCCACATTGATCTCCCATTTATGTCCAAATATGAAAGTTCCTTGTCTGTCTATTACGTTTTCACGCACAAACCGCTTAATCGTTGTAGATTAAACTAGCTGTCCCGCGCAACTTTGTATGCATAATTTTTCCTCGTTTTTGAAACATTTCTCGTCGCTTCTCCGCTCCTATTAGTCGTAGCGCGATGTTATATAGCCTATAGCCTTCCTCGATAAATAGGCTATCCAACAAAAAAAGATTTTTTCAAATCGGACCAGTAGATCCTGAGATTAGCGCGTTTAAACAAACAAACAAACTCTTCCGCTTTATAATATTAGTATAGATTTGGCAAGGAGATATTCTGAGTCCCAGGTAAGCAGAGGCTAAGGGTTAAAATTTTCCTGAAGTAACCCGATACGAAAATGTATCTTGTTAGAGACTAGAGACGGTTTTTGTACGAACAATTTTAAATCAAATCAAATAAATTTATGTGTTTTAATACATTAAAATACAATCTCGTCAAGTCTCACTATCTTTAGCCTATGTAAGGCGTACAAATATGTGTAAAAAATTCAAATTATATTTAATAAAGTAAAGTCACTAAAAGTAAGTAAAAAAAGTAATAGAATAATACAAAAAAAAACAATTAAAAATAACCTAAATAATCCAATAAGAAATAACTAAATATAATTTAAAGGCAAACCGAAAATAATGGTATTCTAGAGACCCTCCGCCACTGCAGGGAAGGACATAGGATACATTTTTATCGCGATAACTGACATTCACGCGGGCGGAACCCCAGGCGAAAGTTAGTCTATTATACATTGTAAACTTCTACATAACCCTGAATACTACGCATTCATTTTTATTTATTGTTATTCCGATTGCCAAGTGTATGACACACACAACTGTGCAAATATATCATGCATTATTGATCCTGTGATATCGCCCGTTGAAATGTTGAAACAGGGCATTTTAATCAGTCATACGGGTAAAAAAAATAACCTTTTGTGCCAATAAAATGAAATTCATGTTTCTGTCAATACAGTTTGTATTGGACATTTTTTTATAGCCTATATGTTGTGCCTAGGTAGTAGTGTATTGTTTTAAAAGGTTTTCTTTCGGTACCGTCAAAATATTTGGAATGAATTTTACATTATTTACTTATCCCATATTCCTATTATTTCCCGAATAATCGACGAATAAATGAGAGCGTATCAAAGAGAATTTTATACCACTTTTAGAATGTAGAAATGTATGAAACTATAAGGGTTCCGTTTTTGCCATTTTGGCTACGGAACCATAAAAATCGGTGTCTTTCAGAAGTAGAAGTGTCATTAGATTGATCTTAAAAACAAAAGTGATATCTCTTGTCCCTCCGACAATGTCACACGCCAAGTGAAAATAGTGTCAGGTGTCTCCACTCATCATGGGATAAAACCATGAGACTATAAAATAGACGCATATATTCAAATTTCAAATAAAATTATTTTATTTCTTTCTACTTTCTTCTTACAACAATGTTGTTTCTATAATAACAAAAGCCGTGTTAGTTATTTAACTACCGGCTAGATGGCGCATGCGAGGGTCCAACTCGCGGGCATGAAAGGGTAGAAACAATTGAGTTCTAGTAATATAGTCCAGATAAGTGGTTCGATTTCGGCAAATTTTTCTATCTTCTAAAAATGATATTATTGTATTAATATTATAAAGCTGAAGAGTTTGTTTGTTTGTTTGAATGCGGTAATCTCAGGAACTATTGATCCGAATTGAAACATTATTTGCCTGTTGGATAGCCCATTTATCGAGGAAGGCTAAAGGGTATATAACATTACGCTACGACCAATATGAGCGGAGCAGCAATGAGAAATGTTGCAAAAACTGGGAAAATGTATGCAGACGAAGTTGCGCGGGACAGCTAGTATTAAATAATGTGCTTGAATAATCTTCGTATTTCTAAATTACTTAGTACATTGACTGTCTTACAAACGCCTAAATTATTTAAGCAGTTCTAAGTTGGTTTCCTTGTGATGAGAATATTGAATTATACCTGTCGTAGAATGAGACGAAACACTATCTAACTAATTAGTTACGTGTGACGATAACTTTATTATTCTATAAAATAATAATGTCACACTAAACAAGTATTCTGTTTGAACGCGCCTCATGTTATTTTATATATCTATACTAATATTATAAAGCGGAAGAGTTTGTTTGCTTTGTTTGTTTCTTAGTTTGTTTAAACGCGCTAATCTCAGGAACTACTGGTTCGATTTGAAAAATTCTTTTTTTGTTGGATAGCCATTTATCGAGGAAGGCTATAGGCTATATAATATTACGCTACGACTAATAGGAGCGGAGTAGCGACGTGAAATGTTGCAAAAACGGGAAAAATTTATGCATACGAAGTTGCGCGGGACAGCTAGTATATATATGTATATATATATATATACAACACACCACGCAATGGGAGTCACTGGGAACAACCTATTGTTAAATATGTTCCCACAGACAAACCGATTTCGACATACATATTCGATTATGTGAAGAGATTGCTTAATATAAATGATTGATTATGAATACAGTAATTTATATATGTATCTATCCATATTTAATCTGGAAATTACCTACTTACATGCGATTACATATCAACCCATATGATGGCCCACTGCTGGGCACGGGTCTCCCCAGTAGAACCTACTGGTATGTAGATCCTGAGGGTAATTGCCATAATCACCACGCTTGGCGAGCGGGTTGGTGATCGCAGTAAGGCTTTAAGTACGCAGAGGACGCTGCTGCCCGTCCTCCGCCGGTGTAAAATCCCTTAGTCGCCTTGACGACACCCACGGGAAGAGATGGGGTGGTGCTATTCTTAAGCCGGCACCACACGGCACATGCGATGCGACACGCGATTTTGTGTACGATATTTTTAATCGATCGTAAATAATACTCATTTATTCAGGAACATGTTACATTGCATTTGAATATAAAACATAATTATAATACACGATCAGACGGCCAGAGATCAATGGCGCTCGACACCTCAACAAAACAAATAAAACACCAGCTTTGTATAGAACAATGGCACAGTCAAAGTGTTGCTCATGACCTTGAGATTTGTCCGCCTACACTACTTTGCTAACAACAATAGGAAGAACGTAGAATCCACTACCATTTTTTTGCGTCCATTCGCTACCATTTTTTTTTTGCGTCAGATGAAGTGTAACAGTTTTGGTATACAAAACGTACCTACTATCTATCAATATGGGCTGAACAAGACTCGCTCGTGTTACAGAATAGAAACAATGCAAATAGTACCCGTAAGACTTAAGAAATATGTACTTATTTGTCACGTTATTGTATCCAAGTGTTATAAAAAACTAGCTGTCCCGCGCAACTTCGTATGCGTAAATTTTCCCCGTTTTTGCAACCTTTCTCGTCGCTGCTCCTCTCCCATTAGTCGTAGCGCGATGTTATATAGCCTATAGCCTTCCTCAATAAATGGGCTATTTGGAACTACTGGTCCGATTTTTTCAAATCGGACCAGTAGTTCCTGAGATTAGCGCGTTTAAACAAACAAACAAACTCTTCCGCTTTATAATATTAGTATAGATAACATGTTTATAAGCTAACGAATTTTGGCGATCAATGATATAGGTAGGTACTTACTAAACTTGTTTTTTTTTTTAAAGACGACTCCCACAGTTTGGCAAACCCTGTGTCGCGGGGGACTTGACAAACATACAAAAGTCACGAACACAAAGTATACCCAGACTCTGAACAGCAATTTGTGGATCACAGAAAGTGGTGACCCGTGTGGGAATCGCACCCACGACCTCTTGCGTAACAGTCGGACACATTCTCACCGCACCATAGAAGTAGTCACTTACTAAACTTGTTTTTGATATTGGTGTTATTTTAGAATTTTTATTATACCATTAAGGTAGCAATTAAAAGAACAGGAAGTATTTGCACACTGTGCGACGAGAAGAACACCTAAACGCCAAGTTATCACATCACACTAATATTATAAAGGCGAAAGTTTGTGAGTGTGTAAGTGTGTATGTTTGTTACTTCTTTACGCCTAAACGGCTGGAGCCATTTTAATGAAATTTGGTAAGGAGTTAGCTGACACCCTGGATTAACACATAGGCTAATGAAATGCGGGTAACACCGCGGGACACAGCTAGTTTCTAAAATAAAAACAATATCTACAACGTGTAACAGAAAGGCCAGAGTGAAAAGTTTATGACATAGGTAATATTGCATCTGCCGTAGTGCCATATCCGATTGCAATCTTGTAGTATAAGTAAATTGAATTGATAAATAACTACTGAAGAGTAGTCTCAGTGTTGGGATCAGTATTCAGTGTAGGGTTCCGTAGCCTTGAATAATTGCATCAGCAGAAGAGCGTATGTTCATGGCACTTACACCCTTTTGTTGAGAAACGCAGTTTTTCAGAAGGCAATAACGTATGTATTTATTAAGCGCTTTCTTTGTTTTTTTTTTTTTGGTCACAGTTGAAAAGTAAAGAGGGAGTTTCGGAGCGATTATTTCCAAAAATATTCACTTAATCAAAAAGTTTATTAGAAACCCTAAAATGTTTTTTAAACACCTGTCGAATGATGTGCTACACGTTGATGTATGCTGAAAATAAATCCGCTTTTGTTACATGTATGGAGTGCCCCTCTAACAATAAGTATTTATTTTTACAATTTAGTTATCAAACTTCATCCAAACCAAATTTTATCAATATTCATTGAGTAGTCTTTGAGTAAAATGCCTGTGACATACGGACGGACAGACAGACAGACGGACATGACGAAACTATAAGGGTTCCGTTTTTACCAATTTAGTTACGGAACCCTAAAAAGGGGTTGACCACTGTCATTCTCTGTTACAGATTGTTGTGTATTGTGTGTATGACCTCCTCCGATAAGCAATAGCATTTTGAAAATCATGTAAAATATTTTTTACATCAACAGTAAAGTTTTTAATCCTGAAGAAGGCTGATTGATCTGTTTGCTAACCAGTCGACCGACTAATCGGCTTTTTCCCAACAAACTAATCGGCCAGTCGCAGTCTACCAAAATCATAGTATACGGCTTTGTATCTCACATATTACCACCATAAAGATTAGAAAGAGACAAAGACACGCAAGCTACATGGGAGTAAGCAGTGATTCCGACAGGTGTCCTCAACAATGGCACAGTTATTGACAATGACCTTCAAGTTCCGTCACACTACTTCGCACGACCGGTTTCTCCTAGCCAACCAATGCTGCCCAGACAATTAGCATTAATTAACGTTTAATTGTATATGCTTGCGTTTAAATTGTTGGTTGACAGGTAACGGCAATAAAAAACTACTGTATTCAGAGGGTACGTACCCACAAGCTGTCAAACTTTAAATATAATTGTTCTTTTTTGCATACTTTTCGAAAAACGATAAAGCAAGGCGATTAAGGGATTTCACACCGGAAGATGGGAAGCAGCGTCCTCTGCGTACTTTAAAGCCTTACTGCGATCGCCAACCTGTTCGCCAAGCGTATCGATTATAGCATTTACCCCCACGATGTATAATAAGATTAATAAATAGGTTCTACTGGGGACACCCGTGCCGAGCATTGGGACATCATATGGGTTGATATGATAAAGACTGGTACTTGTGGTGGGTAGCAATGCATAGACTAAAACCTATATTTTATTTATCTATACTAATATTATGAAAAGCTGAAGAGTTTGTTTGTTTCTTTGTGTGTATGTTTGAACGCGATAATCTCAGGAACTACTGGTCCGAATTGAACAATTATTTTACTGTTGGATAGCTCATTTATCGAGAAACGCTAGGCTATATAACATCACGCTACAACCAATAGGAGTGGAGCAGCAATGAAAAATGTTGCAAATACGGGAAAAAAATATTGAATTAAATTGTCACACTAGCTAGTCAATTCATATTCCAAGGTATATAAAAATGGCTCCGTCCAAACCTTTGGACCAAGGAGGCTGAAATTTTACAGAATGAGAGATTTCTTTTGTGATGACAAGAGATAAGAAAGAATATTAGGAAATCTACCTTTAAGTGGACAAATAGGAGAAGGAAGTTTTGAGTTTATAAACTTTAATTTTGACTTGCTGTTACTAAATAAATTACTTCATAACACAAGCGAATTCGCGGTGAAAAGCTAGTAAGAATGTGTATAAAAAGATTCTAGTAATATTAATGATATTATAAAATTATATATGCTACGGGTCTTAATCGCGTCCGAGTCTACCCGTGACCACGGCTGCCGCAATACGGTCGAAACGTCGGGCAATAAACAAGGTATTTTACCTTAAATTATTCACGCGATTAAGGCCCGTAGTACATATAATTTTATAATATGTACAAATCGCGAAAGTTTATCAATATTGATGATATTTTTTAAAAGAGTTAGGTAGATATCCTGAATGTGAAACTTTTTAAGACTCTATGAGTTAGTATTGATATCACGTAGCTAGAACAGTTTTGGAACAATCCACTCGGCGATCCCTTGCGGCAAAATGTTATTGGATTTTTCTGTTATAGATAACATTTGTCACGACCACGTGGACATTTTGTCTATGTACTGGAATGTTAGTACATATCTATGACAGATATTGAATAATATCAGTGTTTGGAAGCAATGTTTTTTTTTTATAAATCTATACCTACTAATATTATAAAGCTGAAGACTTTGTTTGAACGCAATAATCTCAGGTACTACTAGGTAATTCGAATCAAAAAATATTTTACTGATAGATAACCTATTTATCGAGAAAGGCTATAGGATATATAACATCACGCTACTATACATTCATTAATTATACATTACAAATGTTTATACAGCCAACTAAAGCCTATGTGGTAGTTTACAATACGTTAGGTACCCTGGTGACAAACATTTTGGTCAGTAGAGATCTAGCACATCGAGCATTTGTAGTAAATAAATCAAAAAACAACTGGCATTGTTTAAATGATTTAAGTCAGCTGAAAATCTAGGCAGATAGGAGTTTTTTTCTAAAGTCAGGCAGTCTTTTGACTGGTGTTCAAAGGTTAACTTCATTAAAAAGTTTTGGGCAATATATGTTCGTAATATTTTATTTTAAGGCTAAGTACCTTTCTTCAGTCTACCCGTGACCACGGCCGTTGCAATACGGTCGAAATGTCGGGCAATAAACAAAGGTATTTAGCCCTAAAATAAAATATTTACACAATTAAGATCCGCAGCTTATAAAATTCTATAAAGATTCGGGAAGTCGATTTTACCTTGAGAAAGATTGAGAAAGAAAGTTACCCATATCAGCTATAAGGTATTTAGCCCTAAAATAAAATATTTACGCGATTAAGATCCGCAGCTTATAAAATTCTATAAAGATTCGGGAAGTCGATTTTACCTTGAGAAAGATTGAGGAGGAAAGTTACCCATATCAGCTATAAGGTATTTAGCCCTAAAATAAAATATTTACGCTATTAAAACCCATAGCTTATAAAATTCTATAAAGATTCGGGAAGTCGATTTTACCTTGAGAAAGATTAAGGAGGAAAGTTACCCATATCAGCTATAAGGTATTTAGCCCTAAAATAAAATATTTACGCTATTAAAACCCATAGCTTATAAAATTCTATAAAGATTCGGGAAGTCGATTTTACCTTGAGAAAGATTGAGGAGGAAAGTTACCCATATCAGTTATAAGGTATTTAGCCCTAAAATAAAATATTTACGCTATTAAAACCCATAGCTTATAAAATTCTATAAAGATTCGGGCAGTCGATTTTACCTTGTGAAAGATTGAGAAGGAAAGTTACCCATATCGGCTATATTACGTCAAATGTACAGAGGTAAAAGATGTAGTTTTACCCAACGTTGCTCATAGGTAGGTAAGCTATAGCTTAGCAGTTAGAGTCACTAACCACTAGAACAACATGCCAGTCGATTGTTTGACTGATATTCCCATCCTGCACCTTTTCGTAAGTATAATAATAATAATATCTTGGGACAAATCACACAACAAATCTGATCCCAAACTAAGCAGAACTTGTACTATGGAAACCAGACAACAGATAAACATACTTATATATTTCTAAATACAAACATATTATAGATAAATAACATCCAGATACAGAATAAACCATCGTGCTCATCACACAAAGTTTTATCCTGGGTGGGGATCGAACCCACGACCTCTTGCGTAGCAGTCTGATACATTACGCCAAGAACATGCCTGATTGCCCATTCAGAGTTTTTGAGATAGGATACTGAAATCTAAGATGCTTTCAAAAGTATTTCTGTCGCTACTCTTTACCTTAAAGTGACTGGGACAGCTTGTGAGCATGTTGTTTGAGTATACTCGATCATAAATGGAACAAAGTATAAAAAAAAAAAACTATAAAAAACGCTTTTATCTATCTAAATCTCTACTAATATTATAAAGGAAACATACATTACATTTTTTGTTTGTAACGAATAAACTTAAAAACTACGAGACCGATTTCAAAAATTCTTTTACCGTTGGGAAGCTACACTATCCTCGGGTGACATAGGCTAGTTTTTTCCCTGTATTCCTACGGGAACGGGAACTACGCGGGTGAAAACGCGAGCCGTCCGCTAGTGTGATATATATTTATCAAAAGACTTCGAAAAGGGTATTTTAGTTTACATTAAATACTACCTAAGCGGTCAAAAGCAAGAATAAAGATATAATTATATACACATTGTAGGTAAAAGTGTCTCGATAAAATTAGCAAAGTAATAAGAATGAAATACCCAAGATTGCGAAAATATACTCCTGCTAGATCTTGATTTTTTGGATTACCTAGCGCACCTAATTTAAATAATACCTATATTATCAAAACTTTTCTTCTGTGGCAACACTCACGCATAAATATTCAGAAAGCGTATTTAATTTAAATTGAAGCCTTTCAGATGCCTCAAAATTAAAAAGCCGATAACAAAATTAACCACAGTATCTTAAAGAAAATTACATTGAATTGAAAGTTAAATTAGCCAAGTAAATCAAAGCATTCACAACTTCAAATAAAACAAGTTTAGTACGTCGAAACGTCAAACAAGAAGGTAAAATAACTTCAAAAGATACCTTTCGTAAAGTTGGGTGTAATCTTGGGGAATTAATTTCCTTGTCAGCTCAATTCTCATCTCATTTTGAGACAATAAGAACCGTTTTGTTAGCGAGGAATGGAAGCACTATCACAGAATATTGGATAGCAATAGTACGCTATTCAAGTGCTCTAGAAATAAAGCTAGGATCTTTCTTGGACGTATTTACAGTTTACTTTGAAATGTAGCGAGGTAATACCTACTACATAATAATTTGGTTTTCTTTACTAATATTATAAAGCTGAAGAGTTTGTTTGTTTGAACGCGATAATCTCAGGAACTACCGATAATCTCAGGGTCCGAATTGAAAAATTATTTTACTGTTGGATAGATTATTTTACTTACTATATAACATCACGCTACGACCAATAGAAGCGGAGTAGCAATGAAAAATGTTGCAAAAACGCGTAAAATTAACTCATACGAAGTTGCGCGAGTCAGTTATATATATAGGTATAGTTTAGTATCAAATAAACATAATTCTGAGCCGGCTCCACCCGTTTACAAGGCAATAATCGATATAAAAATAGGTATTTACGTTACTGGTATATTATATATCTTTTTCCAAAATTCCAGCGAATCGACCCCGAACGGTTAAGACATGATATTTTTTCTTAAAAAAAAAAAAAAAACTAGCAGTGCGGGATTGTTGTCCCCATATTACTAGCAATCCACTTAACCCCTTCAGCTAAGCTTAAAAGCTCGTGTTAGGAGGGGGTTCACATCGGATGTCTGCAATCTCAATACTACAGATTGCAGACACCAGTGTTATGGCATAATGTAGGAATAAAATAAAGAAAAGGTTAGAAGAAATTAGGCAACCAATAAAGCACTAGTTACAGACATAAATAAAGTAACTTTTACATCTTTGCAACATTTTATTAAGACGCTGACAACAGCTACTGAACTTCGATGTTTCACTATTTTAGCCACGCCCACTATTTCTCCGATGTCCTAGTGCCATTGATAAAGGACGGTAAAAACAGCGAACTACCAACACAAGGACGCGGTCAATAATAAACAATAAACCAATAGATGGCGCTTTATTTTTTGTTCTATATGAAGAACTAGAAAGAAATTAGACAGGGCGATTGAAAAAAACAAAAAATATTTTTTATACGTTTGTATTTTTAATTATTTCAGGAGACTTTATTTGCTATGAACTTCAAAACAATATAAAAGAAAGAAAAATAAAACTCGAAAATATATTAGCAACATTTTAAATATTTTCGCATAATTATAATTTATTTGCTCTCGGATATTTGCCGGAACAAACAGACAGACAGACAGACAAAAAAAAACTGTATTTTTGTTATCAGTAATTATTATGGATATATGTTATCCATAATAATTAATATATATGCATAAAACTGTTATTTTGATATTACAAACAGACTCTTCAATTTTATTTATTTGCACAGATAGTTAATAATATATATTATTTTTTATTAATAATATTATTATTTATTTGACATAAGGTAAATTTAGAGCAGAAGAAAATTCTTCCAAGTTTGAAGTCCTCCGAAAATTGATAACATATCTGCTACAGCACAATAATTGACTGGTAAATAATTTTCGTCACTGGAATCACTTTTAATGATAAATTTTAAATTGCACATCCTACACAAAAGAGTGAACTTCGACAAGAATCCATTTATGTTTTCTCCTACCAAATTAATGTGTTTTAAATTACAACCCAAGTGTGGAGGGCAAGGTGTTAAGTCCCTCCAACACAAATGGAGGATCCTCCGACCAGGCGAGGTGATCGTGCCTGGCGGGCCACGGCCCAACGGTTTTACGTTGGGAACTTGTATTTATAGTTAGCAGCTGTGAAAACTTCTACATCGCGATTCAGGATTTGGCGCGAGCTGTCAAGTGTCAACTTATTTTATATTATTATATGCGGGTACCGCCACACAAGGATTTAGGGGCAAGGGCGAGAAATATTCTGAAGATTTAAAAATAAATGCGATAAGTTTATTCGTCGTCCGATGTAATAATAATAATAATAATATTTATAAGGATTTTTTGTTGTGCAGGGTGACTTGTAGCTGTCTAAAAAAAATAATACTTAAAGCTTACCTATGCGTTAGTAACTAAATACTAACTGCCAGATTTTATCTTCGACAACCTGTTCAAAATAATAATATTTACCTTAAGTTTAGGAATATTATCGGTGGATTCAACTGTCTCAGATACCTTTGCCGATACTTCAAACCAGTGATGGAAAAAAACTATGACTCACAATAACATAAGAAGTATAAGAACGATCATGAGGAAGTTTCATATCACTTGGGCATCATCTTTACCTGGTAACATTTTCTAAAGGAATTATAACATCACTTTCTAATGTAACTGCAACAGCCACATTTCCTAATCTGTACAAAATATTTATTACATTTAAACTTAGAAAAACTTTCTTCAGCACTAATCTTACCTATTATGTCTAACTAGCTGTAGACTAACTGTGGACGTAGCCTAAGTTACTCCTTACATCATTAGCTGTCTGACAGTGAGTCCTGTCAATCTCCGTACAGCCGTTTTGGAGATTTGTCGAAACAAACACACAGACAGACAGCCAGATAAAAAAAAAACTGTATTTTTGTCTTAAGTACTATGCGTACTTTCATAGCATTTAGTAAAAAAACTGCTATTTTGACATTAGGAACAGACACTTCAGTATGTATAGATCGCCATATATAGGTAAAAAATACTAAAACCTACACAACTATTTGTATAGAAAGGGCAAGAAACAATGGATAAAGCTACAAGTATTTTAGGAGTATTTTCCTATTAGGCCAGTTCTAAGATAGTCGTAGGTCTATGCAAATGTGATAGTTTATCATTATACTTGTTTGTAACTATCTTTCTAAAATGTAAAGGGGATCCTCTTTGTCCATGTGGCGATTCTTTTTGTGTAATGTTTTAATGTAATATAAATAATAAAATTATTATCTATATTAGTATGTAGTAAAGTTTTTCACCAATAAGTTTGTAATAAGTAATTACAAACTTATTGGTGAAAAACTTTCCGAAGTTTCACCTGCTTCTGAACTATTCCCCAAACGTCTCTTTTTACTGATAAGATAAAAGAAAATATTAAAAATAAATACAAAAATTGAACAGGCGAACATAGGTTTCGAACCCGAAACCTGATATTCTGAACCAACGCAGATACCGCTAGACCAAACGAGCTTCTCAGTTGCAGATGAATTTTCGCTATACGTTGTACAAAACAGCTTAGTGTAGCTTTTTGGTTTGGTTACGATTTCACTTCTGTTCGTGCAATATTTTGTCAATATGAAAAATATAATACTTACTTTACTACTTCCATGAGATGTTTTTGTTTGTTGGTATAGAAGCGCTTTTTGCTGGCCTCCGACATTTTTGTTTGTTTCCCAATTATAGTAACAAATATTTTTAAACTTAGAACTAAATATATTTAAATTAACAACTTAGATAGTATAAATTAATAGTATATTTATTAAACTTATATTCTTTATCAATGTCTATAATTTTTCAAACAACAAACAAAATATGAAGTGAATGGATGGCGAGGCAAAGCGACATACGTCCGTCTAGCTGCGCGTCTCTGCGATCACTGTCAGATTGCTTATAAAAGAAAGAGAAGCGCGATCACGCAGCGCTCGTAACTAATTATAAACCATAAAACAATGAATTACTTGAAAATAAGTCGAGTAGTCGAAAATAAAAAACAACCAGATTCTGTATTATAACATGATACGTTATTGTTAATTATTTTAAAAACGTACGTTGTTAAGTAATACAGATATTTTTGTTAGAAGATCATTTCAAGAGGTTAGTTTGTATTTTTTTTTTATCGAGAAAAAAATTCAAATTCGTGTTTTGAATACAACAGGGTTCTTAGAAATATGTTCAAGATTAACATATATTTTTTCTGCCGTCACAAACTACGTAGATTTGGCTAAAAAATTGTTTAGGATAAGCCTATTTGGCTGTTGTCAGCGCCTTAAGTCTAATTTGCTGTCAAAACACATTCCATGGTATTGTATCGAGTGACATAAGACATTAATTAGTTATTCTCACGTCAGCCGGTAGGGGAAGGGAGAACGGAATGGAATATCCTCTGAGAAGATTAATGATTCAAAGGAATGTTTAATATTAAATCAAAATCGGATAGGGAGAAAGCTCTTAATAACAAAATATCGTAGTCATAAGCAAATTGATTGAATATTTTAATATATGAATGAATGAGAGACTTCTCGTAATGTATGTAATGGGTATGGTATAATGTCTGAGGGTCGCAAATTTAAATCTACATTATGTCACGTGTTTTACTCTAAATGCAATCTTCAACTTATTTTTTTTTTGGTAGGTAATTAGGTACTAATAACAATACAATTACTTATATACTATCTATGGAAAATATACAGTTGTTATACAGCTACAGTCAGTACAGCAATCATTAAAACTAATTAGAATTTGCATTGGCCGATTGCCACCCGTAACCATGACCGATATAAGTTATACTGTCAAAATGACGTAGATTAAAAACTTTAACATATTTATCTATCAATATCTAACGGCCGGTTTCAATAATCTAACTATCGATAGATTTGACTACTAGAGGTACATATTTGACATATGCTCCATACATAATATGTCAAAATTCTACCTCTAGTAGCCAAATCCATCGATAGGTAGATTATTGAGACCGGCCGTTAGTGATCGGGACTGCAGTCTATAAATTGAATAAGTACCAGCTTATTAGAAAACAGAGCAAGTTTGCATTTTTAAAGCGGCACGCAAAAATACGATACTTACATGACCTACTTTTGTATCCAAGTTTCTGAATTCCCTCGAGTTGGCTCTTTGCCAAGCGTTTATTTAATTAAAAAGTCTGATTCGCTTGTAAAAATTCTGGTGTTATATGCTTATGACCGCTTAATAACGAGTCATAAAATTTTTAGGTACTTATTATCGAGCCGATAAGTGATTGCGTAAATGTTTAAGGAGTATTTCACACGCTATTCAATGGCTGTTTATTGCTTTGATTTCCGATTCCTATTATAAAAATGGAAGTAGGTAGTTTTATACGTAAAAAATATAAAAATGTATTTAGGTTACAAAGCAACATTTAGAGCTTTGTTCTTTTTTCACACAGTAGGCACGAGTTCACACGAAAAAATAAAAGCACCTGCTACACGACATGTTATTGGCAAAAAACCGTATAATAAAAATAACGTATCTTATCAGAACATATTATTTTTTCACACAGTGAAAAAAACACTTGTCAGGATGTCACACAAAATATTATTGGAACGAATTCTTACATATCAACCCATATGTCCCACTGCTGGGCACGGGTCTCCCCAGTACCCTGGGGGTAATTGCCATAATCGCCACGCTTGGCGAGCGGGTTGGCGATCGCAGTAAGGCTTTAAGTACGCAGAGGACGCTGCTGCCCGTCCTCCGGGGTGAAATCCCTTAGTCGCCTTGACGACACCCACGGAAAGTGATGGGGTGGTACTATTCTTAACTTCACGGCCTACAAACGAAACGAATTCTTAACTTCCTCCTAAATAAGTACCAAGTATAAAAATAGTCAACATTTTTAACACTCTAAAATTGTAGGAGAGAAAACGTATCCAACCAGCGTACAAACTTGCCTCTTCTCCTCCGACGCACGAAACGTTAACAACAAATAGTAAATTCAGCTACGTCACCACACTACAGCTGTGTATACCAGTTTATCCCCGCTCTACTTAATGTGGTGCCATAATGGAAGACGCACAGTTAAATGTCAAGATCGTGGTCGGTGTCGCAAGGCCACCTCCATATTAAGTTTAAGACTTAAAATTAGTTTAAAACTCAAATTAAGACTAAAGTTTGGATGAATGTACGATGTTGTGGATATTATTCATCTTCAGACATCAACAGGGGTGTGATTTCAGTGTCCAAAACGTCGCCAGACGATGACCATGATTAGTGAATTCATTAAATTATCGGTCAAGTGAGTGAACTAAGAATTCTTTTCTAATTTCTATACTTACTAATATTATAAAGCTGAAGAGTTTTTTGTTTGTTTGAACTCTCTAATCTCAGGAACCACGGGTAACAAAATTATTTTACTGTTGGATAGCCCATTTATCAAGGAAGGCTATAGGCTATATAAGATCAGGCTACGACCAATATTAGCGGAGCAGCAATTAAAAATGTTGCAAAAATGGGGACAATTAAGGCTTACAAATATTATAAAACTGAAGAGTTTGTTTCGTTTGTAAGCTCGTAAATGTGGTTCGGATTCTCAGGGAAGAAGGTACGAGATTTTGTGAAATGCAGCGTAAGGGCAAGAAGTCAAAGCTTTCGGAAAAGACTTTAGGGCTAATGAAGGAACGACGCGAAAACCCACCCGTCACTTCGTCGGAAAAGCGCGCTCTAAACCAAGAGATCAACAGGCTTATACGACACGACCTTCGGTGCTCCAACACTCTTTTGATTAAAAGAGCGATCGAGCAGAACCGGGGGTCAAAAGTGTTTGTACAATCTCTTAGAAGAAGCCACCTGACGAAGTTGACCACAGCAAGTAGAGAAGTCGTTTCTTCGAAGCCGGCAGTCCTCTCCGAAGTGGAAGGCTTCTATGGCCGGTTATACGCTTCGCATGCATCTCGACCTGATCCTGAAAATGAGGGTCCTAGAGCCACTCTAACACGCCACTACACCGAAGACCTGCCAGAAGTCAACATTGACGAAATCGTGCTGGCTCTTAAACAGCTGAAAAATGGAAAAGCCCCTGGAGAGGATGGCGTTACAACAGAGCTGTTAAAAGCTGGAGGTAAACCCGTACTGAGGGAGCTCCAAAAGCTTTTTAATGCTGTCCTGTTTGAAGGGAGAACTCCGGAGGCGTGGAGTAGAAGTGTAGTCGTCTTGTTCTTTAAAAAAGGAGATAAGACCCGGCTGAAGAACTACCTACCTATTTCTCTTCTAAGCCACGTCTATAAGCTGTTTTCAAGAGTCATCACGAACCGTCTTGCGCGAAGACTTGACGAATTCCAACCACCGGAACAGGCTGGATTTCGGAGCGGATATGGCACCATAGACCACATCCACACAGTGCGGCAGATTATACAAAAGACCCAGGAGTATAATCAGCCCCTGTGTCTAGCATTCGTGGACTATGAGAAGGCCTTTGACTCGATTGAAATCTGGTCCGTTCTGGAGTCTCTGCAGCGATGCCAAGTAGATTGGCGATATATCCAAGTGATGAGATGTCTCTACGAAGCCGCCACCATGTCCGTCCAAGTACAGAATCAGCAAACAAAACCTATACCATTGCATCGAGGAGTGAGGCAAGGGGACGTTATTTCCCCGAAACTGTTCACAAATGCAATGGAGGATATGTTTAAGACGCTGCACTGGAAAGGGCGGGGCATCAACATCAATGGTGAATACATTTCTCACTTGCGATTTGCAGATGACATTGTCATCATGGCGGAAACGCTGCAGGACCTGCAACGGATGCTGAATGACCTGGCTGACTCCTCTGTACGCATCGGCCTACGGATGAACTTGGATAAAACCAAGGTCATGTTTAATGAACATGTACTACCGGAACCGACAGCGGTGCACGGCGCCGTTCTCGAAGTTGTTCAAAAATAGGTGTACCTCGGGCAGTCATTGCAGTTAGGTAGAAACAACTTCGAGGACGAGGTGAACAGGAGAATTCGGTTGGGTTGGGCAGCGTTTGGTAAGCTACGTCAAGTCTTCTCATCGTCGATCCCACAATGTCTAAAGACTAAAGTCTTTAATCAGTGCGTCCTACCCGTCATGACATACGGAGCCGAAACGTGGACTCTGACGGTACGGCTGGTCCACAAGTTCAAAGTCGCTCAGCGGGCTATGGAACGGGCTATGCTCGGAGTTTCTCTTAGGGACAAAATCAGAAATGAGGTGATCCGGCAGAGAACCAAAGTTATCGACATAGCCCACCGGATTAGCAAGCTGAAGTGGCAGTGGGCTGGCCATATTAGCCGAAGAACCGACAACCGTTGGGGTAAACGAGTTCTTGAGTGGAGACCGCGGCTCGGCAAACGTAGTGTAGGACGCCCTCAAGCCAGGTGGAGTGATGATATACGCAAAACGGCTGGCAGGAGCTGGATGCGAGAAGCCGAAGATAGAACAAAGTGGCGTGCAATTGGAGAGGCCTATGTCCAGCAGTGGACTGCGATAGGCTGATGATGAAGAGTTTGTTTGTTTGTTTGTTTGAACGCGATAATCTCAGAAACTACTGGTCTGAATTGAAAAATATATTTACTGTTAATGCTATTGGTTATATAACATCACGCTATGACTAATAGGGCCGGAGCAACAATAAAAAATGTTACAAAAACGGGGAAAATTTACGCAGACGAAGATGCGCGGGTCAGCTAGTACAGAATATACACAGACACACGTCGATCTTACAACTACGAATACTTTCGTTTTACTAAAGTATTGTTGTAATTTTACGGCGTGCTTAAACGCAGAGTACAAAGACAAAATTTGTGGCTTATAGCCTATAGCGGTTATAGCTCGGCTGGTTGGTTTGTCAAAGTGGTGGCATCCCAGGTGTTGTGGCTTCAGAGATTTGATTTTCACTTGCTATTTTGCAATTAAGTACTTACTTTTATTAGTAAAGTGTGACGTCACGTTTAACGGTGCAATATCACTTTATGTGAATCCGTCCTAACACTAAGTACAGTTCAAGACTCGCAAGCTTTCATTTAGGTGCTAAGTGCTAACATTATTCCTGTTCTGCTCTAGTTACGGAGGTACTACCACACTGGGAGCACATTCCAAGTGTAATGTCAAAGTCGTGACGTCGCTTCGTGGTCAAGGGAACCGGTGTGGTTTTTAGCTGAAGCTCATTTAAACTTACGTTTCTTTAAATTACTTTGTTACGATTTTTATTACCTATTTCCGTATTTACCAATCAATACATAAAATTAAAGTGAATAGGTAGTTCTTTTAAGCTATTGTATAGCTTTTATCGCGGGCTTTGAGCGCGGCGACCGAATTAAGAAATTCCGTAAGGAAAATAAAACCTAACACCCTCCACTCCGCCTACCATGTAGCTCGGCCGATGGTACGACTGTAAGAAGCTCGCACGGATCTATTTTATTTTTATTTTATTTTATTCGGGGTAACAAACAATTGCGTAATAATAGTTAACAATTACCTTATTTCTAATTAACTTATTTGACTAATCACGCAACCAGCACCGTTATCCACAAGTAATAACTACAAAGAAATATTCATAGCATAGTGAACTGTAACAAAAATATAAAGGTATGAGGGAGTAAGATGATAGCTAAGTTAAGATTATACATTTTGCAAAATAACTTGTTTAAATTTTGAAGGTGATAAGTAAAATATATCGATTCCGGCAAAATTATCATTATATGATTTCATAATTCTCCTCAGGGGAGCTCGTTCTCCAGCATTCGTTCTGCTCATCTTCGGAGCAAATAGGTTTTGATTATATGTGTTGCGAATTCTTAGAGATTTACTAGGTATGCTAATATGAATTTGGTTCATTAATTCATTACAATCAAAATTATTATGACAAATTTTATATAGAAAAGTTTGATCCAAGTATAACCGTCTCGCCTTGAGAGTAATAAATTTAAATTTATTTAACAAAGTTTCGTATGAACACCATGTAGAAAAACACTTATAATTTAAAAATTTTAAAAATTTGCGTTGCACTGACTTTAACTGATCGCTATATTTATTATAAAACGGGTTCCAAACAGGAGTGGCAAATTCGAGTTGCTATCTAATGAGCGCCTTGTACAACAATACATAACTAGCAGGGTTTTTGAATAGTGTACAAGAACGTTTAATAAAACCATAAAGTTGAAAACCTTTGCTCACGATAATAATATGATCAATATGGACATCAAAGTGAAGTTTTGAATCAAAAAACACACCAAGATCCCTTATGTTGGAAAACTTATCTAAGGGAGTATAACAGAGAAAGTATGTGTGCTGCAAGATATTGTCATTTTTTGTAAAAGAGATGAAAGAAAGAAAAATAAAAAAAATAACTTATGCAATTAATTTTTTTAAGCTTTACCGCGGCAGTCCCCGAGTGCCACACATTTTTTTTTAAACGACTTCCGTATTTCGGTACAAGCTCTGTGTCGCGTGGAACTTTACAAAAATACAAGTCACGGATACAAAGTACACGCAGACCCGGAACAACAATTTGTGGATCGCACAAAGTGGTATCCCGTGTGGGAATCGAACCTCTTGCGTAGCAGTCGGACACACTCTCACCGCGCGACAGAGGCAGTCAAATGTTTGTTAGATATTTTGAAAGTACATCCCTCTCTCTATAAGTTTACACATATAAAAAGCAGTTATTAAAATGGTTGGTTTGTATATTTGTTTCGGGTAATCTCGGACAAGCAGTCTGAAGTTTGGACAATTTTCTTTGGTATTGTCACTAGCAGACTAACTATTGAATGTGATTGTTTAGGTAATAGAAAAAGGACAGTTTGTATGTTTTTAAATATTAATGTATTGTCATTAGTAGTTTACTATTTTTGCTCGATTCGCGTGCAGTAGGTACTGCAGTCTATAGGTAGGGTTGCCTACTTTTATTAGAAGTAATAGAGTATATCTGATTTCAAAGGGGAAAATAAAGAGTAAAAATATTTTTTTTTAATCTTTTTTTTCTTTACTTTAATACTACTACCGATTTTTTTTAACATACTCAACATCAACCATTTAGCTAGCAGAGGGGGGGGGACACTAAATCTAACAAAAAATTGCACTTAAAATCTTAATATTTCCCAAATGGATCCCTAAATCTAAAATTCCCAACCCCTATACGATGGGTTAGGTGAGAAAAAAAATCACATCCCCACTTTACATATAGGTACCCTAAAACAACTATTTTTTAAGATTTTATTCTTTCACTTTGTCCGCGTAAGTACTATGTGTATTTACGCAAAATTATAGCCTTCTAGCACTAACAGTTTTTGAGAAAAGCTGCGGACATGGCGAAACTATAAGGGTTCCGTTTTGCCATTTTGGCTACAGAACTCAAAAAAAGAAATTTTGATACTTTTTGCAACACATAACAATTTTCATATTAAAAAAAAAAATCGATTCTAAATCTAACTAACATAGATCAGGCCTAGTATTAGTAAACATTGTGTAAAAAAAAGAATTTTAGCGTACCTACTCTGACTCTATTAGTGTTATAGATTATAGAGTACGCCTACATGATAACTATATCATGTAGGCGTACTCTATTATCTATAACATTAATAGAGTCAGAATATTGTACACTAGTACAATACTCTACTTTAGAGTACGATTGGCAACCCTATCTATAAGGCTTTGCTTCACATAGCAACATTGTACACTGACGCGTTGATAACTTAATTGTTTACAAAGTTCGTCTAATAACGCGATTATTACGTAGAGGTAGACGATTGACTCTAAGGTCGTTTTCACACGTTTCGGAATCCGGTCCGGCGCCGGGTACCCGGCCCAAAGTGTATGGCGGTGTACGGCAGTTTTCATATGTTCCGGCGTACGTACGGTCCGGACGCTATACACTCAACGCCGAATACCCGGCACGTATGAAAATGTGCCTCATTGTTGTAATTGATAAAGCAGGTTTTAATAGAAGTAGGTACAGTGAAATTAGTCTCGAGAATTTTTTGCATATGTAGTGGTGTGTATGTTACTTAGATATTAGAGCGCGTTTCCACTATATCGTTCTGGCCCTTACAAAAATGTTTCAATATCCTAACATTACTATTTAATTTAATACTTATCCCTAGCAACACTCTGATTTTTGTTTTCAATAAAAACAAGTTTTTATTTTAAAGAAAAAGGTTTTGACTTTATTAAAAATAATATGTCATTCAATTTCACGTCCTTGAGCAAACGACAAGGCGACTACCGTGAAACAATAAAATATCGTGTCGTTCTTTAGATGATAGTAGTTTAGCTATAGGTAAAAAGTTTTGACCATAATAATTACGAAACAAAACAAATAAATAAATCGTCACTTGATAGTGGAAAGTGGAAACACGCACAAAACCAGAATAAACCAGTTTACTCTGTCCGCAGGTGCCACGTGCAGTCTGACGTCAGTCGCTTGATACCGTTAGAACATAAAGCACGCATTTCATTAAAAAATTATAATTATTAGATACGTAGTAGTTTCATTGTGAAATTTTGTATTTGTTGATTGTTGTTATTGTTTGTTATTATTGTTAAAATATTTGTTGAAGTGTTTAATTTCAAGTGTGTAAGTGTTGTAACTTTATATTGATAATTCAAAATGGCTCCAGTGTTAAAACATGGTCGAGGCAAGCCTTTGACTTCTCAAACTAAGGAAGTTTTGTACTGTTTGTACAAATATTTCGAAAATGAGTGTAATAACAACCCGAGCAGTATTATGACCCCCACTCAATTAGTTGCTAAATCAACAGGAATTTCAATAGCATCCGTCAGAAAGGTAGTATCAGAAAGCAAATGTCGTCCTTCAGATCAGGAAGTAACATTTAAATCTCCTAAAAAGAAACCGAATCGTAAACCTACAATAGTAATCGATAACTTTGATCAGCAAGTTATCAGAAGAACAATTCATGACTTCCACATCACAAATAAAGAAGTTCCCACTTTAAAAACTTTGCACTCAAAATTGAAAGAAGATATCGATTATAAAGGTTGTGTCAGCACGTTACGAAAACACGTCATGTCATTAGGTTTTAATTGGAAGCAAACAGAAGATAACCGGAAACTTCTTATGGAAAAACACGAAATTAGATACTTGCGAATTAATTATTTGATGAAAATTGCTGAATATCGTGAACAACGCCGACCAATTGTTTACACCGACGAAACATATATACATACATCACATACCCTCTCGAAATCTTGGTCAGATGGAAGCACTTCAGGTTTGAAGCAACATATATCGAAAGGCAACCGCTTAATCATTGTTCATGCCGGTGGTATCGATGGCTTTATACCAAATGCATTGCTTATGTTTAAAGCCGACCAAAAAAGTGGAGATTACCAAAACAATATGAACTATGACAACTATTCAAGGTGGATTCAAACTCAATTAATACCCAACTTACAACCAAATAGTGTTGTTGTTGTTGACAACGCACCATATCATAACTCAATACAAAATCCTGCACCGAATAGTAATTCTAGAAAACAGCAAATGATAGACTGGCTGACATTTCGAAACATTGAGCATTCATCCACGTTGCTTAAGCCTCAATTATATGAACTGATTCTGCAAAACAAGGCGAGATTTATAGAGTACAAGATAGACAAAATATTACGACAGCACGGTCATACTGTGCTGCGTTTACCACCATACCATCCGGAGTTTAATCCTATAGAAAATATATGGGGGATAGTGAAAACATATGTCGCAAAAAAGAATGTCGCAATGAATATGAAGGTTATAATGTCATTAGCTGAAGAAAAAATGAACGCCATAACTGTAGAGGAATGGAGAAAAGTTTGTTTGCATGCTATTGAGGAGGAAAGCAAATATCAGGGTAGAGACGCAGCTTTAGACACAATATCAGAACGAATCATAATTAATTTAAATAATTCATCTGATGAAAGCGAGGATGGGGATGATTGTGATATGCCTGGGGTTGATGAATTATTAGAATAAAACATTTATGGCCGGAGAACACCTAATTCATACACGTCTTCACTGAAGTGAAAACCGGCATTCAATGCTTGTAATGTTTGGAACTGGCTTGTCTGCCTCATACAGTTCCATAGATTACAATGCGGTGGATACACATTTTCACGACCGTATTAGTACGTAGTGCGTATGCGTAGACGTGCACGCATTTGGTGTGCTCCAGCCACAAACGTATATTACCTTTAAAACAATAAAAACTAAAAATAAAATGTTGTTTTTTTTATTTGCTGACCATACACTACTACAAACGCAAAAATTTCTTCAAGCTAATTTACCTTGTACACCAATTTAGCATAGTAGGTGTTAAACTACAATAATGAGTAGTATCAATATAACTTTCTGCAAGGTATTATGCAGGTACCATGCAGTGATCTAGGGTTTATTTTGGAGGAGGAGGAGGTAGGGAGGTTGAATCTTGACATCACTGAGGAACTCAAAGTTTGCATTTGGGAGAGGAGAGCTTTACCTCGCTGGGGTGTAATATAATCAAGGAAAAGCACAGGACTAGGGAGTGGCCATATTGCACTTTAGTGCTCATATTTTATTGCATTGCTCATATGTGCCGCGTAACTTCGCCTGCGTAAATGTGCCCCGTTTTTTGCAACATTTATCATTGCTGTTCCGCCCCTATTGGTCGTAGCGTGATGTTATATAGCCTTCCTCGATAAATGGGCTATCCCGTATACAGTAAAATATTCAATTCGTACCAGTAGTTCCTGAGATTATCGCGTTCAAACAAACAAACAAACTCCATTATAATCTACTCAAGATGGATTTCCGCCATGTTACGCCTGATTCAATCGGTTAACAAACAAACTCTTTAGTTTTATAATATTAGTATAAATATGAGATAGGTTAGATAAAATGCAGTGGTCTATGTCTATAATAGCAACACAAACGAGGAAAATTCTGGCAGGACAACGGAATACTTACCGAGGATATTCTGTAGAAGGAATCTCTATATTCTGTGGTAGAAATTTTATAATGTATTTACTTTATCACTTAATTGTTTAGTCGAGAAAATACGATAGAAAGTACCAACATATTAATCTCGCTTAAGTATCTACACACACAGACACAAACAATCAATTAAAAATATACCTTGTGTCACAAAACTGAAGGTAGAAATTCGCAAGGCAAAATTACTCGTAACATAACCAACAAAGCGTAATGCAGAGTATCATCAATGTGAAGTGCATTATTCAAAATTCGAGTGTACCCTCGCAGTGTACTTAACTGACGACGATATCATACCTACTTACGGCACTCACAGAATAATTTAGACGGGCAACTTTTAGTTGAGAAAGAAATAATATCATTAAGGCATTTTTTATTTTACAAGCCGATTAGAGAATTTCATCATTGATTATTTTAACAATATGTTGTTAAAATAATGGTTGCATAAATTAAGTAAATCATGATAAATTTAAGTAAATCAATTCGTTTGTTAATTTTGTTACCAAACTGCTATATTGCTCTTACAGTCACGACAATTACAGATCCTATAGATTCAATAGAAGGAATGGACCTACTCCAAAGGTGCGCTTCCATCTACTGAATAGCAGTTTGGTAATAAAATTAACAAATAATTGGAGAAATAATTAACGAATTATGTAGGTACGTAAGTAAATCATGATTGACTTAATTTATGCATTTATAACATTTCCGTTTCATTAAAATGTTAAAAAAATGCGAATACAACTCACGATCTATATTCACTGATCTTGGCGTATGTCACAGTCTTTCTAATATCACATCACGATTCGCTTGCACTTTCGCAAAATATTTCTTTATCTGTCGGTTGTGTTCAGTAAAACTTGATATGAGTTGAAAATGATGAAACAAATTTTAAAGAACTTATTTGAATTACCGATTTTGTCAAACGCAACAAAAAGTGGCCAGTCTGCACAAACTAACTACATCACTAGCTTCAAACGCACTTGCCAAGTTAAATGTCAAGTTCGTGCTTGCCAAAACATTATTTGCAAGACTTTTATTTTTATGTCCGGAATAGGCCATTTATTATTTTGTTTCTGTTACAAAATAGAAAGGAATGCAGCGGTGTTAGCGCTCAAAGTTTATTTTATACAATGCAGTTGTTTTTGCGAATTTTTGTTTGTATAAGCGATATGCGGCAATATCTTTTAATGTTAACTCGATATGGCACTGTCCTAATTTTAAAAAAAAATAGGTTTGTGTTAAAATATCTACGGATCTTATCACGTCGAGGGGACGACAATGAGATAAATCTCATTGTCGTCTTGTTTAAAAACAAGACTTAAGACTATCGTGACACCACAGTTTTGATTCCTATATCTATGGAGGAAAAAATTAAGATACTTCTATATTATTCTATCTCATGGGTTTCTTTCTTTAGAAAAGACGACTCTCGACGAAGAGGTTGACATTTGTACATTGATTGCGAAATAAAATGTAATATAATAATAATTTATCAAATTTAATTACCCAGATAATAAATTAATAATTGATCAGACTATGGAGGAAAATAAAAGAAACGTCTATATTTTTTTACCCCATAATGATAATAAAAAATATTTCTCATATTTAACTCTGGATTGTTAAATATGAGAAATATTTTTTATTATCATTATGGGGTAAATAATAAATTATAGTAATTTATTACCAGGAATGGGAATATGGAAAGTCAGTATACCTCACGTATTTTTACTTGCCAAATATTTCACGATATCAACCAGAAAAACCAGACAAAATCCAGCGTCAAACTCAAATCAACATTTGCAAACTAGGTCGTCAAATTCAGAAAAAAAAAAAAATAATAACACGTCACCTTATTTAGCATTGTTAAAACGTAACCCAGATAATACGTAGTTACAAAGTCTGAGACCATTCTTGCAATCTATTACAAAGAATAATGAACGCAAAATGATTAATACGCCTCAGTCTAGAGTTCTAGATAGGTATCAAGTCAAGATTAATTGTTAGATACTTTCTTTTATGGGTCCGTCTGTATAGGATCTCAATGGAATTTTGTTGTTTATAATTGAATTGACAAATAATACTATAAAAATTAATCGTAGAATGTGCCGCTTAACAACTGCTGGACTAATTCAACGAATTTGTTTCTTCGAATATTTTTGACAGAAATTAGAAAAATAATGCCCCAGAATAAGCTGCTCCAGTAAGCATTACGATATTATATAAATTAATGCTAACGAAAGATACAACTGAGAAAAAATACAAGATAGTCCAAATCCTGAAGTCGACAAATTCTAAGTCTAACCTTCAATTCCCGAACATCGAGTATCAGGAACGAAATGGTTGGAATACAATTTATACGATGCATATTAGCTTATTAGATCCCTAGTCTGTTATGGTACGACTAGTAAATGGAAAAAGAAAAAAAAATATATTTCGAGCATTATTTCAATTTTTTTTCGGACTTAAAAATATATCGTGGAAACATTCCAGGAATTTTCGAGATTTGGCACTTTATAAAACGACGATCAAAACAATGTCTGTACAGGAAGTTTTGGGGCTCCTAATACGGACAAAAACATTGGGGTAATTACTGCATGTTATACACGCAGACGAAGTTGCGCGGTACAGCTAGTGTCCCGCGCAAATTCGTCTGCGTAAATTTTTCCCGTTTTTGCAACATTTCTCATTGCTGCTCCGCTCCTGTTGGTCTTAGCGTGATATAATATAGCCTTCCTCGATAAATGGGATATCAAACAGTGAAACAATTTTTCAATTCTGATCAGTAGTTCCTGTGATTACCGCGTTCAAATAAACTCTTCAGCTTTATAATATTAATATAGTATAGATGATCTCGATAAGAATAAAATACAACGTATTTGATGATTCTTATTAATATTATGATTATGGTTGACAATAGAAATTACTTGTAGTTTATTAATGTCTTATGAAAAAAGTTATGAAATATTCTGTGAGAAAAATGTGCGTGCATATAATCCATAACAACTAAGTAGCATATGTGTAACTAGCTGTCCCGCGCAACTTCGTGTGCGTAAATTTTCCCCGTTTTTGCAACATTTCACGTCGCTACTCCGATTCTATTAGTCGTAGCGCGATGTTATATAGCCTATAGCCTTCCTCGATAAATGGGCTATCCAACAAAAAAAGAATTTTTCAAATCGGACCAGTAGTTCCTGAGATTAGCGCGTTTAAACAAACAAACAAACAAACAAACTCTTCCGCTTTATAATATTAGTATAGATTAGTGCGTATACTGAATGTTAAGCTCGTGAGTCAGGTTCACACTTGACTCGTTTTTAAAGCATTCGGAGGTAATGTAAAGCAAGATTGACAAATTACTTTGTCGTCTAAATAAAAACACTTCAGTAGATTTCTTCTGAAGTCGGTGAGTAATCTGGTTTTTGTGTAACGTGCGTTATTTGTACGCATTACGCAAAAAGCTAACCGGGAAGAGGGTAATCGTCCGGGGATCTAGGCCGGTTATGATTGGCGATTTTCATATGGTAAATTCAATCTATACTAATATTTAAAGCTGAAGAGTTTGTTTGTTTGTTTGAACGCGGTAATCTCAGGAACTACTGATCCGAATTGAAAAATTCTTTCACTGTTGGATATTTCATTTATCGAGGAAGGCTATAGGTTATATAACATCATGCTACGACCAACAGGAGCGGAGCAGCAATGAGAAATGTTACAACGGGGGTTAAAAACGGGGGACAGCTAGTTTACCTATATCAGGCGAGTTACTTCTATGCACGTTAAGCGTCTTCTAGAAGTTTGGAAACAAACGCACAAACCAAGGTGACCTTGCTTGTTTCCAACAGTGTAGACGGCTGTTGCAAACCAAGTACCAAGTAATTTGGTTTACAACAGCCGTCTACACTGTTGGAAACAAGTAAGGTCACCATTGAGTCAGGGACATAAGTGAAAGAGTCAGGAGTCCATCTTTTATAGTACAATCATACTACCAACAATGTTAAATATTTTAGTGTTGATGGAGGTACCTACTGAAATTCACAGTGTGGTCTAAATTTAGGTAGGTACTTGTGTATGTCTGTTAAGAATTTCTAGTCTTCTAGCAATGTTCTACATACCTCGCAAAGAGTATCTTAAGTTAAAATAGATTTCGAGATATAGTGTTTGGATATTAGGTATGCATCAAAAAATCACAATGAAAACCGTATAAAAATGTTTGCGTAAAATCTAGATCTAGTAAAAATGCTTTAAATAGACACGGAAGGCGTCTCAATATTATATTATACTATAATTACTATATGCATAGTAGATGCGGAAGGCGTCTTAACATTGTACTGTTCTATCTTTAATAATGATAGTGTAGATAGGTTTAAAATAGAACACGTCGCTAATTCCACAAAACCAATGAACCACCCGTATAACAAGGCTCACACCACAAAATACCGAAAGTACAAAAGGCAACCTCGCTCGTGCGATGGACACCTAGAGGCCAATTCACGTATTTAAAGCAGTACAGTTGCAGTTAAGTTTCGATTAAAACGCCCATTATTGTATTCTTGTAACTTTGGGATCGATCTCAAATACACTTGCATCAAGTATGCATCTCGAGAGCGCAATAATGACATTCTAGTACGGTGAGCAAGCGTTTTTAAGATCGATATCAAAGTTACAAGAATACGAAAATGGCCGTTTTAGTCGAAACTGCAACTGCACTGAATTGACCCGCTAGACATCTTTTACGGACGCAAAATCTCGAACCACTTTGTAACGAAGGTGTTCGTTACAACATGGTTCTAGATCACATGGGCGTGACATCAACGATGTCTTAAATATTATGTATGTAAAAAATGGTTGTCTGTAAAGTCGGTTTACGGACGATGATTTTACGTGTTAACGTCATAAGGAAACATTGATAACTTTGTAATAAACAACCATGCCTGTGACAGCTTTAGTGGATCCGAGACCGCCTGACGGCCACAATACTTCAGCCTATCAGCAGGCAGAATCGCCATTTGCGTTGTTTAGCAACCAGTCAATAACGTTACCTTTTTATCAGACACTTTCATGAGTGCAGCCGGTCATCGATTTATAAGACGTTTTCACATAAAAAAAACAGCGTTTTGAAACTGTTGGTCAGATTGTAATGAAAGTTTGGTAGGTGCTTCTGGGGACTTCTGGGCTTCCTACCCCAAACCGGCATCAGCCCGCAGACAAAAAAGACATCGTTCACGAACACAATCTCGGAACATCTTCGGTGCAAAGTGATAAGGGATTTCGCTTCCGTGAGCGATATCTATGTGTACGTTTCTCGAGCGTTGTACTAAGGTTACCTTCTGCATTCCCGGTACTATGTACCACACTGTAACAGTTACTCCCGGCAAACACCCCGAATATTTCTCATTAACGTTATTCGGAACCCAAGCTCTAATACCTTGCATAACTTCACGTTACACAAGATATTAAATTATACTAAATAATAACTGGATTCCTTTCATTTGTAGTACATAGCGCTGGCCTTAATGTGGTTCAGTCTGGCTTGAAAGTAGCCCTAGCTGTTTATTGCACCGTCACGGGTAAACCATTACAGATGAGGGTAAAAGCAATAAAAGGTTGTGATTTTGCACGCAATAAGGTCTTTGGAAGACGAAACCTGCCTACATCTACTTTAATAAAAAATATTTTACTTAATACTCAACATTAAATACGGTAACTTCACAGTTACCGTATTTAATGTTGAATATTAAGTAGTGTTTGAAATTTAGCACTTAAATAAATCATATTGTATATAGAATACCTACAATTATTGTATAATTTTATAGGCTACAGGTCTTTATCGCGTAAATATTTTATTTTAAGGCTAAGTCGGCAGGTACTTTGTTTTTTTTCGACAGTATTGCATCGGCCGTGGTCACGGGTCTACCCGTTTTTAGCCTTAAATAAAATGTTTACGCGATTAAAACCCGTAGCTTAATGTGTACAAATCAAAAAGTTTACGAACATTTATGTATCCGACAATTGTTTTTCAGCCTATCAGTGGCGAAGGGACCTTAGAACACCATTACTTTCGGTTTCCCTTTGGATTGTAGTTACTAGTATTATAGGTATAAACAACCATGTTTAACGAGGGTTGAGCGGGTTTTGTAACGGGTTACATCAGAAAAATGTTAACCTTTCGTCTCTGCAGCCTATAGGTACTGCTAGGCAAACTAAAAAGTTACATATTTGGTTTACTTCTCTTTGTAAACGTTTATGACAACAGCGTCTCCTAGGCTACCTTTGCTCCAATTAACACACAGAAACTAAAGTCAATAATAACACACAAATGTTGCATTTTAATCACACTAATATTATAAAGGCGAAAGTTTGTGAGTATGTGAGTGTGTATGTTTGTTAGTTCTTCACGTCTAAACGGCTGGAGCGATTTTAATAAAATTTGGTATGGAGTTAGCTGACACCCTGGATTAACACATAGGCTAATAAACCGAGGTAACACCGCGGGGCACTGCTAGTAGTATATATAAAACAGTTATGAAACTTGCTATACCGGTAGAGATCATTAAACTGTAACAGCTGATGCGGTTTCTAAGGGACTCGACGACAGAAGGGGTGAGTGGAACCCTAGGGTGAATAACCCCTCGTCCCAATGTTTGTTTGTCCGACTGTCATCGAACTCGGCCATATTTAATGGTGTCATTACATATAATTTGGTCAGATGATGGAAAATGATAAATAAATAAAAATAGGGGGACGTCTCCTGCTTGGAAAAGGGAAAGTAAGGGTATTGATTGATGGAGTTTGTATTTCTGAATAAAACAATCAACCCCGTGGTGGACAATTGGTAAAAAGGAATATGATTAAGGGTAATAGCAAACGTCATTCAATCGGTGCCTGTCGGCGAAAATGTGACTTATGCGCTTATTACACTACACTAAATCAGGGACCCTAAATCCTTAAAAAAAGAGGTGTAATAAGAGTTAGGGCCCTAATTCTCAAGGCTACCTCGATTTAGGGCCCTGATTCAGGGTAGTGTAATAGCCGTTTTATGAATTCCAGTGTCCGACAACATCAAATCAATAACTATTTATTATAAGGGAATTAACGCGCATTGTTTACCTTAAAATTGCTTGACGTTTCGACCAGGTTGCACCGGCCGTGGTCACTTGTGTAAACAATGCGCGTGAATTCCCGTATAATAAATAGTTATAATCATGCAACGCTAAAGTTTAAATGTTAGTATAACATCTAATCAAAATAAACAAAAACAGAGAGGTCTTGACACAATCTGTTTTGATAAATGAGCTATCAAACAGTAAAACAATTTTTCAATTCGGACCAGTAGTACCTGAGATTATGGCGTTCAAACAAACAAAGAAACTCTTCAGCTTTATAATATTAAACTATCTATAGATACAACCTAAATATAGTGTGTGAATAAAACTTTGCGTCAGAGTTACATATCTATATCTATACTATCATAGTTTTCATTTCTTTTATTCATGAGCTCAAAGGACACAAATTGATTATAAGCTTATCTGGGGCATCATACCAGCAATTAATATCGCTCATTAATAAAGTCACTCATATTTTACAATTGTTAGGTTACTTTATTGATTTAAAATGAGCGTACTAATTAGCAGCGCGACATCGTCCTCAGCTCGTTAACCTAGAAATGAGTCGACCGGAGATTGCTAGGTCTTGCGGTCATGCATACTGGTACAGTTCCTAATGATATCAACTATCTCGTTTCGTCTAAGCCTAGGTTATATCTGCTTTGGTGGAAAAGGTACATAAACGAATATAGTAAACATTAGGCTTACCATGAAACTTAGTTCGATGGATAGTTATTAATAACAATGCAGAAAACATCGTTGATTAGATTAGACTTTAGGAAATTCCCAGTAAAATCTATACTAGTATTATAAAGCTGAAGAGTTTGTTTGTTTGTTTTAACGCGGTAATCTCAGAAACTACTGATCCGAATTGAAAAATTGTTTCACTATTGGATAGCCCATTTATTGAGGAAGGCTATAGGCTATATAACATCATGCTACGACCAATAGGAGCGGAGCAGCAATGAGAAATGTTGCAAAAAGGGGAACATTTACGCATACGAAGTTGCGCGGGACAGCTAGTCTTATCCATACTAATATTATAAATGTGAAAGTAACTCTGTCTGTCTGTCTGTTACGCTTTCACGCTCAAACCGCTGAACCGATCTAGATGAAATTTGGTATGGGGATAGTTTGAGTCTCGGGGAAGGACATAGGATAGTTTTTATCGCGATAACCGACATCCACGCGGGCGGAGCCGCGGGCCAAAGCTAGTAATATTATAAAGCTGAAGACTAAACAATGTTTGTTTGTTTGAACGCGATAATCTCAGGAACTACGGGTCCGAATTGAAAAATTATTTTACTGTTGGATAGCCCATTTATCGAGGAAGACTATAGGCTATATAACATCACGCTACGATCAATAGGAGCGGAGTAGCAATGAGGAATGTGGCAAAAACGGGTAAAATTTATGCAGACGAAGTTGCGCGGGCGGGACAGCTAGTATCTACTCAATAATTGTGGATGTCGCGAGAAGTGCAGCCAATAGGACATCCAGGAGAAATTTAACACTTTAGAAGAGACACGACATTCACTTTTAGTGTTAAATACGACTAAAGAAAGTAACCCCTAAAGGCTTTTACTCGTAGAACTGATACAAAGACCTGACGATTTCATTTTGTATTGTTTAACCGATCGCGTACTTGTACCTATTGTTCATGAATGATACGCGAATCTCATTGGCTGATTTCATCGAAATGACAATAGCAAATTGGACGGTCTGTTGTCCGTTAGTACCTAATACATATAAAGAAATAACTTTGCAGGGTCTGTCTGGATGCTGCAGCGATAAAACCGAGTGCACGGGACACCAAATAATTCACAAATTATTCCTATTCTGGGTGTAATCTATGTCCGTTATCTATTCCTTAAGCGGGCTTTGATTTTTAAAATAAAAACAGCGCATATATAACCCAGAAACCTTGGCATTGATTGCTCAGTCGATTCGCGCGAGACCCCGTGGCAATCCTTCACACAAACTGGTATCGATTAAGGATCAGGTTTGCCGGTACTAAAAAGCAGAGAAAGTATAACATTCTTGCGGTCAATATACCTATAAAACATATATACATACATAGTACGAAGAAACAACGAAAGGATTTGTTATTGATGATAAGATAGGGTTTCAATAGGGTGCATTATGACATCATTCATTTCAGAAGCACCTTTCAGTTTCTATTTTAAATTATATTTTCGGCTATAATTTTTATCGTTTAAGTCGTTATAAGTTCTGTAAAAGAGATAATTGTCCATTTGCATTCTGTAGATAGCTTGCATTGCCTAACATTTGTCACATTTTTATAGGTACATGTTTTGCACAGGTGAATGCTTTAGGTAACGAAATTTAAGACTTACATTAAAGAACTATACCTACGTAAACATAGGTACACCTATACAAAACATTGTGTCGTTTTTATTTAAGACTTTGAGAAGGAAAATCTACTACAAACCGCTATGGTATAAGATAAGTGCGTTAATCAACCGAGTTTACACTTATTGTTGTACCTATTCCATGAAGAAACAAGGTTAGCACAGTGTTGCGGCAATGCCAACACAAACCATGCATTATTAGGTTATCCGGCTTGATTTATCTTACTATAAACAACTCCAGTCGCCAGTAGAAACCGTACGATAGCATGTAAACAATGAAACTTTAAGTTTAGTACCAACCTTCAATTGCCACGACGTGGTCTCTAATCTGCTGGGCTAGTAATGGATCAGGTACCAACTCCACAAGGTCATACAAAGCATAGATAGACGGATGCACACTCTCAAATCTCTGTATCTCCTGCCGTATCGACAAGGAGGTGTTCAGGCACGCCTGCGTATGCTGCCTGCTACACATCGTGCTTCTGTACCCCAGCATTGAGCCAGGAAACCTCAATAAACCACAGGACCACAGCACTACACTGGACGATGCATTCTACCAACGCTACGTGAACGACCCGCCGCTCATCGCGCTGTTAAAAAACTTTATCAGATAACACTTTCCCGTTTACAAACTTGTAATAAACAACCGTAGTACACAATAAACACTTTGCACTGTGATAGTATTGGTTATTATTGTGATGTAAATAAAGTAAACAACCAATCAACGCGTGTCGCAGTGACAGCGACGCGAATCAACCACCCCGGCGGCGGCCATTACCGAACTGTAGCATTTTCGCGTGTGGCCGAAGGGGAATTGTCAAAATACAACATTTTTGAGTACAGCGCCATCTATTGTTGCAGCGTTGAAACGGCTATTAAGTTAAGTTGAACGTAGTTCCATATTCTGCTAATAGAGGATATGACAGTGCAGCTATTGCATAAGAGATGGCGCTATATCTGTAAATAATATAAATTCAGTTAACGTAAAGTTTAACATTGTTATGAATACTAACTGTAGTCACTATAATAACGTTGATACCTACGTAGGCCATAATATTAATTTTAATGGGTACTAACTACCAAATAGGTACATTATAACAGTTGCTCAATGGCATAATAAATAGGTTCTGGTAGGTACCTACATTAGTTGCAACGATCTATTGTTTTGTTTTATTGTTACAGTTTTTAAACTAACTATATTGATAAGTGAAATGTTTGAACAAAGTTGCTTAACAACCATGCAATCTTTAATACTTTTGTCAATCGATGCATGCCAACTTTGTTACTAAACATTTCATCATCCATCTCGGCTTTAGTACTTATATGCAAAAATAAGAAAAGTTATTTTTTGGAAATTACATAGATAGGTAGGTACAACTACTATCTTCATTAATAATAAAAAAAAAAACATTAAAAAGATTTTTACAAAATTTGCGAGTCCATGATACGGGGTACCTATTATACCTATTTACCTTATAAAAATAACTAGCTGCCCCGCGCAACTTGCCTGTGTAAATGTATTCTTGTTTTTGCAACATTTTTCATTTGCTGCTTCGCTCCCATTGGTCGTAGCTTGATGTTATATGCCTTTAGCCTTCCTCGATAAATGGGCTATCCAACATTAAAGTATTTTTTTTAATTCGCACCAGTAGTTCCTGAGATTATCGCGTTCAAACAAACAAACAAACTCTTTAGCTTTATAATATTAGCTTTATTAAAGATAAGAAATTAAGTACCTATTACACTGGTAGGTAGGTACTCTTAACACTTCTGTTCAATTCAAGTGAAACAAGCCAAGTTCATTATTAACTTTATTATAATACTTTAATTACATTTTTATCGTATATGTATACCGCAGTAGGCAATAATTAGCTTCGCCAATAAACCAAAGAAACGTAACTTACTTAAGACATTATTCTCCGTGGAGAAAATAGCGTCATATTAATCTGGTTGCAATATTATTGATTATATAGTTAATTATTAGATATATTTCGGGGACTTAACCGCGTGAATTATTTAAAGGTTTCGAACCTTTTATTTACCCGACGTTTCGATCGAATTGCACCGACTCTTTCGAGTTCATACCTTTAAATAAATCACGCGATTAAGTCCCGAAATATATCTAATATGTATAAAAATCGCAAAAGTTTAAAAACAATATGTATTTATTATGTACTCCTTGACTGGAAAAGAGGTCTATTGGTCTACTTCTTAAATTTCTTAATCTTATGTGAACTATTCTATGTTTAGGGTTCTGTACCTACCTCAAAAGGAAAAAAACGGAACCCATAAAGGATCACTCGTGTTTCTGTCTGGACCGATTAGGTTAAAATTTGGTACACATATGTGTTTTATAGATAGGTACAAGAAATTTGAACCCGTAGATGATTTTTGGGATTTCTGTATTTAACTAGCTTTCGCCGGCGGCTCCGCCCGCGTTATTGTTAATTCAATCAATCAGCCTGTATCGGTCCCCTGCTGGACATAGGCCTCTTCTAACTTACGCCAAAACATCCGGTCCTCTGCCTTCCGCATACAATTAATTCCAGCGACCGTCTTTAAGTAGTCAGTCTGATGGCAGCTTAGCGATGTCTCCGAGAGAAGTCGAACGTCGAGGTAAGTAAAAGGTTCGTACCTTTAAATAATTCACGCGATTAAGTCCCGAAATATATCTAACTCATGCTATTATAGCCTATAATTGTTTACTATCGAATACTCAAAAAAGTTTTGAGATATTGTTAACTCTCATGCTGTCACTGTCACATAAATGTGAATAGAAGCGACATAAATACTTTTGAGCACGACTCAAAGTACCTACCGTTTGAGTTTTCAGCAGTTAGTCAAATAGGTATTCCATCGTATTTAACTGACTTTTAAAAACGTGGGACCTGACGGTTTTCTCAAAAATTACTTACTAACGGCCGTATACTAGATGTCGTAACTACTGTCGTATTTACATATTTTGTATGAAACTTAAGCCAAATCGATCGATATAGAATATTGAAAACCGCCGTAAGTAATGCGATTTGGATAAGACTTTTGCCGTTCGATTGCATATTTTTAGTGTATACTAGCTGAGCCCGCGAGAGCTTGCAATGCTTCTCATACCCTACTGACGTGAGCGTGATGATAAGTGGCTTAAGTTACTCCTTACATCATCAGGTGTCTGACAGTAAAAAATCCCGTCAAAATCCCTCCAGCCGGCACAAACAGACAGACAAAAAAAAAAAATTGTGTTTTTGTTTTAAGTATACTTTCCATATATACTTTCGGCTCTTTTATTTTTTTGTTACCTAGATTATAAGACAAACAGAGCTATTAATATCTACTAAAATATAAGAGTACCTAAGTAACAAATTGAAGTCATACAATTTGTTAAAAAACTTATAATATGTAAAGTGTATTTTTTTTATCTTGTTACACAACTCACACAACGCTATCTGATCCCAAATTAAGCAGAGCTTGTACTATGGAAACCAGACAATTGATAAACATACTTGTATATTTGTAAATACATACACATTATAGATAAATAACACCCAGACACAGAATAAACCATAGAGCTTATCACACAAAGTTTTAACCTGGGTGGGGATCGAACCCACGACCTTTTGCGTAGCATTCGGATACACTCCCACCGCGCCACAGATGCAGCAGTAAAACTTTTACAGACAATTTAATAAACGATGTAATTAAACCATTACATCGACTCTCAATTACCACATTACAATATAACGCTGCACAATGTAATAAAATATAATACCTGTGCAAATAAAACTCTGTTTTAGATAAAGATAATATTCATAGACTTGACAAACAGTTACATACATTACTTGGAATAAAATAGGTCTCCGCGGAGGCGTGCATTGTCTCAGTCTCACATTTATAGTGAACTTACTTATTAACCAATTTACTGGATACACAATCGGATAGAATAATAAGATAAAATAAGCTCTTTCCTCTTTCTAGGCTGGGGATATCTTCATACTTAGGTGCTTGTATACTTAACAGTAAGGAGTTGGCTGAAGATGAAATCTGTCTCAACCTGTTAAAAGATTATTACAGGGGATTATTCCCACCCAGTAACACTGTTAGGCTTATTCCCATCCAGTAACTCCCCAACCAGTAACACTGTTAGCACTAAGGTACTTACTATTTACCATTATGACAAGATTTTGACAGTTCGCTCGGGCTTGCCGCGAAAACGGAAAAAAGAACGCGAATAAGGACCCATGTCCCACCTAAACATAATATGGTATAGTCTGAGTTTAAACGGGGAATACGGTATAGTACCTACATTACATATCTCAATCGCGCGCAGCGTAGCAACCTCCCGTGCCATAATAGTCAGTCTTATGACCGCACTCGTTGTTTAATTCTTACTTGAATCATTCTTTAGTAAATATTTAGTATGTCAACATTTCATGTGTCTAATTACTAAATAATGATTTAAGTAAGCATTGATGGCTGACTGCCGCCCTCCGAGTGGTATGACTCGGAGTGCGGCAGTCAGCTATCTGTCTCAGAACTGCACCCGTTCCCATAAGATGCGTTTATTAATTTTAATCTTGCCTAAATATTTGCTTTGAACATGATAGATATTTAATACCAACATAGCTGACATTTAGCTTCTACCACATAGTTATGGAAATCCAGATTTAAATAAAATAGACACCGTAGGATCACCTAGGGAAATCTATGACTTATGTCGACTGCTTTGGTGGCGAGGTGGGAGTGTATCCGACTGCTACGCAAAAGGTCGTGGGTTCGATTCCCACACGGGGCACTACTATGTGTAATCCACTAACTGTTGTTCAGAGTCTGGGCGTAATTTGTGCCCGTGATTTCTATGTTTGTAAAGTCCCCCACAACAGTCTATCACGCTTTGCAGTCAATATTTACTTCTTAATTGAAAGGGATGGCACAGTCCTGGTCTATACGTCAATGGTACCAGTGGTACCATTGACGTATAGACAAAGTACCATAGATTACTTACGTACAGTAGGTACTTTGTTGACTATATCTACCAGTTCAGTCACCTCACTACATTTATCTCAAGATTTTCAGATACAAAGATTTCTTAAAGGAGGAACTGATAGAATCCACTTCGTAATATCTACCTACATAAACAAATACTACAGTAAATACGAGAACACGATACCTAAGATAACATTAGCTCAACAAATAATACTACAAATAGAAAATATCTAAGTGTCATCTTCCTTTGTTTAGAGATGTGATTGTGGTCTCAAGGTTTACTTCAGGCATTCGGCTTTATACCTACGCAATGTTTAGATTTCTTATGTATCGTATGTAATTGCCGATCTAACTAGTCCAGATCCAGTGATCCAAAAGATAGGGCATCATTTTATGTCTAATTAGGTAATGTTGCAAATTGCAAACCTACATAAGTAGCTACGTACGTAGGTACGTAGCTACTTATGTAGGTTTGCAATTTAATTAAAATTTAAATATATAATGAGTGAGACGACAAATGACGAGCAACGCACACCAAAAAAATAATGCAACGCTTTATTCACATATGATGCCAAACAACAATGTCACACAAACATGACAATTTAAAAAATGACCATGACAACGACATGACAATTAAAAAGTTTATCTCTCAGAAAAAATTACATACTGATAAAATTTGAATAATATTTTTCGATCTTACTGACATATTAATAAAAAAATATGAAATAATAAATCACAAATCAAATTCAAAAATTAAAATAAATAAGGGGAAAAAAATAATCGTTACTCACACTGGAACTTGTCTTCTAGTTTCCAGACCGCCCGAGTTCTCACCTGAGCTATCATTGTAGATGGTGGCGAAATTTACCTTCGTATTTTAATGATATTGTAGTACTACTTTTTTTTACGACTAATAGAAGCGGAGCAGCTATGAAAAATGTTGCAAAAATGAGAAAAAATTACACAGACGAAATTGTGCGGATCAGCTAGACTATACCAATATTATAAAGCTGAAGAGTTTCTTTGTTTGTTTGAGCGCGATAATTTTAAGAACTACAGGTCCGAATTGAAAACATATTTTACTGTTATATAGCCAACACTGAGGGTCATTGCCGAAAAACCAGACTGTCCCATTCAGGGGCATTGGGTGCGAACGCATGTACTCGTTACCGGTGCCCCTGATGGTGGCAGATTTCTAAGTTAATTTTAGTTACTAGAATTAGATACTGACATAGTCTTTAAGTCAATGTATTTACTAACAAAATATGGACCACAGTCTGAAATAAATGTATTTTATTTTATCTATACTAATATTATAAAGCGGAAGAGTTGGTTTGTTTGTTTGTTTAAACGCGCTAATCTCAGGAACTACTGGTCCGTTTTGAAAAATTCTTTTTTTGTTGGATAGCCCATTTATCGAGGAAGGCTATAGGCTATATAACATCGCGCTACGACTAATAGGAGCGGAGTAGCGACGTGAAATTTTGCAAAAACGGGAAAAAATTACGCAGACTGTGTTGCGCGGGTCAGCTAGTATAAGATATAGCCGACACCGCTCACAGACACGGAATTGTTTCAAAGGTGTACCAATAGTTGCTTGATGGAAGTTTCTGTACTCCGTTTGAACCTTATCAGGTTTTTTTTTTTTTTTTTTTTTTTTATTGCCTATGGTTGGCAGACGAGCTAGCGGCCCACCTGATGGTAAGCGGTAACCGCCGCTCATGGACTATAGGAATGTCAGGGACACACCCAAGCCGCTGCCTACCGTAAAGTGAAAACTCTCTTTAAACCTCGTTTGAAGAAAGACATGTCGTAGCGCTCGGGAAACACCGCAGCAGGTAGTTCATTCCAGAGTCTACACGTACGTGGAAGAAAAGAACGCCGGAATCGATCCGTACAGGACCGTATTGTTTCCAGGTGGAATGGATGAACCCTACTACGATGTCGAGTGGTGCGGTGGTAGAAAGGTGACGGTGGCACCATGTCAAACAGTTCCTCAGAGCACTCCCCGTTGAACAGACGGTAGAGTACGCAAAGTGCACCAAAGTCACGCCTCTGCTGTAAAGACTCTAGTCTGTCCGTGAGATTGGGGTCATCAACGATCCGAACAGCTCGCCTTTGGAGGGAGTCAAATGGATCGAGCAAGTATTTGGGGGCACCCGCCCAGAGATGAGAGACGCTTTATAGAGCACAAGTCGCTGTGCCGGCGAGAAGTAACGCTTCGTCCTGTTGAGGACACCCACCTTTTTGCTCGCCAATTTGGCTTTATTTTCCAAATGACTCCCAAACTGGACTTTGCTGGAGATTTCGACACCGAGGATCCCAATACTCTCGGTGACTCGGAGTGTAACTCCTTGGAACTGTGGCACTAGGACAAATGGGTCTTTCTTCGCAGTGAACGCGCATACTTGTGTCTTTGTGGGGTTGAATCGAACCAGGTTCCTCTCACCCCATTCGGAGACCCGCCCCAGAGAGTCCTCGACTTCTGACACAAGTTGCAACCGTCTCTCCTGAACAACGCTCCGAGGGACGTTCTGTTGGCTGGTATATCGCGCATCACCCGTGCTGTCATCCGCATAGCAATGTATGTTCTCTATGGACAGCATATCATTGATATGCAGAATGAACAGTGTTGGGGAGAGCACCGAACCTTGTGGAACGCCAGCATTAATGGTTTTCAGACTGGAACAAGCACCGTCAACGACGACCATAATGCTCCGATTGTCCAGAAAGCTAGCGATCCATGTGCAGAGCCCCTCGGGGATTCCATAAGAAGGAAGCTTCGATAGAAGGGCCTTGTGCCAGACCCTGTCAAACGCCTTGGCGATGTCGAGGCTGACAGCGAGAACCTCGCCCTTGCCTTCCAAGGCTTCAGCCCAGCGGTGCGTAAGGTACACAAGAAGATCACCAGCTGAGCGACCGTAACGGAAGCCGTACTGGCGGTCGCTTATCAGCTGGCGCTCCTCAAGATACCGCAAGAGTCTGGTGTTGAGAACTCTCTCCATCACTTTTGATAACAAGGATGTTATCGCTATCGGCCTGTAATTTGACGGGTCTGACCGGTCACCCTTTTTGGGAATAGGGTGGACATTGGCGACCTTCCACGAAGATGGAACCCTTCCAGTTTTATATGAGAGGCGGTAGAGGCGCGTCAGAACGGGGGTCAACTCAGGGGCGCACGTCTTAAGTACCACTGCAGGGATGCCGTCCGGCCCGCTCGATTTCTGGGTATCAAGAAGCCTGAGCTCCTGCCTAACCGCACGTTGCGTGATGCGTATTTCTGGCAAGGAGCTCTTACACTTTGGGATGGAAGGTGGTGTGGCTCCTCTATCATCCAAAGTCGAGTTAGAGGCGAAGAGTCGGCCCAAGAGATCGGCTTTTTCCTTAGCACTGTGGGCCAGACTGCCATCGAAATTGCGCAGTGGTGGGAGGTTGGACTGGCAAAAGTTATCTTGCGCAGCTTTGGCGAGCGACCAGAATGCACGACTCCCAGAGGGATGCCTTTGAAGTCGCTCGCCAATTCTGGCAATGTGATCTGCCTTTGCTTTAGCAATAGCCTTCTTGTTGGCTCTGGAGGCGGCGTTGAACTTACGTTTCGCATCATTCACGGTCAGATCCTTACGATTCCTGGCATCGTTCCAGGCCAAGTACGCTGACTGTTTCAGGCGCGCGGTCACTCGACAAGCCTGGTTGAACCAGAGGCGACTACGACCACCAACGGGAATTCGGGCATTGGGAATGAATAGTTCCATTCCCTGAAGCACCGTATCCGTGATGCAGTCCGCACAAGCGTCGGGATCCTCTGTGGAAAAGCAAAGCCGCCTCCAAGGGTAGGACGCGAAAAATTCGCGGAGTCCATCCCAATCTGCTGACTCATATCGCCAGACTCTGCGGGAACCATTCGCTGGAGAGCGGACGGGTCGCGCAATGGGGGCTTCAGTGCGGATAAGGCAGTGGTCGGACGATCCAAGTGGAGCATCGACGACCATCCTGTATCCGCGTGGATGTGTTGTCAGCAGAAGGTCCAACAAGGAGGCCATGTGGCTCTCAACGTCTGGAATACGGGTGGGCTGTATTACTAGTTGTGAGAGACCATATGCCAAGGCCATATTGAAAGTGGTCCTACCCGGGAGATCGGTGGTCCTCGATGCCAGCCACTCTTTATGATGAGCGTTAAAGTCACCGAGGACCACCACCTCTGCGGATGGGCACTGCTCCAACATTTGGTCAATCCCCCTTTGGACGTTCTCAAACAGTAGAGTCGACCCCAAATCACTGCAAGGAGATCTGTAGAGGCACGCGTAGATACGGGTAAGTCCCCCATGGTCTACGCGAAGCCATAAAATGGACAGATCTCCATGTTCGAGGCCCCGAAGGCGGCGACAGCATATATCGCCCCGTATGAACACGCACACCCCGGCTTTCCGAAGGAATGTCTGCTCCAATTCGTAGCCGGGGTATTTAAGGTACGAGATGTCATCCGGGGCACATATCTGCGTCTCCGTTAAAAAGAGCAAAGCAGGCCGCGCTGTCTCAAGGTGGTGGTGTACAGCGTCTAGGTTGCTATGAAGACCCCTGACATTGCAAAAATCCATTTTAAATGTGGATAGGGTGTCCGCCGTGTTAAGCCTTCTCTTTTTTCTTATTCGTGGCATCATTTAGAGAGAGATATATATCGGGAAAGGGTTATATGAGGTATGGGGCCACAGTGATACTCAGATAAGGGGGCGGGGCGTAAGTCCCGGCTGGTCCGCGAGTTGTATGAAGGGCTGACGCGGGGCACGGAAGGGCCCCCGGCGCCCCCCCGCATACCACTAACGGGATCCACTCCGGTCTCCCTCCCGGCTCGGCAGCAGTATGCGGGATTTTCGCCGGTTGGCGGGACAGCCTCCCAGGTGGGATATTCCCGGGTTCGGGTCCCCTACTGACCGGCAGGTGGCCGACGGTAACCATTCCCACCGGGTCTCCCTGAACCCCCCGTCAACCCGTCACGCCCTACGGATCCGCGAGAACTCCTACACCGCCTGTTCCGAACTTCAATGCGACCCGACAGCTCATGTGGATGGGATAGTTGGAAGAGGGGAGGGATATCGGCTACTTAGCTCTTTGGTCGGAACGCATATTTGCTATACGATCAAAATAAGCCAAGCTGTGGTACTGTGGCAGGTGCGTCGGAAACTCGACCGGCCACTCGCATAAAGCCTCATTAATTGTGAACTGTTTGTCTTGACGTTCCAAAACTTTGAAATAAGGACGAAGAAGAAAACGGAAAAAACAATTGAGAGAATTGGACCAAGCGTCAAGACGAATGGTCAAGGAAAAGATTTAATATGTAAAGAAATCATATTACAAGTTATTCAATATATAATATCGTTCTGGGCTTAAGAAAGCGTTTGATTCCTCATCCTCGAGAACAATAATCCCGGCTGCGCACCCCAAAGCCAGCAAGAGGTTCACGTCACATGGTGGAGGCGCCGAACTCTTCAGAGGAAGTCATGTAAAGAGCTAAGTCGTATTTCTATGTAAAGTTAATTAAAAATGAGTGCATTCACGGGATTGTATGAGTCCGTAGATGATTTTATCAACCAATTCCAGATCATCTGTGTGATTAATAAAATCACTTCGGATGAAGAAAAAAAATTATTTGTGGCGGCGTATCTGGCTGGACCAGCGCTACACCTATACAAAGCAATCATAGAATATTGTGATAGCTTCGAGAGCTTCATCACTGCATTAAAAGCAGAATTCCCAAACCGTACTAATTATACGGAAAAATTCTATGAAAGGATACAGGCGCCAGAGGAGAATATTGTTTCATTTTACTACGAGCTTTCAAATATAGCCAAAAAGGGAAAAATTGACGACAATACGTTCGTAAGGAGCTTTCCAAAGAAATGTAATAGTTTCTACAAATCAAAGCTCGCTGCAGTTGTATGTGCTGATAAAAATATTTTAAAGGCCACAGTTTTACAATTACATTCAGTATATGATAAAGAGGCTGAAAGGGAAGTCAATCTTAAGGTTAAGGTTGAGAATGCGGTAGCAGTGAGGTCTGGGCAGCAAGGAGACTCCAACAGACCGACCAATAGTCCATTTCGGAGCAATCAATCGACTCCGTATAGTAAATACCGGTCCCCGTTGTCTCGGGTTCCGCCCAATGATTCACCAAGCGGTTCGTTAACACCAAGGCGGGAGTCAAATCCCCGCCAGTACCTTCTAAGGAGCAGAGAACCTCTGCCGATGCCGGTTCAATCAGCTGGTGATGCAGCGTCGTCGACAACGAGAGTAGGCGAGCATCACGTCGCAGCAATGAGTACGCAACGGCGCTCAAACATAGAAGACGTCAAGAAGAATAATTATGGTCAGTCCGAACCAGTCATTTTAGTAGAATTAAGTTCGGGTGCTATTCCTGCTTTATTAGATAGTGGGGCTTCAGTGTCCTTGCTATCGAAGAAAGTAGCATTAATGAACAAAGTAACCTTAGATATATGTGATAATATTAATTTAAAAACGGCCGATGGTAAGATTATACCAGTCGCGGGCAAAACATATATCAACGTTATAATTAATAATGTGGTGTATAACACACTTTTTTATGTGGTAATAGATGTCAGTTGGCCAGTGATTTTGGGTCAAGATTTCTTAATCAAAAATGGGGCATCCCTAGATTTTGTGGATAATAAAATAACATTGAGAAACTACAATGAAATATGTTTTGTTGCTAGACCAGGCAAAGTTTCTGTTATCGATACACAGGAAATAATGTCTGTTAATATTTTTAAACATAATCATTTATTTGTTAGTAATATTTGTGAGTCAAATAAGAATGACACTTGTATTCTTCCTGATTTAAATGTGTCAAAAGATAAAATGAATATTAATAAAAATCTGAGTACAGGTGATAATAATAAATTACATGACTTAGTGGAAGAATACAAGCCACAATTCTCATTTGGTAAGGTTAGGCCAGGTGGGTGCCGAAATAACCCAATTAAAATAAAAACTTCGAACGAGGTTCCTGTGAAAAAACCTTCATATCGGGTCTCACGTAAACAGAGTGAGATCAGTCGTCAACAAGTGAGTGAGTTAGTGAATGTTGGTAGCATTCGTCCTTCCTGTAATGATAGTTCCTCTTCGGTAGTTGTAGAACAGGATTCGGATTCGGATGCGGAGTTCGTGAGTCGAAATCCGTTAATAAGTCAAAATGATCACGTAGTCACTGACGGGTTACAAGTATTTAGGATGAGATGTACAGAGAATAATGAGCAAATCTGCAAATTAGAAATAGACCCAGTAATAAGGGCTCAAATGAACGATAATTTTTGTTCATCTTTAAGAAATAAAATCATAGATGAAAACTTACAAAGATATAAAGGATTCTTTATACACAACGGCATGTTATATAAATTAAATACAAAAAATAATGTTATTAAAAGATTGCTGGTAGTTCCGGATGAACTGTTTCCAGTAATTATGCGTGAGATTCATGATGATCCATTATATGGAGGTCATTTAGGTTTGATGAAGACAGTAGAAAAATTTAATTCAAGATTCTGCTGTCCAAAGTCATATAAGAAAATAGAGAATTATATCAAAGCATGTAAAGTATGTCAAGAAGTGCGCACGTCAAATAGGGTGGCGCCATTGCAACCGATTGTTACAAACAGGTTATTTGAAAAGGTAGAAGTAGATACGATAGGCCCGTTAAATAATGCGATGGATGGAAGTAGATATATTATATTGGCAATAGATTGTTTTTCAAAATATGCGATTAGTAAGGCAGTAAAACAGGCCACAGCGATTGAAATAAAGAACTTCCTTATTAATAATATTTTTTCAATACATGGGGCCGTAAAAGAAATCATAACGGATAAAGGGTCAATTTTTACGTCGGCGTTAGTTCAAGAAACGATTACAAACTTCGGGGCGGTGCATAAAGTTGCAACTTCGATGCATCATCAGACATTAGGGTTGGTAGAACGATTAAATGCAACTATGTCGCGCATGATGGCCAAGTACGGTCGAGATGATAGGTCAGATTGGTTGGTATATTTACCTCAAATTACGTTTGCATATAATATTAGTAAACAAGAATCGACACGGGTGTCACCGTACTTTCTGGTCTTTGCAAGACAACCAGAATTGCCATCGGATACGGGAATTAATTTAAATATTAAAGTGAATGAGAATACCGCGAGTAGAATAGAGAATAGAGAAAACATTTTTACAAGGGTCAGAGTAAATTTGGACAAGTCGCGAGCGAAACAAAAACTATTATTTGACAAAAAAGCAACTGAAGTATCGTATGACATAGGTCAGAAAGTTTTACTTTTTAATCCAAAGAGAAGGTCGGGGATATCGAAAAAGTTATGTAGAAAGTTTTTAGGGCCATTTCGAATTGAAAATAGGTTGAATAACAATAACTTCATTATAAAGAAAGTGGGTTCAAGACAGAGGCAGATTGTTCATGCGAATAGATTGAAACCGTTTATTATGAGGATGGACGAATAGATATCGATATCTTAGTATTTAATTTTATGTAGTTGAGAATTTTTATTATATGAACATATGTTATAATTAAGTCATGATAAACATGAGTAGTTGATGAGAATTATTTTTTTAGGAGTAGGTGATGCCAGAAAAGAAGTGGCGACGTTGTTAATAGTCTGACGTGTAAACAATTGTATATTTAGGGATGGTTAATGGTTTTAGATCTGATTCTAAAATGTTGTTTGTTTTTGCATGTACAACCACACGGCGAAGAAATGTCCTACAATGTTGATGCCATAGAGCACTAGGCAAACAAAAACGGGTGTATTATTGTTTTGAATTATAAATACAACTCTGTGATTAAGCAGACAGTTTGGCATTTGGTTCAATCGAACTTGGGAAGTTCGTTTGTGATTATTTTATCTAAATAATCAATAGATGTGATCAGATGGTCACCGATAGCTTGATTGACCAATTATTTAACTGATATAAGATTAATACTTAAAGATGAATTTTCTTCCAGTTACAACAAAGCAGGACTTTCACCCAATTTGTTGCCTGGGGTCAATTGGTGTTTAATGATTGATTTAATTTAGTTATACATAAGTTTAGCTAGGTAATGAATCTGATACTGGTGCTTCTTTTAATGGCGTTTTTTGCCCAGCATCATCGTATAACTGTTATGTAAAGTGTTTGTTGACATAAATTTTGTTAGATTAGGTATAACAGTTACACGTTGTCTTTTGCATAGAGACAGATTAAGGGGGGTATTAAAAAAAAAAATCTATATCGCCAGCATAGGTAAATGCACAGCTAGGTTCATATTTGTTGTTTTATATTATAAAAAAAAAAAAAATTGACTTAGTAGTCAAATGTAAAGATTTTTTTTTTTTTCATAAGGCGGCGGCGTGTGGCAGGTGCGTCGGAAACTCGACCGGCCACTCGCATAAAGCCTCATTAATTGTGAACTGTTTGTCTTGACGTTCCAAAACTTTGAAATAAGGACGAAGAAGAAAACGGAAAAAACAATTGAGAGAATTGGACCAAGCGTCAAGACGAATGGTCAAGGAAAAGATTTAATATGTAAAGAAATCATATTACAAGTTATTCAATATATAATATCGTTCTGGGCTTAAGAAAGCGTTTGATTCCTCATCCTCGAGAACAATAATCCCGGCTGCGCACCCCAAAGCCAGCAAGAGGTTCACGTCACAGTACCTACCCGGTCGCTAGATGCTACAACAAGTAGTAGGAAAGGAAAGGGAGGACAGTGGACACCAATGTGCAGGGATGGTTGGGAGTGCAGGGATTGGCGGCTCGGGAAGTCGGGGTTGCGTACCCGAAGCCACCTGTTTCGCAACCGGACAAGTTACGAACAGGCAACCCCCTGACTGAAAACAGGTGATAAAGCCATCCGATAAGATTCAAACGGAAATTCCAGAGCCCAAACACAATAGTGATCTATCTTAGATCGGTCCATTCAACAGGGACGCTATCAGACTGACTTCCAGGGTGCTGCCCGTTCATCCATGAAACTCTACAAAGCTCACCGACAACGCATAATGAGGGGTGTTATAAGTTTGACGTCTGTTTAAAGTCTGTCTGTACTGCCGCTGACGAAAAGACTGATTTGGATGCTGTTTTCCTATTAAAAGCCTAGTTTAATTGTTATAATTATCAGCTTTGTCGATATAATCAGCCGTTTTAATGATAATCACATACCTAGATAAACTTTTTGTCTCGCGTATTTTTTTAAAGTGAAGTAACATTATCTTGATCCATATTAATACTAATCACACTAATATTATAAAAGCGAAAGTTTGTGAGTGTGTATGTTTGTTACATCTTCATGTCTAAACGGCTAGAGCGATTTTATCTTATTTTTATTTTATACGGGGTAACAAACAATTGCGTAATAATAGTTATCAATTTCCTTATTTCTAATTATCTTATTTGACTAATCACGCAACCAGCACCGTTATCCACAAGTAATAACTACAAAGAAATATTCATAGCATAGTGAACTGTTACAAAAATATATAGGTATGAGGGAGTAAGATGATAGCTAAGTTAAGTTTATACATTTTGCAAAATAACTTGTTTAAATTTTGAAGGTGATAAGTGAAATAAATCGATTCCGGTAAAATTATCATTATATGAATTCTTAATTCTCCTCAGAGGAGCTCGTTCTAACATTCGTTCTGCTCATCTTCGGAGCAAATAGGTTTTAATTATAATTATGTGTATTTTAATAAAATTTAGTATGGAATTAGCTGACACTCTGAATTAACACATAGGCTAATAAACAGCGGGTAACACCGCGGGGCACAGCTAGTCAATCTAATATTATAAAGGCGAAAGTTTGTGAGTATGTGAGTGTGTATGTTTGTTACTTCTTCACGTCTAAACGGCTGGAGCGATTTTAATAAAATTAGTTAGCTGACACCCCGGATTAACACATAGGCTAATAAACCGCGGGTAACACCGCGGGGCACAGCTAGTATTATATATGTGAAAGTCTGTCTGTCTCTTATGATTAAGATAAAATTTGGTATGGAGATAGATTGAGTCCCGGGGAAGGACAGAGGATAGTTTTTATCGCGATAACCGATATCCACGCGGGCGGAGCCGCGGGCGAAAGCTAGTTCTAAATAATAGTTTTAACAGCAGAATTAATTCTAGCATTCCGCTATGTTAGATGAGACCAAAATAAAACTCTTTAGCGACACAATTTAAGACATCTACGACAGACAAAAAGGTCAATGCAATTATTATAACTAGGACAGGACAACGCCACAAAATAAAGAGACTACAGAAGGCAAGCGTACCACGCTAATTATCCTGTTCATTTACTTGCTTATATTTGTAAGACTCATGTGCTAATGCCACAGTGTTTATATATACTTTGTTTCTTAATAATACTCTGAATACAAGAATCGGTGTCCAGTATAGCATTCAGCGTTGTTCTGTCAACTTAACGACAACGCAGCCATCTGGTCCGACCTGGCTTCTCGGATGTGACTTCTTAGCTCGACTTATAATTATGGCGCCGAGCACATGGCTAGCGGTCTAGAGTTCTGCGGCCAGAGTTCTCAGTTTCACGGTCATTGATGCGGCTTAGGTTCTAATGACGGTCGCGGTCTGACTGCTTTTGTGTTCGCGGGATTCTAAGCCATAGATTACAATGACCGTGGAACACAGGACTCTAGACCGCTGGCAGAGTTCTCAGTCAATTCAAAGCCACTTTTTTCGAAAGGCGGCGCACGTTTCTGTGTCCATGAATGGTATATGACTATGTGTAATGTAGATATTGCGCGTGTTGTATGAAGATTACCTTCTGTACACTCTTTGGTTTGTGACAACAGGCAATCTCGCTCTGTGGGTATATTTTAAAAGATGTAATAAATGGCTTGAATAGGTTCTCTTTATGATAATATCACGCTGGTATTGTCGTAAAGAGTTAGCAGAAATGAGGTAAATGCTATTTCTTCTTATTGTTTTGATTTGATAGCAATCTTCTTTTTGTAATTTTTAAACACTTTTTGTAATTTTCATCCCCTTTTTGTAATTATCAACTACTTTTTGTTATTTTCAACCCCTTTGCGTAAGTTTTTAACAACTTTTTGTAATTTTTAAACACTTTTTGTAATTTTCAGCCCCTTTTTGTAGTTTTTAACCACTTTGTGTAATTTTTAACGTTAACCACTCCGGCGCAGAGCTCCGGCAATCTAGCCGATTTCAGTCAGGTGTCACGTTACTAAGTATTTATTGAACACTTAGTACACAAATATTCAGCGTTACGGTTTTCACGTAGTTTCATATATTTATAATACACTTCAAAAAATGACCCGTGGGTATGTATGTATGTTCCTAATTTTCTCAAAAGCTACTGATGCAATTTGAATGGGGTTTTCCAATGATGTTTTAAGTAAAAAGGTGTAGATAGGTTACATAAACAACATTCGATCTTTAAAAACGGCAAACTAATGCGCACATAGATAACCTATATATTACAATGTCACACTATTTTGAAAAAAGTCGTAAAAGTAGGAAAGAATGATTTAGTTATCACGAGTGAAAAAGAGAAAAATGTATAATGTAATCCGCTGCTTTCATCTGTTTACGTCGGCGATGCGACACTGACATATTATAATAATAATATCTTGGGACAACTCACACAAAGCTATCTGATCCCAAACTAAGCAGACTTGTACTATGGAAATCAAACAACCGATAAACATACTTATATATTTCTAAATACACACATATTATAGATAATTATCACCCAGACACAGAATAAACCATCGTGCTCATCACACAAAGTTTTATCCTGGGTGGGGATCGAACCTACGACCTCTTGCGTAGCAGTCGGATACACTCCCACCGCGCCACAGAGGCAGTCGGCATATAAAACCAGGCATATAAAAACTAAGTTAGTTGTATAGATTTTAAGGTGCGGCTTTCTAAGCGCTTGTAACCTATTTACTTAAAACATGATTGGGGTTTTCGCTATCCGACATATTTTTCTGGGAAGGTTTTAGTATAAAACATTGTTCTGTTACTGTAGTATCAGGGTACTATAGTATAGTTCTGATGACTGTACCTGACGCTCTACCTAGGATTTCATCCAGACGAAGAAACTTCTTAATATGTATAAAATTCTAAAATTCAACAACATAGACGAATTTTTATACGATTTTGATTGCTCGTTTCCAACAGCACTATTATTAGACTATTTTTTTAAATTAAATGTTTGTCTATTTAATATTGTTTTGAAATTGTAATTAATTAATAAGCTTGGTATTTAGAAGGTAGACCGGTTTACGGTGTAGGCAGGTAATAGCAGATTTTTTTAAATTAAGTCATTGTTTGTAACCTGTGATTTGAATAACTAATTTAATGGATGTCCTTGTAAACTATCTACCTATTTAACTACAAATAATCCCAGGTATACCACTAGTGGCGAATCCAGGGTTGTTATTTAGGGAGGGCTTGGATTGTTTTTGGGGGAGGCTTGAACCACATAAGGCCGATGTTGCACCACTCACTAGGTGAATGGTGATTGATTTGGAGGGAGTGGGAGGAGGGGGGGGGATTGAGCCCCTACCCCACCGGATCCGCCACTGTACCTATAGGTACCACCTAGTATTATTATTTGTGTTTAAATAGGAGATAATTATGTAAAAACAAGACACGGCTGATTCGATTCTGTCTTCATTTTCGAACTATTTTTTTCTAAATAACAGAATATGTGTTAATATGTATGCATCTAATTTTTTATTTATTTCGCTTGTATTATATATAAAAAATAAGATATGTGAAAAATCACATATCTTATTTTTTGAATTTGGCATTCCATCCGAATTTTCAGCTTACATCCAGTAGTGTCATACATACTTACATTTTAATTGCACAAAACTTCGTTCTCATAAAATTTACTCGTGGTAGGTACCAGTATTTAATACGCAAAGCTGTGAAAATGTCGATGATTTCCACTACTCTGTGACGTCTTACCCTGAAATTAACTAATTAGCTTGAAGATCAATTTGTGTTAAACGAGCTGAATGTTGCATGTTAATATTTGTTTCATAATGTACGAGTTGTTTTTTTAATCGCGTGTAACAATTGGAACTTTCATTCTCGATCAGTTATGGCGTGCCAGTGACAATCCGACTGTCGTGGCGCGCGGTCGCTTCGCGCGCAAATAGTGTTGTGATACTTACATGTAATTGGTACCGAGTCAACATGTCAAAATTGAAGGTAATATTGATAGTAACTATACAAAACCGGCGAAAAACTTAATGATTGCAACCTTGGTTTACGTAAAAATAACAGGCGTTGATGCATTTTTAATCTGTGTTTTTATTTTAATCGAGTGAGGTTACGGTTGTTTTTATTATGTGTGACAAGTTTGTATTATAGCGAGAATAGCATTTTTAGCGGTTTTAATGTGGTTTCGTATAAATTAATGTTTGTTTATACTCAAGACTGTTTAGAAGGTAATTTTAAGAGGTTTCTCGTAGAACTTTTAATTAAATTATGTATTCAAAAGAGGGTATACGACGAATTTGTTGTTTGTTCTGCGTCTATTTCTTTGTAGGTACTTACTTGCTATAGTAATTACATGTGTTACTGCGTATAAATTATTGGCAATTTTACATAGAAGGCAAATAATGTGTTATTTATGTAAAATTACTTTATAGACGTTTTTATGTTGAAGCAATTGCTTTGATGTCGTTTAAAATCTAGATTTGCGTGTAAACAATGGATCATAAATTGACCAAAAGCAAAACGGTAGGTAAGAATACATATAAATACTTATATATTTAAATATTGTATTATGTTACTTAAAAAAATATTGACTGTTAGAAAACATGACTGTACCTACTTATAGTATGATAGCGCCTACAAAATTAATTCACATTTCACGTCTATTTGTGCGTTTAATTCAACTAATTAACGCAACGGGCTTTACTATCTATTTAAAACGGTTTTCACTACAATTACAAAAGGCTGATTATGTTTGATAAAATTTGCAAATGTTTGTCATACAAACTTTAACCCTAATATTCCTTCCCTTAGTGGTGGAATTGTCAAAAATCATTCTTAGCTTATGGTCCTATAAATTATATAAGTCAAATGCATCCGAAGATGACATATAAATTATATATGCCATCTTCGGTCAAGTAGTTTTTGAGGTTTTATATTGAACCAGGCAGTATAACCTTTCGCTTTTATTTATAGATGAATAAAAAAGGGAGAAATCCCCTTGTTGTGAAGGGGTGGACACTATTAAATTTAATCTTTAGCTACTAGCCATTGATTTAGCATTTTATTGAAACGTAAATAATATATCTAGGGTAATTGCGGGGGAGCCATTGCAGCGCCTCATTAAAATGAGACTAATAATCATCAGACAAAAATAGACGCAGTTTTTTTTTTAAAAGCCTTGGCTATCTCTTCCATTTAATTGGGATAGAGAGAATATTTTTTTGGGGCAGGTGGCCATAACATTTTCAGTGTAATTTTAAGGATGTCTCTGAACTATAAATAACCAAGACTTAAAGTGCTACAGCTGAAGTGCAAAAACAAACGAAACCACTGTTTTGAAAGTCTATTAAATTACGAAGAAAAATGTTAAAAAAAGATATAACCAGAATTATGAGTTAATGACACAAAGGGTCATAATTTAATTTTCTGTCTACATCTATGAGATCAACATCTATGAATGTTTATTAATGAGATTCAGTGAATGTTTGTGATACAGGAAAATGAAAAAAAAATGAACTCGGACACTGGGACAGATGGCTATTCGTTTTTTTTTTCATAGGCTCTTGAATCTATTTTTTTTCTGATTACCAGAGTGATAACGATATGTAAATGATAAGGAAAGTTTCGTTTAATATCAAAATGGTTGTTTAAATCACAATAGTTAACCGAACCAATACTGCTTCAAAGTTAATATAGCCATCTCCCTGCAGGAATTACCCTAGTATTTTTGAAACGACACTTTTATTTCTCGGTTGTCAGGATTACTAGTAATATGGGACCACAATCCCACATTGCTAGATATCTTAAAAAAAATCTATAACTTCTTCGCAATTCCGACAAAAGGTTAAATTACTAACAAGAAAAAAAAAATACTAACAAGATGATTACCCTGGATTAAAAATATTGCATGTCAAGATCCACAGCTCTTAGATGTTTAATATATTTTGGGCTTCAAGCTGAAGTTGATAAATTTTGGCGTGGAAGTACCACGCCAAAATTTATCAACTTCAGTTTTGAACTTTTATTCAAACAAACAAACTCTTTAGCTTTATAATAAAAAAATCGATATATTCACATATAAATCAAATTTTACCAAAAGGTTTATATGTCAAAAAATCTATTAAAGTCAATCGAATTAAAATGAAAATCAATATTTTAGAAATTTATAAGCTACAGGTATTAATCGCGTAAAAATAAAAATACCTTAAAAAATAAATACCTTTAATTTATTGCCCGACGTTGAGAGCGTATTGCAGTCTACCCGTGACCAAGGTCGTTGCAATACGGTCTAAACAAGACCTGTAAGACCCGTAGCTTATAAAATTCTATAATGTACAAATCACGAAAGCTTACGAACATATATTGCCAACTTAAGTAATAACAAAATGTCCATAGATTTAGAAGAAAAGTACTTAGTGTCCATACCAAGTGTTATTGATTGTGTAAATATTAATAAGTTAAGTAACTCACATCTAAATATTCAATACATGTCAATAGCGTAAATGTTTTTCTCAGAGAAAAGTTATTTTACTAAACTAAATTATGTACCTAGGTACTCCTATGTCTATTATTCATTTAATTAAACCGTGTACGATATCAATGTGGATAAATAATTTAATTATACTTGATCAGGTATTTTAAATATTGGTTTTCATCACTGGTATTTGTTTGTTCTAGATTTTAAATGGGTTCCCATCACTAGCTCGAAATTTGATTAGTGGTACTTTGAACTGTTGATCTTTGATCAGCTGTTGATGTTTATCCGGAAACGGATTCATAGCTTTTTAAAATTCGAATTATTTTAGGTAGGTAGTGTATGTAGGTAGGCCAGTTCCAATATTAGTTTTATTTTTAGTTTTAATGAATTTGTTATTTACTTGCATATCAAAACAATAATAAGTTTTAATCGTACCAAAGTATGTCATAGGAACGATGACTCGGGCAGATAGATGCCTAGCTCCCAAATGGAAAAACAACTTTGAATTTATTTATTCGTCTTTTTTTTTAAATTTCAATTTGTAATTATATGTTTTCTAAATTATAGATAAAGCTTTCCCACAGCAAGGATAAATTGAAGGAACAAAAAAATTAAACCATTTTTGGATCAAATTTTGTAAAATTCAATTCGCTTTTTGGGACCACGGTCCCGGTCCTGAAGTTCGTCATTCGGGACCGGGACCTTAAAAGATAAGTAAGATAAGTTTTGTCAAACGGCCCTTGACGTTTGACAAAACTTATCTACACCAAATTTAGTGCAAGTTTTGACAGATAAACGATTCTATTAACCATGTTTGGTAAAGGTGAATCTCATAATCAAAATCATTTATTCATATAATAATGAATACATGGTCATCAATTAATAAAAAAATATATACAAGAAGACTGCTCAGATACATGGGTGCCTGTACTAGGTAAAAACCTGTACTACAGGCGGGAAAAGTGCTTAAAATTATTACCTATATATAATTAACAATACAATTAACAAAGTATATATATTTAGGAGACATTATATAACAAAATATCGACACAGAACAAAAACTTGAGAGGTGTCAAGGGACACCCGGATGGAACGAAGTTCTTATCTTTTTTTTTTTTTTTATAATCGTCGGCACCACACTGTTCAATGCGAAGTAGAAAGACGAAACAAAATAACTGGCTTGCTTTCTATGAGAGAGAGAGAGAGAGAGACATACAGAGAAACACGCGCACGCCGCACGGCTTACAACTATAGCAAAAAGTGTCGTTACAACTTTTGGTCTTTTGAAATTACTTACAAAAAGACGATTGTATGCCGAAGGCTCGAACCCACAGTTACACATTGCACAGTTACCAATACTGTGTACCGAATTTATGCCTCTAGACCAAATCGACAGGTGATATGGTGTTCATATCTTACGCGCACGCCACACGAAGGATAAGGATAAATGGGCTATCCAACAAAAAAAAATTTTTTCAAATCGGACCAGTAGTTCCTGAGATTAGCGCGTTTAAACAAACAAACAAACAAACTCTTCCGCTTTATAATATTAGTATAGATTTATTGTCATGTTTGTGTACGATAGCGCAATAGATGAATATTGTATTTAACCATATAAATAATAGTACTTTATATTGATAAATAAAGCAATTCGTGTGAAATTATTTAGTAACCATTCCAAAATATTCAAAAATGTACAACGTTAATGTTTAAGTTTTCACTTCTGTCGGCACTCCCGGAGTGCAACCCGGTGTTTTTTGTTTCTCTTGCACCCCCCTATTTCGGGCCTTTAGTCGACAAGAAGAGACAATCAATCCCCCTAAATTGTCTTACGTAATAAATGAATGGCGCCTTATGGTGACCGTAGAAATTATCGGTACTAGCGTTAGTTTAACATAACCCTTAGATGATTGTTTTGAGAGTCAACCGTTAGCTATATGTTTTTCAAGGTTTTGTGTACCTATAGTTTTACAAGCTAAATCTTTAGATAGCATAGGTGAAAGGTTAACAGTACAATACAAAAATACAGATTTTGAGACAAGGTTATTTGTGCCTATAATATTGAAAAACAGCGATGTGTCGTGGCTTATGTTTACAAAATAGCTTTGTGCTGAGCTGAAGCCTCATTGTCGCAGATGCGAATATTTATAAGAATCGTCTCTGTATGCTAGCTATGTGGGTATCTGTGACATTAAATGTTTATTCTTTCTTTGTTAGCATCTAGAATTTAAAAGGTAGCCAAACAAAATGTGTTTTAAACTCTCTCACTCACATTGTCTTGGCGTTAGTTTTTATAGCCAGAATACTGAGAGAGCAAAAGTCAACATACTTATAAAACGCTTTTGATGCACGCACTTATAGACACGGCACACCACGGCACACGGACGTGGAATCGAAACGCCTTCCCATAGACTTAAGCCCGTTATTATATTCCATCCTAATCCAAATTTCTCTATCGAAGTTTGAAATTTTAATCTACTCTGCGTGTATCGCTTGCCAATAACCAATCCTAAAGGTTCATTTCCGTGCATCGCGGCCGTTCGTCAGCCGCGCGCGGCTTACGACAAGCGTCTGACGCGCGCGGCTGATGCGACAATAGTCAGAGTATGAGAATGTATGGCACCGTTTCCGAGGTCGACAGACGCGCGCGGGCGACGACTGAGGTAGGCTGCGCGCGCACTCTGACTATTGCCGCATCGGCCGCGCGCGTCAAACGCTTGTCGTAAGACGCTCGGGGCTCGGGGTTGGCCGCGATGCACGGAAATATACCTAAGATAGAGTATACGATCTTCACACTTTACCAATTTATGGGAGGGCAGATCACAGATTAAAGAAGGCCTCTGTTTGAATTTGACAGTTTAGGCTTATAATAGCGCAATATTCCAAGTCTATGCGCCTTCCGATTCCGAACAAAGTGCAGCGATGTGGTATTCGATACATGTTCGTGAATGATGTCTATGCGTGAGTGAAGTACGTATGAAGGTTGCCTTCTGTACTCTTTGTATTCTGTCTAGGTATATTGATATCAAGATACCTAGATACCTACCATTAGTACTATAAATTATGCTAAACGTTAACAGGATAATATGGTCAGGTAATTACACCACGTGTTCATTAAGAGTAAGTATTGTTAAGGCGTCCAATACCGGTTTTTGTACAGATAAGACGCATTTTTCCGTTGAAGTGAAAACTTAGGTACTTGAATTGAAACTGGCATGAATTTGCTAAAAATCAGCTAGATTGTCATTATGACTACGCCCGCAATATAAACAGAAATGTAGTGATTTTTTTGCAGTTGCCGTTCCGATTTAATGTTTAAGATTTTGTGAATGTTTACTTAAAATAAATCGTGAAAATAAAAACAGCAATTTGTCGGGTAGGCCTAACTCAAAAATAACAAGTAATAACATCAGGAAGCGGTAAGCTTCTACATTTGTTATGCGAAGTGAGTGTTTCCAATTAATTATAACTCGGATACTTTTAACACTAGAGTGCATAGCCATCTTCTTTCCATCGGGCATGATCGAATCCAATAGCAAGTCCATTTATTATTAAAAAAAGCTGGTAAAATTGCGATTATTTTTAGGGTTCCGTAGACCAAATGGCAAAACGGAACCCTTATAATTTCGCCATGTCCGTATGAACCTTTGCACAGAGACTTTTCGTGCTAGGAAGCTGTAATTTTGCATGGCACACATTACACATATTACTTACTCCGACAAAGTGAAAAAATATAATCTTAAAAAAATCTTTTAGGGTATATGTTTGTATTATATTATTATGTAAAATGGGTGTGATTTTTTTTTCTCACCTACCCCATAGTGTGGTGTATCATTAGATAGGTTTTTTTGAAAACGTTTAGGGGCTGTAAAGACCATTTTTAGATTTAGGGATCCGTTTGTAAAATGTTAAGCTTTAAAGTCCAATTTTTTGTTAGAGTCAAGTGTCCCCCCCCCCCCTACCAGTTAATAATTTAATGTTGGGTATGTGAAAAAAATCAATGTTTTTTTTTTTTAAAGACAACTCCCGCAGTATGGTACAAGCCCTGTGTCGCGGGGGACTTAACAAACATACAAGTCACGGACACAAAGTCCACCCAGACTCGGAACAACAATTTGTGGATCACACAAAGTGGTGTCCCGTGTGGGAATCGAACCCACGACCTCTTGCGTAGCAGTCGGACACACTCCCACTGCGCCACAGAGGCAGACAATGTAGTAGTATATATAGTAGAATTAAAAGGAAAACTATCACAGATGTAGGCTTTACAAGTTTACGAGTAACAGCTGGTCAAATGAGAAGTAACAAAGTTTTCGTACAAATTCCATAGAAAAATATTATTAAGTACCTAGATATAACGTTGTACAAACAAAAACAACAGTAAACCCACTTCTTAACCTACATTATTCGGATGGGGGAGAGGACCACGGAACCCTACTTTGTGCGTGGCCCCACATGCACTTGCCCGGTTTTTTAAATATTTTTTTTAAAGATTACGAGCATAGCACTACGACTTATGATAATAACCACCCCATCTAAGCTGAATTCGTTGTGTATGTGTGAGTAGTGGGTACACCACGCGTTGGTAGTTTAATATATATTTTGACTGCCTCTGTGGCGCGGTGGGAGTGTGTCCGACTGCTACGCAAGAGGTCGTCTGTTCGATTCCCACCCAGGATAAAACTTTGTGTGATGCGCACGATGGTTTATTCTGTGTCTGGGTGTAATTTATCTATAATATGTATGTATTTAGAAATATATAAGTATATTTATCAGTTGTCTGGTTTCCATAGTTCAAGCTCTACTTAATTTGGAATCAGATGACGTTGTGTGAGTTGTCCCAAGATATTATTATTATTATTATAGGAGAGATATGAACCTGCGACCTCTAGTATGCTAATTCAGTACCTATACTAGTTGTTACGGCACTCCTTAACTACTAGGCTACCGCCCGCTTCTAAAAATTATTAAACGGAAAAAAACCTTGTTTATTAAGAATGACTGATTTGCGAAATGACTACATAGTCTACAATTGACCAATGACTGATTCTAAAATTGACTGATTCGTTGGATGATCGATTCTATTTTTTTTTCATTTATGGAAATTGCAATATGTACTTTAATGCCGATTCCATATTTTTGTAACACCTATTATATTATAATAGGTGTTACAAAAATAATTAATCGGCCATTTAATGAATCAGTCAATTTTAGAATCGGTCATTTGTAGAATTGTACATTCTAAGAATTGATCAATTATAGACTAAGTTGACTAAGTAGTCATTTCGCGAATCAGTAATTCCTAGACTAAACCAAAAAACCTATGTATCAATATCTAAGTAGGTACGAACACTACATCTATAGCTTTACGTACCTAGGTAAATAAATTATCGTTTGGTCGTATCATTACAGTAATTGGATATAGAAAGTAGGAAGAAATGTGATCCTTTGTCTATGCATACACAAAGGAATTTTAGCTGAGATATCTAAGTCTTTTGACTCTTTCCCAGCAATCAAGTGCAAAGTTTATCTTAGAACTATTAAACCTATTAACTGGTTGTGACTCACTTTTTATGATATCCTTTTAGTTTTAGTACCTATAAGAGGTAAGTTGTAAATAATGTTAATAGTTTGTATATAATTAGTTCGTAGGGTAATCTAGCTTAATGTATATAATAACATTGTAAATTTTTATTTTAATAAATGGGTACATAAATAACTTTTTGAATAAAAATAAACCACCTTAAAGTATATATCACGGAAAAAATATCAAGCACATCACCAAATGCAAATGTCTCTGACTCACTCCTATGTTTTCTATATAGCGATATAGAAAACATAGGAGTGAGTCAGAGAATTTGTTTAGCTTATAAAACCAAGCGGGTGTTTTATAAGCTAGGACAACGTTTTATTCACTAAAACCTTCCCAAAAAAAATTGTAGTCGAATAGCGAAAACTCCATCTAAATCGGATTACTGGCTATTGAGAAAATCGCGAACATACATGCATACAGCAAAATCGGGTTAAAATTATTTCGGAACGATAACAGAATATTGTATTTAATTGTGTATGTACTTATTAGGGCAGAGTTATCAAATTTATGTTTTTTTTTTGCGAGTTTTACGTCCATACTACATATTTAACAGCTATTATAAATGCAAAAGTAACTCTGTCTGTTTGTTACATTTTCACGCTTAAACCTCTGTTTAAATATTGTGACTTCAAGTATAACATTATAAAATAGTTATATTTTCCCTGAGACTTTGCCCGCGTTGTTTGATTTAAAATAAATAAAAAAATATTTTATTTTTATTTCCGATGTATGAACTACTTACGTTAGTTAGGGTAGGTACCTACTGTTGAGTTTTGAATATTTTTTGTGAAAGAGTAACTAATGACATTCATCCATCAATCCTCATAAGCTTCCTCACAAATTTACGGATTTATAATAGGTATTAGAAGAATTACCCCCCCCCCCCCCCCATTATCATTTTCAGACAGAGTAACTTAACTAACATTTTGGCTATGAAGCAGTATTTAATGAGCATACATTCAATATAAATTCAAATGACCATATTCATGTAGTTTATTTGATGTCTCTATTTGTGGTTAACAATAAAGTTACAATGGTTCAGGCGGGTAAATGACAATACTGGGTGTGGCTGCCGGAAGGTCATGTACTCGGTTCCTGTGAGGTAGTTCTACTCTATGTATGATTGTTAGTGTGCCCTGTATTTCAATATTTTTAGTATAGTTGGAGTATTACGCAGTGCAATGCGTGCTACCCATTTGAACAGATGAATAAAATGATTATAAAATTACGTATACTACGGGGTCCTTTTTCCGTTTTTTTTTCCGTTTTCGCGGCAATGCCGCACGAACTGCCGCATGCGCTGTGCGCTCAAAGATGTCCGCGCGCATGCACGATGCATATAAAAGCGGAGCTCTCTATTGACCATTATGACAAGATTTTGACAGTTACAAACGCGGGCTTGCCGCGAAAACGAAAAAAAATGTAGTGAATAATCGCGGCTTAAATACGGTCGAAACGTCGGGCAATAAACAAGGTATTTTACCTTAAAATATTCACGCGATTAAGACCCGTAGTATAATTACTTATATGATTTTATAATGTGTACAATCGCGAAAGTTTATTAACGAATAAAATGATCTTCAATAAAGACACAAATAAAAAAGGGCCAATGGACAGGTTATTAGTTTTAATATTCAACATTCAGCAGAAATTGAACGACTTATTAGTTTTTCAGACTAGATTGTAATGGAACGACGAACCCAGTGATGGTCCATTATAAAGAAAAAATTACCTTCAATTTTGGTTTTGGCTAAAACTATTTTGAAAATCGAAGATTTAGTGCATAGAGCAGGACGGCAGTTACATTTAAAAAAAAAAGTACTTTATGCTAGTGAGATAGCGACAGAGCTCATCTAGGACTTATGAGTATGATGGAATTAGGGGAATACTAACAATTGTTAGTTACTAATTAGTAACAATAAATCATCCGACTGCCTCTGTGGCGCGGTGTCAGTGTATCCGACTGCTACGCAAGAGGTCGTAGGTTCGATCCCCACCCAGGATAAAACTTTGTGTCTTGGTATTATTTATCTATTATATGTATGTATTTAGAAATATATAAGTATGTTCATCGGTTGTCTGGTGTCCATAGTACCAGCTCTGCTTAGTTTGAGATCCAATAGCTTTGTGTGAGGTGTCCCAAGATATTATTATTATTATTATCCATCTGACTGACCTCGAAGTAGGAAGAGCCTGTATACTAGCAACCGGATAACTGATTAATTTATATCTCTACATCACCTAAGATATACTGGTAGAGCACGCTTCCAACATTAAGTCAGCCTTTGTAGAAAAAAATATGCATAAACTTTTAGAATAAATAAATAGATACTAGACCAACAGGCTAGCCAAATAAGTCAGTGTTGCATGATTACAAATACTTGTTTATACAAGGAGTACAAAGATCGGGTCCTTATTCACTAGGTATCTTTTTTTTTGTTTTCTCGTCAAGCCCGCGCTTTTAACTGTCAAAATAATGGCATAATGGTTTATAGAAAGCTGCGCTGCGAATGCATCGCACATGCGCGCGGACATCTTTGAGCGCACCGTGCATGCGCCAATTCGCGCGGGCTTGTCGCGAAACCAAAAAAAAAAAAAAACATACAGACGAATTGAGAACCTCCTCCTATTTGAAGTCGGTTGAAAAACATAGTAGATAGGGACCTAGGCGTTTGATAGCAGTTTATAGAGGCAAATCACATATTGCGTCAATAGGGCAAGCAGATGATAAATAACCTAGACAAGCAATGTATAGTTAACACGTTTTGTCCTTGACAAATTGCCAATTAAAATGCCGTGTGCCGGCTTAAGAATAGTACCACTCCATCTCTTCCCGTGGGTGTCGTCAAGGCGACTAAGGGATGTAACACCGGAGGACGGGCAGCAGCGTCCTCTGTGTACTTTCAAGCCTAACTGCGATCGCTAACCCACTCGCCAAGCGTGGCGATTATGACAATTACCCCCAGGATCTAATAAATAGGTTCTACTGAGGAGACCCGTGCCCAGCAGTGAACATCATAAAGGTTGATATGTATTTGAAAATCGAGGAAAGAAAGGTGAAAGATATTTTTTTACTATAATTCGTAATTTCGCTAGTGTATACTTAGATTTAGCCTTAACTAGTTTTAATCGGAAGGTAACTTTTGGTGTAAGGTGTCTTGGAAATGAGATAAATTCAAGTAGTTAGGAGATAAACTAGGTAAGGCATGTATCAAGTTACTAATGGAGTTTTCAGTTTTTTTTTATTTTAGTAGGTGTGGAACCTACTTAATAAAAACCAGGTATCAAAAGAGTACAGATACTGATACTAGGTCTGGTTTTTAGGATTCCGTAGCCAAAACGGCAATAGCCAAAGTTTCGTCCTGTTCGTCCGTCTGGCTGTCCATCCGTATGTCACAGTCATTTTACACAAAAACTACACATTGTATGTGGATGAAATTTAGAGTAGATAGATATAGGTGTCTTGTATGAGCCGCTACTTAGTTCGATAGCGAAATAACAAAAACAAATATTTTTATTGCACTCCATAGGTATATATGTAATACTAGCTGTCCCGCGCAACTTCGTATGCGTAATTTCTCCCCGTTTTTGAAACATTTCTCGTCGCTTCTCCACTCCTTTTAGTCGTAGCGCGATGTTATATAGCCTATAGCCTTCCTCGATAAATGGGCTATCCAACAAAAAAAGAATTTTTCAAATCGGACCAGTAGATCCTGAGATTAGCGCGTTTAAACAAACAAACAATCAAACAAACAAACTCTTCCGCTTTATAATATTAGTATAGATAAGCTTTTTTTGCAAACATTTACACGTGGCACATCATTTGACAGGTCTTTTAAAAACATTTTGTAGTTTCTAAGATTTTTTTTTACTAATTGAATATTTTTGGAAGCAATTGTAATTGCACCGAAATAACTTTAAAACCGTCTGGCCAAAAACAAATACAAAGGTACCGCATAATAAATATTTTCAACTTAAATTATTTTCAACATGATCGGATATACCATCTTTGAGTTATTGCCGATAAACTGCGCTTCCCTCTGGTGAACTTTTTCAGCTTGTATTTTTTTATATGAAATGCATTTCGTTTTAGTGAAAGGTGCGGAACCCTACACTGAGCATGGTCCGACTTTCCAGTTTTATTTAGTTGTATTCTATATAATTATGATCAGTTTAGTTTTCATCTTTCTGATTTGAAGACCTACATGTTATGAAGTGTTTACACTGAAATGCAATTTTGAACTTATTTCATTAAAATCTTTCATTTGTTTTAATATAAGTATTAAGTATTCATTCATTTAAACATTTAATATAGATTCATTTAATTTAGAATGAATACCTACTTAATTATTTTTTTAATCATTTACGTATTTCTTTATTAAATTTTATTGTAGAATTTATTCACCTATATGGCTACTCAGAGGCATTGTTTTTTTTACTGTCTTTATTGAATAATGAAAAATATTATTTTGATAACTAGTCCGGCCTTAAGTACTGTTACATAAAAACTTTTCTTTTTTTCCACTTTTTAATTACTTTGAATTTGGAACGCGTTTATTATTTTTAAAAGTTCTTTCGATTTCGCGCCATTTCACATATTTTTTCGTGTTCATTATCAAATTATTACAATATGGATTGGGGTGATATAGAAAATATCAAAGAGATTGCGGTGATCGCCTTGCACAAAGTCGGTATGGAGCCGTTGGTCATATTCCAGACAACAGCTTGGCATCAGCCGTGTGTTCGTACACAGTCGTACTATCAACAGATACAACAATACTCTGTCGAAGACCATAAAAGATCGGGGCGGCCGCCTGCTGTTAGAACTACAAAGGCTGTTAATGCTGTTAAAGCCAAAATTCGTCGATATGCCATTAGGAAGCAAAAAATCTTATCGCGAGAATTGAAGATTCCCGCTAGGACTCTGTCGCGTATTAAAAAACAAGACCTGAAGCTCGGTGCTTATCGTCGATATACAGGACATGCCCTAAATCAATCTTTACAATTAAAGAGAGTGGATCGATCAAAACGCTTTCTGACGCAATACCCTGCGTATTGAATGGGACTGAAATATCATATTTGCTGATGAAAAACATTTCACGATTAAAGAGCACTATAATAAGCAAAATGATAAAGTGTACGCTCACAGTTCTAAAGAAGCTGCTCAAGTGGTACGAAAGGTACAGCGTGGTCATCATCCAGCGCCAGTGATGGTTTGGTGGGGCGTGTCTCATCAAGGCGTCACACAGCTACATTTTTGTGAAAAAGGAGTGAAAACTTCAGCCAAAGTGTATCAAGAGACAGTCTTGGATCGTGTTGTGAAACCTCTCAGTAATACACTTTTTAAAAATGTACCGTGGACTTTCCAGCAGGACTCAACATCTGGTCACAAGGCACGAACTACCCAGGCCTGGCTTGAAACCAATGTTCCGGACTTTATAAGAGCTGAAGACTGGCCCTCATCTAGCCCAGACCTTAACTCTTTAGACTTAAAATTTTGGTCAGTTTTAGAGGACATGGCTTGGTCTAAACGACACAGCGACATTGAGTCCCTTAAAAAATCTCTGGAGCAAGCGGTGGCGAAATTTCCCATGGAAACAGTGCGTAAATCCATAGATTCGTGGCCAGACAGATTAAAGGCCAATATAAAAGCCAAAGGTGGCCATTTTGAGTAGAATATTGTTTTAATTTTTTTTGAGACTTTAATAAATATGTACATATAAGTTTTAGTAATATTACATTACTTCATTAAAAAAATGCATTTTCGTTTGTAACAGAACTTATGGCCGGACTAGGTACAAATATAGTTTTACTTTAATATGGCAATGGGAACAGAAATAAACTAAAGTGAAGGTTTCATTGTTGTTTTAACCACGCGAGAATCGTTCAATATCGTTTGTAGTGGCAACCGATCGTGACTGGAGACACAGTAAAAGGCTTAAGTACTATCTACTTCAGCTTCATTATTGTTTTTCACTATGTAGTGCATAAAATGCTTAGGATACTGATGGGAAGTTTCATATGCACTTTGTTACAGCAGCGTTTTCCAAAGTAGCAGAGATTATGTAGATATGTTACCAGGATACCGCGAAATAGTTTTTCTTTTATTTTGAAAAAATAAAAAAATCTTTATTTATGGAGCTTCGTCACTTATGACGATGTCACTCAGATTTTTATTACAATATTGTAAAAAAAATGTAACGTAGGTAGGTACGCTAAGCATTATATTACGTATTTATGACAAACGTAGTTATTTATAGTTATACATCTTGTACAGTAGTTATTTATAGTTATACATCTTGTACAGTGCTTTAGCTGTATCCGATATAGTGGCATAAACCCTTATCGAATAGAGTGGCAATCGAATAAAATGACATCATTGCGCACGTAAAACTCCGAAGTTTATATTTAAACTCCCTGTTTTGCGCGCAAGTACGTCATTCTATTCGAAGAGCGTTTATGCCACTTGTCTAGAGAGTCTGTTGGTGCATAATATTAGCATAATAAGGTATGAGTAGGAGCCATCAAAAGTTAATTTTATAAAAATCTGTCTGTTACGTTTTCACACTTAAACCACTTAACCGATTTAGATTAAATTTGACATGGAGGTAGTTTGAGTCTCGGACCAGGACATAGGATAGTTTTAATCGCAATAACCGACATATACGCGAGCAAAACAGTGGGCGAAAGCTAGTAACTCATAAGCGTTTTATACTGTGATACAAATAGGCGTAGAAGTCATAAAAATATAAAATGATAAATCCACTGAACACAACATTGGTTTAATTATGACAAATGAACAAGTTAAAATGGTAATCAGTTTAAATGATCTACCATCTGTAATGTTCACACGCTTATTGTTGTGTTATTTTTTAAATCTAGGTAGGCTTTGTTTAGAATGTTGGTTTTTTTAGCAATATTAGATTTTCCGGATTTAAACGTACTTTCATTACTTTTTCATTCTCATTCATTTTGGGTCGTTGTGTTTTAATCCATACTTAATATTATAAATGTGAAAGTAACTCTGTCTGTCTGTCTGTTACGCTTTCACGCTCAAACAGCTAAACCGATTTAGATGAAATTTGGTATGGAGATAGTGTAAGTCCCGGGGAAGGACATAGGATAGCTTTTATCGCGATAACCGACATCCACGCGGGCGGAGCCGCGGGCGAAAGCTAGTGACTGAATAAAGTGACCCCCTAGACAAGTGGCATAAACGCAAATCGAATAGAATGATGTCGTTAAATATGACAATTAGCTCTCGCAATGTTGTCATGTATTCAATGGGGTAACGATTTCTCATTGAGTTGGGCTAAATTATATTATACCCCCTTATCAAAAAATTATAACCTGACTTGAACTGAGTGCTGACTATTCTTTAAGGCGAAAATCCTTTCCGTCATAAAGAAGACTAGCTGTTGCTCGCGACTTGGTACGGTTCCAAAAACTACGATGAGAGCACGTCTGAGATGCCTTACGAATAAGCTTTCGTCGCCGGCATCGACAGATATCCCTGCAAAGTCTGCAAGAGTAGGGGCAAAAACAAAATTCACATGCGTTCCAAAGTCAAACCATTCGTTAAGGTTGTCAACTACAACTACTCGTTACTCAGTAGACTTTATTTTGAAAAGTTCAGCGTTAAGAACCTGAAAGACCTTGTGAAAGGCAAGAAGCTTCGTTCAACAAAAGTTCAACACAAAAGTGCGTTTCGAGTAGAGATACAAGAGCGAAAAGAACAAATGGTTCTGCCAGAAGCTTAGGTTCCAATCGATTGGTCCGTATTGATCTCTTTGTATAACGCCTGAATTTTAAATGTCCTGAAGCACCTTTTTCATTTCTCTCTACCGATCCAGTTAAAAAATAGACTTCTACATGACGTATTGAGATGACTAGGTACCAAATTTTAAGGTAGAAAAAACGTCTGTGAGAACCGTATCCAATGTAATGCAAGGTTACAAAAATTTCAAAAACAACTGTTTTGGCTTTTACTGCTATAATGTACAGTACTCAGAATCACAGAACACAGAAGACAGAATTTAAGGTATCGCAAACAACTGAAAACCAATTGTGTAATCCGTACTAATTACAATATTATCGGGACTTATTCTATACTAAAATTATAAAGCTGAAGAGTTTCTTTGTTTATTTGAACGCGATTATCTCAGGAACCACTGTTCCTAATTGAAAATTTATTTTACTGTTGGATAGCCCATTTATCGAGGCTACGACCAATAGGAGCGCAGCACCAATGAAAAATGTTGCAAAAACGAGGAAAATATCTGCAGACGAAGGTACGCGGATCAGCTAGTATTCTATACATATAGGTATTAAATTATATTCTACTAGCTGTGCCCCGCGGTGTTACCCGCGGTTTATTAGCCTATGTGTTAATCCAGGGTGTCAGCTAACTCCATACCAAATTTTATTAAAATCGCTCCTGCCGTTTAGACGTGAAGAAGTAACAAACATACACACTCACATACTCACAAACTTTCGCCTTTATAATATTAGTGTGACTTAGTGTAAAAATCGCATAAGTTTAAAAACAATTCGTACTAATACAATAAATGTGAAAGTTACTTTGTATGTCTGTATGTTATATTTCACGTTTACACCGCTGAACCGATTTAGCTTACATTTAAATTCCGAAAAAGGACATAGAATACTTTTTATCGTGATAATGCCCGGTATACACGAGTCTTGTTTTTCAAGCCAGGATAGCAGGCTAGTGCTAGTAAGCTAGCAAGTTAGTGCGTCTATCTTCGTGTACCTATTCAAAACTAGCTTATTTCCAGGCTTGTGAGCTAGTGCTGAAGCCATATTGATCACATCTGGCATGGTCGTACCCAAGGGGGTTTTTGGGGGTTGTACCTCCCTCCCCGAAATTGCAATTTGTAAAATACTCTTGTACTCGCCTATATCTTCATCGCGAAGTTCTTTTAAAAGTGTAGCAGTTGATCCACGTTCATTTCTTCTGAAAATTCATGATCCGTGATCTTGTACACGTTTTTCTAATACATCTTCTAGTAATTTGTCTAATGCAAATTGACATAGTTTCCGAAGTAACTGTTTCAGTCGTATTATAATTTTTTTTTTAACTTCCCGGACGTGTTGTTATTGTCACTGCAATAGTACTGACTGGCTTAAAATTGACTGCCTCTGTGGCGCGGTGGGAGTGTGTCCGACTGCTACGCAAGAGGTCGTGGGTTGGATTCCCACACGGGACACCACTTTGTGTGATCCACAAATTGTGACTGTTTGTAAAGTCCCCTGCGACACAGGGCTTGTAACCTACTGCGGGAGTCGTCTTTAATAAATAAAAAAAAATCTGTCATCATGAAAACAGCACTAGCAAGACAGTATTCCTAGCTCTACTCTAGCTTGCTATCCTGGCTTGAAAAACAAACCTGGTGTATCCCAGCCATAACCGACATCCGTGCGCGCGCATTCGCGGGCAAAAGCTAGTACGGTTCATAAGAAAATACTAACTAAATCCAACAAAAAACGGTCGCCCGTTTAAAAAACACTGAGCACAAAGGACCGAGGAGCGAGATCAACAGCTGTGTTAATTGTCACAATCAACTTGGTAACAGATATTTGGCCTGTTTAAATCGCAAATATTTTAGCGTGAACATTTTGTGTCATAGACAAATTCAGTTTGTTTGTAAGTATACAAAGGTTAAATTTGTGACAATAAAGAAACTTTTTTTTCTTGTTAAATGGCTTTATTTTTGGTTTTTTTTTTTTGGTAAACAACTCTCGCATTAGGATCAAAGCCCTGTCTTATGGGTCACTTTACAAACATTATAATTAACGGGCTCAAAGTATACGCAAAGTTATAATGATTTCACTTTTTACCCGACTGCAAGGAAGGGTAATGTTTTTCGCGCGTATCTTGTACCGGCGTGAACCCACTCCTAACACAAGTCTTTGGGCTTAGTTGGAGGGGTTTGCAAGATTACTAGTAATGTAGGAATCCCACATTGCTAGTTACCTTTTTATTTAAAAACAAAAAAAAAAAACTTGGTCTACATTAAACTTTAAAAAAAAACCCCCTAATCAAATTTCATGTACGATGGTAAATCTTAACGAAGACAATTTGACCATTTGTTACATTTTCATGGTTGTACTAAATGAACTAATTTTGCTAAATTATTAACATATAGTTAGTTAAATCGTGCGTATCTTGAATCATTGATACTAATCACCTCCACATGAATCAGTGACTGTACAACTAAACATAGACTAATTATAATTTATACATCATTATTTACACAAAAAAACCGTAATATTTCGTCAGACGTGCAATTTTGATTCAAAGACTGCCTCTGTGGCGTGGTGGGAGTGTGTCCGACTGCTACGCAAGAGGTCGTGGGTTCGATTCCTACGCGGGACACCACTTTGCGTGATCCACAAATTGTTGTTCCGAGTCTGGGTACTTTGAGTCCGTGATTTGTATGTTTGTAAAGTCCCCCGCGACACAGGGCTTGTACTCAACTGCGGGAGTCGCCTTTAACTTTAACCCAGATACTTTATTCATTTAGGTTACAAATTGCAACTCATATGAACGTATAAACTTGGAATAGTTTAAGCAAATAATACTTGATTCGAATCATTATATAGTTATTACATTTGTAACAGACTTCAATAAAAGAGGAGGTTCTCAATTTTACTGTTTTTTTGTGTGTTGATTATCCGATTACGCGAAGACGGCTGGACCCCATGATGAATCCCCTAATCAGATCAGGAGCTTATGATACGATCGTGGAGAAATCGAGAGAAAGTTACAAGAATACAAAAATAACCGTTTTAATCGAAACTTAACTGCAACTGAACTGCAACTGCACTGCTTTAAATACGTGAATTGACCCCCTGATCGTCTCTTCATATCGTTGTATTAAAAAAGAACATTCGGTGTTCTGTGACACTGGTCACTCGCACTGGTAATAAACTAATCCTAAAGTGGAGACCGCGGCTCGGTAAATTTTAACATTAGATTCTAAGTACCTACATTCTGAAGTGAATTATAGACTGGTTTGTTCTAGTTAGTGACCCTGACTCCTAAGTCACAGGTCATGTGCTTGATCCCCACCCAGGATAAATCTTTGTGTGATGAGCACGATGGTTTATTCCGTGTCTGGGAAATATCTTAATGTGTTCGAAAATGAAATTTATCTATAACTAGCCCGCGTGGATGTCAGTTATCGCGATAAAAACTATCCTATGTCATTCCCTGGGACTCAAACTATCTCCATACCAAATTTCATCTAAATCGGTTTAGCTGTTTTAGTGTGAAAGTGTAACAGACAGAGTTACTTTCACATTAATAATATTAGTATGGATATGTTCGTTGTGTATTTAAAAATATATACCTATATGTAGGTATGTTTATTTGTTGTCTGATTGCCATAGTGCATGTACTACCTATGTAGTTTGGGATCAGATGGCCTTGTGTGAGTTGTCCCAAGATACAAACTAATCAAATTATGTTGAAGCACAGATTTACATGTATTTACACTGAAAAGAACTGAACAACCTCACGTTATATTATTAGGGAGTCCAACCAAGTTTTACGACTCACGACATCTCACCGGGATATTATGACCTGGAACAAATCCTGACTGGATCCTAGTCTTGTCATGGGTGTACTTATGATTACTTTTCTAGGGGGGGGGGGGGGGGGGTCGTAATTGAGGGAGTGGAGGGTTATGTGAAACTATTGACTAAACATTGGCCAAATGGGTACCGTGCAGTGGCGGAGGGTCCTTAAAATACCATTCTTTACGGTTTCCCTTTAAATTGTATTTAGTTAATATTGTACGTTTGAAAACCGTCTCTAACAGGATACATTTTCGTATCGGGTTCCTCAAGAATTTTTTTCTCAGGAAAATTTTAACACACATTTTTGTAATTTCGGGGTGGGTTTCAACCCCAAAACCCCCTCCCTGGGTACGCCCATGAGTCCTGTCTTGACTTCAAAGACAATTGAAATTCTTTCTCAGAATATCCTTACTATATTGGTGTCAGTTGAACAGTTTAGATTTCAAACTAAGTGGACGATTGCTACGTTTTGATTGATTGATTGAGTCGTAAAAAATGTTCTAGAAAATCCACTAGCCAGCTTAGTACATAATATTATGTCTTTACTAGATGGATAGACCGAATATTCTTCGATGATTTAAGGAAAACAATGGATGTAATAAATTAACGAGATGGACCTTACATTAAAAATATTAAAGAAAAAACGTGTTTTAAGGAAAGTGTAAAAAATTTAAATACATACTTGGTAAGCAACTTTAGACAAAATTTAATCAAAATAGTTAGAGCCCTTTCTCATGTTAGGAACTGTTCCTTTACATTAATATAATAATAATAATAATAAAAGTATTTAGAATACACTTATATATTTCTAAATACAATTTTATACCTTTAAAAAAAACTATTATTACTTTATAGGTAGGTACTACTATTATAAAGATGAAGAGTTTGTTTGTTTGTTTAAATGCGATAATCTCAGGAAGTACTGGTCCGAATCTAAAAAATAATTTACTTTTGGATAGCCCATTAATCGAGAAAGGCATATAACATCACGCTACGATCAATAGGAGCGGGGCAGCAATGAAAAATGTTTCAAAAACGGGGAAAATTTACGCAGACGAAGTTGCGCGGGTCAGCTAGTTTTTAGATAAGTTATTTATCTCTCAGACACAATAAACTATCGTGCTCATCACTCATATGTATAACTCATTGTTTTATCCTGGGTGGGTATCGAACCCACGACCTCCAGTTTAGCAGAGTCACTAACCACTAGACCAACAGTCTAGTCAAAAGGAAGAAATACTTATGAAATAATTACTCTGTCAGTTTAACGGACAACAGGCGTTTTTACAAAACACCGAAAGTACAGAAGAAAAGTTTCATACCACTTGCGATTCTGTAACACACACATAGACGCGTAATCACTCATCATCACTCATGGACGCGGAATCTCGGACCACTTTGTTCCGAAAGTGGTCCGAGTTTCCGTCCACGTGGGTGAGCGATGCCCATGCGTCCGTTAATTGAGTGAAGTACATAACAAGTTTTCTCGGTGAGTTTAGTGTTTGCCTCAGAGATCATCATGTTTGTCATAGGACGTTGAAATTTAAATTAGTAACAACCACAAATGATCTATTGTATTTATGTATTTGTTTCTTTACATTGTTGTGTTATGTGTCAATTATTCAGAGCGTACCTATGTCAACAGTGTTCTTTCCTGTTCGCCAATAATAACCTATAGGTATTATAGAATTTTATAAGCTACGGGTCTTAATTGCGTAAATATTTTATTTTAAGGCTACATACCTTTGTTTATTTCCCGACGTTTCGACCGTATATGTATGTATTGCAACGGCCGTGGCCACGGCCGTTGCAATACATAAACAAAGGTATTTAGCCTTAAAATAAAATATTTACGCAATTAAGACCCGTAGCTTATAAAATTCTATAATGTGTACAAATCGCGAAAGTTTACGAACATATATTGCAAACCTATAGGTAATTAGCTAAGTTTAATCAAGCACTGTGAGAGTGTATCCGACTGCTACGCAAGAGGTCGTGGGTTCGATTACCACACGGGACACCATTTTGTGTGATCCAAAAATTGTTGTTCCGAGTCTGGGTGTACTTTGTGTCCGTGACTTGTATGTTTGTAAAGTCCCCCGTGACACAAGCTTGTAACCTACAGCGGGAGTCGTCTTCTTTAATTTATTTTGTACCTAGGTATATGAGTATAAAGATCCGATCAGTGGAAACATAGGTCGAGTGGCTTTAATCTATACTAATATTTTAGATTTGATTGTTTGTTTGCATTGAATAAGCTCCGAAACTACTGGACCGATAAGAAAAATAAATCATTATTAGAAAACTACATTATCGTGGAATAACATAGGATATTTTACTGCCAAAAAATTAGAGAACCCTATGAAAATTACAATAATGTAACTAGGTGTAAGAGACTACGATACGCCACCCGTGCGAAGCCGTGGCAGGCAGCTAGTATGTAATATATTAGTTATGCATTTAAACGACCATTATTTTTTAAATTCTTTACATTTTAGATTGTTTCGAAAAAAAAACGCGATCTCCCAATATAAAACAATCTCTAATGAAGTTAATGGGAGAAACAGGATGTTGAATTTAAATAAAACGCTATATGGGTGCGCTGCTTCTGCCGATATTTGCAAACTTTGTATCGAAAACGTAGCAGCAACTGGAAAGCGAGTTTAGTATGCCTGTGACAAAGTTGTTATTAGATTACACCACAAAATAACAGGAGTGCAGAAAGTAACCTTCAAACGTACTTCGCTCGAGCAACACGCACACACAGACATGGAATTTGAGACCATTTAATACCACTTTATTAGGAAGCCGGCGCGAAATTACGTGTCCGTGAATAATAATATATTAGAACAACTCACACAACGGCATCTGATCCCAAACTAGGCAGGAGGGACGAGCCTATACTATGGCAACCAGACAACTGAATTAACTTATTTCTAAATACATAAATAATACAGACAAATTACACCTTGACTCGTAAAAGCCATTGTGTTCATCACACAAAATTTTATCCTAGGTCGAACCCACGAACTCTGGCTTAGCAGTCAGGGTCACTAACCAATAGATCAACAGTCTAGATAAATTATATTTATGTGTGCTAATGCGCAGTTGTACGGAGACTACCTTCTGTGCTCTCGGTATTTTGTGATTATAAATTGTCTAGTCGGGTCAGGCCGGCACGTGTACTGCGACCTGGGCCTAAAACAAGTAATTGACAGGACAAATATATTCAGTTTTAACAACATTTCTAGACACGTTTACAACTTAATTATAATTAGCTTTGCATGTTACACGAATATAAGCTTTGTGCTAATTTGGGTCATGAGAAAAACTTCTATGACTATTAAAGTGTTAAAAACCCATCCGATTGGCTTGGTGCATCTGCTTCTTGCTGATGGATGGAGCCAAACGATACTATCTGCACCATCTATAGTTAAAAGAAGCGCTAAGGTTACTTTAGGGTCATTCTTGGTCGGTTGGGTATTATATAACCGTCTTCTTAATTAGAGTTTCTGGCAATCTGACTCATTTTTAGGGTTCCGTAGCCAAAATGGCACAACGGAACTAAATGACATTATGACACATTTGAGGAAATTATTTAGGTTTTGTACAATTTTATAAGCTACGGGTCTTAATCGCGTAAATATTTGACTTTTAGGCTAAATACCTTTGTTTTGTTGCCCGACGTTTCGACCATATTGCAACGGGTGGTGGTCACGGGTAGACTCTACTTTGAGTTTATCGGTGACCTACGTTATAATGTGGTACAAATCGCGAAAGTTTACGAACATTTAATAATTATTTATGTTACTAGCTTTCGCCCGAGGCTTCGCCCGCGTGGATGTTGGTTATCGCGATAAAAACTATCCTATGTCCTTCACCGGGACTCAAACTATCTCTATACCAAATTTCATCTAAATCGGTTTAGCTGTTTGAGCGTGAAAGCGTAACAGACAGACAGACAGAGAGATACATCTATAGGTACTAATATTATAAAGCGGTAGAGTTTGTTTGCTTTGTTTGTTTGTTTAAACGCGCTAATCTCAGGAACTACTGGTCCGATTTGAAAAATTCTTTTTTTGTTGGATAGCCCATTTATCGAGGAAGGCTATAGGCTATATAACATCGCGCTACGACTAATAGGAGCGGAGTAGCGACGTGAAATGTTGCAAAAACGGGGAAAATTTACGCATACATAGTTGCGCGAGTCAGCTAGTTTATAATATTAGTATGGATTTGACGACCATTTTGTAGAAGCCACTAAAACGATGTGTCACAAAACGTTACTAAAATGACTTTATCACCCACGTGTTACAATAGACATTATAGAATCATTTCGGAACGTGAACAATTTGTGGATAGCGTGGTTCACACAATTGGTAGAATGGTAGCTCTTATAAAACTAAATGAATTGTGGTCTCTAATTGGCTCAATAGCCATTTGAAGATCAGATTCTTTCAAGCTTCACTATCCAAGATTATTGACGCACGCAAAAAATATACGTAATAATAATAATATAATAATATCTTGGGACAACCCACACAACGCTATCTGATCCCAAACTAAGCAGAGCTTGTACTGTGGAAACCAGACAACTGATAAGCATACTTATATATTTCTAAATACATACATATTATAGATAAATAACACCCAGACACAGAATAAACCATCGTGCTCATCACACAAAGTTTTATCCTGGATCGAACCCACGACCTCTTGCGTAGCAGTCGGATACACTCCCACCGCGCCACAGAGGCTGTCGACGTAATTTTAGTTTCCTAAGAATGGTTTTGATTTATTAGCAATAGTCCTATTATGATATTATTTCGTAGAAATCGTTTGAGGAAATATGCCAATTGATTGGATGATTGAATGACACTAGATGTAATGTAAAATGGTAATGACTAAGCCCTTTATAACCTTGAAGGATTTCCGAGCCCATTGATTAAACCTTTATGAGCGAATGATGATAACTAATTTGTTTAATCCTATAGAAAATTATGTAATATTTTAAACAAGAACAAGAATATGAACCAAAGTGTTATCAGTTTTCTTCGGCACACTACATTGTTTGATCCACAAATAGATAAATCAAGTTTCGAGTGTAATTCGTGTCTGTGAAGTCCTCCGTGGGACTTAAGACCGCGGCTAAGGGATATTGCTGGCAGCTGGAGTCGTTAGAAAAAAAGAAAAATGATTTGACGTTATATGAGCTACTTTTAAATCATTAGGTAAAAGATGACACATTTATCATTAGAAGATCTTTACATACGCCTTCTTAACTCTATGGTTTGTCTATTTGTAATAAAAACGTTGAAGTGTAGGGTTTGGCAGCTTTGAATAATTGCATCAGCAGAAGAGCGTATGTTCATGGCATTTACGTCCTTTTCTTGAGAAACAGTTTTTCAGCCATAACTCGATGACAGTCTATCCGATCATGACCGAAATAATTTTAATTTAAAGTATTTATTAAGCGCTACCTTTGTAATATTATTGTGTTTAGTTTGACGACATAATTATGCAACTTTCGGAGCGGTTATTTCCAAAAATATTCACTTAAACAAAAAAGTTTATTAGAAACCTCAGAATATTTTTGAAAAACCTGTCCAATGATGTACCAGACGCTGATATTTGCTTTTTCAGCTTCTGTTACATGTATGGAGTGCCCAACAATATTTATTTTTATTATTTAGCTATCAAACTACGGCTACTACAAAACACCTTTTCACCAAAATTGTATCAATATTCATCGAGTAGTCTTTGAGTAAAATGCCTGTGACATACGGACGGACAAACAGATAGACGGATATGACGAATCTATTAGGTTTTCGTTTTTGCCAACTTGGCTACGGAACCCTAAAAACTGCCCATTAACAGTGTCGATGCATAACCTTGGCGATTGATTTGCGCGGTCGTAATTTCGTCGCAGGCGCCTCTATTAGATTTGACGATCGGATTGTATCATAAAACCGAATCATTTATTTCTACTACGTGTAGTATTTGTCTATTAGATCTGTCACATCAATTAATGGATATGGGAGTTGTGCTAATATTGGATAGATCGCGTTTGTGGTCCAATCATGGAGTTGTTATGGACGTTGAACATATTTTGAGCACAGAGTTGCTTCGTTTGGGAAATTCTATCTCACAAAAAACAGAGTAATGAATAAAACATACAATAAACTACATGTCCCGCGTAACTTCGTCTGCGTAAATTTTCCTGTTTTTGCAACATTTCTCATTGCTACTCCGCTTCTATTGGTCGTAGCGTGATGTTATATAGCCTATAGCCTTCCTCGATAAATGGACTATCCAACAGTGATATTTTTTTAATTCGGATTAGTAGTTCCTGAGATTACCGCGTTCAAACAAACAAACAAGCAAACTCTTCAACTTTAAAATATTGTTTAACTAAAAATATAATATATTTTTAGTTAAACAATATTTTAAAGTAGTTAAGTTAAGTTAAGTATATTATACTTAACACGTTCGCGGACAGTCTCGGTTTAAATTGTGTTCTAGAATGACACAATAAATTTCCATACAAAACGATTTGACGTATCGATTCGTTGTGTTGAATGTTATTAGATAAATAAAATACAATATGACGTAAACGTTTTATCACGTCATCGTCTGCATACGTTTCGTTACTAATAGTTGAACTATATTTTAAAATGGTAAAAAGTAAGTACAGGATATAGATGATTCTAAGCATGTCGCAACGTAGGGCCGGCAGTGGTCGGGTCGAATTAGGTTCAATTATAGTAGCACGCGAGCAGAGGAATCTGTGTACTGAGAATCTGTGTATCTACTAAGAACTAAAATGCCGCTTCAGACTTGAGGAGTTATTAGGAGATAAATGCCGATTCTTGATTAGTTACTCGGTCATGTGCTGATGTGTTCTTGTTGATCACAAGTTCTTTCCTTCATTAGGCCTTCATTATTGTCCAAGAGAGAAGCGCCAAAAAATGCAAGTATTTTCTAAAGGCTGTTTTTTTAGGGTTCCGTAGTCAAAATGGCAAAACGAAACCCTTATAGTTTCGCTCTGTCCACCTGCCTAATATTACGTCACATTAGTGAAGAAGATACCATTTCGTCAGTCAGCTGGATTCCTTAGCATTTGACGCAGAGGCAGGTTCATTCTTTTGAATGAACTGAATATATTGTTAAACTGCTTTATTAGTTTTCTAGCAGTATACTAATTCAAAATAAGTTTAACGTTTGTCAGTCATGCAAATTTTTGTAACCATGCGCGTCAGTCGTGCGTTAAAGTTGTAATCATTATCTAATAGTGTTCAGCGCGTACTATCGAATGCGTGATCTGAAATTTAGTTTATGCTGTGAAGAATATTATCAGAATTACACAACATTAGTTTTTATATCGTAAGTGGATGCTCCTACTATGTTGTGCCCATTGAGCCTGATGTATCCAATCTCGTGTACTCTTCTAATATTATTGACCTCTTTTTTTTTGCATCAGTCCTCTAATATGGTGTATAATATAATGGTGGCAGCACCTTACCTATATAATTATATAGTTTATAAACAAAGAAACATTGTAAAAAATTGAAAAGAGTGTCCGCGAGTTTTTGTTGCATGTTCTTTTCTCGGGCTTTACCTATTGTTTGTGAACAGGCATTACAAGTAAATGTAGAATCGATTTTTCACAAGTGTAGTATTTTGCTTCCTAAATGAATAAATCATTTTTATTGTTATTATTATTATCATCATCAGTATAACTCTGTAAAAGACGCTGCCAGTAGACGATTAAAGTCCTGCGCACGAAAATTATCGTGTACAAGTACCAATGTATGTGTCTAAATTGGTATCTCGTAAGACAGCCAAACTGTGCCTAAAGAGCTTGTAGCAGGCTAATCGGATCGCTTTATCCTGAAACAAACTGGCACTAGGAACAATGACTTACCTCTGGTCTCAATATTCTAACTTTAAACCTCTAGTATAAACTACGACTGACCTGTTGGTCTAGTAGTTAGTGACCATGACTGCTAAGCCGGTGGTCGTGGGTTCGATCCCCACCCAGGGTAAAACTTTGTGTGATGAGCACGATGGTTTATTCTGTGTCTGGGTGTTATTTATCTATAATATGTATGTATTTAGAAATATTTAGTACAAGCTCTGCTTAGTTTGGGATCAGATAGCGTTGTGTGAGTTGTCCCAAGATATTATGTTGTGTCCATTGAGGCTGATGTATCTGATCTCGTGTACTCTTCTAATATTATTGACCTCTTTTTTTTGCATCAGTACTCTAATATGGTGTATAATATAATGGTGGCAGCACCTTACCTACATATACAGTTTATAAACAGAGAAACATTGTAAACATTGGCAATTTGAAAAGAGTGGCCACGAGTTTTTATTGCCTGTTCTTTTCTTGGGCTTTACCTATTGTTTGCGAACAGGCATTACCAGTAAATGTAGAATCGATCGTTTTCACAAGTGTAGTATTTTGCTTCCTAAGTGAATAAATCATTTTTTTTTTTTTTTTATATTATTAATATTAGTATAAGCTCCATACAAAATATGTCAAAATTCTACCTCTAGTAGCCAAATCCATCGATAGGTAGGTTATTGAGACCAGCCGTTAGTGAGTCCCTAGTTCATGACGGATACATATAGGGGGATTCTCTACGCAAAATTCCAGGTTTAGTAAAACACATACAGGAGCCATTCATTGGCTCTTAATAAGCATCAAGTTAGGACGAAAATCTTAAACGTACGATTGGTATCCTGGACGCAACAGATTAACGGAAGGAGTTTTTACGTTTTGAGACGTGGAATTCCCGTCTTAATTAATTGATTTTCGTTTCTTATTTATTAAGCGAGTATAGTATGAGGCAAAGATAGCCGCGCTTCTTATTTCTGTTGAGTTGGTAATATATTTTTCCAGCTTCATACCAAAGTAGGTTAACTATTTGGGTTGATATTAATTTCATTATCTTTTTCTTTTTCATCTATACCAAGTTGCCGAATTTATTTTCCTTCCTTATTCCATTTTTATTAGGGTTACGTAGCCAAAAGGGCAAAACGGTACCCTTATAGTTCCGGTCTGTCTGTCGATTCAAAAATAACGTAATTTATATAGATGAAATAAGGAGTATAGGTGTCATGTATAAGCCGCTATTCAGTTCGATGGGGCACTCCATATGTGTAGCAGAAGCTGAAAAACATTTTTTTCAGCAACAATCTTCCCGTGGCACATGATTCGACAGGTCTTTTAAAAGCATTTTAAGGTTGCTAAGAAACTTTTTTGATGAGGTAAATATATATGGAAATAATAGCTCCGAAAGTTTTAAAAATTCTCCAATTAATTAAAAAAATATATACAAAGGTAACAAAATAAATAGGTAAACTTAATGTATACCTAACTAAAATTATTTTCAACATGATCGGATATACCGTCTTTGAGTTAATGACAAAAACTGCGCTTCTTAACAAAAGGACGTAAAAGCCATGAAGATTATGATTGATATTATATAGGTACCTACTTATTTTTTGTATTATAATTGTGATGCAACATGAAATTCAAACACAATGAAAATTGTTCATGAATCAATACTAATATTATAAAGCTGAAGAATTTGTTTGTTTGTTTGAACGCGGTAATCTCAGGAACTACTGATCCGAACTGAAAAATTCTTTCACTGTTGGATAGCCCATTTATCCAGGAAGGCTATAGGCTATATAACATCAACGCTCCGACCAATAGGAGCGGAGAAGCAAAGAGAAATGTTGCAAAAACGGAGAAAATTTACGCAGACGAAATTGCGGGGGACAGCTAGTAAATAAATAACGATACGCTCTTTTGCTGGTGCACTTCTTCAGATCGTATATTCATATGTATTGTATTTCTTTGTAGAAAAATACTGCGGAACCCTACACTGAGCATGTGTATAAGCGACATGCTCTTTCCCGGTTTTTCTTATAAACATTGTCTTTTTCTCTAGGTACCTACGTACAAGAAACAAACAGGAAAATTTAAAACAATTACAGATGTTATTATCCCGTCTTCTTTGAGGGCCCTTTGTTTTCATTTTTGTCTTCGAATTTCCTTATAAAAATACACTGTATTATTACCTATTTTAAGCATTTACTGCTTTTACATTCGTTACATTACGATGATTTAATTAAAAATGTTGCCGATTGTTGTGGAAATCGATAAAACTCGCTTCAAATCAGTTGTCGTTTACGTGTACATAATGTTCTAACGCCAACATATACAATATTTATACATAAACAACGTTTGATAACTAATCTTGCAAATTTTATGCATTTTGGGGAAATCTATACTTTAGTATTATGAAGCTGAAGAGTTTGTTTGAACGCGATAATCTCAGGAACTACTGGTCCGAAATGAAAAAATATTTTACTGTTGGATAGCCCTTTTATCGAGAAGGACATCACTGTATGGGCTATATAACATCACGCTGCGACCAATAGGAGCGGAGCAGTAATTAAAAATGTTCCAATCCGGAAAAAAATACGCAGATGAAGTTGCGCGGGTCAGCTACAATAGTTATAGGTAACCCAAAGCTGACCCGCGCAACTTCGTCTACGTTAATTGTAATATAGCCTTCCTTGATAAATGGGCTATCCAACACAAAACATTTTTTTCAATTCGAACCAGTAGTTCCTGAGATTATCACGTTCAAACAAACAAACAAATTCTTCAGCTTTATAATATTAGTATAGATATACATACGTGGGGCTCTATGGGCGTTTAATTTGTCCTGAGTTCTGACTGACGATTCATCAACGCGGAGTCCATTCCGATGGGGCTACAAAGTGTTTTTTTTTCTGGACGCATTATAACATTTAATAATCTTTACTTTATGGCCACTTAATAAGACGGTGAATTAAACTGGCCTGTTAGTCTAGTGGTGGTAGTGACCCTGACTTCTAAGTCGGAGGTCGTGGGTTCGATCTCCACCCAGGATAAAACTTTGTGCGATCTGCGTGGTTGGTTTATTCTGCGCCTGGGTTTTATTTTAACTGATATAGTATGTATTTAGAAATATTTAAGTATGTATGTATATTGTCTGGTTGCCATAGCACAACCTCTGCTTATTTTGGGATCAAATGACGTTGTGTAAGTTGTCCTAAGATAGTAGGTAGTAGTAGCAGCAGTACTAATAAACTAGTTACTTAGTAACAATATTATACAACGTTATTCTTGGTATAGTGCAAACCTAAAAGTAGTTTGCTCTATTAGTAACGCCATCCATTGGGGTAGTTTTTGGACCATATTATATTTTTCAATGAATTCATTAATCATTCTAACAGTCCTAATCACACTGTTCACAATGTGATATCAAATGTGATCATCACTTATTTTTTAATAATGACCATGGATTACATACTACGGCAATGAGCACAATAGCGCGAAGAACACAAGACAGCTTGAAGGGCTTATAACTTTGCAAGTTTTCAATATTTTCATTTTCTTTTTCTGTGTGACTTCTTTTTTATTGCCTATGGTTGGCAGACGAGCTAGCTGCCCACCTGATGGTTAGCGGTAACCGCCGCTCATGGACTACAGAAATGTCAGGGACACACCCAAGCCGCTGCCTACCGTGAAGTGAAAACTCTCTTTAAACCTCGTTTGAAGAAAAACATGTCGTAGCGCTCAGGAAACACCGCAGCAGGTAGTTCGTTCCAGAGTCTACACGTTCGTGGAAGAAAAGAACGCCGGAATTGATCCGTACAGGACCGTATTGTTTCCAGGTGGAATGGATGAACCCTACTATGATGTCGAGTGGTGGAAATCTTGTTGGGGTGTCTGAGCTTTGTACTATACCAATAATAACCTTGTATATTCGAGGTTTTTTGAAATCTGAATCTAAAGTTAGCCGTTGTTAAAATTAATTAGAACAAACAACCTAAGCTTTACTATATATTCCAAACAGATCGATAAACCTATATGTGTATTTATTATGATGAATTTGTACCAATCTTATTATTTTTTCTCTGAATAGTGTCATAATGTTGCGATATTTAATTAAAACTATTTTCACATGACATACTATTGCAAGTGATTTCATCGAAGTACGACTCAGCAATTCTGACGGCGACGAATAATTGTAACTAGACATACCCTACATAAAATTCGTAGTATCATGTGAGTTAGTACCTACAGAGGAGTTAATTACCTATTTCTTCCATGATAGTAGGTGCCGCAGACTCATTTGACATGTGTATACTGGATGCCGATTTAGTAAGTTGAATCCCTGCGGGAGGGAGATCATACCCATGATACTCTTCTACCAAAATCAATTTAAAGAAATGGGTTGCACTCCGGGGTGCCGGCAGAAGTCAAAACTTGAACGTTAACCTTGTGCATTTTTGAATATTTTGGAATGGTTAAGGAATGATTTCGCACGAATTGCTTTAGTTATCAGTATAAAAGGACTTTCATTTATCTGGTTAAATACAATATTCATATATTGCGCTATCATGACAATTTTTGTGAAAATATTATTATCGTGACAGAAATCCGACACTTGCACTTGCTCTCCGAGGCAAGGAGGGATGTGAGATGGTCGGTATACCTATGCAACGGACCGGCGAACATGTCAAAATTAAACAATACTTTTGGCAGGTTATTTATTGAATTAAAAGTACAAAACTACTTACTAACTATTTAAAACCTATATTTAAATTAAGACTAAATAAACTGAAATATATAAAAAAAAAATAGCATGATTCCACAGATACTGGCAGGATTTCCTCGCTGCATAGCAATGCTGATGCGTTGTGCCTTTTCTACGGTTACCAGTGGAGTCGACCATTTTTTTCGGAAAGTTCTTTAAATCATGAGGTATGGGCGAACCTGTGACCACAAGCTTGTGGTAAATAACCGAGTTAGTCATCAAATAAATTCAGCTCATTAGTAAGAAATATCTGTGTGTCGTTTGAACATAGTATTTACTTCTCGAGTGCCTTGAAACTGGGGTACGTTCGAATTAACCTTGACCGTAATGGCCTGATCGAGCCTTGTGTCAACTGACACTGGTCGTTGTGACACACACTGTGTCAAGTGTCCTGTGACCTGGTAGGGAAAACAACGATCACATAGATAATTAGGTCTTTTTTCGAGCATAAAAATGAAACATTTTCTTGCTCTAGGCTAAAGGAAGGTGTTTTAACATTAAATGTAGATGAACTCCGAAACAGATAGCTTTAGAAGACTAGTTTGGTTGAATCGTTGCTACCACCACTAACATGACCATCATGATCATTATAAGCCTCATCGGTCCACCGTATGTCTACAGAGATATCTATCAATCCCAAAATTTGTTAAGCTGTGATAATTTCAGAACTAGGTTAAAAATAATCTATAAATATCCGAACACATTGCTTTCATGGGCGTACCCAGGGACCTAGAGGGGGATTTGGGGGATTCCGTAGTCCCCCCCCCGCCCATCCGGGTTTCTGTTGTTTTAGTTTCATACTTACAACGTTAATTTCAATGGAATTTGTACGAAAATGTTGTTACTTCTCATTTGATCAGCTGTTACTCGTAAACTTATAAAGCCTATTTAGCTGTGATAGTTTTCCTTTTAATTTCACTATATATACCTACTACTGTAGTAAATTTTTTCACATACCTAACTTTAAAGATTTAGCTGGCAGGGGAGAGGGGAACACTTGACTCTAACAAAAAATTGCATTATATAGCTTAATATTTTACAAACGAATCCCTAAATCTAAGAACGACCATCACAGTCCCGTAACGTTTTTAATAAACCTATCTAATGATATCCCACACGATTAGGTAGTAAAGAAAAAAAACTGACATTCCTACTTCACATATAAGGAAGGTGGGTGGGTACCATAAAAAATATATATTTTTCAAGATTTTATTCTTTTACTTTGTCGGCTAAAATAATATGTGCCATGCAAAATTACAGCTTTCTAGCACTAATAGTCTCTGAGCTAAGCTGCGGACGGAGGACGAACGGACCGTTCCGTTTTGCAATCTTGGCTACGGATTCTTAAAAATCTGAAACGTTAGAAAGGGAATCGTTTAAGTCCCAATAGAAATCCCTACTAATATATAAATGTGAATGTAAGTTTGTTTGTTACGCTTTCACGCGAAAACTACTCAACCGATCATCATGAAATGTAATGTTGTAAATGTAAATGTTTAACTTAAGTATTGTAATTACATTGTTAACCTTGTATTGAAGTTATGGAAGAGCGGCGTCTCCTAACACAGACACTGATTTGTCTAAAAGGAGGCTCCAATTACAATTTAATAACAAATGTACCTACTGGTTAATGAAATAAATATTTTTGTATTTTGTATTTGTATTTGAATGAAACTTTGTACACATATTCTTAGAGGTATTAGAAGTACCTAACATAGGATTATAAAAAAAGGGGAAAATTTACGCAGACGAAGTTGCGCGGGACAGCTATCAATATACCTAACATATTACCTTATTCGTCAATCAAATCGGACAACAAGCTCCGTTACTGGCATATACAGGTGCGTTTGGCAAGCTAACTTCACCTCACCTACTTACTTGTTTACCCAATAATTGTGTCGGTATTGGCCGACCCAGCACAGGAATGTATCCGAAGGTAATAGAAACTGTCGTATGAACGCCCATTCTAAAATAACTCCGCGTAACTGTTTCGTAAACAAATAATAATCATGTATTGTAGTATTCTATTGATATAGTTTCGTCACTAATAATGAATATTTTCACTTTTAACAATTATTTTTTTTATTCCAATTGTGTGACATGTCTACTTAAGTTGTTATGAAGAAATGTTATGTTGATATTTAATGTGCAATGTAAGCCGCATAACAAATATTTTTTTGAAACTTGAATGCGTAACAATTAATGATTTATTACTATACATTTAAAGGAAGTACCTACCGGTAAGTGATAAGTAATTGAAACACAACATATGTATTATTCATCAGTTATCCTTGTATCGCCTTCAAAGTAGGCCCTTTCTGAAATAATACATATAGATAGGTACGCCAACGGATTACCCAATCGTCGAAACATTTTTTAAACGCATTTTGCGAAATTGATTTAAGTTCTCGCTTAGAATTTTCAATTCTGTAATCCATGACTGAAAATGGTGTTTCGAAGTGGCAATTTATACTGAATATTCAACAATACAACAAGACGCGTAAAATAATCAAATCTGCGTGTCATTTCCACTGGCCCCAAACCCATTGACCATCACTATCAATGACGGGCGGAGAGGATATGCATAAAATGTTAGCAGTAAAAAAAACGAGCTGTGAAAAACTCGAAAAAGAAATGACAGCAATCTGAACTGTAATCATTTTCACAACTCCCAGTACCTAGCAGGAAGGTAGGTACTTAGCTATTAACATGTGAGAATTTATATATATATATATATATATATATATATATAGTATATATATATATGCAACGCCACCTGATCCCAAATTAAGCATAGCTTGTACTATGGAAACCAGACAATTGATAAACATACTTATATATTTCTAAATACATACATATTATAGATAAATAACACCCAGACACAAAATAAACCATCGTACTCATCACACAAAGTTTTGAGCACAAGAGCAAAGATCGAACCCACGACCTCAGGCTTAGCAGTCAGGGTCACTTACCTCTAGATCAAGACTAGGTTACAAGTCCTGTGTCGCGAGCTTTACAGTTCAATAATGTCTAAATGACTTCATAATTTCTCAAAATTCGTCTAATTTTGAGAAAAACACAGGCCTATCTATTGACCGTTAGATACTTATTTCATTTACCTTTTTAATAAGCTTGCAACAACAAAGTAACAGTAATCAAAGTAATCCATCATTTTCAAAATTAAGCTTACACCAAGGAAGTAAACGCAATCTATCGGTGACTACCAATAACTCCATATTACCAAAGTCTTATGAAACTCCGTTTTACTACTTCGTATTCCGTAATAGTCAGAACTAGTAACTGTAAACATTACTAAAGATTTATAGCATCAGCTCTTGTAACTTTACGCATTTTAGGTGGGGTTACGTTTAGGCAGATACAAAACGGAATTAAAGTGAATTGTTGAAGAGGGTTACAAGTTCAAAACTATACTTACCAAACGATACGTAACAATTCAGTTATATAATGTTCCTATGAAGGGACAAATACCTCATCTATGAGATAGGGACAGGCATTGATATACAAATATCGACTCGGGACCTCGGAACACCTGCGAAACAACGTGGTCTGAAGTGATACGAGATTCCGTGTTCAGGAGCTACATCTATAGGTATGTGTGTACCACAGTCTGAATCTAGTTTTAAACAATGAAGTTATTTATTTTGTTAATTCGATGGTTTTTCTGGGAATTACTTTACAGTAAGTTACAGTGGAGGCCCAAATATCATTCTTCGCAGGGAAACTCAGTTCTGCAGCGTATGCTGTCAGCAAAGTCGGACAATTTACGGATGTGGAATATTTAAATGATATAGAATAATGGATCTAGTTGCTTAGGTGAATACACGTAACGTAGCGGACTCTCCCCTAGGACGTATTACAAGTGTTGTTTTGCATCGTAAGATAATAAAGAATTTTGATTTTTGTGCGTTCCTCGAGCGATTTCTGTACGTAGATCTTGGTGACTGGTGTTTTGTGCCGTAATCCGCAATTGGATTGCAGTTGTGAGTTTCTGACGCGAGCTCTCTTGATGCAAAACAAAAATTTACTTGGCATAATCGAGCTTATTCCCGAGTATAATAACAATAGGGTGAAACTTAAAGATAGGTATTGTAGGTACTTGTACAACGTAAAAGTTTCAGTTATAATGTGAAAGTAACTCTGTATGATAAGTTTTCACGCTTTAACCACTAAACCGAATTTGATGACGTTTGGTATGAAGATAGTTTGAGTCCCGAGGAAGGACATAGGATCCATGCAGGCGCAGCCACGGGTGAAAGCTAGATACGACCTCTTCATATAAAAATTGCTTTCCTTGTAGCGGAAAAGAGGTGATTTGTACCTTAAAGGAAGGTTCTTTCAAGCCATTTCCTTGTACTCATTGTAAGTTCCCTCACGTGTATATGACCTTCGGCTATGTAATTAGTAGGGACAGCGCCTAAGGTTGCGGACGCTGTCAGAATGTTTTAAAAGTCGTAAGTAAAAAAACGTAATAAGACCCTAGTTTGTGTTTCTTTTTAAAGGCAACAGTATTAGGGTACAAGTCCTGTGTGCCTTTAGTGGAGGTGGTTATATCGGATCTGAAGTCGGAGTCGCAGTTTTTAAATTTGGTTGGTCGGAGTCTAAGTTTAAAATGTTGAGAAAAATGTTGATAAAGTTTCGCGATTTGTAAACGCATTATAAAATTATATATACTACGGGTCTCAATTGAGTGAATAATTTAAGGTAAAATTAAAACTTGTTTATTTCCCGACGTTTCGACTGTAAAGTACACCGTGGTCACGGGTAGACTACCCGTGACCACGGCCGTTGCAATACGATCGATTATATATAATTTTATAATGTTGTTTAAAATTTTGTTGGCTTAAAATCTTAGATTAAATAGTACAAGAAAATATATTCAGTCATATTAAATGGATGAAGAAAAACTTCGCTCGGGTGGGACTCGAACCTGTGAAAAATTTAATATGTATAATTTAGACCTCCAATTAAATCCTCCAATTTGAAAGTGTCGGAGCCGAAGTCGGAGTCGGAGGTGGAAAAATCAATCGGAAGTTCCGACCTTTCGGAGCCGAAGCTGCGTAACACAACTTCTTACACAGCAAAGGAACAAACCTCATAGGCGGTGAATCACTACGTTTGCGAGGTACTTATGCATTTTAAAGTAAAGTCAGAGCGGGGACGAGGGTCTCACTGGATTGTGCTATGTGCGTCTTCTCGGCCTTTAGCATATGTATTTTTTTATATGATTTTAACCTATTTTTTTAATGTTTATAAAATAAAAAGAACTTTTTTCGACCTCCGGAACAAATAAAAACATTTTTTACCCATCATAGAAGTTTTCACAATTACCTAAGGTTAGCATAACATTTGTTTTTAAAGACAACTGCTGCAGTAAGGGCTGTGGTAGATCCAGAGGGGCGGGGCATCCCTGCAGGGGGGGGGGGACCAATTTGTGTGAGTGGTGCAACAACGGTCAACACCCCAACTAGAATCATGGATCCATCACTAGTAGGGGGTAAAATACAAACCCTGTGTCGCTGAGATCTTTACAAACATTCAATTCACGACCACAAAGTAAACCCAGACCCGGAACAATAATTTGTGGGTAACAAAGTGGGAATCCAACCCACGACCTCTTGCGCAGCAGTCGTAAACACTCATACTGCGCCACCGAGACAGATCATAATATTCATGTCATGTCTTTAAAAGCGTGTTACAAAAAGTACAAGACCCAGACCCATATTGGGCTCCCCTACTATTAACTCCAACCCAAACTTTTAGCTAGTTATTTTGCCGCCGAAATCTTTTAAGACATATTGGTAGACGTTTTGAGACCTCATAGTATCCTACCTAACTTACTAACAGACTTCTTTTTTAACCGGGTGTATTAAGTTTACTCAAAAATATATTATTTCGAAGTAGACTTCATTCACCTAGGCTCAGGTGAATTAAGTCTACCAAATGGTGCACTTAATTCTCCCAGATAAATTAACTGGGTGAATTAAGTGCATCAGACCAACATTATCACAAATATTTAAAACAATTTTCTAACACTTTTCATAAAAACAATCACAGTCACAATCATGATTCGCTCTAATCATTATACGAGTCTATTGTCCGGCTAGTGTTAAACTTACCAACCGGTTGACCGATCTGTCCCACAATAGATCGCTATTATTGCGCGACTGAATCACAAAACACATAGATACAGAAGGCCAGCTCACACGTCAACAAAACATCCATGCAAACATACGGCGTAGTCTTCTCGGTTTTTGATTTGACGGAGTTCGACCGAGATTTGTGTACAAATGTATGTAAGGGTGTGTGAGTCTGTTTTCGCTTCTTATAGGAAGCTAGCCGTTTCTATCTAATTTGTGGCTGAATGGTAATGTTCGCACTATTGGTCATACGGATAAGTGCTGTAGGTATGTGTTCAGTACTGAGTTTTATTGTACAAAAATTTAAAGTGCATTTGGCTGGGTTTTTGTCGCGGCTGCTCGTGTCCGGTTATTTTGAGTCTGCGTAATAATGATGGACTTGGATTATCGTAGACTAGACTTTGGGAAATATTTTATTTATGAGCCAGATTTCGTCTGCGGTGATATGTCCTTTCCGGTGACTATTTCCATAATATATTTCATCTAAATTGGTTCACCGGCTTACGGGTAACAGGCAGATAGGCAGAGTTATTTTCACATTTATAATATTAATTAGAATTTGCTTAATGCATAAAAGATATATAGTAGGTAGGTACTTAACTAATGGGGAATTGGAGATAGCTTTAAATCTTGATAAATACCTATGTAGGTGCTATTAAAATCCCGAACAGTTAATACTGCAGTTAGGTTCTTACTTTTTAGTAGGTATGTACCAACCTATTTGTTTTGTAATGTTATTGTTGCTGCTAACAGGTTAATGGCGCCTATAACTCATAGTCCATTTGCAGAACTAAATTCAATAAAAAATATAAAGTATAATTTAAATATAAACGGTGCTCTAATTTGTGTGATTGGTGATACTTCTTGAATGTAGTCTATTATTTGGATGTTTGTTTACAGCGCCATCTATGAAAGAATGAAAACAGTACACTGTTCAGCCTTTCACCGCTAGATGTCAGTACTTGTCACTGATAAACTTTGAAATAAGTTTCGAATTAAAATAAAGTTGTATGCACTAAAATTAATTAAATAGCTTTAAAGATTATATTTTTTACGTAATATTTATTTTTAAATTGATAAATTTACAACGTTTTAGTACAAAACGTATTTACACAAATGCAATAGTACAACAAAAGTATAACAGATGGCGTCAGTGATAGTATGTTTAAAATTGTTAAAGTAACGATACCTATTTTAAATTTTGCAATGCAATTGCCAAGATGACAAAAACAAAAAAAAAATAAGTGAACCATTTTAAAATCAAAATACTTTAGGAAATTTCAAAAATATTATCATGAATTTTTCAATACGTAGACCGGTACAGTAGGAAAAAAATATGGTCTATCATTTAACGATTGAAATTAATTTGCACTACATAAAGTTTTAGCTTGCAATAATGTTCTAACAGTTATTCATTTCAACATTAACGCTATTAAGGTTACACAGGAAGCTTTGTCAAAACTGGTAGACTATTTTATTGGCCGACTGTACCTATCCACTTTTCAGTTATCATATATACGTTAATAATATAATTTTAATTAGTGAATGTTTTTTTATTTAATTTCATTTTCAGAATAGAATGGAACTATAAGAAAAGAGGACAAATCTTTATTTTTTTTTACTAACCGATTTTGAATAGGTAGCTACCTAAAGAAACCTCTTTAGGTAGGTACTATTCAAAATAGGTTAGTAACAATTATTTTACACTTAATAAACATTTTAACTGATCATAGTTATTAATAAAATAGCAGTAGAAACCATTAAACAATCACATTCGATTCATTAATGTGTACGTTGAACTATAAGAGGTCAATGACCTCAAACTGGTATTTTGGTAAATGGTAAAAAAAATAAAATATGCAATACGCTCCCTAGCTTATTGCATATTTTTTTGCAAAATTGTCATTTTTAAGCTTCCGTACATCAAAAAGAATGTCTGTCTGAAGGGTCTAAATAAACTATTTGTCAGGAACGCGTAGAGGTACCTACCTATCAAGTTGAAATTAATATAAGTACCTGGATGACCGAGCTTCGCTCGTTATTTTTTTTAAACGATGTTTTCCAAAAATGAAACCTAGCTAGATCGATTTATGTCCCCCGAAAGCCCCTGCATACTAAATTTCATGAAAATCGCTGGAGCCATTGCCGAGATTCAGATTATATATATAGGTATATATATACAAGAATTGCTCGTTTAAAGGTATAAGATTTCAACTTGTTAGGTACCAATAATATTGACATGTGACCTGAGTCTGCAATCCGTTGGAGTAGAGGAAAAAACAAACGCCTAAGTCAACGCAATAAAAAAAAACGGGTTGCACTCCTGTGCCGGCAGAAGTGAAAACTTGAACATTAACATTTTATTAAAAAAACTCTTACCATTCCAAAATATTCAAAAATGCACAAATTTTGAATATTTTGGAATGGTAAGGGATTTTTTTTTGGGAATATATATTTTTTTATCAATTTAAAAGACCTTGCAATTATGTGGTTAAATACAATATTCATCTATTGTGCTATCGTACGCAAACACAACAATTTAAAAAAAAATACAACATGACAATTAAAAAGTTCATCTCTCAGAAAAAAATACATCGTATGAAATTTAAATAATATTTTTCGATTTTACTGACATAACAATAAAAAAAAATATCATTTAATAAATCAATAAACCAAAATCAAAAAATAATATAAAAAAGGGAAAACTAGGACTTAAACTGGGGTTTTCTGGTTTCTAGACCGCCGAATTTCCCACTTGAGCTTTAATATAACATTGTAGATTTTGGCGAAATTTACCTTCGTATTCTAATGATATTGTAACAGTTTTTCATCGCTCTCCCTCCGTCTTACGAATTTCCGATCAGGGTCACGTGATCTACGAATTTTCGAAAAGAGTCACGTGATCCTGACGCGAACTTAAATGTTTGTACCCACACCAAAAAAAGTGCACAACGCCGCTAAATAAGTTTTCACTTCAAAAATTAGGCCCGTTTATGTTCCGTTTAAACCGCATCGCAATTGAACCAAAACCTATAGAGTACTTCCCGCTAACACAGAATCATAAAATTTACCTAGCACTGTAAAGAAAAAAAAAGTAATAAAAAAAATCACACAACGCCATATGATCCCAAACTAGGCACAGCCTGTATCTACTATGGCAACCAGACAACAGATAAATATATTTACCTATATATTTCTAAATTCATACATATTATAGAAAAATAACATCCAGACACATAATAAGCGACCGTGCCTATCACACAAAGTTTTATCCTGGATGGGGATAGAACAGACGACATCTGACTTAGCAGTCAGGGTCACTAACCACTAAACTAACAGGCCAGTCATCGGTCCTACGCCACCAGCATTCAGTGATATATGTAGATACGAGTACATCCACATCTAAATTTATGGGTACAAAAGCTTTGTTTTAGAAAGTTTTTTTTTTTAATTATTTATTCAACAAAAAGTTATACATATTTATCATATTAATTATTTCGCCAAACTGCATAACAGTTTGTTGGCGAATACTGAGCACTCACATAATCTTAAGTTCAACATGTATACTTCTTTACTATGTAGGTATTAATCTATATCATATCTTTACACATTGAGATAAGTACGAAAACATAAATGTGCAAAAAGACCAAACTATGTGATTTTCCTTTAAACATTTATATTTTCGTTATATTCATGTAATAATAGGTTTTTAAATTTATTTTCAAAAATATTCCCTGTTGCACAGTCTTTTTGTTCTTTCACCATAATAATTATGTGCCGTAGGCTCTTTATATTTATTTCTTACAGTTTGTCTGAGCATGCAGTGTGATGCTTTCAGTGTCTTAAACTCTTCACTTTTAAATTGTTCAATAGATAATAAATATTTAACTTCGTGCACTGGTAAGACATTACATATTTTGAACAGTGTCATATAGTTTTAATTACATTTATATTTAGTATTTTCATCTACAAGAATTTTTAGAAATCTAGTCTGTAGTGTGAGATTGAGATTGCAGTTGGGACAGCGACAATCTATGGAGGTATTAGATTACCAATCATTAACGAAACGGAAGGCTAATTAATATTTAAATATAGCATTTATAAGCAATGTTGAATGCAAAAACGCATCTAGTTCGTGACCTCAACATCTTACATGACATGATTGTGGATATAGGTATAATGTGTATGTTTGTATGTCTAGTCACGAAATTAGGATTGAGGTCAAATGTACAATTCTTGACTAGTTTTGTGAATAAGTAAGTTTATGCCGACTGTGTCCTTGGATTCCAAAGGAACTTTAAATATAACAGAAAGTTAAGACCCACATTATGGCATGCAAAATAATATTTAAAGGAGTCGTGTTTGCTAAGAGTACGATTTGATAACTACGTGGCTCAGTGACTGCACCATTGGTTTAGTCCAATGTTGTTCGCTTCAAAATCTATACTAATATTATAAAGCGGAAGAATTTGTTTGTTTGTTTGTTTAAACGCACTAATCTCAGGAACTACTGGTCCGATTTGAAAAAATCTTTTTTTGTTGGATAGCCCATTTATCGAGGAAGGCTATAGGCTATATAACATCGCGCTACGACTAATAGGAGCGGAGCAGCGACGAGAAATGTTGCAAAAACGAGGAAAATTTAAGCATACGAAGTTGCGCGGGACAGCTAGTATTACATAAATGAAGGAAGTAACTATGAATTTTGCCCACAGGTTCGCCTCAGTGGAATTGATACCGATATATCGCCTATAAGGTTAGGGAGGGCTCCTCAAGCTCTTCAAGCGAACCTCTTACTAAATTTATTCTAAATCGAGGGAGTATCTTCGGAGATAAGCGTGTTGATACAAACTCTTCAGCTTTAGTATGATTAAATAATAATTACCTACCTAATATACCACTAAATAATAATTCGTAACATATTTAACAACAATTTATTATGCTATTCTTAATATTTTAAAAGTGATTATAACAACATATTCGTCAAACCAAAGCTTAGTGTTCGTTTATAAATGCAAATAAATATCCGATTGATAACCTTAACGGCCGGTCTTTATAATCTATCTAACCATGGATTCGGCTAGTAGAGCTATTTATTTGACGTAAGCTCAAAACAAAATATGTCAAAATTCTACCTCTAGTAGCAATCTCTATCGATAGTTACATTATTGAGACTGGCCGTAAAAGAAAGAAAAGAAGATACTGTCGATAGTGTAGCTTGTCTGCGCATCGACTTGGATGACCGCGTGACATATTTCAATTTCATACAGTTTGTACGTACTTTTCCATTAACGACATCGGTATTCGAATGTGACTTCGTTTAGACCTTCAAGGCCAGCCAGTCCATAGGGCGAACGTAACGGCCGCTCCAGGTGCCATAGGCGGAGGGCACCGAAAGCGTCCTCCAGCTAACGAATCTAGAGCGTTACATGCTATTAGGAGGTCTAAATTGACTCGCTTTGATTGATCGATTTGCGCCATCCCCCACCCCGCTGCACTTCTTAGTTAGGTTACTTATTCAGTTTTTGTCTACAGGTAACTACAATTTATAGGGGAACCGTAAATAATAGTGTTCTAAAGACCCGTCGCCACTGGTACATACGGTAAAAGAATAGTGAATGAATGATTCTTATTACTTGTTCAAGTAGCTATGAAAGGTTTTAGTTTTTGACAGTCTACGTACGTATGTATTGAACATTGACAAACCATAATATGTTTTGTCTATCTACGTATATATCTATCTAATACAAATGCATAAAGCAATTCTTGTGTTTTTGCAGGGGGTTTCGGGGGCGATAAATCGATATACCTAAAATGAAACCTAGCGTTTCGTTTTTAGAAAACGTTGTATAAAAAGAATACCGAGCGAAGCTCGGTCATCCAGGTACTCAATGTTAAATCATGAATTTCACACTATGATATTCTTTATAATACACTAGCGGCCCGCGCAACTTCTTCTGCGTATTTTTTCCCCGTTTTTGCAACATTTTTCATTGCTGCTCCGTTTCTGTTGGTCGTAGCGTGATGTTATATAGCCTAAAGAATTCCTCGATAAATGGACTACCCAAAAGAATTTTTCAATTCGGACCAGTAGTTCCTGAGATTACCGCGTTCAAACAAACAAACTCTTCAGCTTTGTAATATTAGTATAGATAACACTTACATTTGCATGTTGACCGGCATTATTGTAGGTGCATCTTCGTACACAACCGAACCTACATTGTCGAATATTTATTTGGGAGAAAGAGCAGGCAATAAAAATGTCAAAGTATTTGGTGGTCTAGAGGTACAAGGAGTTCCTTACATAAAATTTAAAAAAAAATCTCGTTAACGCCGCCATTTTGTGGCGTTAATTCTGATTTCGGCTACGCACCAAAAGATCTTTGTAGCACTATAAAGGGGCGTCTAAACGGGCCATTTTTTACCGCAATTTGTGGCGGCACTATTGGCAACTAATTGCTCGGCCAATAACGGCAATATGTCTGCAATTGTACAGCGCATGATTCAGTCTTAAACAGGCTACACAACCCGGCCACAATAAAATAGAGAGCGACTAAAACAACAACAAAATTGTCCGGGCAACATTGCGGAAAATCGATCGCTCAGTGATCGTCTGGCAACCATCATATTGGAGAGTACTGCCATGTTGCCGGCCACAGCATTGCTGCCACAAATTGCCGTGAAATGGCCCGTTTAGACGCCCCTTAATTTTATAAAATGTCAACATTTACAGTTCTACCGGAATATGAGCGCACATTGCAAGCACGTGTTTCATGTAAATGTGAGTTTCATTCATAAGTTAGGTACGTATGTATATGTTCAATAAGTTGCCATTGCCAACTATTATAGATGTAATTTCCGTGGTTTATGATTCGTGGTTTTTGATTACTTTGATTACTTCTAGTATATTGCTGTTTGCTTATTGTTCGTAAATAAAGACTGCTGTAACATTGATAATAAAGGCGCAAACACACTGGCCTGTTGGTCTAGTGGTTAGTGACCCTGACTGCTAAGCCGGAGGTCGTGGTTTCGATCCCCACCCAGGATATAACTTCATGTGATGAGTACAATGGTTTATTCTGTGCCTGTGTTTTATCTAATATATAAAATTCTCGTGTCACGGTGTTTGTAATTTAACTCCTCCGAAACGGCTCGACCGATTGTCATTCGAAATTTTGTGTGCATATTGGGTAGGTCTGAGAATCGGACAACATCTATTTTTCATCCCCCTAAATGTTAAGGGTAGTCCACCCCTAATTTTTTAATTTTTTTTTGGTAAATTTTTATTTTTTTATGATACCGGATTCAAAAATACATACAACCCTGAATTTTCCCCCTTCTACGATCAACCCCTATTTTTTTATTTACCCCTATTTTGCAAAAACGGGTTAATTTGGCGCAGACGAAGTTGCGAGGGTCAGCTAGTTTATTTATAATAATGTATGTATTTAGAAATATATAAGTATGTTTATCAGTTGTCTGGTTAGTTTGGGATCAGACGGCGTTGTGTGAGTTGTCCCAAGATATTATTATTACAGATAATATAATATGTACTATACTATTATTAAACACTAGCTGTGCCCCGCAGTGTTACCCGCGGTTTATTAGCCTATGTGTTAATCCAGGGTGTTAGGTAACTCCATACCAAATTTTATTAAAATCGCTACAGCCGTTTAGACGTGAAGAAGTAACAAACATACACACTCACATACTCACAAACTTTCGCCTTTATAATATTAGTGTGATGATATTGAAATATTGAAAGGCATTTATTTGTTGCACCTTCAAATTATTTACTACGATGTCTAAAAACACAAATATAACTAAAACTAACTTATTATTAATAATGCGAAAGTTTGGATGTATGAATGGGTATTTGATTCAATCACATTATGATGGGTTAACGGCTTTTTACCAAATTTGGAACAGAGATGGATTATAGTCTAGATTTTTTTTTTTATTGTATAGAACATAGGCTACTTTATATCCAGAAAAATGTTCCTTTGGGATAAATTTGTTTGCGAACGAAGTCGCAGGTAAAAGCTAGTTAAAAATAAATAAGAAAAATAAAATAAAATTATGCATTAATGCCATAGAAGTACATATTTTTTTAAATTGTTATTACTATATTAATGAGATAATTACCATTAAACAATAGAAAATTATAATGATAAAAGTTGTGCCTCGCTGTTGCATGCAACAAATGGGTGTAAAGTTTAAGCATCATGTCAAGTTGAGAAAACCTGGCGCTGGTTTTCAATTGGAACCCAAATACGAGTATATTAACACGTTGCTTTCGTACCTAAATATTAGGACACGAAAAAAATTGTGTCACTAATCAAAGAGTTTTTCTAGCAGATGAAATAAAGAAATTTAAGGATTTGTCTTAATATGATCCCGCAAATAAATCTTGAAGTTGCGGAAAAATGCAAAAACGAGCATTTTTGTATTGTCATAGTCATGGCGTTCGTAGTCTAACATATGTACGAACAAATATTCTACTTGATTTTGACCTGCGCTTCTGCGCACTGTGAAGTAATGGTTGTGTGCGGAAGAGCGAGACCGGCGATCGTGTCGCTGTGTGCGTAGCGCTAAATAAATAATTATCTCAGTGTAATGCCCCCTTAATACAGTCACTGGAATTACTGTCACTGGAGTTACTGTCACTTTACATGGGGGTACAAAATGATAGTAATTTCAAATGCCGAATCGAATGACTTTCAAACTGTGTATGTCCTATGTCAGTGTTAAAATAAAAAAAAAAAATCGAAATTCTTTATTCACTTAGGATGCAAAACAACTCTTGTGATACGTAGGGATCCTACATGTACATGTAATGCCAAGTTCGCAAACAATAGGTAAAGCCGGAGAAAAGAACCTGGCAATAAAAACTTGCGGCCATTCTTTTCAAATTTCCAATTTTACAATGTTTGCAAAAACCTTTTTTGTTACACATGCCAATTTCCAAAAAACGCATGCGGTTATTAGTGCCTGCGCCTTGTTATAATCCCATAGACCAGGGATGAAAAACCTTTTTTGTTACACATGCCAATTTCCAAAAAAAGCATGATGTTATTAGTGCTTCATACCATAAAATCTTACCTAGTAACATTAGGAACAGTTTTTAAATCTGTACTTCTAAACTAATATTATAAGGCTGAAGAGTTTGTATGTTTGTTTGAACGCAATAATCTCAGGAACTACGAGTTCGAATTGAAAAACTATTTTACTGTTGGATAGCTCATTTCATTTTCTCATTAGAGTGATGTTATATAGCCTATAGCCTTGAAGGCTATAGGCTATATAACATCACTCTACGACCAATAGGAGCAGAGCAGCGATGAAAAATGTTGAAAAAACGGGAAAAATTTACGCATTGGAAGTTGCGCGGGTCAGCTAGTAATATTATAAAGCTGAAGAGTTTGTTTGTTTGAACGCGATAATCTTAGGAACTACTGGCCCGAATTAAAAAAATATTTTTCTGTTAGATAGCCCATTTATCGAGGAAGGCTACAGGCTAAATAACATCACGCTATGACTAATAGGAGCGGATCAGCAATAAAAAATGTTGCAAAAACGGGGAAAATTTGCGCAAACTTGCACGGGTCGGCTAGTTAAAGGTAGTATTGAATTTTATTTCAAGTTACAGATAGAGTTTTTGCGAAAGAAACATTCAGCAAAAGAGTTATTTTGCAACCAAGCGACATTTTGCGAAAGAGATATTATGAGACAAAAAAGCCAGCCTTCGGATAAAGCTCCAGTTGGCTAAGACCAATTCTACTTTTCTGAATTATCTTGACGCGTGCCATCCATACCATACCATAGGTTGTCAACCCCTGCCATAAACTGTAGACAGTAGCAAATTACACGTTACCGGTAAACCGCGTGGGAATGGCACATCGTCTCTGTAATTTGTTCTCGCTGTGAGTATATGCGTCGAATTCACAGTGTTGGCATCACTTGGCTACAATGGGCATGCTCAGTTGACAGGTTAATTGAAGTTTTTCATTCCAAGCCACTCCTACATTGAGCTGTACTTTATTGTATATTTTTTTAGAAACTCAGTCGATAATTCTCTCGGAGAAACATTACACAGGTACGGTTTTTTCACTATTGGTACTGTAGCCATCAGGCCAGCTCTTGAGCAGGTACCGGGGGTGTTCTTCAGAACTGTTATCGGGCTTTTAAATAAAACGTATGGATTTCCCCAAAGCTATTATAATATTCTTATTTATTCCTGACTTAAATGTTGATAAACTTTCGCGATTTGTACACATTATGAAAATATATATATTACAGGTCTTAATCGCGTGAATAATTAAAGGTAAAACACCTTGTTTATTGCCCGACGTTTCGACCGTATTGCAACGGCCGTGCCTACCGTGGGTAGACTCTGTCATAGTAGTAGACTATGACGGGTAGTTTACCCGTAATATATTTTCACAAACAATTTACTTTATATATATGTATCACATTTATTAATAACTTAGAATTAACGACCTGAAGGGTCGGCCATGAAACTCGCAATCCTAGAATAACATCTCTTTCTTTTTATTCTGTTATTGGGTTTCATCTACTACAATGAGGTCTAATGTGAGAGAGGTGGGTCAACTTCGACCCACCTGCCCCGGTACTCTGTATAAACTTTTGACGTGACAACGTCTTATAATTCGATGGAGAAGGCTGAATGCACGAAAAAAATGAGGCGTTGCCTCGCTATGAGGCGTTCCATTGTAAAAATAAATAAATAAAAATTGACTTATTAGTATTTATGCGTACAAATAAATGTAACTTGATCAATTCAATTGTGATTTCCATTTACCTCCTTCTCTATATCCATACAAAATATCTATCAAACAAATAAAATTAAAATTTTCTTTTGAAAAATGAAACCATTCCATCGGTATTTTCTTATGACGTTGTCACGTTCAATTATCGTCAGTAAACCGACTTTACAGACAACCGATTTTTTTTTATAATACAACGATGTAAAGAGACGAGCAGGTTGTGCACCTTATGGTCGCTCGTCACGCTAGACCATAATAGTGTCAGTGCGACCCATATCCTTGTTTGGCTAAGATCTGAATGTCACCGTACCGCACTCCTCATTTGAGATATTAATTCGTAAATCTTATCAGACTGTCCGATTTGAATGATTTCCCGCTGTCTCCTACTTTTTGATATAACGCTACACAACTTGATCTATCTTCATTTGCGAGACTGTGATCTATAATCTATGCTATCTGTGTACCAACCGGTTCTTGTAAATTATCGCGTAATGAAATTATAAAGAATTAAGTTCAATATAAATATATGACTATGGCTGCCTCTGTGGCGCGGTGGGAGTGTATCCGACTGCTACGCAAGAAGTCGTGGATTCCATCCCCACCCAGGATAAAACTTTGTGTGATGAACGCGAGGGTTTATTCTGTGTCTGGGTATGTATTTATATATATAAGTATGTTTATCTGTTGTCTGGTTTCCATAGTACAAGCTCTGCTTAGTTTGGGATCAGATAGCCTTGTGTGAGTTGTCCCAAGATAATATTATTATTATATAATAGTAGAGCCTTATATATTTTTGTAACACTTTAAATCTTATGATGACCCATTCCCATTGAGCTGCCTGACTTCTCTTAGAGAGAGGATACGAACCAGCTTGTTGTGTGCTTAGTGCGGATGGAAGGATTGTTTTCAACAACATTGTAGCCCAAATCAGGTCTCTTATAATGCACAATATTCTGTTTGGCAAATATTCGACACGCCAGATGTTTAAGGGAAAAACACATCATGCAAATCGCACACCTGTTCACTCACTTAGGCCAAGCATTTAAAGTTCTTACAGACGGCCCAACTTGTTAATATCTTACTGCTGAAATGTATTAATTGAGTTCTCCTAACATGTATATTTACTAGTTTTTGGTGGCGAATCCGCTCACATTGAAGTCGTATCACGATAAAATGTATCATATGATTTCTTAGGCTTCAAATTAGTTTGTTAATTTGTATAAAAATCGAGAAATAGATGATTTTTCCACTCCGCATTATCCATACATAAAAAATCACTTGTCCTGACTGACTGACTGATTCATCAACAAAAAGATTTAATCGCTAGGGATACAAACCTTAAATTTTGGTAGTTTATGCCTTTTATGTTGTAGGCATCCACTTAGAAAGGTTTTTTAGAAATTCGTCCCCTAAGGGGGTAAAATTGGGTTTGCAAGTTTGTATGAAACTCCGTCAGTTTTTAAGATAAATCTGTGAAATGTCGTACTTGATTTTTATTTGAAAATAAAGAAACATGTTTCATCATTTTTAATCTACCCATAAGGGGGTAAAATACAGGTGGCAGTTTTGACGTTAGATTGGTGAAATTTCGTTTGATGACAATTTGGCTTTATGCTCTAAAAAAAACTCGTGTTTCGTTTTTGGAACACCAACCCTTAAGTGAGTATAATAGGGGTTGCAATTTTATATGAAACTCCGTTAGTTTTGAAGTTAGGTCTGTAAAAAAATGTTTTTGGCTTTGTGGTTGTAAAAAAACAAACATGTGGTTCAGCGTTTTGATCGCAAGCAAAAATCAACCCCTAAGTGGGTAAATCATCCACGCAGTCAACTGTTATCCATACTAACGTGATAAATGTGAAAATAACTCTATCTGTCTGCCTATCACTTTGTCACACTTAAACTGCTGAACCGATTTAGATGAAATTTGCTATGGAGAGTCAGGGGGACATTTTGACTGATATCTCTGGTGAAAGCTAGTCTTGAATAAAATTATTTGACACTTTGAAGTGTTATCAAAACGCCCGTTACGCTCTCACGTGTACCTAGCCTTACTGTGACTGTGTCAGGCCGGAGTAGAGTCAGCGTCACAAAACATACGACACAAAAAATACAGTAGGTAACCTACATACGCAAACAACGCCAAATACCTAAACATCGTTCGTGGACACCGAATTACGGACCACATCAGACCACTTTGTTTGAAGGCGTCCCGAAATTCCTTGTTCCTTGTTTGTGAGTTGCTATCTCGAGCACGCGTTGTATAAAGGTTGCCTTCTGTCTCTAGTGTGTAGACGCGTAATGTGCGAAGATCTTAACTCACCAAAGTTGTGTAACGCCCCCACTGCGCTAACGCATGCACCACTCTAGTCGTCTGTATTTGATACACCAAACTGGACGTGTGACCATATAATAGTGATGTGCTCATTTATATTTAACAATCTAACTTTTACGATAGTTATCCAACTGTAAGTAAATCGATATAATTTTGTTGGCTATTGTCTTTAACTCAGTGTATTGTTACGGCAAGATTGTGTGAATACAAATGTATTTGAAAAGGTGTAAGTGAAATTTTATGGAATACTTTCCTGTTGTATACAGAATGTTTGGCCTTGGTATCAAGTAGTTGTGTGGAGTAGGTGTCTATAGCATTTTGACGCATTCCTTTGTTTATAGAAGGGGGACAATTGTTTGTATGTTTTATGAATGAAATGAGGTAAATGAGGTGTCATTTTGTGTCTTTTCATAATGTGATGGGTTGGAAAATGAGTCTAAACGATATAATGAGCTGTTTTAATGCGTTTTGAATATGGAGTGTAGAGAAGAGGAGTACCTAACAAACGAGTTAAAACAGTGTCCAGCTGAAAGTTGTAAGTAAAAAAAATACTCCAAAGTAATAGATCTCCAAAGTAGATTGCAGTTGTAACTGGAATAACGATGTAGCGCCACTCAGAGAAGGGTGATGCGGCTGGGTCAGATTCATATACGTCCATATACCTACTTCACAGAAATTTTAAACGTTATCTATCTGAAAGTAACTATGATACCAAATTTCCCTGGGTCAAAGGTTGGGACCGTCCAAGAAGGACGGTCCCAACCTTTGACCCAGGGAAATTTGTCCGTTCTCTCATTAAGTATTATAGCTGACCCGCGAAACTTCGTTTGTGTCATTTTCCCAGTTCTTGCAACATTTTTAATCCGCTCCTATTGGTCGTAGAGTGATGTTAAATAGCCTATGACATGCACAAATAACGTGGATTTCTATTGGTAAAAGAATTTTTGAAATTGGTTCTGTAGATCCAGAGATTACCCCCTACTATCGGACAAACTCACATCATTACAAACTCACAGACTTTACCTCTTTATTATTACTAGCTACCTCGGCTTCGGACGGATGTCATATCGTAGTTTTTTATGCCTTGAGTTACACTATTGCAATTTTTGTAGGGATCTCTATTTTTTTGACAACAAAATACAGCCTATAATCTCCCCGATAATGTAGCTTTCTAATGGTGTTTTTTTTTTCAAATCGGTCCAGTAGTTTCGGAGGCTGTTTAATGCAAAGTAACAATCAAACAAACAGTCAATTTTTTCCTCTTTTTATGATTAGTTTAGAAGTATAGATAAGTATAGATTACAATAGTACCTACCTACTAGAGATATCTATTATGAAGCTAGCTTAACTAGCATAAACTAGGTTATGCTAGTTTTCAAAAGGTTTAGGTACCAAAATCAAATACCATCACAGCACTGCCAATGACAGCAATAGGACTGTCAAGTCAAATCAGTCTCTTTTTATGAAATGTCAAAACGATAAGCTTTTGTATATGGAGTAACAACCTATGACGTCATATGTTCCTATCGTCAAATCATTACTTTTAGTATTCGCTTTCAAGATTTTAAATTTAAAAACATGTTAAATTGTAAAGGAACACTTATTTTCAGAGCATTTTAAGATCTACTATTACCTGATTAGTATAAAATTATTTACTTTTATTGTAGTCAAGTACCTAATTTTAAATGCCGAATCGAATGACCGTCCTGTGATCTTTTTTTGACACTAATGACAAGTGACTGTTGTTTATAACCTTGTAACATGATTGAAGACTTCCATTTGATTTTGTCAAATTACCGTTCAACCGTCAAAATCAAGATTATAGACTTCCATTTGATTTTGTCAAATGACCGTTCAACCGTCAAAATCAAGATTATAGACTTCCATTTGATTTTGTCAAATGACCGTTCCACCGTCAAAATCAAGATTATAGACTTCCGTTTAATTTTGTCAAATGACCGTTCAACCGTCAAAAATCAAATGGAAGTCTTGGTGTTGTTAACGGTAGCCGGTCCAACGTACTAGTACCTACTATTAAGAGGTCAGCGAGCTATAGCAACTGCTTACTGATGTTAATTGTTTTATCCTAAAGTAGCCATATATACCGTTTTGGTGGGTACCACCGTTGTGCCAATTACTCTTCCGTGAATTAGTGATTCAAACACTTAAGTACTATGTTTCGGTTAAAGGTAGCAAGTGTAATTACTGGGAAAATATGACTTATGAACGTTGAACTGAACGTTTCAGAATGAAGAGTACAGTGACATATAGTGACACTCAGATCTTTGCAAAACAAAGATTTGAGAGGCACTGTTGCTGCTGTGGGCGCATGACCTGGAGGCCAATTCAACGTTTCGATAAAAACGGCCATATATACGCTTGCGTCAAGTATGCGTCTTGAGAGCGCAATAACGACGTTCTAGTACGGTGCGCAAGCGTCTTAAGATCGATCCCAAAGTTACAAGAATACAAAAATGGCCGTTTAAATCGAAGCCTAACTGCAACTGAACTGCAACTGCACTGCTTTAAATACGTGAATTGACCCCCTGGTCGTCTCTTCGTTTAGTTGTTCATTTCTCGCAGTCTCTAATTAATTACATCGTGAACTTGACAAAATGTGAATGTAGAATAATGCCAATTTCATTAGTGTATCACAAGAGCAGTATTCGAATTTTTATAGGTAGATATAGTAAACAACTTCACGCTAAAATGTATCAAGATTATAATTTATAAATGCATTTGATGAGAACTGGTAGGGTGTTGGATACGTACCGTTTCAGGCTTTGGCATGTCCGATTGCCATGTCGACCTGTCTTTGTCTATACGTACCTAAGCGAATAGAGTATTTTATATCGAGTTTAAGTTTTAAGCTGAGTATACAAAGAATCGTTGTTAACGAATCTATACTAATATTATAAAGCTAAAGAGTTTGTTTATTTGAACGCGGTAATCTCAGGAACTACTGGTCCGAATTAAAAAAATCTTTCACTGTTGGATAGCTCATTTATCGAGGAAGGCTATAGTCTACATAACATCACGCTACGACCAATAGGAGCGGAGCAGCAATGAGAAATGTTGCAAAAACGGGGAAAATTTACGTAGACGAAGTTGCGCGGGTCAGCTAGTCGTTTATAATTTAAGATTATCGAGGTTACGACAGAGAAAGAAAGTAATAAGAACGATTATGCAATTTGTTTACAAGTTACATTTGTTATTACCTATGTTAAGTCTTGGTGGCTATGGTAGCCTATCATTGTATGTCCACCTTTTTGTTTACCTAAAACTCAGCTAATGAAAGTGCAGTCAATGTATCTCCATGACTGTTTGGCGAAAAGCTTAGGATACGTACATTTTCAAAATCTGTCAGGTTTAATAACTCATTTTTTATACCACCATGACTACGACCAGGTCTTGCAACCAGGTAAGCATCACGCTAGCCCATAACAGTATCAGTACAAATCCATGTCAGAGACATTACTTCGTAAGTCTCATTTGTCCAGTAATTTAACTTGCTACAGTGGCCTTCCAACTAAACAGTGAGATTTTAACTCGCTACTCGCTTCTCCCTCATCGTCGTTGGTGGGACAGGTGCCTAAGCTATATTTTATCGGGATAATTAACAACTCACGAGCGTACCTAGACCACTTACAAAGCTGCGGGATTTTGAAAAAAATCCCGCAGCTGCAAAGATGAAGCAATGTGGGACTGTTAACCCCTACAGCTAAGCTCAATGGCTTGTGTTAGGAGTTTCACTTCGGTCATCGCGTCCGGGCATTGCCACTGGGCGGGCCGCCGACGGTATAACAAATTCCGGCGGCCCGTTCGCGAAGGTGGCGGGCGATACACGGCGGGTTTTTAGTGGGTGCAAACCCCACACTACCTCCACCGTCTTCCCCAGACGGTGGAGGTGTTCGTAAGGAATTTTTCCCGCCACATCAAAAAAAAAAAAAAAAAAAAGGAGTTTCACTTCGGTACTATAGTGGGCAGGAAGCTAGTTTTTAATCACAGAGTTATTTAATAACGTATTTTATTATTCCGGTTGCTACCTTTCTTTTGGTACTTTACCAAAACCAAGGTTATCTAGTTACCGACCTAAAAACCTAATTACTATTCTGTGCTTAGCAGCGATATAATCTGTTTATTTATATTTTCTTAGAATGTGGACATTGCATTTTTATATCCGTGATGCTGTGTTGAGTGGTCTATGGGTCAGAGCGGTTAGGCAACGTTGCTTCTATCTATTTTGTAAATGGATGACCATATATACAAAAACATTTTCTGTACCTTGGAAGGGCTTAAAAAAATTGCGCGTTGTGCTTGGTAGTGTATGGAACCAATCAGTTGTTAGGCATGATTATGACTGCCTTGGCGGCATAGAGAATGCGTGCATAGTACTCGAATGCACTTAGCCATTGGCGTACCCAGAAGGATTTGGGGACTTGAGTCCCCCCCCCCTCCTCCTAAATTGAAAGAAAGTAGCTACACTGTACGCATTTGGTCTATGTTTAGTCATTTGTACCACCAAAAACTCAGCATTCACGAGGATGTGAGTTCAATTGCAACAGGGGATAGAGATTTGTGAGATGCACAAATGCCTCCCCCCCCCCGACGACGGGTGAAGCGGGGCCTGTATCCCTCGTGTGAGAGTTGCCTTTATTTTCTATATATTTCTTAACAAAATTCTAACATACCTTTATGTTTATTGCCCGACGTTTCGGCAACGCCCGTAGTGGTTTACACGATTAAGACCCGTAGCTTATAAAATCTATACTAATATTATAAAGCTAAAGAGTTTGTTCGTTTGTTTGAACGCGGTAATCTCAGGAACTAACCAATATGAGCGGAGCAGCAATGAGAAATGTTGTAAGAACGGGGAAAATTTAGGCAAACGAAGTTGCGCGGGACAGCTAGTTACATATAAAATTCTAAAAATTTGGGTAAAAACCCAACTGGTGAAGGTCAACTCAGTCAATAAATTATTTAACACTAATCAGGTAATAATACTCCTTCAAATGATTGAGAAAAAAAAACGTCTACAATTTAACATGTTTTAGTATTTTTTTGATTAATGAAAATAAAAACTAAAAGTAAATGATTAGACACCAAAACATAATGACGTCATAATTTAAATTGCATACAAATCTCTACAGAGAGAATCGTTTTGACATTTCACAAAAATATACTGATTTGATCCAGCCAAGTATTAGTTATCGCCATCCCATTCAATTAATAAGTAAATATTGACTGCAAAGCGTCAAAGAGAGGAAAACCTCGTGCGGCCTTTGACAGGTATTGTCCACAAAGTAGCATTGTCGCTATATGCTATTTGATTATTTTACAGATAGTATTGCTTAATTGACAGATAGTTAACAATATACCTGTTATATTTAATTAAAATCAGCCCAGTACCTAATATACACGTAAAAACCAGACAGGCATTCTGCTGTTCACGTTTCAATATTAATACTACAAATGACCACCCTTCGGTAGGTAGTCGGGTAAAAATAAATTGCAATTTGCAAATCAAGTTCAATGACACCTGAGCCTGCTTTACGGACCAATCCTATTGCTATCTAAGAATAGACCTACCCCATCACATTCCTTAGATGCGGTAAGAGGCTATTCAAGACTAAAGTGGTAGCTAGGCTGTCTACCTCTTTAGAATAAAACGATTACGATGAATCGAATCAAGAAGGTTGGTTGGATTTTATGATGTAGGATAAAAATGTTTATATTTATGATGTTTAACCCTATGTTTAATTTTAAAATGTTAATAATAATGTTTTAATGAGCGAATAGTTTGTATTCTTTCACAATTCTAATTTCGCTTTGTGGCTAGCTACGGATTTTATTGTCCCTATTATTATTTTTATTTTATTTTCGAATTAATGTTTTGTTAAATTAAAGTCGACCTCCTCTTCTGGTTTTAATATTTTGTGATCGATCTCTATTTAGTATTTAGATTAGCGACTAATGCTAATTTAAAAAAAAATACGCATTATATTACATATTTTTTGCAAAAAAACGGAATTCTCACGCTCCATTTACATTAAAAATAAATAGTCATTACTTATTTATTTTTAATTTACGATAAACGCATTAATATTTAAATGTTTGGTCTCGTCGGCTGTGTGCGTATGTACCGTTGTCAACTCATAATAACGTAAACGATGAGTCAACGGTAAACTGCGCGAACGTGCTTAGCGGTGTACAATCGTGGAAAAAACTGATGCGATTTATCTGGTTTTAATTAACTACTTTTGGCGTTATTGCTAGGTCATCGTGGGTCTGAACATCTTTGCTAATTATCGTAGACGGATTAATTATTCGGTTATGAATTTTGATTTTTCTGAATACAGGATTCTAATCAAATCAAATGTATTTATTAAAATATGGGTACAAAATATGATGCCTATTGCGCTTGACTGAAGAAATCTTGTTTTATATTTTACATAAAAGCCTTCTGCCAAAATCTGTACACTTGAAATCTGTGAGTTAACTATATGTGGCGGGTTTTCAACGCGCTCCGAGTACAATACAACAATGCCTTCAGGGTGATGTTGGGGCTTCCAAGGTACTGCAGTGCATGGTGGCAGATTTTTGAGTTAAGTTAATTTTAGTTACTAGAATTAGATACCAACATAGTCAATGTATTTACTAACAAAATATGGGCCACAGTCTGAAATAAATGTTGATAAACTTTCGCGATTTGTACACATTATTAAAATATATATATTGCGGGTCTTAATCGCGTGAATAATTTAAGGTAAAATACCTTGTTTATTGCCCGACGTTTCGACCGTATTGCAACGGCCGTGGTCACGGGAAGACTAGTTGAGCTCAGCGTCGCCTCCGTGAAGCGCAGGTTTCGGTTTGCAATACGGTCGAAACATCGGGCAATAAACAAGGTATTTTACCTTAAATTATTCACGCGATTAAGACCCGTAATATATATATTTTAATAATGAAATAAATGTGTTTTATTTTATTTATTTATTTTATAAATCTGGTAATTTCAAGTTTCGTTTGCATTCTTTTTTTAAAACGGACATCGTAATATTATTTATATAAATATTGCTCCCCTCTCGATATTTATTTTAGTTTTCACAAGTTGGGATTTATATTTTATATAATATTATTCTTATTCTGCTCGATAAAAGAGCGATCGAGCAGAACGGGGGGTCAAAAGTGTTCGTACAATCTCTTGAAAGAAGCCACCTGACGAAGTTGACCTCAACAGGTGTAGAAGTCGTTTCTTCGAAGCCGGCAGTCCTCTCCGAAGTGGAAAGCTTCTATGGCCGGTTATACGCTTCGCATGCATCTAAATAATAAAAATAAATAATACTCGTAAATTCTTTATTTGCACAAAAGTTGGTACATCTGTGGTCTTATAAATTATTAAGTTCTTACAACTTCAGTCAATAGTGACATGCAAATATTATTTCATTTAAATAAGATTTCTGCTGAATTTGTTTCTTATTACCTTATGCGAAAAAAATACATTATTTTTTTTAAATTAATTACACAATATGAATAATTGTTCTATAAAATTACAAATTGGTAGGTCCATTTATCACATTTATGTCAAGAAATAAAAATTATAATAATACTAAAAATTAATAAAAAAACATGTCAAAGAGTTATAATTTTGTTACATTACATATCATTCAGAAAATCATTTATTGAATAGAATGATTTCATTAATAGCCATTGCTTAAGTTTCCTGATGAATATTTTAATTGGCAAGTCTTTTATCTCATTAAGGATTTTATTGTAAATCCTATGTGGTTTTGGGCACCCTAGTCAAAACAATTTTTGCTAGTATTTCTAGGATATTTATCTCTAGCCAAAGTGAATATACTCATGTGTTTGAACGACCTGATCCTGAAAATGAGGGTCCTAGAGCCACTCTAACACGCCTCTACACCAAAGACCTGCCAGAAGTCAACATTGACGAAATCATACTGCATCTTCAACAGCTGAAAAATGGAAAAGCCCCTGGAGAGGATGGCGTTACAACAGACCTGCTAAAGATTGGAGGTAAACCCTTACTGAGGGAGCTTCAAAAGCTCTTTAATGCTGTCTTGTTCGAAGGGAGAACTCCAGAGGCGTGGATTAGAAGTGTAGTCGTCTTGTTCTTAAAAAAGGGAGATAAGACCCAGCTGAAGAACTACCGACCTATTTTTCTTCTAAACCACGTCTATAAGCTGTTTTCAAGAGTCATCACGAACCGCCTTGCGCGAAGACTTGACGAATTCCAACCACCGGAACAGGCCGGATTTCAGAGCGGATATGGCACCATAGACCACATCCACACAGTGAGGCAGATTATATAAAAGACCCAAGAGTATAATCAGCCTCTGTGTCTAGCATTCGTGGACTATGAGAAGGCCTTTGACTCGATTGATATCTGGTCCGTTCTGGAATCCCTGCAGCGATGCCAAGTAGATTGGCGATATATCCAAGTGATGAGATGTCTCTACGAAGCCGCCACCATGTCCGTCCAAGTACAGAATCAGCAAACAAAATCTATACCATTGCATCGAGGAGTGAGGCAAGGGGACGTTGTTTCTCCGAAACTGTTCACAAATGCAATGGAGGATATGTTCAAGACGCTGCTCTTCAAAGGGCGGGGCATCAACATCAATGGTGAATACATCTCTCACCAGCGATTTGCAGATGACATCGTCATCATGGCAGAAACGCTGCAGGACCTACAACAGATGCTGAATGACCGGGCTAACTCTTCTGTACGCATCGGCCTACGGATGAACTTGGATAAAACCAAGGTCATGTTCAATGAACATGTACTACCGGAACCGATAGTGGTGCACGGCGCCGTTCTTGAGGTGGTTCAAAAATATGTGTACCTCGGGCAGTCATTGCAGTTAGGTAGAAACAGCTTCGAGGACGAGGTGAACAGGAGAATTCGGTTGGGTTGGGCAGCATTTGGAAAGTTACGTCAAGTTTTCTCATCGTCGATCCCACAATGCCTTAAGACTAAAGTCTATAATCAGTGCGTCCTACCCGTTATGACATACGGAGCCGAAACGTGGACACTGACGGTACGGCTGGTTCACAATTTCAAAGTCGCTCAGCGGGCTATGGAAAGGGCTATGCTCGGAGTTTCTCTTAGGGACAAAATCAGAAATGAGGTGATTCGGCAGAGAACCAAAGTTATCGAGATAGCCTACAGGATTAGCAAGCTGAAGTGGCAGTGGGCTGGCCATATTAGCCGAAGCACCGACAACCGTTGGGGTAAACGAGTTCTTGAGTGGAGACCGCGTCTCGGCAAACGTAGTGTAGGACGCCCTCAGGCCAGGTGGAGTGATGATTTACGCAAAACGGCTGACAGGAGCTGAATACGAGAAGCCGAGGATAGGACAAAGAGGCGTGCAATTGGAGAGTCCTATGTCCAGCATTGGACTGCGATAGGCTGATGATGATTCTTGGTATACTGAAAACCTGAAAGTAGTTTGCTCAGAAACAGTAACACAATCTAATGGGGTCATTTTTAGACCTTGTTATATGTTACAATTAATCAATCATTAATTAATTCATTAATTATCTTAACAGTCGAAATTCTGTTCACAATGTATAGTAAAATGTGATCATCACTTATTTTTAATAATAATCATGGATTACGTACTACGTGACGCAATGAATAAGACACTGCGAAAAACAAAAGACAACTTTGATGGTTTTTATTATAGTTCTGCAAGTTTTCAATATATATATATTTTTTTTTATATATAATATCTTCAAGTATAAATCTTGTTGGTTTGTCTGAGCTTTGTGCTATACGAAATATAACCTTGTACAATTTGAAGATTGATGTATTGAATCATTTTTTTCTTAATTTGGAATAAGGTGGTAATTTTCGAGACAACAGGTCGTTTACCGTTACCTAAAAACTGATTGGAAGAAATTAGCTGAATGATACTGACAATTGCATCAAAATTTGTAACGTAAAAAGATCTATGTACTAAGTAGTATCTATGTAAAGATTTAGTTTAGTTAGTAGTACAACAACTAAATTTTTCATTCAAAAACTGAATGATATTCACATAATTATGTTTGTTTAGGTGTAACTCAAAGTAGTTGTGTTGAGTATAAGTAGTATATGGATAATATCATTCCTTAATTAGTCAGTATTGCGTGTGGATAAACCGACACGTGTACTATGTGAAGTTATTAATCGTGATTATCATAACACTGCTATGTGATGATATGACAGTTAACCTTGATACATGATGAGTGGAAAACGGTTCTGTGCGGTTAACCGTTTTATTGGTCGTATTTTGACAAAATCGTAAATCGGTGGTATTTTACAATGCAACATATGATTAACGTGTATCTGTATGTCTGTTTGTGTCTGAAGCACTGAAATGGCTGAGTGGAATTGAATTAGTTTTTTATTATCATAAAGATGGTTTGATCACCAAGACTCTGGATGATATTGGTTTTTGATTAAATGATAACCTCGACGGGTTTATAGCATTATGTGTTAATTTAAATAAATCATGTCAATAAAATAAATGTAAAAATATATACACCTATGTCTTAAAAACGTAAAAGAGTCGATAATTAAGGATATAAAAAAATATGATAACCATTATAAAATACATAGATACCTAGTTGTTACATGCAACACTTTTAAAACAAGCGGACGTATTACACAATGTTATATTTATTTACTCAAATTGAAGACAAAACAATTGAGTGCAATGTAAACGATTAAACCTATTCTTCATTCTTTATTAAAAATTTATTCACTAATATTAGTCCTGTTAAAGATAAGCAGACTTTAATTGATATTATCTATTATGGTTATGTGATTGATGAAGGCTGATTTATTGCGCTTGAAAAGAGTTTTAAATCATAAATTTATAATTATAAAAAGAGTCACTAGATTGAATGCTTCTTTGTATTTTCTTGTTTTTATTTACGGGTGAAATTACGGATGAGATGGACCTCGAAATGGTAATTGGGCCTCTATCTCTATGAAAACGCTCTAACACTTAATTTATGTTTAATAAAATATCAAGGAGGTTTTAAATTATAATTTTTCACTTAAGAAGTAAAATATTGCACTTACATAATCAATACTCTACATTTATACGATTTATGCCAAGTTCACAATGCAACGTTCACAAAGCTAAAAAGAAGCAAATAAAACAGACATTGTTATGTGAAGATTTTATCAGGCCGCTAGATAACAGGATATTATGTTTAATTATAACACACATTAACACATACACGGCCATGTGCGTTCGGGAAAATACCAATTATGTTAAATATTGTTGTTACAGCAATCTCAATGAGTTGTATAATTATCTGTCTGTTGGTATAATGTAGGTAAATTGATACCAGATACGGTAGGTATTATTTTTACTACATATTTAAAATAAAAAAAAGCTCTAATTAAAATTCGTTTAGAAAATTTAAACGAAATGATTTGATAAATATTTATTAGTAATAACAAAATCAATGAACGGTGTTCATCTAAAAAAGATTTGCCAGAAACTTTCTCCAATTAACATTTGTAATAAAAACAAATAAATAACAAAACTAGATCGGCTATTTAGAACGAGGAACGATGTACAAGAGGAACTTGTTTGAGATAGAACTTTTGTTGGCGCCTGTACCGCTAGTGACAGTTGAGTCGAGCTTGCAAGCTGTCTTGTGGTTGTGGCACACAAGTAAATATGGCGTCAAAGATATTTGTGTAGAACTGGAAAACGGTAGATTAGTATTCTCATAGCGTTATTTAATTATTTATACAATTTTGGGGATATTAATTAAGCAATCGTATCTCTTAGGTCCATAATCCTAACTCCATAGTAATATTTATTAACGGGTAGAAAAAATAATTCTGTCTGTTTCATTTCACGGCTGAACCACTGAACGGATTTTACTAAAATTGGCATAGATGTAGCTAGGCAACAGTAAAAATGAAATAGTGTTATTTATTATCAACAGTGAAACCAAATATGTAGGAAAATATTTCTGCTAATTCAATTTTTATCGTTGCCGAGCAAACTTGGTGATAGGTTAGCAACAGTAAAAATTAAACAGGCAGAGTTGTATACGTTATCTTTAGATAGTTAGTAAATTGTTAATTTCATATTTCATTATTAATTAGATTAGCTCATTCCCAATTCTCATAATTAGCATGGACGTACAATAAAATAAACAAATGTAACAATGTGAAAATCACATCTCCAATCAATGACACTCAATAAAATCTATGGTCGAAACCGATACCCTTTATCGGCGCTTGCGCATGTGTGGGTGGACACCGAGGCTGCGAGCGCAGTCATCGGCAGTCATCGGCCGGTCGGACGCGGCGACTGGCCGTTCCATTTACAAATTCGCCAACCACGACGTTCATTCTAAATTTAATTCGCGAAAATTTAAATGCCGAATTCTAATTAGCGGATTTCAAATAAAAGGTATGTTTCCCTTTTTATTTTGTTTTTTTTTTGTGTACTGTAGGCGTGGGAATATTTTATCTTTGGCTTTGTTTTTTTTTAAGTTCGATGTTTAAATAATGATTTGTTGTTTGTTTCTGTTATTATTTATTTATTTTTGTCTATTAAGTTTATTTCAAACATACTGCTTAGAATAATACCTACCCGCTTATTTGTGTAAAGTAGGTGAACCAGTTGTTTTACTGTTATTTCCTTAAACTGTTCTTTTCATGTGACATTTGTTCGGTTGAGAGCAAGAATTTCTCATGTTATAGACCAAAACTAATCAATGAAACGACACACTATAATTAATAGTCACAACCGTTTTTAATTAAATATTTTTTAATTACCTACTTACATGGTTAACGAATTAGATATGGAATCGCCTGCTTATCAGCACGTGTTAGTCGTAAAAGCAAAATAAGGAAAATGGTTATTGAATAACAAGAATTTATATTATCCTAAAAACATTTAAATTTTGTGTAGAATTCTATAAAGTGGGTAGTCTAATTTTTTAATACTGGTTATAAAAAGGTGATTCAAAACAAAAGGTGTTACATTTAGTAAGTTAGCATTGTGTTAATGTTTATTTTTTTTAATGCTTAAACACATCAAAATAGAATCTACATTTTAATATTTGTATATTAAAAATATATATAGGCTATTATAAACACTTACCTAGTGTGAGTGTGGTTATACGATGCAATGCGAATGTATAAAAGCTGGCCGTTACAAATAAGTAAGCTGTTTTTAAAGTATCATCATAATTAAATAAATAATAATTATGATGATATTTTTACATATTGGCATAATTCAACCATGCCGGTGGTAATATATTACAGTGTTATAATAATTACGGTATAAACCGGCACATACTAAATAACTTGTGGCAAAAATATGTCATTATATAAAATATAATACTAATGTGTATATTAAGTGTGTGCAATTATTTTATTATTACTGGAAAATAAATTACGGTTAAAATTATTATAATTATATTGTATAGGATTTTTTTTAATATTATATACCTACTATTTAATATATTTTTCTTCTTTTGAAAAAATGATATGATAATCATATATTTTTTTAAGAAAAGTCATATATTTTATTAAGTAATTATTTTTTAACGAATTTCTAAGACTGCATAATTTTCATTTTAATTAAATTCTTGTCCAGTTGCAAATCTATTAATTATTGCGGTTAATATATTTGCAACTGGGTACTTAACCAAATCAAAAGGAAAACTTAACTAAACCAATATAAATATGATTTTAGTTTTTTTTTTATTTTACCATTTAAAGACTAAAAACAATAAAAGGAAACACAAAACGCAACGCAATGCCGCGAACGTGTGAAGGGTTTGTTTGTATTCTAACTAAGATGATATATGACAGTTGACTACATTCAATCAATTATTAAATATAAAATACTAATCGATTTTGATTCGTAAGGTCTAAATTAATTGACACAAGCGTAAGTAAGGTCCCATGAGATTGCAAGCAAAACACTTCTTCGTAGCGTTTCGATAGCAAACATTATAGGCAATAATTAACCAGAAGCACTTATTTTAGTGAATGTACTTTTGTTCTATATGATTTGACTCGCTCTATGATTTGACTGTGGTTTGATTGCGATGCGTAGCCATTAACCACCCTAAAGCTTGAAACTACCTCCATAAAAAAAAAAAAAAACTAAATCGGACCAAAAAAGATTAGCGCGTTCAAATAAGCAAACAAACAAATTCATCAGCTTTTTAATAGATATTATTATAGTAGGTATATAGCAATACAATAGTAATAGCTGACCCGCGCAACTTCGGCTGCGTAATTTTTCCCCGTCTTTGCAACATTTTTCATTGCTGCTTCGCTTCTATTGGTCGTAGCGTGATGCTATATAGCCTATAGCCTTCCTCGATAAATGGGCTATCCAAAAATAAAATAATTTTTCAATTCGGACCAGTAGTTCCTGAGATTATCGCGTTCAAACAAACCAACTCTTGAGCCTTATAATATTAGTATAGATTATAAAACCGACACCCATCTTGGATATTGATATCTATAGATAGATATCAATATTCAAGATGAATCGTTATGAATAAAAAATGCAAACATCTATTTTCATACCTTAGTTATGTTTTCACAATTGTACGTGTTATTTTCATAATTTTCTGATACATCTTACGGTCATGTGTATGTCAAGGTTTGGCTTATTCTATGTTAATTAACATTCCTTTCAAAAGAACAACATCAATATTACGCATTTAAATTGAGTCTTTGTTCATTGTATTTGAGCAATTTGTTAATTAGGTCTCAAAAAATCTAACATTCGAGTTCATAGACATCGTCAATGTCGGATTTTTTTTCTAACCGGAGTTATAATGAAATTTGGCGTAGATCTTTATGACTTGATCCGTAATATTTCGGGACAGAGCTCGTTCTTACAAAGTTCTGCATGGGGGTAGTTACGGTTCATTCACGTAAGACGATTTTTTCAAGTGAAACGCTGAAAAGCTGCTTGCTTTTTAGTGTTTTACTTAAAAAATCGTCTTACGTGAATTAACCGTAAGTTAGTCAACTTAGGGTTGGGTCATTTTTTTTACATTACGTTGTATTTTCAAGTTTTCAGGATAATCAGAAACCGGTTATAAGATTGTACAACTGGATATATGTATACCGTTTTCTGTTAAACCTTTTTTACCCGACTGTAAGGAAGGGTTACGTTTTTCGCGTATCTTGTATGTATGTAATATTCTTTATTACCTGATAACTCATAAACATAGTTTACTCTTTGAACTGAACGGATTTATAGAATTCAGACTTCGTTAAATTCGTCTTGACAGATGACTTTTGAAAAAAAAACAAACATAGCGGCTGAGGTGTGAAAAAAAAGTTGTTTTGAATACGGCAATATGGGTATCAAATTAAAGGGCTCGTCTTAAGCATTTCATAAAGGTTTAACATGATTATGACTGTAATACTAAAAAAGTTAATCAGCAAGCATTCTTTTTAAAATTTTCTATACTTGACAATAGGTGCGATAAAAGTTTGTTGTTACATCCTACAAGTACTCAGGGTCTTTTTTTATTTTATACTTATTAAATAAAAAAAAAACCCGCCTGCACAAAAAACGATGAAAACAAGATTAATATATAGGATACGATCTTGTTTCCATCGTTTTTTGTGCAGGCGGTTTTTTTATGATTTTTTTCTGTTGTGCTATTAAATGAAACAAAATTATAGTCTACATTTTCATTCAATAAAATTACAATATTTTTATGAGAAAATCTGAAATGCAATAAAATAATAATTAAATTGACATGATAGCTGCAACAGACAATGGTAGCAGCATAACCAATGAATACCTATATCTACCTTTATAAATAGACATTATAAATCAATGTTTGTATGCTTGTCTTATATGCGATCCGAAATTCGATGGTTTATGTTGATCAGGCTGAGTTGAAACTTTGCTAGAGTGTTCTGATGACGCCCGCGGTCCTGGTCCAAAAAACCACAGCAAAGCAGGTTTACCTAGTTAATTTCGTTAGGTTGCCTCTGTGGCGCGTTGGGAGTGTATCCGACTGCTACGCAAGAGGTCGTGGGTTCGATTCCCACCCATGATAAACTTTGTGTGATAAGCACGACGGTTTATTCTGTGTCTGGGTGTTATCTATAATATGTATGTATTTAGAAATATATAAGTATTTGTTCGTAAACTTTCGCAATTATTAAAATTCTATAAAAAATCTATAAAATATGTAAGTAAGTTTATCAGTTGTATGGTTTCCATAACACAAGCTCTGCTTAGTTTGGGATAAGATAGTGTTATTTTAATTGTCCCAAGATATTATTATTATTATTTATAAATAGCTATTAGTTCTTCTTCTTAATATTTATACTTTGATGGTAGGCCATAGACCGTCTTGGTGGGTACGATCGTAGTGACAGTTATTCTTCCATGAAATAGTGATGCGAAGTCATAATTGTGTTAGAGACTTACGAACTAATGTCTCAGAATGAGGATTGTGATGCAGTGACGTTCGGATCTTTGCGGAATAGTGATTTGGCACTGATGCTGCTATGAGCTGGAGGGGCGTGACGCTTATCGCCACGGCTTGCTCGCCTGCTCAAAATATATTTTAAAACTAGCTGTGCCCGCGACTTCGTTCGCGTGAATGTCGGGTTTAAATTAAGGTAGTTTATGTTACGAAATATTATGGTGCGACAAAAAATACGTTGCTACTCGTTCCCCATAGACGTTAGCGTAATGATTCATAGTGTAAATAATGTTCTATAGTATTTACTATAAAACTGCAAATTTTCATAAAGATCCGTCTAGTAGTTACTGTTTTATAACGAAAAATAGCTACAGACATTATCCCTTACTACTTAGCTCCTATGGGAAAAAGCGTGATAATTAATAGCCTAAATGTTAATCTGCATCTATTAGATTGCACGTGCAAAATTTCAACCGAATCTGTACGGTAGTTTTTGCGTGATGCGTGTTCAAACAAACAGACAGACAGACAGACAGACAGACAGACAGACAGACATTTCTAAAAATGCAGCAAAGTGTTTGAATACTCTTTTCGAACATTTCCTAATATTTTTTTTTGCTAAGTCCGGCCATGTACAGACACGTGAAATTTACAGTTTTATTATACGAGTATGTATAGATGACATAATCTTCTGCATTAAGTAGGAAGGAAATCATCGAGTCATCGAATTGGTAGAACGGAGTCGTAGGCATCAGCTAGCAAAAGATTTTCAAAATGTCATCCCCCGAAGGGGTGAAACGAGGAAGAGTTTGATTTTGATAACTTGACAACAAATTGTACGCAAGCGAAAGCTATTAGTTACAATCGAGTCTAGATAACCAGAGCGTTTTAATAAAAATAACAAGATCTGTTTTTCAATAATACCTATCTGTTTTATCTCAATATACCTACATGACATGATTGATAATACATTATAATAAGAGACACAGCATGACAATACAAAACCAGATGTTAAATATTTTTATTATTTTTATCTTTAATTCATGTAGGTGTACCTATTTACGTATACATGTGGTATTTATAATTAGCAATGTTTATTATAACTGTTGTTAACTGTACAGAATAGTGCTAATAATATAATTATAAATTGATATTAGATTATGAAATTATAGACACTTGTAGTCGTTATTAAAATTATTTATCAATAACATATAATTATATATATTTCGAGACTTAATCGCGTGAATAATTTAAAGGTACGAACCTTTTATTTAAACGACTTTTCGATCGAATTGCACCGATCGTGGTCACAGGTCGTTCGGTCGGGTTCGTACTTTTAAATAATTCACGCGACTTATATAATAAAATAAAAAATTAAGTCCCGCCATATAACGCCTAACTAGCTGTCCCGCGCAACTTCGTTTTTGCAACATTTCTCATTGCTGCTCCGCTCTTATTAGCCGTAGCGTGATGTTATATAGCCTATAGCCTTCCTCGATAAATGGGCTATCCAACAATGAAAGATTTTTTTCAATTCGGATCAGTAGTTTCTGAGATTACCGCGTTCAAACAAACAAACAAACTCTTCAGCTTTATAATATTAGTATATATGTGTATAAAAATCGCGAAAGTTTAAAAACAATAATAATAATAATAATAATAATATAATATATTTGTTAACCAAAAACACTTTAACAAATTACATATCAGATTGAAACTATATTACAAGTACTTAGAAATATACATAGTATGTGTTCAATAACCTATAACATTGTAATTACCTATAGATATTTTTGTCTTCTTTATTATAATTTGCTAGTTATCGCTCCGCCCGCAACGATGTCGGTTATCGCGATAAAAACTAACTATTCTCCCCGGAACTCAAACTATCTCCATCCCAAATCATAACGAAATCAGTAAAGCGGTTAGGCATGAAAGCATAACTAACTAACATTTGTTTGGGGGCTGTCTCATAATAACCATCAATAACACCGGCCAAGTCAGATTCTGTCGAAGTCGGTCTAAAAATCACCAGACGGTAAAGGGGTCAAAAAGTGTCTGAAAACGTCACGTGACTTATAGACGACCCCAGATCTATAAATGTTGATTCGAATCTGGCTGCACTTCGTTGCTATTAATTATAATAATAATAATACCTAGGGACAATTCACACAACGTCATCTGATCCCAAACTAACTAGAGCTTGTACTATGGCAACCAAACAACTGATAAACATACTTAAATATTTCTAAATATATACATATTATAGATAAATTACACCGAGACACAGAATAAACTATCGTACTCATCACACAAAGTTTTATCCTGGATAGGGATCGGACCCACGACCTCTTGCGCAGCAGTCGAATACACTCCCACCGCGCCACAGAGGCAGTCATCAGTTATAATTATCTTTCTTAAGCTGGCTTTAAAAATCCACAGCACATCGCCTTTGAATCCAAAGAGCTGGGCTATGAGACTATTTGTATAAACTAGTAAATGCAGGCTATTAAAGGTCCAATGCGCCCAAGCGCCACATCTTGCATAATAACAAAATAAAAACCAATGGAATGCAGTGAGATGAAGCCAACGTCCTTATGCCGGTTGTTGCAACATTTTGATTTAATTATACGGTTGATCGACGAGAGGGATAATTTAATCTTCAGCATGAAGATTAGCTAGGTGCTCCTATGTATGGCATATTATACAATTTGTACGGGGCAGCTACGTGGGGATGCAATGGAAACACACGATATCGTTGAACTACCGTATTTATTGCTTACAAAAACAAGTATAGGGAGATATATTTCGGGACTTAATCGCGTGAATTATTTAAAGGTACCAACCTTTTATTTACCCGACGTTTCGATCGAATTGCACCGATCGTGGTCACGGGTCGACTCCTAATAATAAATAATTCACGCGATTAAGTCCCGAAATATATCTAATAAGTATAAAAATCGCAAAAGTTTAAAAACAATAAGTATAGGGAGGTATGCCTAACCCTTGTTATTTCCTCGAAGTCTTTATGTTGTTGTTTCTTCTAGTATTTCGCTTTCTTTTCTCGATTTCTTTTAATAAATAAGGGTTGAAAGAGTGTAGGTATCAATTCACTATCGCCCATTCCATTATCATCATAATATATGCATCATTTTTTCAATGTAATTTCCGATAATTTACTAAGTAATCCAGGCTTAAAAAGGGTGCAATTTAAACTTTGTGCCAATTCTTGTCAGCAAAAACAGAAATCTAGCCCATATTCTGTCAAAAGTTAATTCCATGTTAAGACTAATGAACAGATACAATAATTGCATTTTTGAAAGATAGAAAAATTTGAAGTCCTGACCCAGGAATCGAACCCGAGACTTCCGTAGCCAAACCGGGGCCAGAAGCGAACCACCTATTTGGACTATGTTACTAGACTTCAAATCTTTCTATCAAGAGATAGAAAGATTTGAAGCCTAGTAACATGCCCAAACTCGCTAGCATCAAGAGATGCTCGCGAGTTTGTTTAGGCCCCTTGCATGTGCCATCTAGTCGGTAGTTAAAGAACAGAAAGCATTTTAACAAATTATGATGTCATAGGCCGAATATTGAAGTAATTTTTATAGGCATTTCTTGCCAATTAAGTACTTTACAAATACAATAATTGCATTTATTGTATTTGTAAAGTAATTGGCAAGAAATGCCTATAAAAATTACTTTAATGAACAGATTTCGAACAACTGATCTACCAGCCGTCCAACATGCGACAAGTATCCATTGTCCGTCCTTTTCCACATGCATCATGTAACATATACATTACATTATCTAGTTAGGCCATCTTTAGATCACACAATGGGGTAGCTGAGAAAAAAAATCACACTACGTGTAGGGGAGGACCCGAAAAAAAATGTTTTTAAGACTATTCTACCACTTTGTCGGCATAACTAATATGTTTATTCATGCAAAATTACAGCTTTCTAGTACTAAGGGTCTCTGAGGTAAAGTGGGGACAAACATCCCGACAGACAGAGTGAAACTGTAAAGGATCCGATTTGCCATTTTTGATACGGAACCTTAAAAATGGTTGAAATACAATTATTTGCCGGAAAGCGAATAATCTTATGCATTATGTTATTCTCTTCAACTCCCAAGTCTTACGTCCGTTCATTAGTACCGTGGAAATGACACAATGTGTATGAAAATCGAATTCTATACGCTCCGAAGACAATCACGGGCAAGATGACTGGACCTTGACAGTTTCGGTTCGACGCACACCGCTGGCTCTGCATGGTGTGGAAACCAAAGGATTATGTGTTCATCGTCATAATGTATGGGAACTTCCTGTTTTAGTTTTTGCAAGAATTGTGGAGGATATCTTTATGTGGCTGCTTGGAAAATTCATTTTTGATTATATTATATAAAAGATTGTGCCGGATTTTTTTACGAAAATTCATCGTTATTATATTATGTTCCTTTTATTCTAAATGAGATGGTGGTACGCGAACGAAGTTACGGGCAAACGCTAGTTTTTTATTATTTGGCTAGATATAATCTTTATCTACTAAATAAAGAAGTAGGTAGGTGTTTTGAGTTGTTATTGCAAGTAGGTACCAAGAAAGTTTCTAATTGTTTGACTCAACTGAATAATTCATCTAGTTTTAACAATAAAATTATCTATTTTTGTACGTATGCGCTCTCAAAACAACCAAAAATTGCATTTTTATTAGCATCTAACATCAAGAATTTTGGTATAAAGTAAAAAAAAGCGTCAAAAGTACTATATTCACTTAGGTTACAGAATGCTTATGAACGTCAGACAACATTTGAAATATAATGATTTACATTTATTGCCAAGTTCGCAAGAGAAAATCCGTAAAAAAATCATGGCCACTTTTCTAATAGCTTGGCTAAGGCATCGGTCTCGCAATCGTGAGGTCGCGGGTTTAAATCCTACCCATTATAAAACAAAAAAAAAAGCCAATTATTACAATATATTTGTATATACACATTTATGCCACTAAAGTGCTGCAACCATTACCTACATCATGTAACTCACGTAAGCAGTAACCATAGTATGTAGAGTGGGTTGTAAAACGAATTAGCCTCAACTTACAAAAATTACAGAAGAGTGTAAAGGCAACAAGGGCAAGATGCGATTCGATTCATGTAAATCAAAGTATAAGGTATAACAAAAGTAGTAGTAAAATATATAAAAAAAGTATAAGGCAACGTTTATACTATTCTAATCTTCAAAAAAAAACAACCTCAGGCCAATAAATGGGTAACCGTTTTCAAAAAGAGTGAGGAAATAGAGAGTGTACTTGTGTTTGCGCACATACTAGTGCACTATAATATCTCCTGCGTTGTTGGCTTGTCTCCAATGAGATTGGAGTAACCAAGATCAGTTAGTTGAATACCAGCCAAATTATTGGATCGTTCCAACGCTTACTCAAAAACAATCGCAGGGTTTAAAAAAAAAATCAAACTTCTTTATTCACTAAGGATGCAAAACAACTCTTGTGATACGTCTGGATTCTACATGTACATGTAATGCCAAGTTCGCAAACAATAGGTAAAGCCGGATAAAAGAACTTGGCAATAAAAACTCGCGGCCACTCTTTTCAAATTGCCAATTTTACAATGTTTGAATATTTATAAACTTGATAAGGTGCTGCGACTAATATACTATATACCATGTTAAAGGACTGATGCAAATTGTATTATCAAAAAGTTGAAACATGAGATAAACCAAAATCAGCTTTAGTGGGTACAATATAGTAGGAACATCTACTTACAACGAAGGTAAAAACTATATGTGCTTAAATATTGGCCAAAGTACTTGTAACTGATTAAATATAATATATTAATTCTGATATCAATCGTAAGAAAAAATAGCATTTATTCGTCACGCAGAATCTTTATTTACAAAAGTCAAATAATAATACTGATCCTAAACTCTTTACATAGCGGATGACTTTTTGATTATGACAGCATAATCAGTTTGACAGTTTGATAACAACACAAATATTTTTGCTTTAATTTTAATATTAGCTTATTTATCTATGAGCTTTGTACTTGAATTTATAAAGACTAGTGAGTTTTTTTAAGAGCTAGTTGTGTTTAATTCCACAAGCTGAAGACTTATACAATCTGGCTCGCTGAAATAAATAACAACATTTTGCGGTTCGTTTTGCAATTGTGTTTCAGTATTATAGTATGGTATTAATATAAAACTGAATGACGTATTTTACTGTTAGTAGGTATATTAGTAGGTAGATGAATATTCTGCTGATGGTGGAGGCATCAAATCTGCAAGGGACACCCTCACCCTCGGCCATAGCCTGTTATGAAGGAACACCGTGTGATTTTTAGTCGGTTCGACTCCAACATACCCTCTTCTACGTGCCCTCGTAGGAGTGGTATCCGTGGGGATTTTGGCACACATAAAAACAAAGTTAGATGAATATTAAACCAATACTTAAACAACCAATCAGTCTAATGAAACCTCAACTTCTTATCCCATACGTAGTTTCCACATTTTATTTTCACGTATAATAAATTATTCAACGTTTGTATTCTAAGATTTTCAAGAAAACTTAAAGAAAGATGTAGGAAAACCAAAACAATTTTTTTTGAATATTTTGTCTGTCGGTCGGTATGTTTGTACGCGCATTACACAATTACATGGAGGTATTGTCGCAGATCGAACATAAATCAGGCACATCTCATCATCTCGAACCGCAATATAACAGTCAAATTGAAAAAGAAATAAATAACAGTTTTTCATAATTCATGCGGCTTTGAAATGGCGGACGAAGTCGCATTATGGCTAGTATTATAAATTGTTATTCTTGCTGTGGGCTTTGCCGTGGGCCTTGCCGTGGGCTACTACTATAATGTTTATTTTCACGTAGTTTCGCCCGTGGTAATGTTGAACCTTCATTTTATCATTTTATGGGGTGGAGTTTTACAAGTCCGAGACCTGCGTCATACTAATAGGTAACACAAGCGACGGTAGCCTAATGTTTAAGGCATCGGGCTCGTAATAGTGAGGTCGCAGGTTTGAATCCTCCCCATTGAGCCACAAAAGGCATTGAGCTTAGCTTGACGGGTTAACATGATTGCTAGTAATGTGAGACCCACAATTCCACGTTGCTAGTTATCTTTCTAAAAAAAGACCTCTATAAGTTTGAACTGTAATATTTTCTTTAATTTAAACACAGATTAAAAATCCAAAAGACTTCTGCTTATTATTTAACTTATGTCTCCTTTAAAACCTCAAAGATACAAAGTTTTGTTGTAATTTTTCTTTGTATTCCTCTATCCCATTATATAGTGCTAAATCTATCCCTGTGCTTCTTCTAGACTATGTTGAAAATCGGTGGGGGCGCCGTGCTGGTGGCCGCGATTGTGGCTGTCTTCGTGGTAGCCACTCAAGGCCGCGATCCAGACCTGGAAGCCTCCGAACATGAAGGTCGCGAATACATCTTCCAACTAGACAAGGATACTGGAGTTAGGAAGAACAAAGCCAGCGTTGCTGAGTGGGCTTACACTTCTAACATTACTAAGGAGAATGAAGAGAGTTGGGTAAATATTTCTTTATCATGTTTTGGAGTTCCATATAATCAGAGATACTAAAAGTACTATTTTGTAAGGAAGCCGTCACGGCCAATTTTCATATCTATGCGATGATCATCATGATATCATGTTGCTTTTTACCATCACTGCTTTCTCGTCAAAGAGACTCCAGTGTTTTGGAGAGGACGAGAATTGTCAAATGTCAACAGAAATTACATTACTGGCCTAATAGAGCAGGCTACACATTTTGCACTCTCAACTACCTGGTTTTTGGGAGTGTGCAAAATATGAGGACCGCATTCTGGAAATTGTTTTAAGCTCAGAGTTCTTTTTTTCCATCAAAGGCGAACTATCAAAACCTTGTCATAATGGTAAATAGAGAGTTGCGCTTAGAAATGCATAAACGCGCATGAGCCAGTTCGCACGGGCTTGCCGTTAAAATTGAAAAACGTGAATAAAAACCCAGATAAGCTTGTAGATAGTGATAGTAGTATGATTCTAGATGTTGCCGGAGGCTATGATGATCCTATTTATTTATATCCTCTCCTTTTCGATGGAGAGGAAATCGATGGAGTAAAATCTTTTGAAGCTATATTACAGTTGTTGAACTATCGAAGTCTCCGGTAACATCTAGAATAAGTTTTTTAGAGCTTAAAATAATTTACAGAATGCGGTTCTTACATTTTGCACACTCTCAACTACCTGATGCTGGCTCTATAATGTTTGTTAATGGTTACCGCCCAATTCAAATTCAAGGGGAAGTTTTAGGCCAAACACAATTAAAATCAAAATCATTGAAGTAGTTAAAGAAAAAGTCATGCAAATCCTTTCGACACTAATGGAGTACTTCCAAAAGGATCACTGTCTCATAATTTGGATCTTTCTTTTTGTAATCAGCAGATATTACCTAAGTTTAAAGTGCATATTCGAAGACGACTTCTTATCGATTTTGTGAAAATACTTCTGTGTTTGTTTGTTGTTTTGTGAATATAATCGTTCTGTGACCAGTCTTTTTAGGCTAGCCTGACAACAAGTCGGAAGAAAATTAAAACCACTAAAACATTCTTAACTAATTTCAGATTCAAGTAAGGCTAGAGCTATCCAAACAAGAGAAGCAAGCTTGGGAAGAAACTAAAATGTACAAATGGCAAGATTTCCAAGACTTCACCCTTCGTAGGATGTTCAAGAAATACAGCCAGTTGGGAGTATCAGCTCTAAATCCAGAGAAATATGGTAAACTGATGCGGAGCGTCTCCGGAATGGAGTCCAATTATGCAACGGCAAAGGTTTGCTCGTTTAAGGATGCGAGCAAATGTGATCTTTCATTGGAACCTGGTAAGGACTGATTTGTATTATCTATTGAAATGAATCGATCGACGTTGTCGTCTGTCAGTTATATTAAACCATAACAATGCAACGGCCGCACACAAAAATGTACTACCGTAAACGGTCAAGCGACGGCTACGATATTATTATGCAAATTAATTAATGCATAAATGTAAAATGGTATTTTCAATACAGGCTAGCCTAGTGAGATGTATACATCTATACTAATATTATAAAGCTGAAGAGTTTGTTTTTTTTGTTTGAACGCGGTAATCTCAGGAACTACTGTCTGAATTGAAAAAAAATAACATCATGCTACGACCAATAGGAGCGGAGCAGCGATGAAAAATGTTGCAAAAACGGGAAAAATTGACACATTCAAAGTTGCGCGGGTCAGCTAGTCATTAATATAGCACATCATTTATATCTAGTTTTATATTAAAAAAATATTGTGGTTTTTTAATGTAATTCTGTGTCTAATTACTCCATAAAACCACATGGTTACTTGATGGGTAAACCCACATTTTTTTTATTTTTGTTATCACCAGTGATTTTTTTTGTAATTAACTGATGATAACAAAAATCTAAAAATGCGAGTGGTACTCGCGCACGAAGGGTTCCGTACATGTGCAACAGGAGTAGTTGCACATTTACCCTCGGTGCGCGATTACCAACGCGCAGTTTTAAGAATTTATTATATTAGTGCGCTACTATAATAAACAATACAATCTTAAAACTAAAACTGTCTTTTCTTAAAAAAAAAAAAAACATTCATTTAGTAAAATGTAACAAGTCCTGAACGCATGTTCCAGATATCACGGATGCTTTTGCTAAGAGCCAGGACCCTGACGAGTTGAAGCACTATTGGGTGGAATGGCACAAGCAATCTGGTGCCAAGGCGCGTCCCAACTTCACTGAGTATGTCACTCTATACAACGAAGCTGCGGTGCTAAATGGTAATCGAGGTTTCTAATAAGACATATCTGTACCTATGTGATAAAGGTTCAAACCAAACACAGCTCAAACCACTGAACGAATTGCGCTGAAATTTACACGCAGATAGATATTATAACGTAGACATTCGCTAAGAAATGAGAATAAAAAAGACCCCCTACGGGTCAAACACAGGAGGCCAAATTTTGTATGGAGAAACTAGAACCACGCGCGCAGAGGTGCGGGAGAAGTCTAGTATATGATAAGATAGTTTTTTTAATAGCTATATTTCTTGTATTTGTGATGTCTAAGTAATACTCGTAGATCATTGTATCTGTAACAATAGATTAATGGAAAAGAAAGGGACAAGAAATATAAAAACAAAAACCCAACTGCTCAATATTAATAAATAGAAAAATTATAAATACATATAAAACAGTACCCTTCTTTCATCGCACTTGGGTAAAAAGTCAGAACCATATTAGTTACCTCTAAAGACGTATGTACGACTTTAGAATTTATAAATAAAATACGAGTACAACGCGTGACGGGCTTGTCGGGCAAAGTTATAAAGAGGCACTAACTTGGTTATGTAGCAGACAGCAAGATGGGAAAGGTCATGATTCCTATTACTTTTTATACTTCGTTTTTTGTAGGTTTTAACAGTTCAGTGTCTAGACGTGTCTAACCATCGTTAATTGTTTCGATACGGTACTCAACAATTACAAAGTATACTGAGAAGTTTGTTTGACCTGTGTTTTTTACACATTTCACTATCTTTGTATTCGCCAAAAATTACTTGTATAAGCCAAACCATAATAAAACAACAGTGTAAAAAATATTATAATCCTTAGTGATCACTTTTTTGTGGAAAAACATTCTCGATACGTCAGAATAATTTATTAACAATGGGGTTGCTTGTCAATTCACAAATAGTGGATTCCGCTCTTCAAATTCTTCCTTTGTAGATCCCGTTGGTTTCAATTTCCAGACTTCAAAAACGTGGCTGATTGGTGGCAGTCAGAATATGAGGTGGATGACTTCGAGCAGCAACTAGCAAAGTTGTGGGAGGATGTGAAACCTCTGTATCAGCAACTGCACGCATACGTCAGGAAGAAGTTGAGGGACAAGTACGGAGATCATGTTGTGTCTGCTAAAGGTCCTATTCCTGCGCATTTGTTGGGTGAGTACGATTACTAAAGCCTTGGTTTTAACGTTTTGTGTTTATCTGGTGTTATCTAGGGTGGATTCAAAGGTCAATTGATGGAGTTAGATGCAAATAAGTCCATATATACTAAAGAAGACTGAAGTCTAACCAGTGTGGATATTAACTAATGTGACTGGGTCCTTGGATATTAATTTAGTAATACAATAATTGCATTTTTAAAAGATAGAATTTTTTTAAGTCCTGACCCAGGAATCGAATCCGAAACTTCCGTATGCCAAACCGGGGCCGGAATCGAACCATTTATCTGGACTTATAAAGTAATTGGCAAGAAATGCCTATAAAATTACTATTTCAATTTAGTGTTAAACAGCAGTCCCGTAGCTAGAGAAAATGTAGTATTTGGTGTGAATCAAATATCATGCAAACAGTTTTAGTGTTCAGCTTAGTATAAGTTTAGCTTGCGGCAGATATTTGAATATTGCGGCAAGTACTAATAATAATAAACTGGCCTGTCGGTCTAGTGGTTAGTGACCCTGATTGCTAAGCCGGAGGTCGTGGGTTCGATAAAACTTTGCGTGATGAGCACGATGGATTATTCTGTGTCTGGGTGTTATTCATCTATAATATGTATGTATTTAGCAATATATAAGTAGGTATGTTTATCAATTGTCTGGTTTCATAGTACAAGCTCTGCTTAGTTTGGGAACAGATAGCGTTGTATGAGTTGTCCCAAGATATTATTATTATTTTAAGTACTCGAGCTAATTACTACGTATAGCTCACGTTTGCAAGCGGATTTAATTTAAACTGGATAGTATATTTTTTAGACTTGTTAGGTAATTTATCTGTGGGAACGCAAACACCAACGTCCTTGAGTTTATGTTCTTCGTAGTCTGCAATTAAAAAAAAAAGTAGTTAATTACTACAACTTTACGAATCTTTAGTACGGGACTTCTTTATTTTTCTTGTGAATCAAATTTGTTAATTAATGTTAAATGCTGCAGGTAACATGTGGGCTCAAAGCTGGGGAAATATCGAGTCTTTCACTCGTCCGTACCCCGATAAGAAAGAAATAGACATCACTCAAGACATGAAAAACCAAAACTACACAGCTATTAAAATGTTCCAAATGTCTGATGAATTCTTCAGGTCTTTAAATTTGACCGCAATGCCAGAAAAGTTTTGGAAAAATTCTATCATTGAGAAGCCTACGGATAGGGAGATTGTGTGCCATGCTTCGGCTTGGGACTTCTATGACGGCGAAGATTTTAGGTAAAGGAATAATGTAACAAATCTTTTTTAAGCTTATTAGCTAAAGAAAGACGATTAAATTAAATACTTAATAATATGATAGTAGCAACTTCTTGAAACTAGAAACCACTTGAATGAGTTTAAAGATCTTTCTTTGACAAGTTCTACTATTTCAATTGAGTGTTTTTATTGTCTAATTTTGTACCTAATACTTGTGTAAACCTTACACCTTTTTATGTATATGGTGGCGATCCTATTAAAAAAAAAAACAAAAAAATTCAAAATTTAATTTTTAACATTTTTGGCTTCATTTTGAAGGATCAAACAGTGTACGACAGTAGATAAAGAATATTTTGAAACTACACATCACGAAATGGGACACATACAATACTTCCTACAATACAAACATCAGCCATTTGTTTTCCGGGACGGAGCTAATCCAGGTAATTGAAAATAATACTAATGTTTATGACCAGGATCAAAATGTGTACGGCGGTGGACAAAGAACACTTAAGAACGGTGCATCATGAAATGGGGCATGTTCAATATTATTTACAATATAGACATCAACCGGTCCAGTTTCGGGAAGGGGCCAATCCAGGTATTTAGGTTTGGGAACTACAGCCTCATTATCATCACTTGGACTTCTATCGCAATATTTTTCTGTATTGAATATTTTAATGTATTTATTTATAAATGTTCTTTCAGCAAAATCTATTGGCTTATAATTGTGTGTATGCTCTTCGGCTAAGCTTTTTATATCTCTCGGATTTTATAAAAAAAGCTGTCGGGGTATTTATATTATCTTTTTTCGACATGGATAAAGCTGTTTTTAATATCGGTTCTATTCTATCAATTTATTCTTGAAAATGTGTTTTCGTTACTATAATGTCCTAAGCTTTTGAAATCGTTCAATTTGACTGCTAAGTGTATGACATAACTTCATAAGTCTATCTAACGAATATATATATTATACAATTTCTGGCTTTGTTCTTATTAGGTTATGCATCTCTCTAAAATGGATCTCGCTGCATATACTTTCAAAATGTAACATTCTGTTGATTTCCTTAAATAATCTTATGTTTTTTAGGTTTCCACGAAGCTGTTGGTGATACGATAGCTTTGTCAGTATCATCTCCTAAACATTTAAGACGTGTTGGTCTCAGTACAGGAGACGCTGAAGATGAACAAACTGAAATTAACCAGTTGTACAAAATGGTTAGTAGTACTTGATTTTTGTAAAAAAATGTAGAAAGAAATACATATCTTTCTGGTGCTCATTGTTGACCGGGTCAATATTACATGACGCTTTTTTTAAACAATATGATATACTTCAGTATATCCATGGTGGTTCAAAAGAGGTTCAAGTATCGTTACTAATATATTTTGTAAGCTACCACTGTTTTATTTTATTTATTTATTTTATTAAATAGTTACAGACACAGACTATAGACTAAAATATACACAATAATATTATTTGCAAACTTACAATATAAAATCTGAAGCCCAATTAACCCCTAGTCTGTGTAACAACCGAAATCCGGACTGTATACAGTATTCAAAATAATATATAATACAAAGCTTCAGTAAGTAAAGTAGATTAGGACAATAATTCGAAATGTGAAATTTTGTCTTTAATAAATAAATTTTTGAATACGTTCAAATTATTTTTAATTAATTTTACTACTAATACTATCTTTTTGATATCGGACTATTTCGGGATACATTATTATTGCTGGTTTTGGTACTGTAAAGAGTTGTGGAATACGTAAGTACAGATCGCGTTGGTACTTTAAAACTAATCTGTTCACCAAGAGCGCTATCCTAGGAACCATTCACGATTTTATGAAGAATGCACAGGTCAGACACCCACCTCCTCCTTTTCAGGGTCGTCATATTAAACCGATTAAGTCTATTTTCGTAGTCTGTTACTTCACGCTTAAATCTATATTTTGAACAAAAGAGCTCTAACAAATCGTCTGTGTATTGCTTTTATTCGATCTTTTTAAATTATCTAGCATTCCGGAGCACGAAATATAGCATACTCACGTCACGGGGTCTCATCACGAAGAAACAGAAATGTAGGTCAAATAAATATCAACAGATGGCGTTATAAGTATCGATATAATATTGAAGTTTTTTAAAACTTGGAATATCAGAAGATAGGTACTAAAAATGTGTATTATTTTTTTTTTATTATTAAGCTATACAAGGGGTTGTAAAATAATAGGTTCCTAAATCAAATTTCCATAACTTTATAACATAGCATAACTCTAGCGGCAATTTATTTGTACTACGTTATGATAGGCACCACTTAAACATTAAACTGGTTCAATCTAACAATAGATGGCACTATTTGGGAATTCCGATTCTGACCATACCTACATTTTGTTGATATATTTTACTTATTTTTCGACGAGAAGAGAAGAGTGACATGAAATTGTAGTAAATTACAACTAGAGATAAAAGAATTGGAGGCTTTTAAACCCCATAAAAGAACTAGACTCTTGTTCCATTGCCCATCTTGTTCTGGGGGGAGGGGGTAACACCGGACCAGAGTAAGTTAGTTCACGCGATGTGGCGAGGGGGGGGAGGGGGTTAATAAGTACATAATCATACACTTCCCCTCAACGCCTTAGGCAGGATCCGCTATTGAATGTGTATTTTTATCCGACTACGGAAGGTAATGTGTTTGACGTGTATGTATGTATGTATGTATGTGATTTTGATCTATTTTGATGATTCATACGTCGATCGATTCGTATTAATCTTGTAAAGACATGACAGCAATCGAAATTCAAAATGGCGACAGCCAGACGCCATATTGTGATAAAGAAAAAAATTAAAGTCAACAAACTACTAAACAAGAAACCCTTCAAAGGCAGGAACCCTAGGCAGAAACCCATCAAAACCGACACCACCGACGAGCGACTAGGCGCAAGACCAACGAGTCAAGACTCAAGACTGACTCGTTGGTCTTGCGCCTAGTCGCTCGTCGGTGGTGTCGGTTTTGATGGGCTTCTGCCCTATGACTCCATTAACTTCTATCGGGCTATAACTAGGGACAAGACTACTCGTCGATCCTGCACCTTGTCCCACTCAAATTTTATGATTTATTGACACATTTATGACACATCGATCCTGCGTCAAATTTATTTTTTATAATTTATTTTTTTATTTATTAAACGTGTATATTTTACGAAGTATAGGGCGCAGACCTACCTACCTTTTTGTTCTCAAATTTCTGGTTTCTACAAGATCAATGTGATCACGAGGTCAAAACTTTGAACCCCTATATCTTCGAACTATAGGGCGCAAACCCACCTTGTTTATTAAAACTTTTCGTTTTGATAAGATCTGTGATCACAGGGTCAAAAATTTGAACACCTATATCTTACGAACTATGGGGCACAGACCCACCTTGTTTGTACTCAAACTTCTTTTTTTGACTATATCTACGTGATTGCAGGGTCAAAACTTTGAACTCCTATATCACACGAACTATATGGCCTAATAATATCTTGGGACAACTCACACAACGCTAGCTGATCCCAAACTAAGCATAGCTTGTACTATGGAAACCAGATAACTGATAAACATACTTATATATTTCTAAATACATACATATTATAGATAAATAACACCCAGACATAGAATAAACCATCGTGCTCATCACACCAAGTTTTATCCTGGGTGGGGATCGAACCCACGACCTCTTGCGTAGCAGTCGGACACACTATCTAGATCTACTTTGATTCTCTCTCACTCTTTGTTACTCGTTCAAACAAGAGTTTGAGTACAAATAAGGTTGGTCTACGACCTATAGTTCGTGTGATGTAGGCGTTCAAAGTTTTGGCCCTGCGATCACGTAGATCTCGTCAAAACAAGAAGTTTAAACACAAAGAAGGTGGGTCTGCGCCCCATAGTTAGTAAGATGTAGGCGTTTAAAGTTTTGACACCGTGATCACATAGATCTCATCAAAATAAAAAGTTTGAATACAAACAAGATGGGATTACGACTTTTAGTTCGTGTGATATAGGCGTTCTAAGTTTTGACTCAGCGATCACGTAGATCTCGCCAAAACAAGAGGTTTAAGAAGAAACAAGATGGGTCTGCGCCCCATAGTTCGTAAGATATAAGCGTTTAAAGTTTTGACCCCGTGATCACATAGATCTCATCAAAACATCAAGTTTGAGTACAAACATGATGGGTCTACGACTTATAGTTCGTGAGGTATAGGCGTTCAAAGTTTTGACCCAGCGATCACGTAGATCTCGTCAAAACAAGAAGTTTAAGTAGACACAAGATGGGTCTGCGCCCCATAGTTCGTAAGATATAAGCGTTTAAAGTTTTGACCCCGTGATCACATAGATCTCATCAAAACATCAAGTTTGAGTACAAACATGGTGGGTCTACGACCTATAGTTCGTGAGATATAGGCGTTCAAAGTTTTGGCCCCGCCATCACGTAGATCTCGTAAAAACAAGAAGTTTCAGTACAAACAAGATGGGTCTGCGCCCCATAGTTCGTGAGATATAGGCGTTCAAAGTTTTGACCCCGCGATCACGTAGATCTCGTCAAAACAAGACGTTTAAGTAGAAACAAGATGGGTCTGCGCCCCATAGTTCGTAAAATATAGCCGTTTAAAGTTTTGACCCCGTGGTCACGTAGATCTCGTCAAAACAAGAAGTTTAAGTAGAAACAAGATGGGTCTGCGCCTTATAGTTCGTAATCTACAGGCGGTAAAGTTTTGACACAAAGATCTTAACAAACCGGAACGACGAGCAAATCTTAAGAAGGGTTCCTAGTCCTTAAGTAAGTAATTGAAATGAAGTAGAAAATCCCGATTTTCATAAATTTTAGCTAAGAACACTCGATCAAGTCAACTTTCAATCAAAAAAACTAAATCAAAATCGTTTCATCCGTTTGGAAGCTACGTTGCTACAGACAGGCACACAGATACATCATTAAGCAGATACGCGTTAAATTTATAACACTCGTCATTTTTGTCGAGGGTTAAAAAAAGAGTTAAATACCTACTCCCGATGTGGTCGTTAATGAATATTTACAATAAAATTATTTAAGGACTCTGACAGTTACACTCTCAAGGCCCGTATTATTAAAACGATCTCAAACGTAAGATCGACCTTGAACACGAGTTCGAGACTCCGTTCTATTCAATAGATATGTCATAATACAGAAAAATTAAGGCAAAAAAATAATATTTTTGCCATTGATATCGTCACAGATAATATAATACTATAAAATCGTATATAAAATAATGTACGTAATATATGAAAATATGCATAATCTTTTCACGATTACATTTAAATAAGTATAAAAAATGTTCTCTGACAATAAACCAAGACCAAAAAGATGATTGATGTAAGTATAACATTTTAGACAAGGGTCACCCATCTATGCACCGACTGTGGTAAAGTTACTTAACTTACGCAAACATTCTATCATAATAGAAGTAGGTTCAACTTTGAGGTGTACACCGACGAGTTACTTTAGCAATAACAAATTCGTTTAATGTAATTATCTAGTGTCGTCGCCTATTAGGGTCAAATTACAATATTTTTGAGGTCTGCACTCGAATGACGTCATTTAAAGCGATTTTCTGCGTTATTTGTACGGGCGCGATATAAGCTATCAATACATGTTTATTAATTAGTGCCGTTTAGTAAGACGCTAACCGCACTTAGAAGGGAACTCAGATGATATCGTTCTTTAGAACGAATCTGAGCTTCATCTATTAATACGGACCTAAGCACGGCCGATGACCGCGTAGTAGCAAATAGCAACCAACTTTATTTCCAAGTAAACGCACGACCTAGAACAAACCAAGCGGAGGCCTCAATTTTCATCCCTCGATGTTTTTACCGCCATCTTTTGGCGACTTAAGTAAGGAGGGCCATTAAAATCAATCAGCTGTAGCCTGAATCACTAGATGTCGCTTGCTATGCACCACTGCTAATGCCATCTAACGTCTCCGTAAACGAGCCCGAAAACGAGCCCGAGTTAGGACGATCGCATTTCTTTGTATGGGATGAGGTATCTGTACTAGTATAGTATTATATTATCTGTGCTCACGTTTGTAATAAGGCTAACCTCCTTATTACAAATGTGATCATAATGATATCCGAATGACATAGTAGAATCAAACATCACTGTGACTCTCTCAATATTTGTACTATTGATACTATGTAGGTAAATAATGGATTGTTTGTTTTTGGTGAATGTAAAAACTTGGCATTTTTTTTATATTTAGTGACATAGAGTTTACTTCACACCAAATAACTATTTTATTTATATTATTATTATACGTCTTTTCATATCTCACTTATTCAGAGAATAGTGCCAGCTTACATAGTGTATCAGTAATGTTTCAGTATTCAGTACTTAGTATGAAACTAGGCATGTCATCAAAAGGTTACAAGACTATAAAAATAAAATTGTATTATTAGGGAAATTATTAGTTTCAATTTCATTAATCAATTTTATTGTTCATTTACAGGGCATAGACAAAATTGTGTTTCTTCCCTTTGCCTACACCTTGGATATGTTCCGTTATGGTGTGTTCCGTGGTACCACTACGCCTGAGGACTACAATTGTCACTACTGGAAGTTAAGGGAGGAGTTACAGGGACTCGAACCTCCTGTGAACAGAACTGAGGAAGACTTTGACGCTGCTGCCAAGTACCATATTTCTGCAAATGTGGAGTATGCTAGGTGAGGCAGAGAAGATATTTTTGACGTCAGAAATCCAATTTATATTTAGGCAATGATACTATACGATATATATGGTAAACTGACAAAAGAGCTCAAGCTGGTGTGCTTTATAGTGTGTATGACATTTTGACACCGTCGTTACGTAGATATCGGCAACGTTTGCTTTAGTGCTGTGCCCAATTCGAAATCTTCATTGTGATTCAGTATTGTGGGCTTTAACTTACATAATTATCGTTAGCTCCATCACCACTATTCAAAAACAGTTAGGCTTGCTCTGCAAAAAAATATCATTTTTATTTTCACAATTCTGCAACACATGAAATCATTTGAATGTACTCACGCTTGGAATTTAAATTAGCTATTTTGTAAATGCCGTTTACTGTAAATAAATGGTGGAAATAAAAACCAAGCGGTGGGTTCGAAAACTGAATTATGGACAATCCATAAATACCCTGTGTACTGCAGTGCGTCTCGCAGTCTGGCCCAGAGATTTCATTATGTCCATTTCGTTTTTTCTCACCATCTCATTCCATGCCCTCATAAAATCGTTTCTAATCTAGAATATGTTTATTGAATTAACCTTCTCCGTTTCAGGTATTACGTGTCCTTCATCATTCAGTTCCAGTTCCACCGAGCACTCTGTCAGTTAGCCGGCGAATATGTTCCCGATGACTTGAACAAGAAACTTGTCGACTGTGATATCTACCAGAGTGTTGCCGCTGGTAATGCCCTTGCGTAAGTATCTTTATATTTTTTTCTTTCCTTTATTCTGCTAATGAAGGCTATTTGGAGTGTGTTTCAAGCTTGTCTCGACAGGTAACGTCGTTTTTCGTTGTCTGCCAGGCTATCTTTTTATATAGGCTTACGTTTTTACTGGTAACCGCTTTGAATGTATCACATTTACTAATTACATTGAGTACAATGTAAATAGTAAATGAGCTACAAAACAGTCGGGCAATAAAAAGACTTTCTGAGTTCTCAGTAGAAACAGAGAACTGGCCAGAAGTTTTTTTTTGCCCGACTATTTTTCTAGTGTATATATGTTTGTATATTTATACTTTGGCATGCTCTAGAGTCTAAATCATATATTCTCTTTGGTCTAAATTAGCTTAAAAAGTATCGTTAGATTTGTCTCAGTTGTGAGACTGACACTGGGTACATCAATAATAAAATGGAAGATTTTTGGCGCCAAAATATTTCATTTATTAATTTTAAGCAGTTGGGCTATTGTTTTGTATCAATTTAGCTTGTTGCAATAATATTTTTTCTGTAACTAACTCTTTTAAGAATATGGTTGACCATGTCTTGCAGAATGTATCAAGTCAGTCATCAACGTTATTTTTCACCATGACAACCGATTATGTTTAAAGTAAAAAGGTGTAGATAGGTTACAGAGCTCTGAACAAGTGGCACCTTAAAATCTAGACAATTGAACAAATTTTTGTATGTCAGTGTCGCACCACCGGCGTCAACAGATGAAAGCAGCGGCTTACATTTTTCTCTTTTTCGCTCGTGATAAACTAAATCATGCTTTCCTACTTTTATGACTTTTTATAATAGTGTGACATTGCAACATATAGGTAGGTTATCTATGTGTGTATTAGTTTGCCGATTTTAAAGATCGAATGATGTTTATGTAACCTATCGACACCTTTTGCTAAAACATAAATGATGGCAACACAACAATCAGCACTAATGTCACCCTAAATATTTTCTCAGGAACATGCTGAAAATGGGTTCGTCGAAACCTTGGCCCGACGCGATGGAAGCGCTCACGGGTCAACGAGAAATGAAGGCTGATGGTCTTCTAGAATACTTCAAACCACTGCACGAATGGCTAAAAACTGAGAATCAGAGAACTGGAGAGTTTATTGGATGGGAGTCTAGTAGAACGCGTGAGTATTCTATGGTGGACTAAATATCAAATGACTACTTCATGGGAAATTTAAATATTTGTAATCAGAATTTGATAACCGCTTTCAAAATAAGTTTTTTATGGCCAACATTTGTATCAGAAAGAAGAATTTAGTCTGGTTTAAAATCGACTTCGTACATGAACAATGCACGAGTACTTGATCACGATATCAAATATCGTGATCAAGTACTCGTAATAATGAAATGAAACGGTCTGTTGTGGGTTTTAGAAATTTACATATGACTGCAATGTAAAACAACATGATAGTTAGGCTTCTACCATATTTTTGTTTTAGAATGACTACTGGCAGTATTTTCCTTTTATTCTGATTTTATAGGAAATGAAATAAGACGATTGTCAAACTGAGACGACGCCTTCACACATGATATAATTTGTAGATGGATTTAAACGATTTGTAATTAAAATAAAATTAATTTGTATAAACTAAGCGATTTGTATACCTTATACACATAAATCGCCCTAATGATCCCTAGAACAAATTTTAAAATGATACACTTTAAAGGCTCTGGATCTTAATCACGTGGTGTTGTTCACAGAATATTGCACAGCGGAGCAACGAGCAGCCCTGAGCGCGAAGGAGTCAACAAGAGAGTCACGAACAACCGTTGAGTCGTGACGCGATGAGTACTTACTTTAGTCTAATTTATAGCAGACAAGCAACACAGTATTCAGAATAAACGTTTTTATAAGTACATTTTGATTTTTTATTTGCCTTAGAACAAAAGTCCTGAACATAATTAACAGCGTTACTTTCTTTTTGTAAGTAGAATTTTAGAAAAACGGTGCTTGAAACTCAAAGTCATCTACCGTAAAATACGGCACGGCTTTGTAGTAGAAACCATCATCTTTATAATTATTATAGTTCAAAAGAGCAACGCCAAAAAATGCAAGCACTTTATAAGGACAGATTTATGAATTGAAATCTTTTTTAACGGCGTGATGCACTTTTTGGGATGCGTAAAAAATGTTAAACTCGCGTCAAGACACGTGACCTGATGAAGGAGGGAGAGCAATAAAAACTCCTACGATATCATTATAATACGAAGGTAAATTTCGCCACCATCTACAATGCTATTATAGCTCAGGTGGGAAATCGGGCGGTATGGAAACCAGAAGAAGTCGAGTTCCAGTAACGATTATTTTTTTTCCTTTTTTATTATAAAATTTGATCCTTTCAGACCCACGGTACCCCTGGCTATACCCCCGGTGGTACCGTGGGTTTTTAAAAGTTAAACGGTACCATCGACTACTAGTGTTGTGATGCAACAGCCATGGCTGATAAAACACGGTGTTAACAGTAAATAGGCAATTACTATAATATGTTTATTATTCTAAAATAACTAAAAAGACATTTTGTATAACAAATCATAGCTTTTTTGAAGCTTTTCACTAAACCAACATGTCACACACTACAAAAAATATGTATAGGTACTACGTAATTAACGCAATTTCTCTAGTCCGTAGCCTACAGATATGTCTTTATTTACAATTTGGAGCTGTATGCTCATTATGTAATCATCGTTGACGATTTGATCTTTGCGTCTTTTTTTTGGAATCATCTCCAAAGTGTGAACTTGCTCTAGTACGTGAAGCAATCGCATCAACGTAACCGTGTTTTTATTAATCAGTTTGTTTATTTTTGTGTGGAAGGCTTCTAAAATGTTTGTTGTTCGGTGGCGTTCACCAAACACACTAATTATTTTCGGACTATGGACCTTGAACCAAAACGATTCAAGATATTTTATAAATGCTTCTGGTATGTTATCGGCTTCAGCTTTTATGTAGTCCATACCCTGTTGAATATTGTCTTCAGGAAGAAGCGGCAAGGCACTTGCCAATGCAACGATTCTACGCCCAGATTTCGTTTTTGTGCATCGTAACGACTTCCCTTTCTTCCAAATGTTGCGAGTCCAATAATAATAGCACCCTCGTAATGTAATATCTGGACATACATTCAAAATTGCATGTGGACTCCACTCTGGAAGTTGCGATTTTATCATATTGAACAAAATCGTATAACTTTTCAGTTCGATCCGACATATTAAATAAAAAAAAAAAAAAAAAAAAAAAAAAAAAGTATTAACAGAATGGCTACAAAACTTAACCTATGACGAGAAAACCTACTTGTGCCACTGAGATAACAAAGCTAGCACATCTATCTATTTATTAAAACACGTACTGACATAAATACATACACTCACTCACTCACACTCTCACACTCACACACACACACACACACTCACACACACACTCACACACACACACTCACACACTCTCACACACACACACACACACATCACACTCTCACACACACACACACACATTTTGATTTGCATTTATTTATACTTGCCATAGTTTTTATTTTTTTTATCTTATCTTATCTTTATTTTATATTCAGCTTAGATTAAGTACTTGTCAAAGCAATGTGATCCAAGTTTATGTCCAGGAGGTGGGAGCCTGGTGATCTGTAACACAGGATTCTTTTCCTACCACAGACACCAGTATCTCACAAAGGAATTTTGTCTGATCAATATCTTTTATTTCCTAAACTGTGTACCTTTGTGATGAGAGAAAATAAATACAATTTTATTATTATTATTATTATTATTAGTGCGAAGATTAAGGGTCTTAATTTAATTGTTTTCACACCACTCCCTATGTCACCGTGAATGTTATATAATTGTGCAAAGGGTTTTGGGCAACAGTAAAAAGTACCATCAAAAAAGTATTCTTTTATATTCGGAATTATTAATCGAGACTCCTTTGAGCAAAAAGCAATGATCCGGGTTTGTTTGTTTTCTTCCTCGCAATAATAATCGGCTAAAATTAAATTATGATATTTAATGGGCACTTCAATTTCTTTCAAATTCCGAAATACCGTTTTGGAAACTTGTGCTGACTTGTTTCGCGCATCTTGAAGGAAGTGCTTTACGCTTTCATATCGAGGATATTCCCCATTCACAAAATCCAGTCCAGAATTTTTAAATGCTTTCTTTTTCTCGTCGTATAGTTGTTCGATGGGTTTATCCGAATTAAGCACTCCTTCACGCAGCTTTATCTTTTCTTTTAATATTTCATTACTCAATCCATTAAACTCACAACTATGATCTTTGCTTTTGATAAATATGCAATCCTAAAATGAAACATAGACATAAGTTACTTAGTACGAAACTCTGAAAACTGGAATAATTATTAAAAATACATTACACACATTACATGTGTAAAAAATACACAACATTTACTTTTATTGTATGTAGAACACCGCCATAATGTTGACCCATCTGTGTAAGTCTTGTGTCGATGGTAACGGTAATTACCCCGAAGAAGGGCGGTTCCGCCATTTATTTTAATGTAATCTATTTCCATTGACTTTTCTTTATCTTCCTCTTCCATGGTATTTTCTCACAAGTACATAAAGAACTCGCAAAATATTAATATTACAATTCCCTTGTTTTTAAAGTCAAAATTTTAGACATTTGAAAGAAGAAAAATAAGAAGACACTTTCAAAAACCCAAGAGGTTGTAAACAGAAGAGGTTTTACTATTTAAACGCAAAACAGGTTTTACCAACTATTTAATAGCAAATATAGGTACTTACTTGCATTCATTATTTGAATATGCATTTTCTATTATTTACCTAATTAACTAGTTATCATGCGAGAGATATATAGGTCAACACATCACTAGGGTCATATACTTGATGGTACCGTTTAACTTTTAAAAACCCACGGTACCACCGGGGGTATGGCCAGTGGTACCGTGGGTCTGAAAGGAAATTTGATTTGGGATTTATTATTTCATATTTTTTTATTATTAGGTATGTTAGTAAGATCAAAAAATATTATTCAAATTTCATCAGTTTGTAATGTAATGTTCAAGTTTTCACTTCTGCCTGCACTCCCGGGGTGCAACCCTTTTTTTCCCTCCGTAAACAGATTCGCAACTGGACAGATTCTAAGCTGGACAGATTCTTAGGTGGACGGATTAGCAACTGGACATTATAATACGTCACATTATTGGAGTAAAGAAATCGCTTTCGTCCGCTCTCCACCCTTATTAGTATTATTACAATACATAGAGAAAATAAAATTATATTCTGAGTCTATCAGTGCAAATGCGTGTAACAACGAGGTTTATTTTGTACACGGACTTCACTATAATTTTGGTAAAAATAAATCTCTCTCATCTTGACTCTATACGGCGACCACTAAACTTAATCCCCGCCTGCGACTTGACAGGATAGCAGAGGGGGATTACAAAGTGCGTAGGCGGCAGGACACATTTTGGTATGATTTGTAAATTATTATTATTTAGTACTTTGAAGAATATATTCGACGAATCGAACTGGTGATATAGGTGTTCTCTTTCTATTGCATTAGTAACTTTGCCACCGTAACGATCCGATTATTTGAAATTGAAAATTAGTAATACTTGTAGGTGATATGCCATCGTGTCATGTTTAAGACCCACTCCAAAATGATGGTGCTTGACATTTTATGTTGTAGGATCGTCGATAAATTTATCTTATCCTCTATTACTGATATGATACCGTTTGGCAGATGATTATGATCACAAATAAAAACCATAATGACAGTGCACTTGGTTATCTTATTTATTTCCTATATACTTATGGTTATTCTTGTCATAACTAGAATATTGTAAATTGCACACGACGTTTTTAAAATTGTTGTAGTTATGCTCCTAAACAATGGGCGATCCAAGGAATATAAACAATTACCGGCCAATAAGTTACTGCCATCATTATACAAATTACTTTCCTCACTTATTTCGAGCCGAACCACACGGAGCGGTAAGGCAACGGTAGTGATGTGCCGAGTCGACTCGAATCAATTTTATATATTCTTATTCTACGATTCGAGCCCAGTACTCAAGTTCTATGTTTGGTATTCGACTGTTAACTCGAGTTTAGAAATTCGAGTCGAAAACGCAAGTCCGTTCCGCCGTGCTTGTGCCGCTCAATGGTTATCCAGACGCGCAAATGTCAGTTTTCCTACTAGAATTTGCATTTATTAGACAGTTATCAGTAGATAAGGTATTGAGACCTGCCGTTAGCGCAACTATAATAATGGTAAGTATACATCTTAACAAAACTATTCCCAATCTATGTACTAATATATACTATAATATACTAGCGGACGCCTCGCGGTTTCACCCGCGTAATTCACGTTTCCGTGGGAATACAGGGATAAAAATAACCGATGAAAGAATTTTTCAAATCCGTCCAGTAGTTTCGGAGCCTATTCAATACTAACAAACAATCAAATCTTTCCTCTTTATAATATTAGTATAGATGTACTCAGAAAACGATGAAGGCAATATTGCTTAAATGTACGCCGTTGAGTAAAGATACGTATTTATTTATAAAATGCACAAAAGGCGCGTAAAATGAGCCAGTTTTGAGGAAAATCCTTCCAAGCAAATATATGCAAAAAACACGTTCAAAATTGAGTCAATGACAAATGGTACCAATACAGTAGGAGCAGGTTGCTGTTTAATACTAGCGACGTTCTGTGGCGATGCTTGGTAATCTTCGCTGCCCAATATTATTGGAAAACATGAGAAAGAGAAGAGAGGAGATTGTCTCCTAACCGATGACGGTTACGGCGGCCGATCACATCAGAGACTAGTCAACTACTCAGGAGATATTGTAGTTCACAAGTGTATGCGCAGGCACAAGTGCACTCTCTATTCGCTCACTCTCATAGTCCGATGGGACGGAAATCCGACACGACCAGAGAGAGATAAGGCGCAGGACCGACGGCTTAACGTGCTCTAGGACACGGAGAGGTGTGACGTATTTCGAAAACGGTCACCGATCTTTGGTCGACAGTTGACAGCATCAGTAACGTTGCCAAACCTCGCAGATATAGGTATGTTATCTCTGTATAACCCTTATCTTAAGCTAGAAATACATTACTTATTATTTATGTTAATAAAATTAAAACATTACATACAATATTGTAAAAATAAACTAGGTATGAAAGAGACTGGATCTCACGACACAGGGAATCCTAGTGTGAAATCCAGGGCTTTATTACTATCTATTTGTAACTTTCTGAACAATAAATCATTTTTATTTTATTTACAAGACGAAGGAAAATCCATTTAACAGAAGACAACAAACATTTTTATGCTTTGAGTCAAGTATTCCCGGATCCTATTTTTACATAACTGAAGGTTTATGTTACATTACAAGAGAGTGATATTAAGCTTGCTAAAAATTGTTTGGTTACAATTTGCCGATCACTACTTATTTTTTAATAATTGAGTTTCAAATTTTGTGTAAATACGAACAAATGTTCCTATTACTTTTATATTATTTTTTGGCATAGAAGCTAGTATTAGTCCATTGAAGGCAAATGTGTTTTTAGTTGAATCAAACTCAAGGAAGAACAAAATTGTATATAAAATGTCTTTTACTAAATTAATGGTAAGTCCTAGCATAAGACTGTTAAAATAATTGACTCTACCGAATTAGCATTTGGAATGGTTGCAGCACGATACTTGCTAACATATTCATACACTAGTATATAATATTGAGTTCCTACAGTGTAATATATATACAAAAGAATATTGTAATAATTGAGATTTGAAAGTAGTGACTCTAAGTTTTTATTTACAAGTTCTTTTCTGATTGGCCAGAAAAAGTAGAAGAAAGATTTAAATAAATACTTGTTGGTATGTTATCAAGCTTGGGCATGAGTTTGGGCTCTCTCCTATTACGATATGTATAACATCTGTATAGAGAGAGGTTGTAGACCTAAAGTTAGGACCTAAAGCTACTCACGAAAATTTTATAAATTTAATAATAATACATGGGATCTTTAATAGCTTCACCATATTTTACTCTAAGGCATTCAAAGTACAATCTATCATAACAAAATCAGTGCCACAGTCGGAGCGTGTCCGATTGCCAACCAAGAGGGTTCGATACCCACACGGGACACCACTTTGTGTGATCCACAAATTGTTGTTCTGAGTCTGGGTGTATTTTGTGTCCGTGACTTGTAAATACCCCGTGACACAGGGCTTGTACCCTACTGCGGAAGTCGTTTAAAAAAAAACATTATTTTGATAATAAACACAATATATGTTTTAAATTGAGCCATCTAGTGTTTCCATTAATTTACCATGTTTTTAAAGTGAAAACTTCTTTAGCGGCGTTGTGCACTTTTTTAGGTATGGGTAAAAAATGTTAAACTCGCGTCAGGATTACGTGACCCTATATGAAAATTCGTAGATCACGTGACCCTGACCGAAAATTCGTAAAAGTATGTATTCGTTTATATGAAGATTCGAGAGAGCAATGAAAAGCTGCTGCAATATCATTAGAATACAAAGGTAAATTAAACAATGTTATTATAACTGGTGGGAAATACGATTAACGACCGAACCGAGTAACGATTATTTTTTTCCTTTTTTTATTTTAATTTTTGATTTTGGTTTTTTGATTTGTGATTTTTTATTTTATATTTTTTTATTATTATGTCCGTAAGATCGAAAAATATTATTCAAATTTCGTCAGTATGTAATATTTTCTGACACATAAACTTTTTAATTGTCATGTCGTTGTCAGTATCATTTTTTAAATCCATGTTTTTTTACGATAGCGTAATAGATGAATACCATATTACATTATCCATAACTACAGTATACATTAAGTTATAATTATATTGGTAGTAATCATATTCTTGCCGTGTGGTACGGGCTTAAGAATAGTACTTCCCCATCTCTTCCCGTGGGTGTCCTCAAGGTTTTGGTGAATCGAGTCCACTCGAATCGAATGTCTAAGGGATGTCACATCGAAGGACGGGCAGCACCAACGGGAGCGGGTACGCAGAGGACTAAATTGTTAAATTTTATAAATAACTGATGCTTGACTCTATTTTCCTATATGTGGGGTTATACTATTCTAATTAATAGAGTATTCTAGTATTATATTAATATATATTATAACTAGCGGCCCGTCCCGGCTTCGCATGGGTGGGCATGGGATCCCTAATTTTTTTAGTAATTGCGACTATAATTAAAGATCTAAGCTATCCTATCTCTCAAGTTGGACCAAACTGCATATTGCGTGCACATTTGAACGAAATCTGTTAAGCGGTTTAGGAGTCCATCGCGGACAAACATCGTGACAGGAGATTTATATATATTAAGATATAGTATGTTCTTATAATTTCAGAAAATTTGAGGAATTTATAGAGGAAAATAGTTTTATTGTCATTTTTATAGCCATTTCTTGCCAATAATTTTTCCTATTTATTAATAATGCAATTATTGTATTAAAAATAGTTTTGTTAAACATAGAAAGTAACAGAGAATTTTTCATTTAAATTATTATTCATATTCAATTTATTAAACATGAGAGTAAAGACTTAAATAATGTAGATTCCAAGAAACAGTGTCGAAAAAATGTTGTTTAAATATAAATATACTCGTATGATAGTAACGGATTTTTTATAAATTTTTTACCCAGCTTTAACTAACCACGTAAAAATTAAAAAATAAACGCAAAAGATCGCGTAGAACCACGAAATTGCATTTGACAATGTTATCTACTTTTAAAGCATACCTATACACTTATGTTAAACACTCTTTATTTTTTTTCAAATCAAAATTTATTGTCACGTTGTTCTGCAACCGATTTCAATTGACCCAACTGACATTTAAACTTTCGCGTTGCATGATTATAACTATTTATTATACGGGAAATAACGCGCATTGTTTACCTTAAAATTGCTAGACGTTTAGACCAGGTTGCACCGGCCGTGGCGATGCGGACTGTCGCAGCGATGTTATGACTCCGTCAGGCCGATGAATCTTCATCTACCCTCACTTTTTTATTTCTGGGTTCCACGTCACTGGATCCAGTGATTCGTAAAACACAACCTCGTATTAGTTCGCAGTCGGTTAACATGGACAAAATCAGTGTAGTGTGCAGTGACCCTAACTTTTCAACCTGGTCGAAACGTCAAGCAATTTTAAGCTAAACAATGCGTGTTAATTCTCGTATAATAAATAGTTATGACCCAACTGAATTAATATTAATCCTAACATTTTCCTAGCATTTTCGTTATGATATTATTGTAATTGGCCTCTAGAATTTCACCTTGCCTAAGTGAAATTCTAGAGACCACGTAAAAACTTTTTATAAAAAATTATATTAAAGTCTATTCGTATTATTTTAGATATTAATGAAACCGACTTCAAGTAGGTGCAAAAAAACAAGAACCCTCTGAAAATACCTTGTTGAATCTAACAAACAACGTCATTCTATAATATCGGTTCAGATTAACATCTCGAGTTACAAGCGATCAGACGACCAAGTTTACATACAATACGCCCGTGTATCACCAAGATTATCATCTCGGTATTGTTCATATATCATGCGTATCGGAGTTCATATCTGTCAGTAGTGCTGTGTAGGTACTCGGAAGAAAAACGACGTGTTTTATGTATTAGTAGGTAAGTCTTCTTTGAATATTATGTTTGCACGTACTATAGTTAGCCTCATATCCTGCTGCAAGGTTTGCTATCAAAAGTCTTATGATTGGCGTAAAATAACATTTAGGTAGGGTACTATATATTACCTAAATGTTTTAAGCACGAGTAGATAAAATAAACTTTCACGATTTGTACACATTATGAAAATATACCGTCAGTCTACCCGTGAGCATGGCCGTTGCTATACGGTGGAAACGTCGGGCAATAAACAAGGAATTTTACCTTAAATTATTCACGCGATTAAGACCCGTTATGTATATATATTTTCATAATAAGTAGATGCCTCTGTGGCGCGATGGGAGTGTGTCCGACTGCTACGCAAGAGGTCGTGGGTTCGATTCCCACACGGGAGACCACTTTGTGTGATCCACAAATTGTTGTTCCGAGTCTGGGTGTACTTTGTGTCCGTGACTTGTATGTTTGTAAAGTCTCCCGTGACACAGGGCATGTACCCTAGTGCGGAAGTCGTCTTTTTTTTAAAAACAAAACAACAAAACAAAGAGTCGATTATTAGAGTGTTGATGGCGTCAAAAAAAACTTTTGAGCTTCACTTGATTATAATCTTGCCGATTGTTTTTACATTTTTCCCAAATCAATGCATTTCTAAAAAACAACGAGCTATGAAGTTTATAGTATAGTAAGTATAGTATGGCTCTTGAGGACGAATAATCTACTCAGATTTGAGGCACCGTTAACTCGGATGCTGTCACTGTCCCTAATAAGTGAATATTTATCAAAGTACTTTTGAGCATGTCTCAAAGTTAAGTATTGTTTGAGTATTCGGGAGTTACTATCTAATTTTATTCTAATATTAATATTATAGATATAAGTAAAATTGGGATTGAGTCCCACATTACCAGCAATCTTGTTAACCCCTCCAGCTAACCTCAAAGGCTTGTGTTAGGAGTGGGTTCACGTCGATAGTATAATGGGTAGGATTCGAGCCCGCGATCTCACGATTGCGATGCCTTAGCCATTAGGCTACCGCCGCTGTCAGTGTAATCGTTAGGAAGGTAAATCTGTATAGATTTGTAAGACAATAGCAGAATGTAGGACCAAGGACTCAAGGACCAAGGGAAAACATTATAAGTGGACGTGCTTATACATACTAATATAGAAGGAAAAATAACTGTTTTACTGTAACATAAGTAAGATAAAAAAAAATGGTTGTCTTTAAAGTCGGTTTACAATATAATATAATATATCTTGGGACAATTCACACCACGCTATCTGATCCCAAACTAAGCAGAGCTTGTACTATGGAAACCAGTTAACTGATAAACATACTTATATATTTCTAAATACATACATATTATAGATAAATAACACCTAGAATAAACCAACGTGCTCATCACACAAAGCTTTGTCCTAGGTGGGGATCGAAACCACGACCTCTTGCGTAGCAGTCGGATACACTCCCACCGCGCCACAGAGGCAGTCTCGTTACTGACCATAATTTTACGTGATAACGTCATAAGAAAACATTGATGACATTCAATGTAATAAACAACCATGTATGTGACATCTTTAGTGAACCCGGGCGCATGCACGTGCATACGCCAATAAACAGCCACAATACTTCAACCTTTCAGGTGGAACGTGACGGACCGTGACACTTTTTCGTGCATGCACCCGGCTATCGATTTATAAAACGTTATCACGTCAAAATATGTGACAACTGGATTTCAATAATATTATGTTAAAATACTCAAAATGAATGTCCTTTATTATTTCGAATTCTGTATATGAGATTAATGAATTTGTAACCTCGAAATTATTGCGTAGTCATTAGTTCTTTTAAATTCGATTACCTTTACAGTGATTTTAAATTTATCGATATAATAGAACCAAATGAACAGAAGAATCTATAAACGTGAAAGTTTATGTTTGAATATACCAAACCTAAACTGTACAACATCGCTTGGGAAAATGCTAGATAGTAGTCATTTATACATCATTATTAGCCTGAAGAGGTCCACTGTTGAATGCAAACCTTCCTCAAAGATCGGAGATATACATACAAATAATAATAGTATCCTACGTTAGTCCTTCGTCTAAATGCGTTCAATCGCTTAGAAATTATAATGGAATAAAGAGACCCACAAACATAGGTCTAAAGCCACCATCGCAGAGAAAGTAATCACTAGTCACCATTGCAGAGCCTAAACTCACAGAGAAAGTAATCAGTAAAACTACTGAAGCAAGAAACAGTTTTTTTAACAAAATTTGCCTTTATTGACGTAGACAGTTTATATAAAGTCTAAAAAGGTTTTTTGTTTGATATTCTTCCCTAACAGAGTTTAGATAAGGGATGAAAAATTAAAATTTTTGAAAAATTAAACGGTTACTTCTAGCTAGAGCCGGCAAAGCCTAGGGCAATAGCAATAGCCAATTTGGGCGGAGACTCTGATAACGCGGAATATTACCATTCTGCGACGTCCACAAAGGGTTATGGCCGTCAGGCTGATTAGGGGATACCGCACTGTCTCTTTTGAGGCAGCAAGTCTCCTTGCAGGAACCCTGCCCTGGGATTTTGAGGCGAGAGCTCTTGCATCTCTATATCAGTGATGTTTGAGGGGGATCTGGGTCCCACCTCTATAGAAATTGAGGCTCAAAGATCGTTGCTTCAACGAGAAGAATGGAGTGAGAGGCTACAAAGACCAAGCGCAGGACACTTTACAATCGCGGCGATAGTTTCAGTATTAGATAAATGGTGGAAGCGGCAGCACGGTAGTCTCACGTACCGGCTGACACAGGTACTTTCAGGACACGGATGTTTTGGGCAGTACCTGTGTCGTATTGGTCGGGAACCAACACCTGAATGTCATCACTGCGACAGTTTCCGTGATGACACGGCACTGCACACTCTGTTGGAATGTCCAGCCTGGTCACAGCAACACTCGAAAACTTAGTATCGATATATATATCGGTATCATACATATTCGATGGTACATAGCGAGAGTGCGTGGAATGCCCTTGCGGCTTTCTGCGAGGAAGTGATATCAAGAAAAGGCTGCGGAAAGAGAAAGGGAGAGGACCATCATTGTTCCATCCTGCAGAAGCCGCACCGCTCGACAAAGGGCAGAAAACGATCTCCGTCCCCCTTGATATCGGGTAGAATGACGGGTAGGGTAGCCTCTCGTTTTCTAACTAAAGACGCGATTCGCGACCGACGAAACATAGCAGCTAATTGAAAAAAAAAACAATGGATGGGGCGATATACTTGGCTAAGGTCCACCGCAGGTGAAGGAAACTATTCCGTAAAGGACACCCTCATCTCCGGCCATGGACCTACAAGACGTAACAATAGCTGATACTTATGATTAGATAGGGAATCGATAATATAATCGCAGGAGCGTAACCGCGATGTAGAATAGTTTTACATCAAAGATTATACAAAAAAGATAAGTGTACATCGTCATCTTAAAAATATACCTCACAACACTGAGGGATAAACGGCTGTTGCATATCAACTAGATTATCAACCTCAAGTGTAGAGCAGATAATAATAGTTATAATACGCGGTCCGTCTCGTTTTGAATAGTAACTTGTTGTGTGTTGAAAGAAGCGGTCACGACCGGTGAGTTTTGATCTCGTTTAATATCTGTGTCATATAATCTTCAAAGGCCAAGAGTTAATATTTTTCTGAGGAAACCCGGTACAAAAACTTTTTTCCAAAAAAAAACATCTACCCGACTTCAATCACGGTTGATTTGCTGGCATATAATGAGGAATTTAGTTGTCTTTTCCCTAAACTCATCACCAAATCTATACGCAATTTATATGGGACCATTTCGAAAAAAACCCCTTTCGAGAAAAAAAAATGATCAAAAAATCCGTCTATATATAGCGGAGTTAGATAGAAAAAAGATACAAACATCCGAATTGAGAACTTCCTCAATAGTTTTTACAATCCTACTAATTTTGATTTTTATATACCATGCGTACCAGACAAACTTGATAATTTAAAAAATATATAAATAATTTAAAATAATTAAAAAAAAATGCAATTATTGTATTTGATAATTTTATTAGTAATTTAATTGTTTAAGTTTGAGATTTGGAAATAATAATATGTTTACTTTTGTTTTTGTAAATTAGTGTCTTTCTATTAAAAAGAATACGTAAAATGACCATTTGTAAGGAATATGATAATTGCAGATATCGAATCTCTCGTATCAATTTGATGACTGATTTCAATCACCCTGTTATATTAATAAGCTAAAATTCAAAGGGAATCTGATAGGTATCTATTGTGTTTTAAGACCGCCACTAATATTTTGTGCCTATCGACATTTTAAGGATAATGGATTTAATTCTGAAATAAAAGTTTATTATTATTATAATAAATCCTGTGATAAGGTGAATGTGGTTTTCTTATTAGAATACTAGTTTGATTCACGGTTTTTAATTTTGTTTGATAAAAATCCGTCCAAGCGTTGAAAATCATTTTTTTCATTATGTTATGTTTAGTAATTATTCCTAAACTTTTCGAACATCTTACTTCAGCCGTGGTCACGAGTGGCAGGGTCGGCCTTTAGATCTCTAAATATAATCCGCACTCCATTATCATTAGCTTTTACGTCACAAGCGGATTGCCTTTTAAAAAGGACGATTCCCGATTCTTTAAGAGGCTTATTTGGGACATGAGTCCAAACCGCAGATGCCTTTAGAATTAGCAAATCTAAAATACAGTGGATCATTGACCGGAGTCTTTCTCACTTGTGTGCTCATCATATCTGGTACTTTAAAAACCAATGTGACAGACATACAAAACTGTTTACGTTATTTCTTTTCTTATGAGAATGAAAAAAAATCCCGCTGAACTAAAATTTAAAATCTGATGCCTTGAGGGAAATTACTAGCAACACCTTGGTAGATACTAGGTACTGGCGGCGGCGGCGGTAAAAATAAAAATACAAGAAACAGAAAAATCTTGAAATAAAACCGGAGTACGAATTGTCTGTCTGTCTAATTACTCTTAAAGAGAAAAAATGTATAAATATATTATTGAGATAGTTTAAGTAAAAAAACAGTCCAAAATGTTAATATTAGTACATAAAATAACTAAATAAATTTTAAAATTCAATTCAAAGCTTTTTTATCTGTTTTATAACACCATGACTATTTCATGGTGTTATAAAACAGATAAAAAAGCTTTAGCCGCCATGTTATTATGTCATACAGCTGTGTAAACTAAAAAGTGTGAACTGTCAACTAATCGGCGTAACTGTCAATCAAAATGTCAGCACATTTGTTTACCCAGCCATCTGACGTCATGACCACAGAGAAATATGGCGTCCACTGCGTCCAGAGTTTTTGTCAAACTATTAAGGAAATTTGAAAATTTAAAATTTAAATGCACTTTTATGACATTTTTCGATTGAATCAAAATTTAGTGTTTTTTAGTGGCTAATTACCACTATAGAATTTTATTGAGACACTTTTCAAAAATGGGTGTAATTCTCTATTATATTTACAAACTCACAACGATTTGCCATTATAATTCAAATAGAAATATCACACAAATGCAGTACCTACATTAGGCAAAATTTTACCCTATTATAAGAATAACTGATGTATTTCTAAAGCCATATTTTACTCTCTTTGAAAGAAATAAGTTGACGTATTACTTATGTACTTGGTGCTATCCATTTATTATGTCTTTGTACCTATTATAGATGGTAATCGTCGTACCTGTCGATTACAAGATAAAGCGGTTTTAATTGTTACTTATTATTACTTTAAAACAATTCTCAGGAAAATACAGTGTTTTCCAGTATTGTGTAGTGAACGTTCCGGTTTTGTAATCAAACGTAGTTTCGTAAACTGTTGGATAAACTTGTTGCTATTTAAGTGTTACGAGAAGGCCCAGTTTCTATAAAGGGTATTTTTGGTCAAAAGACACTCTCCTTTGAAGGTTGACTGATTAGGTTACCTTTATGAATATATATATATATATATATATATATATATATATATATATATATATTAAGGGTATTAATCACGTGAATAATTTAAGGTAAAATACCTTGTGTATTTTATTTATTACCCGTGACCATGGCCGTTGCAATACGGTCGAAACGTCGGAAAATAAACAAGTTATTTTACCTTAAATTATTGACGCGATTAAGACCCGTAATATATATATTTTCATAATGTGTACAAATCGCGAAAGTTTATCAACATTTATAGGTCATCTTTAATATGAAGAGGAACTAATTAAATAATGTTAGTTAAATAAAATGTCCACTGTTTAACATGGTAGCATCGGGTACCATATTTTACTCGTTTAGTTTGTGACTTCCACAGATATAATTTTTGTTTAAATGCTAACAGAAGTAAGCGGGCCTTGTAGGACCTGAGTTTTTTTGTGACAATATTTTGTATTAATTTATTGATAATGCATGTAGGACGTCCTGTACATTTTGGGGATTGTTGCGATACCATATTAGTTATATAAGTATTTCAAAATCAGTTTTGACTTTTGAGTAAACTTTCAATAGGTATATATGGATGGAAAAACTAAAAATCGAGCTATTGTAAGTACCTACTTTTATGCTAATGTATTCAAACTTCCAAACTAATATTATAGATGTGAAAGTGACTCTGTCTGCATGTGTCTATATGTATCGTTTTCACACTTAATTTGCTGAACCGATTAAAATGAAATTTGGTATGGAGATAGTTTGATTCCCGGGAAGGATATAGGATAGGCGTTTTAAATATAGTGAAAGCTAGTGGTCAATAATAATTTTTTTTTTTTTTTAATGATAAATTTGTTAAGAATTCTGCAAGGCGAATTTCTGATTCTTGCAATATTTGTGATTGAGTACTTTATTTAAAATTATTATTTTAATCTATCAGTACGTTTAGATACTTTCCCACGCCTGAATAAAAACGTTATCATTATAACTAAACAAGTGCACTAAAATTAACGGTTTTAAGACCGTCAAAATGTCGCCTTCACATATTAGTTTCGGAGAAGAGTACAAAAATATCAAACATCGTACGTCTCAACTAACAATGTTTCATGACGGCAGTGAATATTGTTAAAGTGACTGACGGGACGAATGAAGAGGACGGTGTATGTGGTAACGTTCAAGTAGAGTTGAGTAATAATATCAATATTAATATTAGTAAAAATGACAGAATTCTTTTGCGGCAGACGGCGCTGAATGATGGCCAAAAATTGTAGAACAGGACGGAAAAAATTGACAGTTAAGCAAAGTATCGAATTTAGTGCCAGGAGTTTGATTGTCACACTAAATGTCAAATTGTCAGTCATAATTTTCTTCCTGGTTATCATATTTGAAGTAGATCCCCGTTAGGCCTTGGAGAAATTATATGTTGTTTGTTATGCTCAAATTGAAAATGAATACAGTGTAAATACTAGTACGCTATATGCTATGTTTTGGAGGCGTTTCTATATTTTACTGTTTGGTTCAATTGTCGTTTTTGATACTTGTTTACTGTTTCTGAAAATTTTTGACCTCAACAATTGCAATGGCACATTATTATTCAATGTTTAAGTACAGTATGTTTTTGTTATTTAATTTACCAGTAGGTGTATTGTATTGTACAGTTTATAGAAACGTTTTTGTTGTAATTTTGGCGCATTACCTTACATTTTGTGTAAGTAGTCGTATATCTTTATTTCGTAGTGTAATATTTTCATTATATGCAAATTAGTAATACCTAGGTACTATTCTACCTAGCTGGTTTAAGTCTTGTTGAAAAGCTTATATTAGTTAACAAAATGGCGTCTATAAATTAGGTAGTTCAGGAATAGTCCGATTTCAAATATACCCCTTGTGGATAGATCGTTTGTGTAGAAACTCTCAAGTCAGATTCGTAGCTACGTTTTGAGCTATAAGTGTCTATCCTGTGGAAGAAGAGGTCCGAGTCGATGTCAGGTAAAGCCCAATTTTCAATCACTTTCTCATTTTGCCATAAATATGGACCGTATTTTGTACAGTAGGTATACCGCTCAAAATTCAGTCAAATAAAATCTTATGGTCACGTATACCTGACTATAAAATTTTATTTGACTTGGACTCGACAATAATAAAGAGATTCAGTTAACATTTGCAGTTAATACGTAAATTTGTGTTTTTCTGTTGAAAGCCGTTTTAGGATTTAGAAAAAAATAGTGGTAATTTGTTGAGGCTAATAGTACGTTTCTAACTATTATATAAAAAAGAAGCAGACTGTTGCATTCTACTCTATAAATGAAGTCAAGAATCATGAGTTACCAATACCTGGTATAAATTTTATAAAAATAACAATATTTTTATGTCGACTTTTAAAATGAAACTATCCATTCGTGTTTGCCCCAACTACAATTTTCTCGTGACACAAAAGGCTTCAAATCCTACAGAATGACACGCTGCTAATTCATTTACATAATAATTCATATTTTCAAGTGCGGACACTAAGTTTTAGTATGGAGTGAGTTTGAGATCTTATTAGTGCTGTGTATTTGAAAGAAACATTTTGGTTCAAAATGCCCTGTGGATATTTTAGTCAGACTACTAAACGCGTGATGTTTGTAAGTTTGTTTACATCAAATATTTAGCTTACCACTTTTATGGTCTACTTTTAATCTAACCTAAATACAAACTTTATTGTTGTAATTCTTTTAGCATATTCTAGCTCTCAGTTGCCTAAAATAATATCGTTGTATAGATATTACTCAAGCCTCTGACTAAGTCTTCCAAGATTTAAGAGATTCCTGGCTATGTGAGTTATTTGAAACACTGAGACGTCAAGCAACCATGCGAACAATTTTTAAACAGATATTTGGGAGTTTGCAATTCGAATATATCATTTAGTCCACAAAAAAATAAGGGAATTTTGTACATTGGAGTGCCTAAAGGGCTTATCTTGGGTCCCATTTAACATACATACCCATATGTACTTTTCTTTCCATTTTGCTTTAAAAGTATTAGTTACTGATGATAATATTAAAATTATGTTTAAATAACAAAATATTTTGTAGGTTTGAAGATTGGAACTGTCCTATAAATTTTAAATTTAAATTTTACAACAATATCAAATTGCTTTTTAATAAAGTACGTAACATACGTCAACCGTCTTTTGTATCCATCACATTTTTGAAAAAAAAAAAAAAAACTATTCTAAATGCTATAAACTCCTTTTATAAATGGATACTTGTTTAAACAAATATGATTTAAAGTCACCTTCAGTCCGTTAGCACATGCAAATTTCAAGAGATTTAATACCTAAACTGCATATACTGTTTCAATGAACATACTGATGGCACAATATTAGACCAGTAAAATCACATTTTCATTTGATGATTAAGATCGAAGACGTAAATTTCCAGGTTTAGTAATACCAGACGTAAATTAAAACGATAACTTTAGGCAGTAATTTTCTTTTGCATTGCTTGAGGTTTTGACCGAGTCAAACCGGCCATGGCCGTGGTAATGCTAACGAGTCAACTTGAAAAATAAAAAGGTACTACTTTCTTAGAATAAATACGTAAATACCGTTTTCGTATTGGACATGTTATCTAGCTTCTTTTATGTTTCGCCCGCGTGGATGTCACAAACGGTCTAATATCCTTTCCCGGAAGTATAACTATCTCTATTTCAAATTTCATCTCAATAGATTTAGCAATTTCAGACAGATATACATATAAAGTTACTTTCTCATCTATACTAATATTATAAAGTTTTTGTTTGTTTGTTTGGTTGAACGCGATAATCTCAGAAAATACTACTTCGAATTGAAAATTATATGAGTGTTGGATAGCCCATTTATCGAGGAAGTCTATAGGCTAAATAAAATCACGCTATGATCAATAGAAGCTGTGCATCAATGAAAAATGTGGCAGAATCGGAAAAAAAATACGCAGACAAAGTTGTACGGGTTAGATGGTTAATATTAAGTTGGATTTTGATTAGAGTATTGGGCCATGTTATATTATTAAATTTTTAAAAAAATGGGTTCTGAATACGACGACTTAAAGTATTCAGAAGCCATATTTTTTATATTAATTTTTAATATTATTATAATGGCGACTTTAACATAGATTGTTTTTATAACGAAATTAGTACTAAATTTTAGGAATTAATTATGAATTATGGCATGAGATACCACATATTAGAACCAACGAGATTAAATAAATGTATTGAAAATATAGTAACATTCCGAACGTTGGTGAAACACGTAACCTTTGTCTCTCTGATCACAATACAGCTCAAACTATTACATTTGATCACGCTATCAATATACAAAATAAACGTTATTACTTTACAACTGTATATGATCTGGCAGAAGATAATGTTAAGCTATTTGCTAAGTGTATTGACAAGCTATGTTTCCCATGTATTACTACACACATCAAAAGTGTCTAGGGATCAAGCATTTTTATGCGGATTTCTTGAGATTGAGATGTGGCTTTGTAATAAATTTATGATTTTATAAATTTATATGGATCCTTTTTGGTGCATTTCATAATTTGAATCAGGAACTGTGAATCAAATTCGAGTAAAAGATGAAAATCAGCTGTCAATATTTTCCCTATAAAAACATACAACGCATTGAAGACATTATTAGTGCTACTGTTTCCCTACTACTGATTAAAACCAACGTTATTATGGAGCGGCGACGTCATTTAAGCAGGGAAGAAATGCTCAGAGCCGTGGGAATGATAGAAGCTGGTTCCCGGCAACGTACTGTGGCTTTAGCTCTGAATACAAGTCAGAGTGTTATCAGTCGACTTTGGACACGTTACCGAAGCACTGGTACCGTGGCTGAGCGCCATGGAGGACGGTATCGCTGCACCACACGGAGACAAGACCGATACATTCAAATCTTAACTCGAAGAGGTCCAACAATAACCGCCATGATGTTAGCCGTGAGGCTTCATCACTCTTCAGGGAACTTAATTAGCGACCAAACAGTCAGAAACCGCTTGCATGAAGTGAACCTTCATTCCCGAAGACCGCTACGGGTACCACCTATAGCAATGCACAATCGTAGGATTCGATATCAATGGGCTCTTGAACACAGAAATTGGGCAGAAGAACAATGGCGTTTCGTGTGCTTTTCTGATGAGTCTCGTTTTGGTATGAGACCGGATACAAGACGTATACGACACTGGAGAACCCCTGGACGCCAACAGCGATTAAAATCCTGCCAGGAAGTCCATCCTTATAGTGGTGGAACCATCATGGTATGGGCGGGTATTTGGATCGGCGGAAGAACTGAGTTGATTTGGATCAGAGGCAACCTCAACGCTCAAATTTATGCTGAGACGATTGTATCAGACGTCATCGTTCCTCTACAAGTGCAAATCGGTCCCTTATTTCAGTTAATGCATGATAATGCACGACCGCACACCGCAAGAGTTGTAAGACAGACTCTCGCCGCAGCTAACATCAATGTCCTGCCCTGGCCTGCTCAGTCGCCAGACTTGAACCCGATTGAGCATGCATGGGATATGCTACAGAGAAGAGCTCTGCCGAATATGGAGGGTATCCAGTCGCAAGAAGACCTTTTTTTGTTGTTGCAACGAACATGGGCGGCCATTCCACAGCGTGATTTGGATGAACTCATTTTGAGTATGCCAAACCGATGTTCTTGTGTTGTTAGTGTTCGCGGTAGAAACACGGATTATTAATTGTTTAAGTTACCCAATAAAATTTTAAAGAAAACTGTTATTTCAGTCTTTTTTTCGAACTTTAATGTTAGTGGTTCAAATGTCAAAAATCCCTTTATTAGGAAAATGGCAAATTTCTTTATTAATGCAAAGGTGACTTGGTTTATCGTTACTGTGACAAACGAAAACACTTTATTTGATGAATCCTTAAAGAAATTAAAAAAAAAAATCAATCAGGAGAAAAGTTATTGCAAAAATATATGTTGATCCCTAGACACTTTTGATGTGTGTATTTAAAAAATGTACAACATGAGTAAACTTCGGAGGCATCAAAATTGGTTGTAATACAAAAAGATCGTTAAGATACAAATATTATTTAAATAAAACCAAAAAAACAAAATCATACTCGAATTTATAATAATAATAATAATATCTTGGGACAACTCACACAACGCCAATTGATACCAAACTAAGCAGAGCTTGTACTATGGAAACCAGACAACTGATCAACATACTTATATATTTCTAAATACATACATATTATAGATAAATAACACCCAGACACAGAATAAACCATCGTGCTCATCACACAAAGTTTTATCCTGGGTGGGGATCGAACCCACGACCTCTTGCGTAGCAGTCGGATACATTCCCACCGCGCCACAGAGGAAGTCGTTTATTAAGAATATGCATAAATAATTAGCAATCTCTAAGTCACCAAAGGTATATCACAAAATCTTATAACACAGCTAAAGCTACCTGGAATATTGTGAAACACAGTATAAGTGCAGAACCCGTTAGATATTATGTTATTAATATTAAAGATGGTAAAACTCTATTCACATCAGAACAAAATATTGTAAATAAATTTAATAATTATTTCGTTGATAAATCAAATATCTTATTCGCAGACGACACTATAATATTGTAATAGAGTGCAAAAATTTAGAAAATTTTAAAACATTAGATGACATTAATTCATAAACTAAAAGCATTTTAGACAACTAGAAAGCACAGCAGTTTCTTGCATTGCATATATATTTATGAAGTCGGTAAATTAAACAAATCGAATTCACCATTAATTGAAGAATAATATAAGGAATAGAAAAGCGAGGCAATTGGATTTTGTAATCCTTATCGCTAGGTTGGAACTGTTCAGGCGCAGCTGTGTTGTGGCTCTCCTAATCTTTAATTCTTTACCCAACTCAATCAAAAACTTCCATATAAAAAGTTCTGCAGTGTGTTACTAAGCTAAACGAATGTTTTTACTCAGTTGAAGATTTTTAAAATAAATACCAATGTAATATTTTAGAAAGGAAATTTAAATTTTATAATTTAGAAAGGAGACATGTCAAATTCAAGTGACCGGATTTTATTACATTGGTGTGCATTGATTTTTTTTTAAATTTTGTTTTATTCTTTTTAATTATATTTCTTTGTAATTTTGATAAATTGGTCTTACCTATACCAATAATTTAATTTGAATACTATTATTAGAATGTGATTTCACCACCAGTATTAGCTGATTCAATAATAGTATTTTTAAAATCTGTAAATAAATAATAATTACACCATCTAAATGCTTTTTCTAAATGCAGCTTCGTAATTTTGTTACATAATATTACATTCCTTATTCACTGGACCTAACCAGTAGGCACATGTTGGGCTCAGGGTCAAAATACACATTAGTGTAATCTAACTCTGTGTTAAGCTGATCGTTTTGATAAATAAATTAATATACTCATTCTGTTGGAAGCTAAATCTAAAACCAGTTTAATAATCAACGTTATGAATTTAAATTGTTAGTTAACATTGGTTATATGCTATTAATGAATCAAAGTATAAAATATACTTTCACTCACAGCTCTGTAGAAGAATATGGGTTAACACATACAAAAATATTGCATTATCGAATCGCAAAATATGTTTATTTAACACCAATTTTAGCGGTACGGTAATGTAACACTTTTAAGTGTATTAGTTACAAACACGCATTTGTTATCAATTGATGTGATGTCTTGAGATCTATGAAGAAAGATTATCTGTAATCAGTTCAATAAAGTTCAGTCAACGAGAATAAAGTTAAGTGTTTATATATCTATAGTTAGATGCAGACCTCGCAGTATGCAGCAGTTAAGACAGACCCCGACGGTTTCTCTTAGGTTACTTACCTCTGTTAGTCGGAAGGTTTTAAAATTTTATTTGATCCTTTTTTTACGCCCGTCGTGGGTTTTTTTGAAATTTTTAATTTTGTTTCTTATTTTAAACTTTTTGGAGATTTTTACAAAATATACGAGGTACTTACTCGTGTTGAGAGTAAACATTTCATTGTATCGGAATTATATACAAATGCAATAACTAATGTATATCTATTCTGTTTTAATTTTAAAAAGATGAGCTTGACCCTAATGTAGCGCCCCTAGTGGTCTAGAACATTACAACTCAGCTAAGAACATGCTCGGTAATGAGATTTATACAACGCACACACTCACACACACACACACACACACACACACACACACACACACACACACACACACACAAACACCTCTTACCCTCTTACCTTCGTGTCCGTCGCGGGTCGCGGGTATAAAATTAATTATAAATATATTATAAAGCTAAAGAGCTTGTTTGTTTGTTTATTTATACGCGATAATCTCAAGAACTGAACAACTGATAAGTCCGAATTGAACAACTCTTTTATTGTTAGATAGCCGATTTATCGAGAAAGGCAATATAACATCATGCTACGACTAATAGAAGCGGAGCAGCAATGAAAAATGTTGCAAGAACGGTGAAATTTACGCAGACGGAGTTGCGCGGGTCAATTAGTTAAATATAATGCGGGAGGAGTCGCAAGTAAAATATATTAACAAATACATATCATATCTTATACCTTGTCTGTATAATTATACACTTACAAAATTTCTTCAACGTTTTGGGGTCCGTACGTAAAGGGACTCCTCCAAGACTCCTAAAAGAACCCTATTATCTACATACATATCAACCCATATGATGGCCCACTGCTGGGCACGGGTCTCCCCAGTAGAACCTACTAGTATGTAGATCCTGGGGGTAATTGCCATAATCGCCACGCTTGGCGAGCGGGTTGGCGATCGCAGTAAGGCTTTAAATACGCAGAGGACGCTGCTGCCCGTCCTCCGGGGTGAAATCCCTTAGTCGCCTTGACGACACCCACGGGTAGAGATGGGGTGGTACTATTCTTAAGCCGGCACCACACGGCCCTATTATCTACTAAACCTAAATTTCTGTTATCTGCCTCAAAAACTAAAAAAAGAACAAGAAAGAGATAAGAAAGGGAGCGACGGCAATCTTTGCAAGGGACTTTCACTCGAGCAGGGAGTCTTGCTAATCATCTAGAGTATTCTAGAGGATTAATGAAAAAAAAATGATAATAGATATTACCTACTTAAAATATGCTATTAAATATATTGAGCAAGGTTAATACATAAATGTTAATGAATTGTAATTTTTTATTATTATTTTATATTCTTTAAATAGACCCGATTCTTTTAATAGATAGCTGATTGAAGTTGTGGTTTTATAAAGGGTCTGAATTCATTAATGTGGTATTTTTGTAAACAAATAATACAAAACAAAGTATATGATAGGTCTCTAGACTAGTTCTTTTTAAAGATTTTTTTGTTTTTATTCTGCAGCTGCAAACTTGTAGGACTATAACATACATTCTAGGATCATAACATAAATTCTAAATTTCAAGAACAAATACCTGTAAACTATAAACTAACGTAAAAATCAGTCCACTAGGAGAAGCTTTTGTGCTGCATCTAAAATGGTATAAGACTAGCTTTATTTAACCATAAAAACCCGATAAGTGAGAAAACTTAATTTATTTTTCAAAACGTCAGTATTTTAATTCAAATAAGTACGATTCAGATTATTCAAAGTTTTGAAAAACCCACGTAAGTAGTAAAGAAGATTCAAATAAAATTTTAAAATCTCCCGACTATCAGGAGGTAAGAAACCGAAGGAAATTCGTCAGGGTCTGAGTTAAGTTCAGGGCAGTAAATGGCAGACCTCGGCGTATTTTCTTTGCTTACTTACTTCCTCCAAGAGCATACCCGAGAATGAGATTAATAAAAAGCAAAAAACCGTTTCGAATTCGGCCCAGCCGTTTCCGAGGTGGGATTTTTTTTCTCAGCTACTCCATCGTGTGGGATGTCATTGGATAGGTCTTTCAAAAATATTCAGGGGTTGTAAGTTTTGAAATATTAAGCCTTAAAAGTTAGAGTCAAGTGTCCACCCCTGCCAGCTAAATGGTTGTTTTTGTAGATATAAAATATGAAATTAAAAGGAAAACTATCACAAAGGCTTTACAAGTAACAGCAGACCAATTGAGAAGTAACATAATTTTCCTACAAATTCCATTAAATATTACATAAACCTATAATGCTGTTATTAGTACAAAACAAAAATAACAGAAAACCCACTGCTTATACCGCATTATTGTGCTGGGCAGCTACGGAACCCTATATTGTGCGTGGCCCGACATGCACCCGGTTTTTCTCTCTCGTTCAGCTCAATTTGATAACAACAATATTGATAATCGGATCGTTCACCTTTGAATCGTCTCCTTGACACGTTGTTTTGTGGAACTTTTTTTAGTTAGCCTTTAGTATTTAGGCATTGATATGAGCACGGTTTGGTCATTGCCGTTTGTGAAATCGTGGGAGCTAGGAGGTTAGTTTGTGTTTATATCTTTTTTTTTGTGAGATTATTCTCATTTCTCTAACAAGTTTTTACTTCGATTAGTTTTTTTTTAAATATTAAATATAGTCACTTAAGTTTTGTTCTCGACTTCGTATTCGACAACAAACACCCTTTTGGGTAGAATTTCGTAATATCCTTTCTTAGTAGGTACTTTTCTGACGTTTGATACCATTTCAATACATTTTTTTCTAACTTTTGGGTTGGGGAAATTGAAAAAGAAACCAGACATTTTTCTTTTTTAACTTCAGACTCAAAACGAGCTGGAGAGGAGTTTTAAATTTAATGTATGTATGTGCGTGTTTTCTTGAGGGAACATAGTATCGCGCGCGCCGTATCGGATGCTGATGTTTTACTAACATTTAAACTTTCGCGTTGCATGATTATAACTATTTATTATACGGGAATTAATTAAATTGTTTTTTTTAGTACTCAGAAAGTTAGCTCCATCGTATGTTTGTCAGACATTAGAAAGGATGGTATTAGCTGTATTTAATAAAAATACGTTTAGAAATATTGAAGATAATACTTTTTTTTTTTGTCTCACATTTCGGTGGTTTTGTCATTCACGCCTCTCGTCTGTTCATGTGTATATTTTAATCTAGGCTAGATTTTATCTTCATCAACCAACCAACCAAAAAAAAAAACAAAACGTATAATACCTATTTTTACCTCCCTTTAATTATTCTTTAACCGGTTTCTATGTAACTTGTCTATTTTTAAGTCAAATATTGAAATCCATAAAGTATTATTTACGTTGTGTAAGGTTATTGAAATTGAAACTTAAACAATATTGCGGTTAATCTGATACAAGGGAAACTTCTTGACTGAATTGGGACGCTCAATTTATGCTGTGTCTGAATTAATAGATATTAGTTACACAATATGATAATATTATGATTGTGCATTTTAGTTATAAGAAATTAAATTTTGTTTGACCATTTTAATTTCAATTTTTTTTCTTTTTCGTTTTTATCACGTTATAATTATGATAATAAAATAACCAGGCAAAGCATGTCGAATACTGCTCAGTGTTGGGGTCCGGAGCCGTTGCCGTACAAAAATCCGATTTGAGTAATTGGGCCAGCAGAAGAGCGTCTGTTCTTGGCACTTACGCCCTTTTGTTGAGAAACGCACTTTTTCGGCAATAACTTAAAGACGGTATATCCAATCATTTTTTAAATTATTTTAAATTAAAGTAAATAATTTTTTGGTCTCATGGTTCAAAGGACACAATTTATGCAACTTTCAGAGCGATTATTTCCAAAAATATACACTTACTCAAACGAAAATTAGAAACCTTAAAATGTTTTTAATAGGCCTTTCGAATGACACGTTGATGTATGCTAAAAAAAATATCAGTTTCTCTTACATGTATGAAGTGCCCTCTAAAAATATTTATTTTTATTATGTAGCTATCAAACTAAGTAGCGGCTACTACAAGACACCTTTTCACCAAATTTAATCAATATTCATAGGGGAGTCTTTGAGTAAAATGCCTGTGACATACGGACGGACAGGCAGACAGACAGACAGACAGACGGATATGACGAAAATATAAGGGTTTTGTGTTTGCCATTTTGGCTACGGAACCCTAAAAAGTATAATAATAATAATATCTTGGGACAACTCACACAACGCTATCTGATCCCAAACTAAGCAGAGCTTGTACTAAGGAAACCAGACAACTGATAAACATACTTATAAATTTCTAAATACATACATATTATAGATAAATAACACCCAGACACAGAATGAACCATCGTGCTCATCACACACAGTTTTATCCTGGGTGGGGATCGATCCCACGACCTCTTGCGTAGCAGTCGGACACACTCCCACCGCGACACAGAGGCAGTCCTGTATGAGGAACTTATCATTTTATGATGCTTGATTAAAGATCAAATTGACACAATTGAACAAAGCTTTTAAATGCCAGTGTGATTTAATAATATCTAGTTTAATCTTATTAGATATCTATTTTTAACATTATTAAATTTTAAATATACATTTTCTATGTAGGTATTTTAAGCAGTCAGGTTTCAGGCTCTAAGTAGGTACTCTACTTGGGCCTCTGTCAAATATCTCTTGAAATGCTCCGTTTGTGAATGTCCATGAGGTACAGGGAAACTCTTGAAACCTTTTATGTTTCAAATAATAATTGACCGGTGCCGTTTATTTCAGTTTAAAAGGTGTTTCAAAATTTATCTAGATTTGAGATCCACGCGAACTGCTAAAAACGGTAAAAGCTAAATAATAAAAACCAATGTTCTTTTGCAGATGATAATGAAGATCATCGGAGAACTAGCCCTGGTGGGCGCTATTGCGTCTGTCTTCGTGGTAGCTGCCAAGGGTCTGGCGGCTGAGAGAGCTGCAGAAGAAGCCGCTGGCAGAGACTACATGAGGTCTTTGGATGATTTGATGGGCAAAGCTAAGAACAAGAGAAGCATTGCGTCGTGGAACTATGAAAGCAATATAACGAAAGAAACTGAGAGTCGTAATGTAAGATTTTTGTTACTTTTTGTTTTATTTATTTACTGGAGTTTATTTAAGCTTAAATCTTGTAAGCATAAGGGTAGGAATATGATGTTGATGAATCTTATAAAAAACTTTTTTACAAAAAATATAACCGACTTCAAAATTAAATATAAGGCAACTAAAAAGGATAAAATATTATAAAACAACAAAAAATAAATAAACATTTTGAAATGAGTGCCATGAAATAGTAGTTTTTATTGTTTTATTCGTTCTAGTTATAGTTTTTGTAAATATGTTTTTATTTCTCACTTTTTAGTGGTCGGTTTGTAATTCATCTAAGTTACAATAGCCAAGTCAACTGCTGAAATTCTTTTACAAAATATTGTTTTTTCCAAAGCAGGGTCGTTAATTTTTGAGGAGTTCACATTATACCTTACCATCAGCTCTATTATATGGTGTAATAGTAGTATGAAGAGCATAAAGTACTAAGCAATGGTAACTTAATCGCAAACTGTGAAATATTGAATAGTTCCACGGATCACCTGTGGTCTTAATCATAATTTCCACTTCACCAATCTGTTCTTTTTGAGAGTAAATGCACGAATTACTATGTAATATATCTAAATCAATATAGGTGTGCCTTTAATATTCAAAGAGCTCCCGCGGTTTTTCTAGGATCCCATAACTAATGGGACCAACTTAAAAGTATACCTACAATTTGACACGGGAATAAACGCGTTTAATCTAGGTAAAGTTATTTACCTTATGCTTGACGTTTCGATCGGGTTACACCGACCGTGGTCACAAGCTGACTGGGGGGGCAGGGCGGGCGTCACGACTCCATGTGTGAGGCGGACGTTTCTTCATCCACCCTCACATTTTCTTGTTTCTTCCAAGTACCCGCGCACACAACACTAACCGTGTCCCTATTCTGTAAGTCGACCGACGGGTGCCTATTCTGATATATACACGATTGCGAACTAAAACGAGGTGGTGTTAATTTAATCACTGGATTCCACGTCGGAGATAGTTTAAATCCATCTTCTCGATTGAAATTTTTGTATTTTTTAATTTCAATCGCTTCTCGCACTACTCTGGAGTAAAAGTGGCGATCGGTGGAGAGGACTTCCGTGCGGTGAAATTCGATCCAGTGATTAGTGTCCGTTTGTAATATATGTTCGGCAATCGCGGACTTGTTAGTTTGTCTGTTCTTAACAGCTGCAATATGTTCTTTGACCCGTTCAGCAATGGACCGCTTCGTTTGGCCTATGTATGAACTCCCGCAGCTGCAATTTATTTTGTAGACCCCTGGTGTTTGTAATGCCAAGACATCCTTCGGTGTGCCCACGATGGTGGTAATTTTTGTTCCCGGCGCAAAGACTGTCGGTATGCAGTACTTGCGCAATACCGCGCCGATCTTGTCCGTCACGCCTTTAACAAATGGAAGGTAGGCTGGCTGTCTACTTACTTCCGGATGTCTACCTTTCTTTGTCGGTCGCTTTAGGCGTCGATCCACCTGGTATCCGTTGTATTTCAGCACCTCCTGAACATGTTCAAGCTCTTGCTTTAGATGCTCAGGGTCACACAGGTCGTAGGCTCTGTTCGTCAGTGAAACCATAACGGATTGCAAGTGTCGAGGATGATGATGTGACGTGGCGTGTAGGTATCTGTCCGTGTGCGTGGGTTTGCGGTAAACACAGTGTGATAAGGACCCATTTGATCTCACGTGTATCTTCACATCCAGGAAAGACAACGATCTGTCCGCCTCCATTTCATATGTGAACCTCATCTTCGGGTGCATGGAGTTGAGATGCTGCACATATTGATCCACTTCCGGCTTGCCGCCCTTGACAATGCTATAAATGTCGTCAACGTACCTTTTCCAAAGTCTGATAGTCTTTGGGCCGAGGCTCAGTGCTTTGTCTTCAAAGTGTTCCATCCAGAGGTTGGCAAGTGCTGGGGCTACGGGACTCCCCATAGCGACGCCGTCAATCTGGAGGTAATGTTGACCTTGGAAAAGAAAGTAGTTGCCCTCCAAGCAGTGCTTGAGCAAATCAATATAATTAAGCGGCATTTCGTTGTCCCTCAGTCTGTCCGTAACGACTTCCAAACATTCCTTGATTGGAACATTGGTGAAGAGCGACTCCACGTCAAAGCTCACCATAATCTCATCCGGTTCCAATATCAGGGTCTTTATAATTTGGACGAAGTGGCGTGAATCTTTCACAAAAGATGGTGTTTTACCCACTAGTGGCTGCAATACTGACGCAACGTACTTCGCTAGGTCATACGTGGGCGAACCAATTTGACTGACTATGGGTCTCAGCGGCACGTTGGGCTTATGTATTTTAGGCAGTCCGTATAGTTTCGGTGGTTGAGTTGACTTCGGCTTATATAATTTCTCAAACTCATCTTCCGTGAATAGGTCCTGGTTGTCCTGGATAAGAGATCGTATTTTTCGCGTTACTCTGGCCGTGGGGTTATATGACACCGGTTTATATACAACTTTATCATGTAACAGTTCTTGTACTTTCTGTTGATAATCAGATGTATTCATTACTACCGTGGCGTTTCCCTTGTCGGCCTTAAGCACTAAAATATCCCGGTTTTCCCGAATCTGTTTTAGTGCTTGACGCTCTGCGGTAGTGATGTTACTAGCCAGAGGTTTCGATTTGCGTAATATGATCGCAACGTCCTGTCTCAGGGTGTCGGCATCGCCGGGCGGTACTTTATTACGCGCTATCGTTTCCTCAATGCTACTGATTACATTTTCGTACGGCACTCGTTTCGGTGTTAAAGCATAGTTCATGCCCTTGGCCAAGATGTTAATCGTAGTCTCATCTAAACTCACGGTTGATAGGTTTACGACGGTATCCTTCGACCTGTCTGGTGCCACAGGAGACGTTATGTTCTCTGCATACCGTCGTTTATACTCCTTTGTGAATTTTCGATCGTGGGTTTCACTGCACAGCTCGAATGTACGACTCGCTTGAAGGAATGTTACGCGGTCACACAATTCGTAATCATCGCGAGATAGAATAAAACTACATCGTAAATGTAACTCATACAACTCACTCTGTATGTTATTTAGCGCACTGTGTTTATTACGTATTAATTGTCTCAGGAGACGCTTACTCGCGTTTATTAGAATTCTACGAGAAAATGCAATATCACTACGCGGTTTTATACGCACACACGTAGGTAGTAAGTTCCACTCGCGACACTTCACTAAAAACATCAACGAGGTTTGCACTCGCGCACGTTTTTTACGCAGAAATTCTAGATGACGCACTAATTTTGTTGTTTCCGACCCGTAGCGGTTCGCAATTATAACTTTTAAACTTACGCGTTGCATTATAAATACAATTTGACACGGGAATAAACGCGTTTAATCTAGGTAAAGTTATTTACCTTGCAGAGAACATAACGTCTCCTGTGGCACCAGACAGGTCGAAGGATACCGTCGTAAACCTATCAACCGTGAGTTTAGATGAGACTACGATTAACATCTTGGCCAAGGGCATGAACTATGCTTTAACACCGAAACGAGTGCCGTACGAAAATGTAATCAGTAGCATTGAGGAAACGATAGCGCGTAATAAAGTACCGCCCGGCGATGCCGACACCCTGAGACAGGACGTTGCGATCATATTACGCAAATCGAAACCTCCGGCTAGTAACATCACTACCGCAGAGCGTCAAGCACTAAAACAGATTCGGGAAAACCGGGATATTTTAGTGCTTAAGGCCGACAAGGGAAACGCCACGGTAGTAATGAATACATCTGATTATCAACAGAAAGTACAAGAACTGTTACATGATAAAGTTGTATATAAACCGGTGTCATATAACCCCACGGCCAGAGTAACGCGAAAAATACGATCTCTTATCCAGGACAACCAGGACCTATTCACGGAAGATGAGTTTGAGAAATTATATAAGCCGAAGTCAACTCAACCACCGAAACTATACGGACTGCCTAAAATACATAAGCCCAACGTGCCGCTGAGACCCATAGTCAGTCAAATTGGTTCGCCCACGTATGACCTAGCGAAGTACGTTGCGTCAGTATTGCAGCCACTAGTGGGTAAAACACCATCTTTTGTGAAAGATTCACGCCACTTCGTCCAAATTATAAAGACCCTGATATTGGAACCGGATGAGATTATGGTGAGCTTTGACGTGGAGTCGCTCTTCACCAATGTTCCAATCAAGGAATGTTTGGAAGTCGTTACGGACAGACTGAGGGACAACGAAATGCCGCTTAATTATATTGATTTGCTCAAGCACTGCTTGGAGGGCAACTACTTTCTTTTCCAAGGTCAACATTACCTCCAGATTGACGGCGTCGCTATGGGGAGTCCCGTAGCTCCAGCACTTGCCAACCTCTGGATGGAACACTTTGAAGACAAAGCACTGAGCCTCGGCCCAAAGACTATCAGACTTTGGAAAAGGTACGTTGACGACATTTATAGCATTGTCAAGGGCGGCAAGCCGGAAGTGGATCAATATGTGCAGCATCTCAACTCCATGCACCCGAAGATGAGGTTCACATATGAAATGGAGGCGGACAGATCGTTGTCTTTCCTGGATGTGAAGATACACGTGAGATCAAATGGGTCCTTATCACACTGTGTTTACCGCAAACCCACGCACACGGACAGATACCTACACGCCACGTCACATCATCATCCTCGACACTTGCAATCCGTTATGGTTTCACTGACGAACAGAGCCTACGACCTGTGTGACCCTGAGCATCTAAAGCAAGAGCTTGAACATGTTCAGGAGGTGCTGAAATACAACGGATACCAGGTGGATCGACGCCTAAAGCGACCGACAAAGAAAGGTAGACATCCGGAAGTAAGTAGACAGCCAGCCTACCTTCCATTTGTTAAAGGCGTGACGGACAAGATCGGCGCGGTATTGCGCAAGTACTGCATACCGACAGTCTTTGCGCCGGGAACAAAAATTACCACCATCGTGGGCACACCGAAGGATGTCTTGGCATTACAAACACCAGGGGTCTACAAAATAAATTGCAGCTGCGGGAGTTCATACATAGGCCAAACGAAGCGGTCCATTGCTGAACGGGTCAAAGAACATATTGCAGCTGTTAAGAACAGACAAACTAACAAGTCCGCGATTGCCGAACATATATTACAAACGGACACTAATCACTGGATCGAATTTCACCGCACGGAAGTCCTCTCCACCGATCGCCACTTTTACTCCAGAGTAGTGCGAGAAGCGATTGAAATTAAAAAATACAAAAATTTCAATCGAGAAGATGGATTTAAACTATCTCCGACGTGGAATCCAGTGATTAAATTAACACCACCTCGTTTTAGTTCGCAATCGTGTATATATCAGAATAGGCACCCGTCGGTCGACTTACAGAATAGGGACACGGTTAGTGTTGTGTGCGCGGGTACTTGGAAGAAACAAGAAAATGTGAGGGTGGATGAAGAAACGTCCGCCTCACACACGGAGTCGTGACGCCCGCCCTGCCCCCCCAGTCAGCTTGTGACCACGGTCGGTGTAACCCGATCGAAACGTCAAGCATAAGGTAAATAACTTTACCTAGATTAAACGCGTTTATTCCCGTGTCAAATTGTATTTATAATGCAACGCGTAAGTTTAAAAGTTATAATTATAAGTATACCCTTTGAAACACAAAAATACATTTTCAAATCAGTCCGGTCGTCTTCGCGTAATCGGTGAACAAACATACAAAAAAACAAACTGTCGAATTGATACCTCCTATTTTCAACCGACTTCAAAAAGGAGGAGGTTCTCAATTCGTCTGTATGTTTTTTTTTTTTTTTTGTATGTTTGTTCACCGATTACGCAAAGACGGCTGGACCGATTTGAAAAATTGTTTTTGTGTTTGAAAGGGTATACTTCCAAGTTGGTCCCATTGTCATCAGATCACGATCTGATGAAGGAATCTTGGAGAAATCGAGGGAACTCTTAAAATATTAAAGGCACACCTACAGTGATTTAGGTATATTTCATAGTGATTCGTGCATTTACTCTTAAAAAATACCAATTGGTGAAGTGCAACTGATGATGAAGACCACAAATGAGGAGCAGACCTATTCAATATTTCACAGTTTGCGATTCAGGTAATTTAATATGGTATTGAGTAGCACTTTATTCTCGTTATATTACTAATCCTCAATGTAATAGAGCTGATAGTGAACTCCTCAACAATTAACGGCCCTGCATCGGGGTAAGCAATATTTTGTAAAAGGATTTCAGCTGTTGACTTAAGTCTATTGTAACTTAAGTGAATTACAAACCAACCCACTAAAAAGTTAGAAATAAAAACTTTTTAACAAAAAAATATCACCGACTTCTAAAATAAATACAAGGCAACTAAAAAGCAATAAATAATATACAGAACCTAAAACAACAAAAACAAATTAAACATTTTGAAGTTGGTGCCGAATAAAACATAAAGACTACTATTTCATGGCACCAACTTCAAAATGTTTAATTTGTTTTTATTGTTTTAGGTATATTATTTATTGCTTTTTAGTTGCCTTGTATTTATTTTAGAAGTCGGTGATATTTTTTTGTTAAAAAGTTTTTATTTGGAAGTCGGTTGAAAATACTAGATTTCACTAGAAGCTCGTGCGGACCACAACCGGGTCAGTTATACTTCCGTGAATAGTGACGTTAACACATCCTTTCTCATCCATCATGCGTTTCGGATTTGGGTGGCACTGATACTGTTCTGGCATTAGGCGTGCGACCTGCTTTAAGCCTCTAGCTAATTTCATCTAAAGACAAGAATAGCGAGTCAAACAAATGGACTTTAAATGGTAAAAGAAAATCTTACCATTTTTCTTTGTTTTTAATTAAGATACTTTCTAACTTTAGATCGGTTTGACGATTGGTCTCACAACACAGAACCAATAAACTAACTATATATTTTTATTTCAGCTGCAAGTTGCTTTAGAAGTAGCCGAAGAAGAAAAGGAATATTGGAAGGAGACAATGAGCTACCTCTGGCACGAATACCAAGATCCAGATTTAAAGAGAATGTTCATGAAGTACTCCAAACTAGGTACTTCAGCATTACCTGAGGATTTGAACGAAAGGTTGATCTCCGCGGTCAATAATATGCAGAATAATTACGCTAAGGCTACGATCTGTGATTTCAAGGATAGAAAGAAGTGTGATCTGCATGTGGAACCAGGTAAGATAGTATTGAAATATTAGCCAAATCTTCATTTTTTTTCAGATTTACCTGCAATCATATTTTGAGATAGATAATAATAATAAATAATAAAAATAATAATAAAAATGATTTATTCACTTAGGAAGCAAAATACTACACTTGTGAAAAGTCGATTCTACATTTACTTGTAATGCCTGTTCGCAAACAATAGGTAAAGCCCGAGAAAAGAACAGGCAATAAAAACTCGTGGCCACTCTTTTCAAATTGCCAATGTTTACAATGTTTCTCTGTTTATAAACTGTATATGCAGGTAAGGTGCTGCCACCATTATATTATAATCCATATTAGAGGACTATAATATAATGGTGGCAGCACCTTTGGGATGTAAGGGGGCGCATCACCATCTTTCGCCCCAAGCCAACCTCACCTGCACGCGGTACATCCTGCTGTACAACGAACGAGGCTCTGGCGACCGGCTGGTGGCGGTATAACCATCCCAATTTAAGGCGTAGCTAAAGTAACAGGTCAGTGACGGGCAGCAGCGTCACTGATGCGAGAGCTACGCCCTGCGATCGCCAACCCGCCTGCCCAGCGTGGCGATTATGGGCATTACCCCCATATGCACCAAGCACAAAAGCCACGGCCCCCAGTTCCCGGCAGTCACGCTATTCCTGGACATGGTGGCGTCCACGGTAACGGCGTGGCAGGGGGTGCTAAGAATCTCCGGGCTACGGAAGGCCACCACAACCGACTGACCCTGGCGACGTATAACGGACGCACGCTACGGCTAGACTCGCATCTGGCACAACTTGAGGTGGAACTTGGGAAGATTAGGTGGCATATCCTCGGGTTAAGTGAAGTCCGAAGAGAGGGAGAGGACACCATAACCCTCGAGTCAGGCCACCTTATGTACTTCCGCGAGGGAGACCAACAATCCCAAGGTGGTGTTGGGTTTCTGGTAAATAAGTCCCTTTCTGACAACGTTGTGGAAATGTCTAGCGTGTCGAACAGGGTAGCGTACCTCATTATCAAGCTCACCGAGAGGTATAGCCTCAAGGTAGTGCAAGTGTACGCACCGACCTCGGCACATCCAGACGACGAAGTGGAGGATATGTTCGATGACATATCGAGGGCCCTCCACTCCACCACTAAGACCCACTACAATGTTGTTATGGGGGACTTCAACGCTAAAGTGGGAGTACAAAATTGCAGCGAATTGGTAGTAGGATCCCATGGATTTGGAAGCAGAAATCATAGGGGGCAAATGCTAGTCAACTTCCTCGAACGGGAGGGGCTCTTCTTGATGAATTCCTTTTTCAAGAAACGGCCCCAAAGGAAGTGGACGTGGCAAAGCCCCGACACTATGACGAAAAACGAGATCGACTTCATCATGACGGACAAAAAGCATATATTTAGAGACGTCACCGTGATCAACAGGCTTAATACCGGTAGTGATCACCGACTTGTCCGAGGCTCTCTGAATATCGACTTCAAGGCGGAACGTGCCCGTCTGATGAGGTCCAGGCTCCGACCTACTTTGCTCCAAACCATGATAGGATCCGAAGCGTTCCAGTCAAACCTGGATAACCGATTTGCTGCCATGGAAACCACAACAGACGTAAACCAGAAGCTCGTAAATGTGGTTCGGATACTCAGGGAAGAAGGTACGAGATTTTGTGAAATGCAGCGTAAGGGCAAGAAGTCAAAGCTTTCGGAAAGGACTTTAGGGCTAATGAAGGAACGACGTGAAAACCCACCCGTCACTTCGTCGGAAAAGCGCGCTCTAAACCAAGAGATCAACAAGCTTATACGACACGACCTTCGGTGCTCCAACACTCTTTTGATTAAAAGAGCGATCGAGCAGAACCGGGGGTCAAAAGTGTTCGTACAATCTCTTGGAAGAAGCCACCTGACGAAGTTGACCACAACAAGTGGAGAAGTCGTTTCTTCGAAGCCGGCAGTCCTCTCCGAAGTGGAAGGCTTCTATGGCCGGCTATACGCTTCGCATGCATCTCGACCTGATCCAGAAGATGAGGGTCCTAGAGCCACTCTAACACGCCACTACACCGAAGACCTGCCAGAAGTCAACATTGACGAAATCGTGCTGGCTCTTAGACAGCTAAAAAATGGAAAAGCCCCTGGAGAGGATGGCGTTACAACAGAGCTGTTAAAGGCTGGAGGTAAACCCGTACTGAGGGAGCTCCAAAAGCTCTTTAATGCTGTCCTGTTCGAAGGGAGAACTCCGGAGGCGTGGAGTAGAAGCGTAGTCGTCTTGTTCTTCAAAAAAGGAGATAAGACCCGGCTGAAGAACTACCGACCTATTTCTCTTCTGAGCCACGTCTATAAGCTGTTCTCAAGAGTCATCACGAACCGCCTTGCGCGAAGACTTGACGAATTCCAACCACCGGAACAGGCTGGATTTCGGAGCGGATATGGCACCATAGACCACATCCACACAGTGCGGCAGATTATACAAAAGACCCAAGAGTATAATCAGCCCCTGTGTCTAGCATTCGTGGACTATGAGAAGGCCTTTGACTCGATTGAAATCTGGTCCGTTCTGGAGTCTCTGCAGCGATGCCAAGTAGATTGGCGATATATCCAAGTGATGAGATGTCTCTACGAAGCCGCAACAATGTCCGTCCAAGTACAGAATCAGGAAACAAAACCTATACCATTGCATCGAGGAGTGAGGCAAGGGGACGTTATCTCCCCGAAACTGTTCACAAATGCAATGGAGGATATGTTCAAGACGCTGCACTGGAAAGGGCGGGGCATCAACATCAATGGTGAATACATCTCTCACTTGCGATTTGCAGATGACATTGTCATTATGGCGGAAACGCTGCAGGACCTGCAACTGATGCTGAATGACCTGGCTGACTCCTCTGTACGCATCGGCCTACGGATGAACTTGGATAAAACCAAGGTCATGTTCAATGAACATGTACTACCGGAACCGATAGCGGTGCACGGCGCCGTTCTCGAAGTTGTTCAAAAATATGTGTACCTCGGGCAGTCATTGCAGTTAGGTAGAAACAACTTCGAGGACGAGGTGAACAGGAGAATTCGGTTGGGTTGGGCAGCGTTTGGTAAGCTACGTCAAGTCTTCTCATCGTCGATCCCACAATGTCTAAAGACTAAAGTCTTTAATCAGTGCGTCCTACCCGTCATGACATACGGAGCCGAAACGTGGACACTGACGGTACGGCTAGTCCACAAGTTCAAAGTCGCTCAGCGGGCTATGGAAAGGGCTATGCTCGGAGTTTCTCTTAGGGACAAAATCAGAAATGAGGTGATCCGGCAGAGAACCAAAGTTATCGACATAGGCCACCGGATTAGCAAGCTGAAGTGGCAGTGGGCTGGCCATATTTGCCGAAGAACCGACAACCGTTGGGGTAAACGAGTTCTTGAGTGGAGACCACGACACGGCAAACGTAGTGTAGGACGCCCTCAGGCCAGGTGGAGTGATGATTTACGCAAAACGGCTGGCAGGAGCTGGATGCGAGAAGCCGAAGATAGAACAAAGTGGCGTGCAATTGGAGAGGCCTATGTCCAGCAGTGGACTGCGATAGGCTGATGATGATGATGAGAGGACTGATGCAAAAAAAGAGGTCAATAATATTAGAAAAGTACACGAGATTGAATACATCAGCCTCAATGGGCACAACATAGTAGGAGCATCCACTTACGATAATCTTTACTTACAAAAGCAAATATTAAATTTAATATTTTCTTAACTAGTACCTAAGTAACATTATCAAACTGTAACAACAATATTCACCTAGTAAAATGCAATAAACTAAACAACAAAATACATTAATAGGGAGCAACGAACTACATCCATTTATCTTAATATAAGTTAAATAATCATCGATTGAATAGTAAGCTCTTTGTATAAGATATCTCTTGACTACATTCTTAAATTTATTTACTGGTAGACTCGCTAACTGAGATTTTATTGAAAAATTTAACAGTACCTAGTCCCATGAATGAGTTATATGAAGCCTATGATATTGACCTACCAATTTGTGCTTATTTCTTGTACACACAGTGAATGTCACTATTTTTGTTATAAGTTTTGTTTTACAAACATAACGTTTGCATATATATATATATATATATTGTGATGCAACTGTCGTTAAACTTTTCTCTAAGGGAAACTCGTGCTCCTAGTTGATATATCGCACGCACTACACGTTTTTGAAGAATAAAAATAGTTTGTATATCAGCCGCCTTGCCCCAAAGCAATATGCCGTAGGACATGACGCTGTGAAAATACAAAATATACTAGTCGAGCTATTTCTATATTCGTAAGCTGTCTAACTTTGCTGACAGCATACGCTGCAGAACTGAGTTTTCCTGCGAGAAATGATATTTGGGTGCCCCACTGTAACCTATTGTCTAATGTAATTCCCAAAAAAATGGTTGAGTCGACAAAGCTAATCACCTCATTATTTAAAATTATACTACCTATACTATAGCTACTTATCTGATCGATTTATCGCTCTTGAAAACCCCTGCATACTAAATTTCATGAAAATCGTTGAGCCGTTACCGAGATTTAGATTATATACGAGTAGATACGTCTAAAGGTATTTTATAGATAGATTTGTTTCTTGAAACTGACTGATCTTAATCCATACGTCGCCATAGCATCGTAGAAAAATATACAAACCTTCGTAGTAAATCAAAGTCAAATATATTAACTTAAGTTGGGATTCAACAGTGTGGATTCCATTTTCCTAACATTTACATTTTCCTAACTTAAAAAAATGGAGAATGTACTTGTCTTGATGTTCATTTCAAAGAGAATATTTTAAAATATCCTTTTCAGAAGTGACAAATATTTTTGCCACTAGCAATGATGCCGAAGAGCTGAAGTACACCTGGCTCGAATGGCACAAAGCAGCCGGTGCGGTTTCTAGAGGCAACTTTACCGAATACGTGGCCATGGACAACGAGGCTGCTAAGTTGAACGGTATGTTTATTTTCTATACTCTCATTACAATAACAAGCCATTGAGCTTAGCTAGAGAGAGTCCAGGAGTCCCAGCAGAAGTGAAAACTTAAACATAATACTGATGAAATTTGAGTAATATTTTTCGATCTTACTAACATAATTTAAAAAAAATATGAAATAATAAATCAAGAATTAAAATAAAAACCGGGCAAGTGCATGTCGGGCCACGCACAATGTAGGGTTCCGTAGTCACTCCCCCCCCACCTCCATCCGAATAATGCGACGTATGAAATGGGTTTTCTGTTGTTTTTGTTTCATACTTACGTTATACCTACTTAATAATAATTTTCAATGGTATTCGTAGTAAATGTTGTTATTTCTCATTTGATCAGCTGTTACTCGCAAACTTGTAAAGCTTTCTTAGTTGTGATAGTTTTCCTTTTAATTTCACTATATATACTACTACCGTGATTTTTTTCACATACTCAACATCAACCATTTAGCTGGCAGGGGGGGGGGGGCATTTGACCCTAAGAAATAATTGCACTTTAAATCTTAATATTTCACAAACGGATCCCTAATCTAAAATCACATCCCCCACTTCACATATAGGGGAGGTACCCTATAAAAAATGTTTTTCAAGGTTTTATTCTTTCACTTTGTTGGCGTAAGTAATATGTAGATATCCATGCAAATTACAGCCTTCTAGCACTAATAGTCTCTGAGAAAAGCTACGGACGGACATGGTGAAAGGGTTCCGTTTTGCCATTTTGGCTACATAACCCAAAAAAGGGAAGAAAAAATCGTTACTTGGACTCGAACTGGGGTCTTCTCGTTTCTGGACCGCCCGATTGTAGATGGTGGCGAAATTTCCCTTAGTATTCTAATACTGTAATCGTAATATTACTGGAGTTTTTCATTGCTCTCCTCCATTTTACGAATTATCGATCAAGTCACGTGTCCTGACGCGAGTTTAACATTTTTTACCCATTTCAAAAAGTGCACAACGCCGCTAAAGAAGTTTTCACTTCAAAATACACAGAGATTTTCTATTTGTACTTAGGAGAAAAACTAAAGTAATTAGGATGGCACCCAATCGCCTTAATTTTAAATGGAAGGTACGCACTTTATTCCTTGATGGATCAGCTGAATCATCACAACATTAGTAACATAAATATTAGTCTGTATGTATGTATTTATTTATGTATGTATGTATTGCTGTAAGTATGTATACTATTGTATAGTTATGTATGTAGGTATATATGTATATATGTATATATGTATTTTTGTAAGTATGTATAGTATTGTATAGTTATATTGTTTTATTTGTGTATTATGTAAGAATAATAAGGAAGTTCTTACAATTAGGTTACTGCACCTTTCACACATTCCATTTCTACACCACCCTAAGGTAGACTGGCAGAGAATGCTTTTAGCATTAAGTCCACCTTTGTACAACTTTGTGCATAAAGTTTTAAATAAATAAATAAATAAAATAAAGTACGCTCCGCGTGGACAGCGTCAGTTACTCGGATCGCACGTACCTTGTATTTAAGAGGAAATTATTGTATGCCTTCTTAATGTGTTGACTGGGTGACATGTTTATCTGCGATATCATACAGTAGTTCCCGATGTGTTATAACGTCACTTACACAAAATCTAAACTTACGAGGGTGAATAAAAATAGTTTAGAATCGCCCAAGCACGTAATTATGGAATGTACCAGTGTGGCCGAACACCGGGCACAGTTCCTAAAAAACACCGTCACCCCTTCCTGAAGCAACCTGCGGGGAATGCTGGGCTTCTGGGAGTGTTTGGGCTGGCTGGAGTGAAAAGAACTGACACAATATAATGTACGCACAATGGCGAAATCAAGAGGCTAAGTGCGACATTGCGGCCCCGTTAAACAAATAAACAAACAAATAAATTTAGTTTTGTACTTAATACTAGTTTTGGTCTTGACTACGACTGTCAAAGTCAAAATATTTCCCTGGGGGAGGAATTTTGAATTATCTTTTCATAGGAAAAAAACCCATTGCGATGAGCTTCTAAAGCAGTTTTAGTTGTGACTTGATCAATGATCAAGTCACAACTAAAAGTCAGTACGTTCATACAGCAATTTGTTTATTTTATATAAATGTATCTTCTTTTCGTTATGTCGGGCACATACGAAGTCATTGTTAATCATTACAGGATACGACAGTGTAGCTGAGTGGTGGCTTGGTGCATATGAGTCGGACGACAGTGAGGAACAGTTTTCAGAGCTCTGGGCTGAAATAAAGCCGCTGTACCAACAACTACACGCCTATGTGAGGAGGCATTTGCGCCAGAAGTATGGAGACAATGTGGTCTCAGCAAGAGGGCCGATTCCTGCACATTTATTGGGTAAGAGTGATTTGGTTACACACAAAAGACTGATTAACAACTCCCGCACCCTGCTACACAGGGCTTATTCTAGGTTACATAGAACAAGCCCTATGTTGCAGGGAAATTCTTCGATGATTGCACAATTATTGCATTTGCCTTTTTTCGTGAGCTTGAATCGGCTGGTTAGATATGATTTCAATTTAAGATCACTAAAAAGGGAAACACTAATAAATGTTCAATCAATATCGCTTCAACCATTACTGCATAAATTACAGGCAATATCTGGGCGCAATCTTGGGGCAACGTAGAGAAGTTCACCAGGCCGTATCCTGAGAAACTGGATGTTGATATCACAGCTGCCCTTATTGCTCAGGTAACACTCTTAAATCTTCATCTCCATTCAATCTTTAAAAATGTAACCGTGAAGCTGTATTGTACGTATCTATGTTTTTGTAAAGGTTAAGTTTGTAGTTATTCAAGTGGAAGTTCATCCTAATAAATAATAAAATTAATTATAAAGCGACTTAAGTAGTTCTTCCGTGTAGACCATAACACCATCTGAGAAACGAAATATCTTGTCTTTTGTTTACCTTCATTATAAAAAAAGGAACTCTGGAGCCAAATTTACTTACTTACTGATCATTTATTCAATGTTTCTAGAACTACACAGCCCTGAAGATGTTCCAGACTGCGGAAGAATTCTTCACATCCCTAAACCTGGCTCCTATGCCCGAGCTGTTCTGGGAGCGGTCTATCATTGAGAAGCCAAACGATGGACGCGACATGGTGTGCCATGCTTCTGCTTGGGACTTTTTCGATGGAGAAGATTTTAGGTAATAACTATTATAACCAGCCGTATGGGAGAGTATAGATCGTCATACACAACGTAAATCGACAAGTCTTAATTTTTTTGTTTTTGGGATATGTCGATTTATCACCTGATAATTTTTATGTTACCTTTTTTGTGGCTTCTATTCATACTTATAACGATTGTGTGTACCAACCTACCAATATACTCGTATTAGTACCTACATTTAATACTGTTTGCATACGGTAAGTAGAACTATTGCTATCGTATAATTATTGTTTTTAAACTTTCGCGAAATCTAATATCGTATAATTAATTAAAAAACCTAGCAAGAGCATGTTGGATCATGCACAGTGTAGGGTCCCGCAGCCTCGAATAAAGGCATCAGCAGAAGAGCGTATCTTTATGGCACTTACGCCCTTTTGTTGACGGTATATCCGATGATCGAACTAATTTTAATTTGAAGTATTTATTAAGCACTACCATGCTACTACCAAAATTTTCATATTTTTTAGTCACATGGTTTAAAAGTTAAGGGTTAAGGCCCCCCTTGACTTTTAAACCACACACAAACACACAATTTATGCAACTTTCGGAGCGATTATTTCCAAAAATATTCACTCAATTAAAAAAGTTTATGAGAAACCTTAAAATGTTTTTAGATCTGTCGAATGATAAGCCACACGTTGATGTTTGCTAAAAAAGAAATCTGCTTCTGTTACATGTATGGAGTGCCCCCCCCCCCCCAAATTACCCCTTTCACCTAATTTCATTAATATATATTAAGTAGTATTTGAGTAAAATGCCTGTGACATACAGATGGACAGACAGACAGACCGATGGACATGACGAAACTACAAGGGTTCCGCAATTCAGAATTTTGCCATTTTGGCTAAGGAACCCCAATAAAACAATGAAGTGATATAAGCAAAGGATTTAATGTTCAAACAACTATATACATTATTTTCGTAAGAATATCTTTTGCATTCTCTACGACTTAAAACTGCCACATTATTTATAAAATATATATCTTTGTAAATTAATAAAAAAATAGTGAAAATCGTAATACATATTACTTAGTTAAAATTATGTGTTATTTCAGAATTAAACAGTGCACAACAATCACCGATGCGTTCTTCAAGACTACTCACCACGAGATGGGCCACATTCAGTACTACCTGCAGTACAAAGACCAGCCCCAGGTTTATAGAGCTGGTGCTAATCCTGGTAAGTCCAGTATTAGTTTGCTTGGTCCAGTATTACTTCCTTTTGAGAAGTGCTTATCTTCATTCTCACTAATCGATGATATGTAAACTAAAATAATGGCATATAAATACTAAAGTAACTATATGTGTCTATCTATTTATCTTATTTATTTATCTTACCATAGTTTCTTCACAGCTGGTCCTTATTCACTATCTTTTTTTTCGCTTTCGCGTCAAGCCCGCGCTTTTAGCTCTCAAAATAATAATAATATAATAATAAAAATTCTTTATTTTCTCTTCACAATGGATACCTTAACTCTAAACATAGTTGTTTGATAAGACAGATGTAAACGTCACATTGTGAGAGACTGGCGCCCATGGTAGGTTTAATAAAACCTGAATTACAGGTCACCAGGTCTCCCCCAGGAGCTAACATTCAGATCAACATGTAAAGTTTTGTATCTATTGTTAGAATTGAGGTGAAACAAAGTAAAAGAAGTAAAAGATAACTGAGATACAATGAATGAAATACAAAATTAGTTATTTGTGTGTTTTTTGTGAGTGTGTGTGTATGTGTGTATGTGTTGTGTGAGTTTAAGGAATGAGTGAAATGTAAGAGTATGTGAAAGAGGTCGTATTGATGGTGAAATCGTATGCATGAAATAGGTAGAATATATATCAATGAATTCCTATATAAAGTGAGATAAAAGATTTTCTGTATCTTGATAATTTAGGGTCTTAAGGTATGTCATTACAGATAATTTACAGCGAGTTCGGGTAAGAGGATAGATGTTTAGGGGTAAGTTAAGTTTATTATAAAGATGTGAGCCAAGGAAACAAAAGAATTGATGAGCATGAGAGGAGTGCACTCTTACTGGGGCACAAATTTTATCTTTACGTCGCTTATTATTTATTAAATTAGGGTCGTAAGGTAGTTGGGAGTGTTTCATTAAAACTATGTGTAATACAAATGTCTGTCTTACAGTAAGTACATCCCACACTTTATATAAATCATATGTAGGGAAACGGAAGGGGAGACCAGCTCCTACTTTGAGTATAGCCCGTTGAGCTCTCTCAACTTCAATTAAGAAGGATTTACTGGCGCCACCCCAAGAGCTTATACAGTAGTCAATGATCGAATGACATAGGGCGAAATAGACCATCTTTATGGTTTGTCGATTAGCAGAATATCTAAGAGTCTTGAAAATATAAATGAGTTTACGCAGTCTAGTGACAAGAATTTCTATATGGGGTTTAAATTTTAGAGCCTGATCTATTGTGATACCAAGGTATTTAATTTGATCAGTTCTAGTGAGAGATGAGCAGGAACACGTGGAAAGAACTGCATTGCATTCATGTGCAATAATATTTAGGGAAGGATCAGGTAAAGCGTTTTTCCTGTGAGCAAATGCTAAGTATTTCGTCTTATTAACGTTCAGTGTTAGTATGTTAGTTTGGAGCCACCTACTGACAATGGAGAAGCCTGACTGCGCTGTGGCGAACACTTGCTCCCAACTAGTATCGGAAAATAAGAGGGCGGTGTCATCTGCATATGTAATTATTTTGCCTTTTTCAAGCGAGAGATCACAAAGGTCATTAATATATGCCAAAAACAAGGTGGGACCAAGAATACTGCCTTGTGGGACGCCATAATCAACAGGCAATTCATCACTCAACCAGTTTTCTATCCTGACACGCTGTTTTCTACCGGATAAATAGCTTTCGAGCAATCTTAGTGGAACGCCTCTTACACCTAACCTCTCGAGCTTGAGAAGAAGGAGAGGGATAGAAACAGTGTCGAATGCTTTGGCGAGATCTAAGAATCTTGACATGTTATATAGAGAGCTGCGCTTAGAAATGCATCGCGCATGCCCACGGACATGTTTGATGACGGACTTGCTGCGAATTCGAAAAAAAACCATAGTGAATAAGGAACAGACAATAATTTTATTGTATACAATGTAGACCGAACGATACGCTAAATAAAAAGAACACATTAAAATTAAATAATTTAAAATTAGAGTAAACAGATAGCATGCAAGATCATAATCTTATACCCTTAAACGAGCAATTTTTGTTTATATATACCTATTTATCTATATAATCTGAATCTCGGCAACGGCTAGAGCGATTTTCATGATACAATTTAGTGTACAGGGGGTTTCGGAGGGCGATAAGTCGATCTAGGATTCATTTTTAGAAAACGTCGTTTAAAAAAAATACCGACCAAAGCTCGTTCATCCAGGTACTATAGTTATTATATTTAAATATATGCTCCACATTAAATTAACAAAATTAACTCTTTCTCTCGGTCTTCTTAGAGAAAACCGCTGGCAGAGCCGTTAACAAAAGTTTGCGCTTCAAAAACTTTTTTAGTTCTTTAGATAACTTACCACCAATTGACTTACGTGGGTATAATTATTCACAACACTTTCTAAATGTACTTGCGATTAAAGCTCTCTTCATTTATGCAGGTTTCCATGAGGCCGTGGGTGATGTTATCGCTCTATCTGTAGCTACACCTAAGCATTTGAGGGTGATGGGACTTTTAGAAAATGGACCAGATGATCAAGAGTCAAACATTAATCAGCTTTACAAAATGGTATGTGTTACATGTTCTTGTTTAATCTAATTTTTTTAATTATATATCTGCATTGAGGTGAAGATTCAACATGTCCTTGTAATAGTTCTTCACTTACGTTACTTAAGTAGTATTGCAATAATTACCATACCACATTTTATGTATTAGAGGCGACTCCAGAAATCACAATTCATCAGATAAATTATCTTAATATACCTATTGTTTTTAAACTTTCGCGATTTTTATACATATTAGATATATTTCGGGACTTAATCGCATGAATTATTTAAAGGTACGAACCTTTTATTTACCCGACGTTTCGATCGAATTGCACCGATCGTGGTTACGGGTCGACTGATGGCAGCTTAGCGATGTCTCCGTGAGGCGCGGGGTTTTTTAACTATCCTCGCCTGGTCTTGATCATTTTGATAATTTGTACTGTCGGTACTTCTACACACTACACTTACAACGTCTTTACACTGAGACGCGGTGTCTTTACGGCTACGATTGCATTTGCTGATAACCGGGTTCCAAGATGGTGAGAGCCGGTATCCATCTTCTCGGTTGAAGTTCTTATACTTCTCGATCTTAACCGCCTCGCGTACTATCCTGGAATAATAGTGGCGATCGGTGGAAAGTACCTGTGGCTTATGCAATTCTATCCAGTGATTTGGTCCTGATTCCAACAAATGCTCAGCGATAGCAGACTTGTAAACTTGACGGTTTTTTACAGCAGCGATATGTTCCTTGACTTAAATAAAAGGTTCGTACCTTTAAATAATTCACGCGATTAAGTCCCGAAATATATCTAATTAATATACCTAGATCGATGAATAATAATTAAAACAGTGTCGGAGTAAAGCAGCCTTTTACTACAAATTAACTGCCTGCTTTTAAAGTAGCAATGTGGGTTTGTTAGTCCCACATTACTAGTAATCCTGTTTACCCCTCCAACTAAGCTCAATGGCTTGTAGTATAATGGGTAGGATTCGAACCCGCGACCCCGTGATTGACTGGCTACCGCTGCTTCTAAATATCAAAACTGACAAATTGAATGTTTTTTCAGGGTCTTGAAAAGATCGTGTTCTTACCCTTTGCGTACCTCTTGGATCTGTTCCGTTATGGCGTCTTCCGAGGCACCACCACTCCTCAAGACTACAACTGCCACTTCTGGCAGTTGAGAGAATCCGTTCAAGGGATCGAACCACCAGCTCCGAGGTCTGAAGACGATTTTGATCCTGCTGCTAAGTACCACGTCTCTGCTGATGTTGAGTATATGAGGTAAGCGTTTTCAAAATTTCAAAATTTTCCTTATCGATACCTTATATTTTTTACTATACAATAATGGTGTTTTTTTTGTCGTGATAACGATTTATAAATCAACTAGCTGTGCCCCGCGGTATTTCCCGCGGTTTATTTGCCTATGTGTTAATTCAGGGTGTCAGCTAACTCCATACCAAATTTTATTAAAATCGCTCCAGCCGTTTAGACGTGAAGAAGTAACAAACATACACACTCACATACTCACAAACTTTCGCCTTTATAATATTAGTGTGATGATAGGGAGCACGCACGAAAAAGTGTCACGTAGAAATAGTCATGTTATTGACAGGTTGCTAAGCAACAGCGAATGGCGATTGCAGTGACATGGCATGCGATACAATTGGAACTAACGTTATTGACTAGTTGCTAAGCAACACGAATAGCGATATGTCATCAATGTTTTCTTATAACGTTAATATCACGTAAAATTATCGTTCGTAAACGGACTTTACAGACAACCATTTTTTATAATAAAGAACTGGCAGTGAGTCTAGAATTTTGTTTGATGAGGAGCTTGATCTAGCTGAGTTAACAAGGATTTGCTTTGAGAGTAGTTCTTATCCGGTTGAATACAGAAAAACACACGTACTTGGGGAAGCTGTAGCCCTTAGGGATTGTACGACCTGGCGTCTATCTGTTATGGTACTATCAAGCGACAAGTGTTACATTAAAATTTTATAATAATATATTCCAGGTACTACATCTCATATATCGTCCAGTTCCAATTCCACCAGGCGTTATGCCAACTTGCCGGTGAATATAACACTGGTGATACTACACAAGACTTATCCAACTGCGACATCTACAAAAGTGCTGAGGCAGGGAAAGCTTTAGGGTAAGTTAATATTATTTACTCGCAACTTGAGCATATACGCGTAATATTTGAACCTGAACTGAAGGAGGGGTAATTACTATATTTTGTCCCAAGAGTACCATAAAAACACCGAATCCGATTGTACCTGTAGATTAATTATACTCCCGATAGTTTAATTTTAATTCAAGTTAGTGTTTTCATGATTTTTTAAATTCTGTTGGAGAAATGACCACTTTCATTTAACAAGCAATACAGAACGACATGATAATTAAATCAAAAATATGAAAAACTAAATCACAAATTAAAAAACAAAAATCAAAAAATTGACATAAAAAGGTGAAGAAATAATCATTTGGACTCGAACCGGGGTTTTCAGGTTTCTAGATCGCTCGATTTCCCACCTGTCTTCCCACCAATCCACCAATCTTACGGTCACGTGATGCTGACGCGAGTTCAACATTTTATATCCATACCAAAAAAAGTGTACAACGCCGCTAAAGAAGTTTTCACTTCAAAAGTAAATACATGTTGGGTATTTAAAATTAAAAATGTCCTTCTTCTAGTAACATGCTTCAACTCGGATCTTCAAAACCTTGGCCTGAAGCAATGGAGACTTTGACTGGCACGAGAAGCATGGACGCTAGCGGTGTACTGGAATACTTCAAACCCTTACACGACTGGCTCAAGACCGAGAATGAAAGGGCTGGAGAGTTTGTGGGGTGGGAGCCCAGTACTGTCCGTGAGTATTAAGAGCTTTACTATTGATAATACTTAATTTTTTTCGAAAATTTTTAACCATTTTTTCTTCCTAGCGATATTAAGATATAAAAAAATATCGTGAATATACCGACATGTTCTTGAATCCTAAAATCAAAGATTTATAACATTCATCAATATGCAAGGGGTCTGAGTGGTGGATTAGGTCCCGAAGGGCACTCAGAGAAGTTACCCGAATCTCCTTGTCCTGTTAAATGGCCAGAGTGGGTTGCCACAATAAATGAAGAAGGAATCGCGAAAGCCTTAAGTTTGGTTTAAAATATGCTCTTACTCCATACACTTCTATAAAGCTCTGTAAGCCACTTTAGCGATGTCACTCGTATACGAGATCAAGATATTTCGCAGAAGGTATTCCATGCAGTTTCCCAGTCAGAATTCACGACTTGTGACTGTTAGTCTTTACTCACGCCTACTCTCTACAATTTTATTTATAATTTCCAGCGTACTGCACAGCTGAGCAGCGTTCGGTAATGGAAACCTCCGGCTTTAATACGAGACTGAAGAAATTCGCGTCGCTCTGAATGGTGTCAAACTGTAAACTCTATTTATTAAATTCTGTAATTAAAAAATAAGTACTTCATAACTTTGTTTCTTTCTTTAAACTCCTTCAAAATACGTGTTTCTGAATGACCTGTATGTATAAATGTAATCTGATTTTGATAGGATTTTCGTGCGAAGGTTTGAGTGTATTAAACGTTGTTCTAGTGTATAAAACGCCAGAGATTTAGACTAAAACATAGGAGTGAGTCAGCGAAATTTGAATTCACTGCATTTTCTTGTTTCCCTAATATTTACTGATGGCGGTTTATTTTTTCTTAAAAAAGTTATTTAACATCTTATCAACAATGTTGAGTCAAGGCAGTTCTTTAATCTTAAATGATTTTATGATTTTTTACCTCAATTTGTACCGATTTATTAATCTTGCCAATTGTATGTTTTAGGACTGATTTACATCGGGTGGGGTTTTTTACGACTTCTTTGATTGCAAATCCCTGTCTTGTCTTATCCATGGAAACTTTATTTTATCACTTTTTATTTAGCTGTACGTTGGTGTATTGTACTTTTATGCTATACTTTACGTAGTCTTTATAAACTAGTGTAAGACTGGTTAGCTTGCGCTAAAACCAATCATTATAAGGGTAAGGTCAAAGTTAAGCTGAGACCGTGCTTAGTTTAATTCAGGCTTTGCTTGGGTAAAATTTGACTTGAGCTTTACTTTACATTACTTAATATTATGTTAAGCCGATATTTAAAAGTAGCAAATCATTCTGTTCCACACAAACTTAAAGCCTTTCAATGGCAGGAAGTCGCACAATGGACGTGGCGTAATGGACCTTCAGCCCTGACCTCATCAAGCGACAACAAATTTGCGCTACTTTGGAAAAATAGCATTATATAGTTAAACACTCTCTTTCCTGTGCAAATTGAACTATGTTGGCAGACATCCTAATTGCGACAATTACATCTACCCTTTTTGTGGTTACTGACTTGGCGTGTTTCTTTATAACCACCTTCTAAAAGATGTTTTTCGGTTTGACCCGCATGTGTGTCGTTACTCGGGTGCTTATTTTTCTGGGAAGGTTTTAGTGTATAAAACGTTGTCCTATCTTATAAAAAAACAAAGATATAGGCTAAAATAGCGAAATTTGCATTCGGTGATGTGCTAGATATTTTTTCCTTAAAGGTGGTTTATTTTTATTAGGCCGTTTTCCAAATGTGACACCTATACGATGTAAGTGTTGTAACAACTCGAACAAATCATCTCATGTTTGAGAGTAGTCGCAGATTTAGCGTTATGTACGGTAATTTTTTAAATATTTTCGCACCCAAAAATCGTACTTAAAAAGCCTAATGTAGTCAAATTCGTCATACGATTTATTGTAGGTACGCCTAAGAATATTTGGTTCCGAATTAAACATAATAAGCCATTACATCAATGTCACATATAATATATTTTGCAAAGGTAATCCCAACCGAGTTATTATTAAAGGCCGTTCGTTGTAAACCCTATCATTAGAACAACGACGTCGTTGGATTCTCTTTTTGTATGCAAAGAGGTCATTGATTTTTTAGTAGTTTCTTTGTGTCGCCATCTATCAAAAGGCAAAACACAAATGTATCATAATAAAACAATTGAGCTTGAGCATACTAAAGCATTTGAAGGGAAAACAAAGCATTTGAAGGTACAAACGTACTAGACCCATAATAATTTTCAATAATGCGGCCATAACCTTATGTACGGGCAGTCCAAATCTTACCCTTGCTGTACACAAAGCACGATTCCATAAAACAGTATTCTGATTGTCAGAACGTCCATTTCATTTTTGTCTGTCCTATTAAAGTATTGCCCATGCTGTAAGTATTAAATCTAGTTTCGTCCTTAACTATTATGATAGCCAGATAGGATTGAGTATAATGAAAAACGTTACGTGCAAAATTCAAAGAGAGAACAGAATAGCCTTTTTCAGGTTAGTTCATTGTAAGGGTTAAGATCTACACAACATGAGAGTACAGAGGAAATCCATATTCTCAAACAAAAACATTGATTGAGAACATGGAGCATGTCTACGTCTGCGTTGCTCAATTTAAGCCTTCCTTCTTTTCCCTCGGTGTTTTGCATTAGACATCTTCTATCTATACTACAAAATTAAAAGTTCTGCAAATAAATAAAATTGAAATAACTGTTCGTAATATCAAAATAACAAATTACCGAAGAGAAGGAGTAAAGTTACCGGCATAGCTCACAGGTTAAGCGAGCTGAAGTGGCTATGGGCTGGCCATATCTGCCGAAGGACCGATGGCCGCTGTAGCAAACAAGTCTTAGAGTGAAGACCGCGGCTTTAGGATGTAACGCGGTAGGACGGCCCCTTATAACGACTTATAACAATTTTGTTTTATCTGTTTGGTTGTTCCCATTAATTTCCGAAACGAGTGAACCAATTATATCGGGACTTTTACGGGCAGACAGGACAGCAGAGAAGGAGTAAGTAAGGCTACTTCTGTTATCGAACTATATGTGAACGAAGTTGCGGGCACAGCTTGTACCAAATAAGAAGCTCCTGTAGCTAAAAAATAAATTATTTTCCTTATAGAAGCGGACAGAACACGTGTGGGGCCCAATTTCATAGAAGGGCTATTTACGCTTGTAATGCTCTATTGTTGTAATTGTGTTTTGATTGATAACACAATGACATGACGCTATATGAATGATCGATCGGATTTAGCTATCTCTAATCGTATGAATACAACAGAAACTAATTACATATTTGCTGTAAAAAAAATGTTGACGTGGTAGCATAACCAAGCCTAATATTAGTTAGCCATCTATCTATTAGGGTGGGTACTGACTATCGTTACGCGGTATTATGTAAAGGGTGTCCCCCACCGCAAGCATTTGCCTGTAATGTAACATTACTAATTCGATTTCGAGCATTAAGTTACAATACGGTCTCTCTGACTGACGAGACTGTAATGTAACATCACTGATTCGATCGAAATCGAACCAGTGAGGTTACATTACCGCTACAATACGATCTCTCTGACTGACGAGCCTATAATGTACTATTTATGATTCGATTTCGAGCATTTCGTTACAACACTGCCTCAAAATGGCAGCTTCTGTGGAGCAGTAGGAGTGTGTCCGACTGACACTGTCCACGACAAGAGGTCATGGGTTCGATTCCCACACGGGAAACCACTTTGTGTGATCCACAAATTGTTTTTCCGAGTCTGGGTGTAATTTGTGTCCGTGACTTGTTAATGTTTATAAAGTCCCCCGCGACACAGGACTTATACCCCACTGCGTGAGTCGTCATTATTTAAACAAAAAAAAACTTCAATTAAATTCGATTAATTTGTGATTAGCTAAACAAAATAAACCCATCAAGTTTTGTTTTGGTGAGTACTGGTTGTGCATTAATGCTGGGTTCACCTCCTTCACTGATTTCATGATCGTATCTGCAACGTTACATTACAGGCGAATGCTCGCGGTGAAGGACCACCTGACTGTTTTACACGAGTTCTTGTTCGTTTGCACGTATTGACTGCGTGAATGCTCGCCCAGTAAACTTGTGTAACAAGTGAGCATTCGTGCACACGCTTTTAGAGCACTTAACGTTGCTATAAATGCGATTTGTACACATTATAAAATTTATATGCTAGGGGTCTTAATCGTGGTCACGGGTAGACTTGCACCAGTCAGTGACCACGGCCGTTGCAATACGGTCGAAACCTTGGGCAATAACAAGGTATTTTACCTTAAATTATTCAGGCGATGAAGACTCGTAGTATATATAATTTTATAACACCTAACGTTGGTCAGTACTCAGCCTGACGACATCAATTGCTTTTGGAGCCACCAATGGTGGATGAAGCAGTTATATCAACAGCGATTCGAAACTTATATTAGTTCAAGAAAAAGATAGGTACTGAAGCAGTTTCTTCTTTTTGAAAGTAGCAAGTAAATACGAGACTGTAAGCAGTAGGTAGGTACATAGTTTATTTTGTATGTCGATAGACCTCTTGCATCTTTAAAAACTCCAATACCCTATTATTAGATTAGATTTAGAAGTGTTACATTTAGGGAATCTTATCTTATTATGACCTGCAGAAATGGCCGTAGAAATAGCTTTCAATTGGGGGGGGGGGGGGGGGTCTGCGGTTAATAACTAAAAATCTAAACGCCATTTAGAGTTACATAGACATGAAATGAGTACAAAGCTGCATACAAGCAATAGTTACTTTAAGTAAAAGCGAAGAAATATAAACGGAGAAACATTAACCAATAAGATTGCATAATCCCTGTCCACAGGAGCGAAGCGTAGGTTTTATGCAATCCTGTTGGTTAATATTTCTCCGTTATCCGCTCCGCAGCCTCGGTCCGCTACAATGGACAGGTAGCCTTAGGGTTAAAAAACATTTTTGGGGGTTGTGAACACAATCCTGTGCCCAAAATAGAAAGCAGCATTTTTATGGTAGGAAAAACAGTATTTGAGTTTTAAAAACGTAACGTGTTAATAAAACTAAAAAGGAAAAAATAAATATTTTTATTTTTAAATATTTTGAAGTTGGTGCCAAATAAAACATTAAAAACGACTATTTCTTCAAAAGACTAAACTTCAAAATTATGGACGAGGGTCATTGAGTTTGGAATATAATGTAAATGATTTTTGAAAAAAAGTTCTAAGACAATTAACTGAAAAATAAATAAAACAATAGAACTATTAAGAAAGAAAAAAACAGTTTATCGTATTTTACGTTTTCTTACTAATAGAATGAATAGAAGATTTTTTACTTTTTAGTACAGCTATTATTTATTTTTCATTATTTAGTTAGTTTTTTAAAATTTTAAACCCATAAGCCAAATACGAAATTCCACACATCTAACTTCAAAACTGGCGGAGTTTCATATAAACTTGCCCCCTTAGGGAATGAATTTTCAAAAATCTCTTTATATGGGATTGTATTGTCATCGGTCCTTGATTAGTGTATAAAGTTTCTATTAAATTCGACGTGCTGAAGTGGATGAAAACCCATTGACGTATAGACCAGGATTGCGCCATCTCTTTCAATTAAAAAGTAAAAATTGACTGCAAAGCGTGAAAGAGAGAAAAAACTAGTGCGGCCTTTGACAGGTATTGTCCTTAAAGTAGCGTTGTCTCGGGTGGTCAATTTTATGAGGTAGTGGCGCAGTCCTGTTCTTTACATCAATGGTCTTACCATATATCTTACCAGAAATATGCTGTCACAATGGCAATAAAATTTATTGTCAAAGATTTTATAATTATTTACAATCATAAATGGAAGAAAAAATAAAACCTATTGTAGAGGAAAACAAAAAATTGAAACTAAAAGTTGAAAACCTGGAAAAAAAATACAGCATTTAGAGAACGATAAGAAAAGCAACAACATAATAACCCATGGGTTAAAAGAGGGGAAAAAGTCAACATTAGACATGTTTTTTGGAAGATTTAGACATACATTTAGAGAACTATGAAATAAATAAAATACATCGCATTGGCAAAACAAATAAAGACGGGAAACCGAAACCTGTCCTTTGTAAGTGGGTGGACAAAAAGTAAAATCATGAAAAACAAAAAGAAACTCAAGGAATTGAAACAAAAAGAAACAAATGGTAGAATATATACATCAAAAAATACAATAATAGGTTCTCTTATTTTTCGAACTAGTATCCTTGGTGTTTTGCTTTTTTTTCTACTTTAGATTACGCTATATGGTATTAGTATTATTCTATCCCTTTACCGTGGGAAATATGTTATCTCGGCAGCTTGATAGGTGCGTACCTGAAGTGTCAAAATCAACCATAAGTATTCCACATGTATTCCCACAATGACTACTCACAATCAGTCAATTTTTTGTGGCCTGTTTTTGCGTTACCTACATATTTTCCGGTTCACTTGTCCATTTGACAAGGACTCTTAAAGTTATTATTGTTTATGAATGATTGTAGTGGACAGTTGAGATAATTTACTAGTTTAATTTATGATCATTTGGTTGACTGATTCAAAGACGCAGGTTGTCTCATAGATTAAGAAGCTTCGTATAATATGGCGTCTATTTTAAGATATCTATATAAGTATGATAGTTAATAATGTTAATAATGAGATTCCAAATTTTTTTCAGACCTGAATAGTAAGACAAAGAAGTACTTATATATTAATTTAAAATTAATAATTAACAAAATTGTTCAGACAAATTAGACCTACGTAATTTTGTGAATAATTTATGGTGGGTGCGGTGTATCCACATACATGGGGATTGAATTCGTAATATTTAACACCATCAATTTATTAGTGCACTCAAAAACTACCAACGTGTGCATTGTACATCTACTAAATATAACAATACGCAGAGGCTGGCGTGGTGGATTACGACTTTTTGCTTTAGAGAGAAGTGTGATGGTAATGTTTTAAAGCTGGGGATCAGTGGGTAAAGTCAGAGGATTATTTTGAATGACTGGGTTCTTATTATTAGGCACCGTGCTAAACGGAGTTCTCAACACTTAGTTAAGCACGGTGCGTAATAACAAGAACTCAGGTTTTCAATGTCATGAAGACCTAAAAAGTCACAACATGCGACCAATTTTTATCATCAAACAATGTTATAAAATTGGCATAAAATTACACAAACAAACATTCAGTTATAATAGTAAAATTGTTTATTCATTACACGCACGACTGAGCGCTAACCTCAAACTTCTTGCAAGGTTACTTGCCAAATCTATTATACAATTTTGAACTTTATGTTATGAGCATGAAGCTTAAATTGAAATGTTAATAAAATGTGTTGTTCTATTTTTTTTCTTAAAATATGTCGTCCAAAAAAGTAATACCTATATTTTTCACTAATTTAGGGTTACAAAAATATATAAATTATATGTGAAAAACAAAACAATGTGGTTGCTGCTTGCTTTTCTGTTTCGTAATTTAAGATTACGGAACATAAAAGCATGCAGCAACCACATTATTTACAAGCAGCCAATATCGTTTAATGTAGAGTAGGTTTTTATTTCATACATTCATCAAACAATCTTAGCACTTTCTGAAATGGTCACCATACATGGTTCTGATAGTAGCAACAGGGCTTATAACCTCGCTTATCTTTTGTTTTGCTCAGTTATGTCTACTTTGTGGATCCAAATTACTTTGTCTAACGCTAATACAACGGATCCCAAAGTCTTGAATCAATGTCTAGGTTATATCTTCTAATTTTGACAGGCCAGGGGTCGTGGGATCGATTCTCTCCCATGGTAAATCTTTGTTTGATGAGTACGACTGTATTAAACTGAGTCTGGTTTCTTATAGCATCGGAGAGATACCTCAGGGTCTGGCTTTTACAGAAAATGGTCACCAATTTGATGTCTGCCAGTGGTTCCGTGGCTTAAACTTATTGATATTGCCACCGAGTCACAAACTTAGTTATTACCTGCTCCATAAAAGGGCATGGTGACCACACGCATGTCAAGGCCTTGAACATTTCTTAACAATTTTATGTTAAAAACTGTCCTTGCATATAGTTGGTGTACACATAATGTGTCACTTAGTACGCGGGGCATGTACATACATATTTATTGTAGGTATGTATGCACAGTTGGATAATTCCCACGGTAAAACTGGCACAATAGGAAAATTGCGTATCGTTCTTACAGATATCTTTATGAAGCTGTTGTTACCTACGAGTATAAATATATTAAACCTCCTCCCCTACTCCTGTTGTTACCTATAAATATATCTACCTATTAATATGAAATAAACAGCACCAACTGCCTTATTGAGAATAAGGTGACGTAGTTACTGAAGATCAATTGATACCGGTTCATTTCTCGGGGCCTGAAATGCTAGCTCAGAGTTTTGAGTTGATGTGTGCAGCTGACCAGTTGTTTTTCAACAACATTATATTCGAATGCTTAAGGTTCATTATATTAAGCATTCTTTTATTAGGTATCATATATATTGTCTTATACATATAATATTTGAAATGAAATTGATGAACTAAGAATGTACATTTTAAAATCTGGTAACATGACATCATTTCGAAGAACCTCAAGAAAGAACCTTACAGATACCTAATAATTAATTTGAGGAAAAAAAAATTTTTTTGTTGGCTCACCAACAATTGTTAACACTAATGAAATTACAAACTAAGACTAGTGTTACAATTTCTTACAGGTAAGCACCACATGAGCTCACAATAATGTGTTTATAATGAAATAAAACAATATTTGAATTTGTTATGGGAGTAACAAACTGAATTAATAAGTATAAAAGAAGTAAAAGCGTTTCAGTTACCCCCCTCTTCGAAACTACGTGTATCGAAGTTTTATTTTGCTTAACAAATGGAGGCAGTCCAATTTACTTTGTAGTACATTCATCCGGAACCGAGGAAATGAAAAATCACTGGTCTAATTATAGATTCCATTAATCTATAATTTGTGTATGATGATATTTTTTTAACAATCCTAGACGAGTATGCTAAATGCCAAAAGAACTTTTTTTGGATTCTTTCCAACCTTAATGTATGAGAAGCATAATGTGGCCTCCAAACAGTACTCCCAATATTGGAGTATACTGCGTACCAGACAGTTATACATCAAAATTTTAGTTTTATAGTGTCTAAACAAAGTAACGTTTCTTATAACAAAACCTTAGCATTCTGAAAGTTTTAGGTCAATGATTTGTTCAACCTATATCCTATTGAGACCCACAAGGTATGATGATGACACGGTATGATATTTCGATTATTCTACAGAATTTCACGTCATCAGCAAACATGAAGCATTCATAGAATCGAAAGCAATGTGCGATATCATTGGCAAAAATATTAAATGCGATAGGCCCAATATGAGAACCTTGTGGCACTCCTGAGATAATTATAAAGAAACCTTTGACAAGATGCTATATATTCAGCGATCTATTTACCTATTGATAACCTATTTTCTTCCACATTTGGGCAAATACCTTGAGGCAATATATTGTTATTTGTTGGATTTTTCCAATTACTTATCAACGATTGTATTTTATAATATTATTTTAAAATTTATTTGATTGTTTTTATATATCCTTTTGTTGCATTTTTTTTTAACGACTTCCGCCGTATTTCACAAGCCCTGTGTCGCGGGGGACTTTACAAACATACAAGACACTGACACAGAGTACACCCAGACTCGGAACAACAATTTGTGGATCACACAAAGTAGTGTCCTGAGTGGTAATCGAACACACGACCTCTTGCGTTGCAGTCGGACACATTCCCACCGCGCCACCGAGGCCGTCAATTTGCCCGAATTATGAGAATGAGACGCCCTATTAAAGATTGCTCTTTTTAAACGTTACTATTTGAACAACATCGAAACAACAGTAGTAGTTGACAGTGAAGTTAAGTCAGCCTCTATCATTTTTCTTTTTTTTTTAAGATGCAATGCAATGTGGGATTGTGGTTCCACATTACTAGCAATCCTGTTAACCCCTACAGCTAATATCAATGGCTTGTGTTAGGAGTGGGTTCACGTCTGTAGTATAATGGGTAGGATTCGAACCCGCGACCTCACGATTGCGTGATCGATGCCTTAGCCATTTTTTTTTTATCCCTCCTTCCACCCCCTGATATTTATTTTTCAGGCCATTGTCTTTCTTTATTTTTTTAAACTTTTTTAACAAAATTATTTTATATCTAGGTACAAAACTGGATGACTTAATTTAACATTATTATTACATTTCTATTCTTAATTCTAATGTTTTTAAAACAATATTAATCAAAATATGTAAAAACATAAATTTTTACGACTTGTTCCTATTTATGACCTTATTTGTTATCCTTAAGCAGAATTCCAGAAACTGTTGTCTAATAATTTCATCAGCCACGAGCAAATTTAGGTTTTCCTGACTTATTTGTGTTTCAATTTCCTGCTCTGTGTTGCACCTGTCCACCGTATAAATTGGGCAGCTACATAGAATGTGCAGGATTGACTCATCGATCCCAGGCTCACAGCTCTACGATGGGTCTTCCTTACACTAAAACCGGTTTAAGTATTCAGAAAACCCACCATGCCCTGTGAACACTTGAGTCAGCGTCGGCGTCAATTTAATTTTCTGCAGTATTGTGTATGCCTCCACCACACCCGGAAAGAACCGCTTGGTCGTAGAAGCAGTTTCCCCTTCTCTGTACCTCCGATTCCATTCATCAAGCGACTCCAAGCGGATTTGACACTTGATGAACGAAATTGGCTGTCGTTCATAGTGGGCAGAACATTTCAGCTTCTCCGCAGCTTCCCTGGCCAATTGATCCGCCCTCTCGTTTCCGGCGTGGCCTACGTGGGCCCTTATCCAGAACAAGGACACTACCTTGTTCTGGGCAAAGGCCCCTCGCAAGTTCTGCCGGGCTTTAACCGCGAGTGGTTGGGGGACTTCCCAGTTGGTTACTGCTAGAAGAGCAGCGCGTGAGTCGCTAAATACCCCGAAGCTGGTCTCGGTGCGCTTAGCGATCTCTTCCGTCGCCCTACATATGGCGAGCAGCTCGGCCTGGTACACCGTGCAGTTGTCCGATAGTTTGAGCTTGATAGCTCGGCGTTCTGCTGCATCGACCCAAATGGATAGTGCAGCGCCCACCTTGCCATCAATCCTACTACCGTCGGTGTAAATTTGAACTGCTTGGTTGTTGTGTGCTGCCACATCTTCCGGGTGTACCAGGTGGGTAATCTGCATGCTCACATGGTCAGCCGGGTGTGGATTGGCTTTGTGAGTCACCATCATCTCTATCTCTCGGCCTATCAGTTCCGGACGCGGCACCCCCTTCCTCGTCTCGTACAGAGCTGCCGTTTCGCGAGCTCTGAGGTCGAGTGGGAGTATCCCAGCCAGGACCAACGCAGCATTGAGTGAGACGGTCCGGTACGCTCGACAGAGCTTCTGCGCAAAGCCTCTTTGGGCCAGGTTGAGCTGTTTTTGGACCCCAATTTTGTTCGTCGCAGGTGCCCATACATTTGCGGCGTACAATATGGTCGGTTCGACGACTGCGGTATATATGGTCCTTATAATCTTTGGATGGAGGCCCCAGCTGATTTTCGCTGCTCTCGATAGAGATTTATATATTGACTGCGCCTTCTTTACTACTTCACGAACATGCTTATTAAATGTCAGCTTTTCGTCAATAATAAGGCCTAAGATCTTTATGTCCCGTGACGTGCCAATGTCTACCCCGCCCATCCTCAGAAGTGGAGTGTCATATTTCAACTTGTTTGTCACAATCATCGCCTGGGTCTTGTGTGGCGCAAACTTAAGTTTGTTCTGACTACCCCACTCCTGAACATACGCCAGGGCGGCATTGGCTCGTCTCTGGACGTCTTCTCCCGAGTTTCCGTCGAAGACAAGGACCACATCATCCGCGGAGGCCTGGGAGTAGTGCCCGTGTTCCTCCAGCTGCCTCAAAAGGGGGTTCAGCAACAGGTTCCACAAAATGCGCCCTCCTATCCACCCCTGAACGCATCCCTTATGGGTTCTTCTCGCATTTTCCTGGCCCGCATATCGGACCCGCACTTCGCGTTCTCGGAGGTAACTGTTGACAGTTACCTCCTTGAGTGCTTGAGCACCCGTCGGACGTTTACTGGACAGCCCTCCTCCGCCAGGCGTACCCTTATAGCTGGCCACCAGGGCCACCAGGCGCTGTCGAAGGCACCCTATATACCCAGCGAAACGATCGTGATAAGCTTCTTTTCACGAAGTTTCCCCCGGATCCGTTCCACAAGAGTATAGAGGGCGTCCTCTGTCCTCTTTTGGGGCATATACCCGTATTGGTTTGGACTAATTCGGGGCAGGATATGAAATTTGACCCTCGACATCAGCATTTTTTCCAATATCTTACCCATCACTCTGTTCCAGCTTTTTATTTGTGCTTTTTTGACCTCTTCTTCATACACATTTTTTACACACCTTAGCCATTACGCTACCGCCGCTTAACCTCTTTTTATAATATATTGTATTAAAATAATACAATGTGTAGAAATTTGTAGGTATGGAATTAAATAGGTATGACGTTATAAGTTATTATCGCCGAATCGTTGTTTTTAGTATTCGTTATGATGATCATAAATTCAAAAACATGTTACACCGTGAATGAATATATTTTCCTTTAGAACCACAGGTTGTACTATAGCCAGTTTAGTATTAGTTTTCACAGCTCTATACAATTCTTTAGAATTTTCTTCTAAGTATGGACGTTATTCCCTGTTGGTTGGTGTAGAAAATGATGGCATCTTACTAAAGATATTACGCATGCGAATTCTACGACTGTTAAGTGTATAGTTTCGTAATTTGTAAGGTAGATAGTGTTTAAGTACAACCCTCGTATTAATTCCCCAGAAATCGTATTGACGATAAGATAGATGACGGAATGCAGCAGGTAATGTAGTCGAACTTAAAGGTAGATGGTAATTTAATTTAGCAGAAAATGTATTTTATTCTTAAAATGTTTGATGGAAATTTAATCTAGCAAAAAATGAGACTCAACAACATGAAGCGTTTTTTTTAATTTATCAATCGCTACTGATATTATAGATATAGTTTTGTGTTTAGAAGCTTCATTTTTAATTATCTTAAACCTGACTAGTGAAGAGCTAGATATACTGACCAGATTGATATAATATAAACACAATAAGAGATCGATTATAGGTTTGAGCTCGTATTTTTTCCTGACTGCGTATTTTTTTTCTTTAAATTTAAAAAAAAAAACTGAATAGTCACCAAATAAAAAACTAGTGTTTGTCAATACCTCTGGAGTCTAATCTAGGACAACAGCATTTCACACTAAAACCTTTCCTGAAAAATATGCATCGAATAGGGAAATACGATCAGCAGTTTTTTAAGAAACTCGCAAGCATTAACAATATTTTTGTAAGGCAGTTTTTTTGTTATACCACGACGATGACAATTAAGCATAAGGCCCGCCTAAAGGTACCTAAGCCTATGGACGCCTGCCACATTAGGGATATCACGGACGCGATGCCGACCCTGAACACCTCGGCAGGGAGTTCATTCCACAACCAGAGTGTATTCCTCGGAATACATCCCATTATACAAGCGGTAGATATAGGTAAAAAAAAATTATCATCTATGATGGTATCCGTTAATAATTATTGACTAATATTATAAAGCTGAAGAGTTTGTTTGTTTGAACGCGGTAATCTCAGGAACTACTGATCCGAATTGAAAAAATATTTCACTGTTGGATAGCCCATTTATCGAGGAAGGCTATAGGCTATATAACATCACGCTACAACCAATAGGAACGGAGCAGCAATGAGAAATGTTACAAAGACGGGGAAAATTTACGCAGGCGATGTTTTGCGCGGGTCAGGTAGTAGTGGAAATAAAATGTCAAGGGTCTAACGGTGATTAGATTTTGTAAGCACCTTTGATAGAAGTTGTTATAAACATATAACATACAAAGAAATTGTTTAAAACATGCAATGACAATTTTACATTCGACTCACGTCTAGGTGCGGTGAAGAAAGTGATAAGAGCGAAAGTAGTGATAACACACTGTTACGTATGTGAGGCGTGAGCTCAGGAAGTTGCGACCTACTGCTTTGTTATTATCTCCTGGTACTTCGGTATGAATACATGCTATGTTAAGCTTTGTTTCGAAGTACTACAGAGCAATCATGATTTTATTGTTGCAATTTAGATAGATAAATTGCAATATATATTCGTAAACTTTCGCGATTTGTACACATTATAATTTTTTTTTTCCGTGATCACGGCCGTTGCAATACGGTCAAAACGTCGGGCAATAAAACAAAGGTATTTAGCCTTAAAATATAATATTTACGCGATTAAGGCCCGTAGCTTATAAAATTCTATAATTAATATAAACTGGCCCATCGCATATGGACGTCACGAACTACAGAAAAGAAGAATTAAGCTTTTAACCCTCTATGGAAGTATTGTGAGCCCGCAATGAATTTATTTATAAAATAAATTACAAAATATAAAGCATTTAATTTTAAGCTAACACGGCTCTAACATTCAGGTTCATAATATCAAATGAGTTGAAAACAATGTTTAAATCATAGCACTTAAATAGTTTTAGTTCTTTATAGTCTCGCTTTTGTTTGTTAATTAATATTATTATTTTTATAGTATTATTTATTCGTTAACATTTTAAACTTACTGGGATGTCTTAATTACTATTATGTATACAGTAATTAAGACATCCCAATAAGTTATAAAAATACTTGTATTGGGGTTGCCTCGCATCTTCGCATTCAATAATATAAAAATAAGTTTAAAGTCAAAGTCAAAGTCAAAGTCAAATATCTTTATTTCGTAAAATCAGGTTAATGATTATTTGAAAACGTCAAATTAAAACATACTAAAAATTTTATAAAATTATGAATGTTTGAAAAAAAAAAACAAAATGAGGTTAGGTGGCAGTTCCAAGTGTAAAGCTCATGAGAAGAAGCTGCCAAGAAACTCATGTGCCACTCTTTTAAAAAATCATCATGTTTTTCTTTACAAAAATAAATTTTACTGAATGAACCATTGTGTTTGGTGAGTGTAATCGTTTATAAAATAAGGATAACTAAATAATAATACTATTTGTAACTCTAAAATGAGTATATATAAACGTATGAATACGTTTATATATACTGTGTAGTATTGTGTTTGCTGAATTCAGCAAACACAATACTTCACTTCTTACAAAGTAAATATGTATATATACATGTAATCTTAAAGTACATTTTAATAGCCTGTGAGAGAAAGCAGTTCAATCCCAAGCGTTTTTGTCTTCCATATAATCAATTATTGAGTAGTAACTTTTCATACACAATTTTTTCTTAATGGTACACTTAAATTTATTACGACTTAATTTTTGAATATCGCTAGGGATTTTATTGTAGAAACGTATACATTGGCCCCGAAATGATTTGTTTACTTTTTGTAACCTTGACGCTGGTACAACAAGTTTATGTTTGTTCCGCGTGTTAATATTATGTATATCACATTTCTTACAGAAACTATCAATATTTTTGTGAACATATATAAGGTTTTCATAGATATACTGACATGCAACAGTCATGATATTGATTTCGTTAAATTTTTCTCTAAGTGAGTGTCTACTACTAAGATCGTAAATTGATCGAACAGCCCTCTTCTGCAGAACAAAAATGGTTTGAATGTCGGCAGCATTCCCCCACAGTAGAATACCGTACGACATTAAACTATGAAAGTAACTAAAATAAACTAATCGCGCTGTTTCAACGTCAACGAGTAGGACGATGAGACAAAATTTATATATTTATTTTATTTTATTTTTTATGTTTATATAACCATAGAGTAAATACCTAGAGGGGCAACAAAACGCTGGCGAGACGATATTTATTATTTAGAGAAGAAGTAGGGTAAAACAGCTTCAAACAAGACGGGTTGGAAGTGTGATTTTTTTATACACCGATATGAAAAGACGATCAGGTAGTGTGCCTGATGGTAAACGTCACGCTAGCCCCTTATTTTTCTATAGCCTCAGCTGGCCCATAACTGCGTGCTTTGCTCGTCGCTTGAGGATTCGCCGTAGTTGCAGCGACAACATCGTATATTGCCATAAGTTTGTGTTTACGCGTGCGCCTTGCGGCTCGCGGGGCTTTGCGCGTGGCGTTCGGCGGCGCGGGCCGCTCTGAATCAAACATATGGCGTTGTATCATTGCGTTCACGGAGAAGTGATTGTACACGCGTTTGTTTGAATTGGAGCGTTTTTAACGCGTGAATTAGCGCGGAGCCCGCGGCGTTTACCGCGGCGGTGCACGCGGCGGGCGCAAGCTCGATGAAGCGATACCCGCGTCAAAACCTTATGCCAGTCTTATTTGTAAATCGCATAACCTATACCCGACTTTAAAAAGAAAATTATATGTTTAAAGTGAATTATTTAATATTCCGTAGGTACCTTAATAGACATGGCGACTTGATTCCTATTCAGATACGATAAGGTTCCAAGCTTGTTAGTGTCGAGGAAGAAACTGTCTATTACCCAGCTCTCCAAATGCGTTTGTTTTTATTGTTTTTTAATTACCATTGAAGTACTTTGAATGCCTTAGATTACGTAACCTAAAGCTCACAATTTAAGTAACCATTGAAACGCTTCAAGCGTCAAAAATATTCAAAATGTCAAAACGCTTTCTCGTAATCGTTAATTGTCAAACGATGTAAGGCTAGGTGTACATTTACATTACACAACATATAAGTGTAGCAGGTTATATAAGAAAGAATTCATTACTGCTGGGATTTTACGTCCTTTGGGTATAACATAACCTAGTTTTGCCTAAATGGTTTCTAAGAATGGTGGCAGGGAGTGTTGATTGTTGTTTGTCACTATTGTGTAAATGGTTTAAAATGTATTTGTCTAATGTTCATCTACACAAAGAAAAGAGTTGCGTTTTTTACCACCAAAATCTGGTACGTAGGTACCTCATGTTTCGGCGTTCCTGCTTATTTTCATACTAGCTGTCCCGCGCAACTTCGTCTGCGTAAATTTTCCCTGTTTTTGCAACATTTCTCATTGCTGCTGCTCCGCTTCTATTGGTCGTAGCGTGCTGTTATATAACCTATAGCCTTCCTCGATAAATGGGCTATTCACCAAGTGAAAGCATTTTTCAATTCGGACCTGTAGTTTCTGAGATTACCGCGTTCAAACAAACAAACTCGTCAGTTTATAATATTAGTAAAGATTTAGAGAACAAACTTATATTTTGTGACTGAGTGTTGAATCTCCAAGCATTAGACATCTATACCTATACTGGGTGCCAACAGCCGATTTAATTAGTCGAATCTCGGCGGGAGGAGAATCCCACCATGATACTCTAACTAAATAAAAAAAGTACCTTATTTTTTTTTATAAACCGATTGTCGATAGACGTTTGCGATTTGTACGCATTATGGAAATATATATATATTACGGGTCTTAATCGCGTGAATAGTTTAAGGTATATCTTGTTTATTGCCCGACGTTTCGACCGTATTAGTCCATATTAGTCCATATTAGTCCATATAAGTCCATATTAGTCCATATTAGGCCATATTAGTCCATATTAGTCCATATTAGTCCATATTAGTCCATATTAGTCCATATTAGTCCATATTAGTCCATATTCGTCCATATTAGTCCATATTAGTCCATATTAGTCCATATTAGTCCATATTAGTCCATATTAGTCCATATTAGTCCATATTAGTCCATATTAGTCCATATTAGTCCATATTAGTCCATATTAGTCCATATTAGTCCATATTAGTCCAGATTAGTCCATATTAGTCCATATTAGTCCATATTAGTCCATATTAGTCCATATTAGTCCATATTAGTTCATATTAGTCAATATTAGTCCACATTAGTCCATATTAGTCCATATTAGTCCATATTATTTGACTTGATTGACTGCCTCTGTGGCGCGGTGGGAGTGTGTCCGACTGCTACGCAAGAGGTCGTGGGTTCGATTCCCACACGGGACACCACTTTGTGTGATCCACAAATTGTTGTCCCGAGTCTGGGTGTACTTTGTGTCCGTGACTTGTATGTTTGTAAAGTCCCCCGCGACACAGGGCTTGTACCCTACTGCGGGAGTCGTCTTTTAAAAAAAAAAAAAAAAAAAAAATATTAGTCCATATTCGTCCATATTAGTTCATATTCGTCCATATTAGTCCCTATTAGTCCATATTAGTCCATATTAGTCCATATTAGTACATATTAGTCTACCCGTGACCACGGCCGTTGCAATACGGTCGAAACGTCAGGCAATAAACATAATTATTATTTTACCTTAAAATATTCACGCGATTAAGACCCGTAATTATATATTTTCATAAAATAAACCGATTGTTAGAAGGTACATTGATTCCGCGTATTGTCTTCAATTCAGATTCGAATCATATTTCAACAATTTTATGACAAAGGTAATTTTTTTTAATTGAATTTGGGTAGAGTATCGCGGTGTGATCCCCGTGGGGATTTACTAACTATAAAAAATTGGCAACCAGTATTCCTGACTTTGGGAAAGCGGTAACGCCGACAACATAAAGCTTTTATGTGTTGGTACATTAAAATATTAGACAACTAAATTTTAGGCCACTAGTACTTTTCAAATGTCTTTAGTATATCGTGGGCACAGAGCACATTTCAGCACATAGTATTTTGTCAGACTAACTAAGGAATTATTTTTATTAATACAACAATTGCATTTATGAAAGGCAGAATTTTTTTTAATCCAGACCAAGGAATCGAAACCAAGAGTAAGAAATTGGCAAGAAATGTGTATAAAATTACTTTCATATCATTTACTAAATACCACTAAGGATATAAAGATGATATTATGTTTTTGCGAGTAAGTAAGATTGTACTGACAACCAAAGATTCTTCAGATACCAGTTCACATTTGTTTCTTAGAGTTTGTCTCCTCAAAATTCATCAACAGACGAGCCATTTAAAAAGCGCTGGAAACGCAGGTATAAGTTTGCTTATATACCACTGTTGAGGTACAACACAACTAGACACTTATGTTATTGTAAAAAAATATAACATCACAACACATTATCTTGGAGACAATTAAGTTTACGCTTATTAGGCTTTTCTTGTGTCGTGCTGATGTTCTGGTTTGCTGCATGTACCTACCTTAATTTTAGTTAATATATATTTGCAGTTTTAGATAATACCTCCTAAAAAACTATACACTTTTGCAGTTTATTTACTTGAAAAACATGCAATGTAATTAATTACTGGCTTACTGATTTATTCCAATTATAGTTTTTTACGATTTTTGATTCTGCTTTTTATAGGTATTATCTATAGTCGATTGATTGGTTTTTTGTATCAGTTAATTGTGTCATGTGTGTGTTTGAAAATGTTTTATTTTAGTATTGGAAATTATGAAAAAGTTAACATCTAACATGGTGAATGATATAAGTATTACTGGTATTTTTAACTCCGTTCTTCTACAGATTGTCTTAAGCCGTATAAGATTCCAATGTCAAAATCATCTGCACCATAATTAAAACAATGGTAAACTCTAATTAACTATAAAGCTACCACAACAGCTCAACCATATCATTAATAATCTATTATGAAATTAATTAACTCTACCGCGTTATTATTTTTATGGTAAGCATCTCAATAACTTTAGTAAAACCGTAGAAGGTTGAATGTTTTCAAAATATCGTTTGTTATCTCTGATAGGAAGAGACCAGACTCAAAAGAAAAATTGATAAGTTTTGTGTTGGCATTACGGGTTGGTGACAGGTTGTTTCAGAAGAGTTGTAAGTTTTCAACAAAAACTAGTAACAAATGTCCGAAAATATGACCCTAGTTGGTTTGGTTGAAGTTTTATCAGCAATTTTATGGAGACAGGACAAGGAAGTGAAAGAAATCGACAGTTCGCAAGGGCTTGCCGTGGACACGGAAAAAATGTGAATAAGGACACTGTACCATGGTGACTCCAACAAAACTGCTCCTTCTTTCCTTAGCAAAAGTAGCGTAATGTTATATAGCCTATAGCCTTCCTCGATAAATGGGCTATCCAAGAGTAAAAGATTTTTTATAATTCGGATCAGTAGTTCTTGAGATAATCGCGTTCAAACAATCTCTTTAGCTTTATAATATTAGTATAAATAAGTCCCTCGGGTCAAATGTGATCACGACTCATCTAGTTTACTCTTTTTAGACCTGTAGAAAACCTGAATTTCAAGCTATACGTATAATTTTAAGTTTTGAAATGTGTTCGTGTATATAATTTTATTGCAAATCTAAAGTACGTTTTACCCCTACAGTCATTCAAAGTTTAGAAATGTGTATGTCTTTATATTCTTTTCTTATAGGTAATTTTAATTATCACTTTATTTTAAATGTCTGTTCGGCATTTACAACAATTTACCTGCCTTTGTGGATTAGACTCCAACTCTAAACAAATTTCTGTGATCCATGACATGTTTTCCTCGAATTTGGCTGTACTATGCTGCGACGCAGAGATTGAATCCTAGTGTTAGCGTTATAAATAAAATAAAATTTACAATTAGTAACTTAAAATATAACGAAATTGCCAACATTTTTAAATAACCCTGTACGTACTTAATTATGTCGAGGTGAAAATACTTAGATCAAACGAGCGTTTGACCTCTGACCGCCAAAATTGCAGAACAAGTGGTTTGGTTTGCGGTGTTACTGTATTAAGGCTCGCGAGTGTTAATTATTTGAAGGGCTTAGCTTCCCTTCAATACGATCTTTATGTTAGATGTTGTGAAGTATCAGTGTCTTCAAAGAATTGATAGAATGCAAAATGTTACGACTTTTTTTTCACTTTTAATTTTGAGAGGTGTAAGGAAATTCGAAGAATTGTTTGAATAATATATGTTAGTCCGTGTGGTGACCGACGTTAAGAATACAAGGGTCGCTACCCCATCTAATCCCATGGGTGGCGTTAGAAGCGACAAAGGGATTAAAGTTAAGCAGATGCAACCAATGCCAAGAGAAGAAAAGCTCGAAATCAAATCATATACCATCCCGTCCGGCCAACGTGGAATAAGTAGGCCAAAACCTCAAATGGAGCCACATCAAAGTAGACGACCGCAGTCCCCGAGAGGCCTATATCCAGCAGTCGATCGATTTAGGATGATTCATTGATTGATTTGTTTAAGAGTTTATAAATATGACGTATTTTTTTTTAAAGACGACTCCCGCTTTTATGTACAAGCCCTGTGTCACGGGGGACTTTTATAAACATACAAGTCACGGACATAAATACCCAGACTCGAAACACAAAGCGGTGTCCCGTGTGGGAATCATTCGACGACAAGAAGATCATTCGTCGTGGGTTCGATAGGGCTTGTACCCTAGTGTAGCAGTCGGACACACTCGCGCCACAGAGGCAGTCAAATTAAATAAATAATAATAATAATATCTTGGGACAACTCACACAACGTCATCTGATCCCAAACTAAGCAGAGCTTGTACTATACTGGCAACCAGTCAACTGATAAACATACTTATATATTTCTAAATACATACATATAATAGATAAATTACACCCAGGCACAGAATAAACCATCGTGCTCATCACACAAAGTTTTATCCTGGGTGGGGATCGAACCCACGACCTCTTGCGTAGCAGTCGGACACACTCCCACCGCGCCACAGAGGCTGTCAAAATCCATTTAAATACTTCAACAATCCTACTAGTAAAATTTTAAATGCGAATGTTTGGATTGATCACGCCTGAACAGCTAAACAGGTAGTAAGGAGATATATAGTATAGTTTGAATTAACACATAAGCCACGTTTTATTAAGAAAATATGTACATTTCCTAAAGGATGGGTTATTATTTCAAAATTTCCACGCAAACGACGTCGTAGGCTGAATGGATACTGATAAAGTTGGCACTGGTATATAGTCTGCAATTGCACAGGATACTTTTATGCCACAAAAATGTACAGCTTCCGTTGGAGAAATGGGTATTTCAAAATTTCTATGCAAATGAAGCCACGGGCCATATAGTACGAGTAGTATATTTATGTGTGAATATGTTTGGACTAGATAATTTATACTTAGATAATATCGAGTATCTCTATACCGTCATTTTTGCATGTTTGTAATTATTATGCCGAGTGTTATTACTTAGTACTAGTGCAGAACTATGGTTTATCTTGATGAAAGGTTAGTGAGACACAATCTTTATATATTAAAGGAGAACCTGACTGATATAGTAGTAGGCCCTAAACTATAAAGGTTAGAAACTTGAAATTCTGCACAGAGATTCCTTTTATAACGTAGGGAAGCATTAAGAAATAATTTTTGAAAATTCACCCCCTAAGGGGTAAAACGGGGGTGCAAAGTTAGTAGGAAACTTTGTCTACAAACATCCACGCGGGCGAAGCCACGAGCGTAAGTACTGGGTACTTGAGTATTATACATATTTATTTTATTTAAATCGAATACTGAAAGTCTTTGGTGTACGATTAAAATATTTATTTATACAATTTAATGGATTAGGGTTTTAATTTTGTAAATATTTCAAAGTTATAGGTAAACTATTTTGTACCCAATAGAATGCCGCAAAGACTATGGCCGAAGCAATTCAGTCGTAACGTCGTCGTAAAAAAATAAAGATTCACAATATCTAAAGGGTTGTCAAAAGTGTGTGAGGTAGCCTGTTTGTAAGGTCCTTCATAGTTAAACAGCTTACGCAATCTCCTACAACTTCTGCGACAAACGTAAACCATGACGCACTATGACCTCAAGTCTATTCGGCACGCAGAAGTACAGACAAAGCCGATTCACACGGCCCTAGTTCAGAGGCAAGTCAGACGGACAGTCGTACCCGCGATACCAGCCAAGCACCACGCATCATTGCTTGGTACCACCGCGCTTCTAGGTCAAACGACCAATATACCATGAACTTTTTTATAACCAAACATCCAACAATGTGGTTTCAACTTATATTGGTGTTTTTATCATCATCTGCTTACGCTCAGTTAGATTTGCCGCCTATATCGAGTACTCAAAGGAATTATGGTGGATATGGACTTCTATCTAGTACTCCTGCCTCAATAAATTCTCCTGGAAATCAATACGACGTGAACAGGAATTTTCAATATAGCACTGCAAGGCCTGTTTCTTCAAGCCAAGGTCCAGGGGTTTTCCCAGTATCGTCCACGCCTTACAGTCTCAATCCCGATATAAACAATAATGGTTATCCAACATACGGTAACAATCGGAATCCTAGTTCTACAGGAAGGCCATATGATGAGAGGAACAGAGATGACTCTATAGACATTAATAATGATCCGAATTTTAGAAGAAACGATCCAAATTTTGTGAGAAATGATCCAAACTATGTAGGTACTAACCCTTACGATTTTAACAGGGGTGTTGATGGCAATACAATAGATGATAGGTTGCATCACGTCAATTTGCAGCAAGTTAGAGATTTTCTGGCTCAGGCCGATGATCAGGCTTCTAAGGAGTGCACCAATAACGTTGCTGCGCAATGGAACTTTGAGACTGACGTCAACGATGCCAGACAACACTCGGCGGTAAGTTTCATTATTTTTTTTATAACTTTATTAATTTTAATTTACAAGGAAGGAACACAATTAAAAAGAAACTTCTGACTAATTCAATTGCAAATTGAATTATTATCAAATTTATCTATGGATATGATTAATTAGGGATGAGTTATTCATTGGGTTTGAAGTAAAATCTTCTATTATAAAGATGGAACATTATTCATGCAGATTGGTTCATCGAGATAATGTACTAACGTAATTATCTCAATGGATTGGTTATTGCTTTAAATAGGATTTATAATGCTGCATACGTTAATATTTTGTAATTTTATCTTTTTATTAAGTTGGAAATCAGTCGCGTACTATAAAGATAAACATAACTAGTAATGTGAGTTTAAGGGTGCTACATTACTAGCAATCCTGTTAATCCCTCTAGCTTAGCTAAATAGCTTGTGTTAGGAGTGGGTTCACGTCGGTAGTATAATGGGTCGGATTCGAACCCGCGATCTTACTATTGCGAGTCCGATGCCTTGACCGTTACGCTACTGTCGCTATATAGAGATTTCGATATGAACCTACTACCGTCTGTATTTTAAATTTAATATCTCAACCAATACGATATCACCTTCGCACATAAAGCTACGATACTTTTAATAAGTATGTAACATTAAAATGGCTGTCTGTATTCCGTACAACAATTACCTACAGTCAAATGACTACTATTTGAGATCGTTATCAAATAAACAATGTCGGCACCGTAGTGTTTAAATGACGTGTCACATTTTATTTTATAATGCCCTGGGAACTTGTTGTTTTAATAGCAATTAAAGCCTTACTAAAATGCTCCTTGAAAAATGTTTTGAGTTACAAAAACATTTTGTTAAAAATAAAATGGTTATTCGAAAGTTTTGTAACTGATGAACATCAGAATTTACAGGTCGAGTAGGTCGTGTGGATTTTTTTGAGTATAACCTAAGTAGAAACTAAAACGATTGACTACAAAACTTTTAAAGTGCTACGATATTTAGTAATTAATTTCATGTAATGTACAATATTAATATTTTTTTAAATAAATAATTTAATGAGATCAAGAAAATAAATATATTTATGTATTATTATTGACATAATTGAAAAGCTATTACTGTCTACATTTATGTTTTACCAACAGACTACCTTAAAAATAGCTAAACGGATTTTCATAAAAATACCTAAAAAAAATACATTTAAATTCACCAATCCGAAGATGCATAAAGTGGAAACAAACAATAAAACTATTGCTTTTTTAATTAAAATATTTTCAATTAACTTTTTGTAAAATAAAATCTAAAGTAATCAAAACAACAAATTATAAAAATAATTTGAAGGCTAAAACAATTAGCACAATTTTAAAACAAAAATATAAAGAATAGAACGGTAAAATTTCTTTATTTGCACATGATGCATTCCCATAGCGCATAGAAAGTTTCCGGGTAGCAATTCCCATGCTTAGAACAATGTATGTGATACGATTCTACGATGTGCAAGCCTCTTCTAACTTTTTGTAGAGAGCCGGTATTGTCTCTAGTTGGAGATATTACGTGATGTTTTGTACTATAAGTTTCTAGATATCACAGAAATGAGTGTTATTATCTATGGTGTTATTAAACGGTGGTGTTTGTCGTGTTAAGTGATGAAGTGTGAAAAAATTTACAGTTGTGTGATAGAAAGTTCATTGATTGGATTGAGAAAGGTACAATGGATACCGATTATACAACATTGTGTGGTCTGATCTTAACTTATATTAATTTCATGAAAGGGAAATCTGTGCTCATATTTTCCCGTTATGATATTAGTATTGGTATTAATCGTTGTTTTGGGCTATTAAGGTGATTTATATGAAATTCAGTATAGAGCAGTCTAAAGTATGCGGAAGGATATGGGTTACGTTTTATAGTACAGGCTAAAAAAAAGAACGTGAATAGGGACTCTGAACTGTATAAAGTACCTACCCACTACTGCGACACAGACCTCTTTTCTGAGAGTGGCTAGGGATGATAATTCACTTCTCAGATCCACTGTGGATTTATAGTAAGTAAAAATGTTCATGTTACTTGATTGATTACGATTTTTTAGGACATCTCCTGCCATTGGGTACAAGCTCTGTGTGGCGAAAAATAAGGTTTATGCAATTAAACACAAATGCGCCACTGAGGTAGCTATATCTCTTTCGCACAAACGTGATATGTGTTTACCTGCAAGAACTCTACGCGTAATAGATTTATTATAATAAGATTTGTTTGTTTTGTCGATTAAAGCTATTTTTATACCACTAAATGAACAATAGAATAGATTTTTGATTTAGAAGCGGCGGTAGCTTAATGGCTAAGGCATCGGTCTCGTAATTGTGAGATCGCGGGTTCGTATCCTATCCATTATACTAACGACGTGAACCCACTCCTAACACAAGCCTTTGAGCTTAGCTGGAGGGGTTGACAAGATTGCTAGTAATGTGGGACTCAATCCCACATTGCTAATTATCTTTTTTTTTAAAAAAAAAAGAGTTATAACAGTATCAGTGCCACCTAAGTCTTTGTTTGGCAAAGATCTGAATGTCACCGTACTGCGCTTCTCGTTTAAATCATCAGTTCTTATTTACCTCGTATTTCCACTTGCTAAAGTAACCGAAACACAGTGATGTGTGACCATCACTATTTCGCAGAAGATTAACTGACACTGATGGTTCCCACCAAGATGGCTTATGGCTTAGACCTACCACCTGGAAGCCTACTCTAATTCAATGAAAACGAAGTTTCGATCAAAAATGACGTGGTGATATACAGAGTCAGCAACATCAATTCAATCTATTCGTGTCTGAAAATCTTCTATGGGTTCAGACTTCGTGTGCTTATCCAAAAATTAATTTGAATAGTCCCTCATATAGAAACTTAATAAATTTAACAAAACGAAAATTCGTGAATTTCGTTTTAGAGAAAGAGAGTAGGCCTACAGTTTAATATATAGAGTACATCTCAAAGTTATGTAGGTATAACTTAAGTATTTTTATGATTGATTTAGCAAGTTATAGCTACATAACTTAAGTATTGGAAGAACAAAACTTCCACAACAATGTTGTTCATAATCAAGATCCAATTAATATATTTCTTATAACACCTGTCGTGGGAACAAAATAACTATAAATGTAGGTCGTGACTAGATTCAATATTTTCTAATGGGGCGTTTTTTGTATTGACGACCTTATTACCGGCCGATATCTGAATATTGTTGACCAAATTTATTGATACTGTGAATTAATTGTTATCTTGCGTTTTTTGTTTGTGTGACCTTGTATACGTTATTACATGGCTGCCTAGATGGCGCAGTGGTAGTATAAGTGCTTCGTAAGATGTTAGGGGTTCTGCAAGGGATAAAACTTTGCCCGGTATAGTTTATGTTTGTTATTTATTTGTTTTTATAGTCCTCTGTGAAATTGACGAGCAGGCGTTGCTCTATTTAATGTAAGTAAATGTAATTAAACAGAACGTATTTAATACTACTACTCTGCTGAATATGTGTCTCATTAAAGGATAATTTTCATTCTTTTACTAATCGGACATGATTGTATATATGTATTTTGATGTGCCTAATGTCAATTTCCTTCAGAATTTTTATTCGCGTATTATCGGAATATATATTTAAGAAAATGTTAATTTCTGATCGTTAAAATGGTTTTATTACTTTACCAAGTATGTAATTTAAACACAAATAACAAAACGTTACACGTTGTAGCGACATATTCCTGAAAATTTCAATATATTCAAAATAAGGAAGTTCTGAGTCCCTAAATCTATTATAGAATTTTATAAGCTACGGGTCTTAATCGCGTATATGTTTTATTTTAAATCTAACTAAATTCTTAGACCTAGAAAGCTGGGAGACACTTCTTTTGCGATATAGATATAATGTAGAGGGAGAATAGGGTATAAAGATTTCAGTAAATTTGAGCTATGGGGGAGGAAAGTTACTTATAGTATTTTAATTTAGTTTTCTTTCATTTATAAACGTTTACATTAACCAAACACACTGGTTCGTTCAATAAAAATATTTTTGTAAAGAAAGATATGTCTATGAGTTTCTTGGCAGCTTCATCTTATGCGCTTTACATTTGGAACTAACGCCTAATTTTTTTTTTCAAACATGTCATAATTCTATTATTCTTTAAGAATGTATTAATTTGACGTTTTCAAGCTATGGACTTATATTATTATTTTGTTTTATTTTGCATTATATTTATAATAGGTATAGTGTACAGAAACAACAAAATGGTGTAGGATAATATTAAAAATGGTTGCAAAAGCTCTATTTCATCAGATTAAATGCGCAAAATCTCGGGTATTGTCACCACCATCGATTGATTTGTTCACTAACATCCGTCGTTGCGTCCATTGTACTATATACACCATAACAATGGGGTTTCGATGGTGTCACACCGATCATGGCCAGACTCTTTTGTTCTGTAATTGATTTCGAACGTTGTTTAAATAATGAATTTAAAGTGAAGTTCCTGATAATTGTAAACTAAAATAAAGGGATTTGGTAATAAAAATTCAGGTCATTGAATAGCGTCTATTTAGAGCGTTTTTTTGGGTTCCGTAGCCTAAATGGCAAAACGGAACCCCTATAGTTTCGTCGTGTCCGTTTGTCTGTCCTCAGGTTAGCTCAGAGACCCTTAGTACTAGAACGCTGTAATTAAGCACGGATATATATATTCTTATTTTTCATTTCCTATCTCTTAGTTACGCCGACAAATTGACAGAATTAAATCTTGGAAAATATGTTTTTTTTTCGGCCCTACACATAAAGTGGGTGTTTTTTTTCTCACTTACCCCATCGTGTGAGGTGTCGTTGGATAGGTTTTTTTTTTTAATATTTTGAAGTTGTAATTTTTTTTTTTATTTAGGGATCAGTTTGTGAATTATCAAGCCTTAACGTGCAAAGGGGTATGCCCACCAGCAGTATCGCTAGTATTTACGTTGTGCCACAAGTTGATGAAATCTATAATTCTTGTTTCTAATTATAACGTTATTATATAATGATATGGAGTCTCACATTTGATTTTCTGTGGTGTTTTACAATTGAATGTTACAAATAAGTCTTCTGGTTGATGCAAGCAAAGGGATACGAAAGGAATTCAGAAAAATTGAGCTCTAAAGGGTGAACAAACTAAACTTAGCCTCGGACTAAAGCTAGTTTATAGCTAGGTTGTTTTGTATAGATATGCGATAATACTTAGACCTCTACAATCTTACCCCTTATTTATAATAAATTAGCCGACGTTTTAAGAGCATTTTAACTAGCGAATGTTTTGTCTTCCTCTAGAAGACATCTCTGCCACAGTGGCGCGGTAGAGTGTGCGACTGCAGTGTCCGACTGCTATGCAAGAGGTCGTGGGTTAGATTCCCACACGGGACACCACTTTGTGTGATTCGCAAATTGTTGTTCCGAGTCTGGGTGTATTTTGTGTCCGTGACTTGTATGTTTGTAAAGTCTCCGCGATACAAGGCTACTGCGGGAGTCGTCGTTTTATATAAAAAAAACAATGAAAAAAGAAAGTCAACATTTTCACTAGTTGTTAAAGTTGTTGTTAAAGTCCTTTTAAAACATCTACTAATTTATTATGAACTAGCGGACTGCTCGCGGTTTCACCCGCATATTTCCCGTTCTCGTGGGAATACAGGGATAAAAAATAGCCTATGTCACCCGGGGTTAGTGTAGCTTCACAACGATGAAAGAATTTTTCAAATCCATCCAGTAGTTTCGAAGCCTATTCAATACAAACAAAAAATCAAATCTTTCCTCTTTATAATATTAGTATAGATATAGATAAATATAGATATAGAAGTATAGATAAGGAGGCAAGTCTACACACTAATAACTACAGTGTTAGTACAGTGTGATTGGCACGTGCAAATAATTAAAATTGTTGCAATGTCAACCATTGTCATTTGACATCACAAACAAAAGTCAACCGCGCGACATTCAAAATGTCGTCCTATAACCTATAATATCTTGACCTATAAGGCTTACAATATAATAACAATAAGATAATTCATTAAGCCAAGGTTTTTTATTGTATTCTTTATTGTTAGGGCTAAGTATATGGTAGCCTGTAATTGGTTTGTGGCCATAGTAGTTGCGTTGACGACACTTGTTGTTTAGAAATGTTATTTAATGTATAACGTAGTATGTGTCCTACTTATTTCCTGAATGAAGACGCCTTTTTTAAGCGACTTCAAAAAGAAGGAAGTTCTTAATTCGATTTTTTTTTTTTTAAATTTATGTTGTCATTCGATTACTCGCAGAAGGGTATACTACCAGATTGGTCCCATTGTCATCAAAGTTCGGATCTGATGATGAGATCTTGGAGAAATCGAGGGAACTCTTCAAATATTAAAGGCACACCTAAAGTAGTTTGGGTATATTTTGTTGTAATTCGTGCATTTACTCTTAAAAAACACCATTGAGTGAAATGGAACTGATGATGAAGACCACAGATAACCAGCGGAACTATTCAATAATAAATATTGCGGGTTGCGATCTGGGTTGCGATTGCGAAGTCGGTTTTTATTTTTTTGTAAAAAAGTTTTTATGTTTTAGTAGGTTTATACCGAGAAAATCGAAGGATTAGAAGATGTAAAGCAACGTTACGTCACATATGGGTGGGTGGGTGATGGGTGGCTTATGACAAAAAATGTCACACGCCTCTATTTCTCAGAGAGCACATATAGACATCGGTCCAGCGCATGATCTCTAACCGGAATATGGAAGTGAGGGAACAGACAGTGTACTTTGTCCCAAGTCCATTGATAGGTCACTATTTTCTTAAAGATAACATGGTAAGCCCTTAGTCTTGCTTCTAATTTCTCATTTGTTTCGTCATATTTTTTTTAATTTAATAACACGAAATATCAGTGCCGAATCGAACAAATTTTCAGTCGAACCTTGAATTATTTCGTGTAAAAAATGTAATTTTTACTTATATAATAGAAAATTGCATCTAAAAAATATCTTATTGTATTGTGACGTGATTGGAAGTGAAGCACGTAGTTGCTAAAAGGATTTTCTTTGTTCGAAAACAAAAAAAAATAAGACCATGGTTAGAGATGGTAGTATTATCTGCGTTCTAAACGTGTCAGTTTGTCAAGCTAGGAAGTGTTGAATGGACATATTAGAATTGTATTAAACCTCACACATCTATTAGAAATAAGTGTGTACTGGGTAGTTGGTTTTCAAAATCAAAATAGTCTCTTTTCATGAAATGTCAAACCCACGCTGTGTAGAAATTTGTATGTAATAACCATCGAGATAATGATCGCACTGTAAATTGACCCCAAGACGAGTAGGTACATATTGCTACTACTCTAAAAAAGTTCTAAATCTTATGAAAAGACAAGCTTCTATCTCTACACGCCCTAACCTAATACTCTCTGATTCTCATCATAACGTTTAGCTCTCTGCGTTCAATTCATAAGTTCTCTATAAACCCTACACCGCAGCCAAAAAGTATGGCTTGGTTGTGTTTCCACATGGTTATGTTATCGCGGCGATGTAACGAGTAGCTGAGCACGAAAAAAAGTTACCGTGTTGCCGTTTCGCCGCCCGTCGTGGAACGTGGCCCTCTTACAGCGAGAGCGCGGCGAGTGCGCTGTCAAACGCAGGCGTCCCGTGTCTCTTACAACAAAACTCTTGCATAAACTCTACTCACGGAAACGCGGCGAATCCGTAAACGGGTAGCGACGATACGCTAGCGGCTAATAATCGCTCGTTCTTGTAGACTATGAGATGATAGAAGAGCGGAATCGTCGCGATTCTCTCGGCCATGGAGACGGCCCCTAAGATGTGTAGATATTTTTTCATGACAACAAGTTCGTCAAAATAGAGATTTGTCTTATTATAAATCTAGAACTTTTAGTTACATAAACATTTTATTGATTTGAATATTCTAACAAAATATTAAACTAACATAAAGATATTACGACTTGAAATGATACGTGAAGTACAGGTTTCCTAATTCTTATGTTATTTGTGTGCTAATCCTAGCTTTCAAAGTTCTGGTCACTGAAAGAAATACTAAAGGGTGATTTCCCCATCCATTTAAAGAGGATAGTGATGGATACTTGCATCCTACCGACGCTTACCTATGGGTGTCAGACTTGGACATTCAACACCAAAATAAAAACAAAACTGGTTTCGAGTCAAAGGGCAATGGAAAGAAGCATATTAAAAGTGAGGAAATTAGACAAGATAAGAAGTGGACTTATACGACAAAAAACAAAGGTTACTGATGCCCTACATTATGCACTCAGTCTAAAATGGCGATGGGCGGGGCATCTGGCCAGATGCACAGACAAGAGGTGGACAACAGATGCAACAAGATGGACTGGCCCGAATGGCAAGCGACGAAGAGGACGGCCTAAGCGTAGATGGGCTGATGACCTCATAGCTGTCATGGGGGTGGAATGGATGTCAAAAGCAATTGATAGAGATAGCTGGAAAGAGCTGGAGGAGGCATATACCCAGAAAGGGGTCCACATCCAAGAAATAGAAAAATTATTCAATTAATTAATTTATTTATATATTTTCAAATGTTGCTCATTTTTTTGTTGCACAAAATTAAATGAATTTATTAAAAACCAAAAATAATATAATGTATTTAGTGAATAAGAAAATGTAATATTAGTGTTTAAATTTCTTTTATTTCATTTTTATTTGATTTCTAATTGATATTAAATAATAATACTATGTAAAATTAAATGAAATTGAAACAATAAATTAATGTATTTTATGGTTAATTCTAATTATTTTATTAATTCGTTTTAGTAATTATTATTAGTATGTTATTAGTTCAATGATGTTACGAGAAGTGCATGATTTTGATTATATCTATTTAAAATGTAATAAATGTATTAAATTATTAATTAAAGTTTGAAATGATAGTTAGTTTAAAGTTAATTAATTTATGCATGATTGGAATATGTTAATATTAATTAATTACCTATATTGTAATTACAAAATGTTAATGGATATGGAAATAAATGCTTTATTATTATTATTATTATTTATTATTAATCCTAGCTTTCACACCAAATGTTAGCTTTCTATGACTTCTGGAAGTACCCTAACGGTTTTGCATATTATCAGCCTGTGACCCAGGGATGAAATCTGGGTATTTCAGATATTAATAATTTATGATGTAATATAGTTATACCTTTGAAACTTGGCATGTTTAATAAACTTGGCATATTAAAATATCCTGAGAATCTGAATTTTCTAGCACTATCCAGACAAAATCTATAGGGTTACAAAAATACGACGAAACGCTTCAGGAAAAGGTAGGTAGTGGCCTGCGGTTTCACTGTCTCGTTTTGGCGGGGGCACTACCGTGCCCCCTGATAGATAACACACTATGGCGTTCTAGCTGCTATATTAAAAAATGTAAAACAACAAACAATGATTTTAAAAGCCTTTGCAGACCTACTGTTGCCTGGTTTGTATAAACTAATATATTTTTAGTCTGAATAAAATAAGTCTGAATACTTTCACGCATCACCCAAATCATCGTCGATTTTTCCATAATGAGAGTTACAAATGAGGATATATTTTAGGACCTCAACTTAGGATATTGATATGGCATATATTGATATCAATATTCTAACTTGATTCAATTGAATCAATATTCGAGAGGAATATTGATTCGATAGAAAAATATGATCTTTGTAAAAATTAGAACACTAAACTACGGAATAAAGACTACATAAGGAACGCGTAACTACGTCACAATACTTTAGCAGAAGTATTTGATAAATTTCTGCCTTCACCTTGGCTTGATTTCAACGGCTTTCATGGCCAGTATTATAAAGTGATGTCATATTTTATATCTCTATATCTTACTTCAGCTGCATTGTTTTTCCTTTTGCGCATTGAACTCTTTTCTTCATCATACATTTTTATACATACTTATCTAAGACTATATTTTTGCAATCGTGATTTTTTCCGTATTTAAGCAAATCCTCTTTGTAAATCCTCTTTGAATGGAATTTTGTTAAAAAAGGTTTGTTAATGATACTTTTATTCCAAGGCAACATCTCAAGCTTACTTTAGTTGCTTGATTATCATCAGCCAGCCTATCGCAGTCCACGGCTGGATATAGACCTCTCTAGTTACTTGATCAATGAATCAATAGTCAAGTCATTTTTTTTTGCTTAAATACAAAAAAATGTGTCGTCGAAATTCCAAAATTTAACAATCAAAATTATTTTACACTCCTTTCAGCAATAAACACAGCAATACTCTTAGTTTCTAGTTATATGTAAACACAATGTTAAAACATTACCTGCTTTTCTTCTGGTGCATTCATAGGTCGGTTTTCTATCAATCAATGTATTTTTTTAGGCAACTACTTATTTATAAGACATAAAATACTAATTACAAATAAATTTAAAATTGTGCTTATATTGCACAATTTTCTAAAATTAACAAGTTAATAATCCGATTGTCGTAGTGAATCTATAGAAACTTATAATTATTTTCCATCAATGCTGATTTAGTCTTAACTTCTAATCCTGCATACAACTTGAACAAATCTGAATACAAGTTGTATAGAGGTTTGTTCAAGTTGTATTCATTTTTCTAATAGATTCGCGCCTGTGGTGGTAGTGGTGGGCTACTCTTTTAATTTGTTTATTTCTTTGCGTTTATTACTTATAGAACAGTGGCCCGACTTTATGGTATAACTTACCCAGTTTAAGTTTAGTATAGTACTAGCTGTCCCGCGCAACTTCGTATGCGTAATTTCTCCCCGTTTTTGAAACATTTCTCGTCGCTTCACCGCTCCTATTAGTCGTCGCGCGATGTTATATAGCCTATAGCCTTCCTCGATAAATGGGCTATCCAACAACAAAAGAATTTTTCAAATCGGACCAGTAGATCCTGAGATTAGCGCGTTTAAACAAATAAACAAACAAACAAACTCTTCCGCTTTATAATATTAGTATAGATAAATAATATGTTTTTGGAAATAATAACATGTTTAGAATAAGTTAGAAGATTTTTTTAAAGTTTCGTGTTTCAATACGATGTCCGTTGAGCGAGTTCATAATGACGTTTTATTTTGACGTGATAACGTTTTATTTTATAAATTAATGATTGGGTGCATGCACGAAAAAGCGTCACTATCCGTCACGTTCCGCCTGCTGATAGGCGGCTATATAGCGGCCGTCGGGCGCATGCGCCCGGGCCCACAAAAGCTGTCAAAAACATGGTTGTTTATTACTATGTCATCCATGTTAATGCCGCTTGCAGCGACTTGCGATACAATTAGAAATTAATAAAAAAAAACCTATCACAGGCATCGTTGTTTATTACTATCATCAATGTTTTATTATGACGTAAAATTGTCGTCCGTAAACCGACTTTACAGGCAATCATTTTTTAAACCTTTACTTAGATTAGATATTGACAGGTGTCAATATTCGATACATCATTTTTTTATATTTATTTACAGTACAGCTACATTACATCATGTCATGAATCAGGCTGAGATCTATAGAATGTGCTTAGGCTTGAACAAACTCATCTTAGAAATATCCTGCTACGTAGCAATCCCTTGAAGTCATATGGAACACTCATTGGGTAATACACAAAGGAAATTTTCAGTGAAAATCTACATAGCCTTGTGATTTTCACTGTATGGTCAGATTTGGTTAGCGCAATAAAGTCAAGTGACACATCATATTTACATAAACATGTTACCTTTTTAGCATTATTAGCGTGGAACATACCAACATTGCCCACTATTTTCGAATAATTTCAATTTTAATTATTTGTTATTTTTCTTTTATTTTTTATTTTATTTTTCTTCGTCAGCTACAACTGTAAGATCATGCGCATGTGTTAATATTACTAAATTTCAATATTTGTTTGACTTTGTTGGCGGGCAAACTTATCTTGTGTTTTAGCCAACTTTACCCACACTGATTTTTGACGCAAGTATGGCCTGTATGTAGATGACATAAAAACTAGTTTAATAACTATGGTAAACCGGTCGTTTACTTTAGGAATGCAAACGCCACTATGAAAAATTTCTTAAAAAAATGACTGGGCAATGTTACCCTAATGTTATTTTATTTTTTCATACAACCTACGCTTCGCTTTTCAAAAGTGCAAGGTTTTCATATGGCAATTCTTTTTTTTCTTTATGCTAAGAATTTATATGTTTAGCTAAATAAAACGAAAAATGTAGAAAAATGTTTTACGATTTTTTTAATAAAATTTAAAATTACATATTGTTTTAGTTTTAATCGAATCTAAAAGCTAAAAGTGAAATATTCTCATAAATATTTTAGTGGCCTATCGTCGATCGACTCAGTCGACCGACTGATGGCTGCTTAGCAATGTCTCAGTGAGGCGCGGATTTTCTACTACCCTCGTCTTCATAATTTTTGTTATTCGTACCGTCGGTACTTCTACACACTACCTACACTTACGACGGCTTTACAGTAAGGCGCAGTGTCATTGTTATGTAGAAAGTCAGTATCATAGTAATGGCGGAACTCTGAAAATGGTCTCAGCTCAGAAACTCCAAGTCAAAGTACTTTATTCACTTAGGTTACAAAAAGCAACGCTTATGAACGTCAGACAAAAATTGGAATAGAATGATTCAACATTTACTGCCAAATTCGCAAGAGTGAAGCCATGAGAAAAGAACTTGGCAATAAAAACTCACTTTGTTATAATGCCAATTTTTACCAAATATTTCTAACAACGTTTTTCTTGGTATAGTGCAAACCTGAAAGTAGTTTGCTCAGAATCAGTAACACAATCCAATGGGGTAGTTTTTGGACCATGTTATAAATTTCAATTAATTAATATAAATAATTATTAATTAATCAATCATTAATTATTTCATTAATCATTCTAACAGTTCAATCCTGTTCACAATGTGATGTGAAATGTTATCATCACTTACTTTTCAATTATCACGTACATGGATTACGTACTACGAGACATAATAAGCAAAGAACATAAGAAGCGATAGCGCGAAGAAAACAATGAATGGCTTCTAACTTTTTCTTTCTTCTTTTTTTTATTTTTTTTTTTATAATATGATTTCTAAGAAGTAATATTTTTTATATGATTTCTAGAAGTAAAAATCTTGTTGGGGTATCTGAGCTTTGCAAAGCTCAGTCATACCAAAAATAACCTTGCAAATAGTTATGCTAGTAAGGTGCTGCAACCATTACACCATGAAACTCACGCAAACAGTAATCAAAATATAGTAAGAATAAAAAAAAAGTTTTTAAAAACAAGCTATTATATAAATAAAACTTTTTCTAGGTACTTATTATATTTGTTATTTTTTAGTTATCATTTTGGATTTAATATGACGTTGTATTGTTTTCGTGTTCTCCTCAGCAAGCCCTTTCATTTGACACCCATACTGTGGTAGTGCAGAAAAAATAACTTGTCCGCCATCTTGGATGATTCGCCATATTGGAATTAGAATGACGTCACATAGCTAAGTATGCATTGTCATCCAAAATAAGCCTGTATAGGTACCAAATTTTAGCTCCATCCGATTTAAAATTCGGTAGCAAGATTCCACCCGGACAAACATACATATAAACACATTATAAGTTAAATAACAAATAAAAGTTTGTAATAGTAAAAAAAGGTTTGTAAATGTTACTTTGGCCACCAAGGCAACATCTCAAGCTACTTACTTTATTATATTGTGTACAAATCGCGAAACTTCTTACTTTAGTTGCTTGATCAATCAATCAATAACCGAGTCATTCTTTATTGTTTAAATACAAAAAAGTATCGTCGAAATTCCAAATTCATCACCAGTTTCTTCTGGTGAATTCGGGCAAAGACGGTCAGTTTTAAATCAATTATACAAATTATTCATAGATAAAGACATTTATTTTTTTATAAGATATAAAATACGTATTACACAAAGAAAAGGTAAGTATAATTTTCTAAAGTTAATTAATCCGATTGGCGTAGTGAATTTGCATAATCAATATTTTCCTTATTATAGTTATAAAATAGAGTATGAATAATAACTTAAATAGAGCTACTTAATAGTACCATTAGGTAGACGGTTGCGATTTAAATAAAAATATTTTTACGAGTGTCCACTAATGAGTACATTTTTAATATAAATATAAACGTAAAATTATAAATTACAAAAAGCAATTAAGTACATTAATCAGTACATACAAAATGAAAACTATTTTAAACAATACATGAAGATAACATTAATGCTTAATGTGGTGTCTTGTGATGCGTCAAAAGTATATCGGTTCCATACAATTTACACATTGATGCAGTGTGGTGTGTTGCAGTGCGATCTGTCCTGACACAAAACAAAAGACACCTCTCTCTTTATTTTTTAGCTGCTGTTCCTCACATTTCGTTTCTTTGATCTATAAGAGACTTGACTTACTTGATTTATTTACAAAAGAAAATAAAATTTACACATGATGCAAACATAAACTCATTCGAATTGGTACGTGCATCAGTGTCGTCTGACTACATCAATAATTACCTCTTTACTATAATTTATTTAATCTATATTATAACAGAAACACATTACAACCTTTTATTATATAATGTTCCTAATCCGGCATCTAAAAGTTGATTAAAGAAATTGAAGCAAAGAACTGTCAAAAAGTACGGTCAAATGGACGTACTTTTTGAGAGGTAAGAAGACTCCTATCAGATGTTCTAGCCATAGTTATTCTAGCGCGCCATTTTCAACGATTGTCAAACGTCAAAAATAGTAGCTTTATTTTTTTATAATCTTACTGAGAGAATGCTCCATCCAGACATAATTTAATCAAAGATTATAAGCTACATCATAGCGCTTAAAACAGCAATATCATACGCGGCGCCTATCATACATGTTTTGGTAAATATCACGAAATTTCTCTAAACATACCTTTCACTAGCCATAAATATAGGCTGCCAATTTAGTCTAAATCTGTACCCTTTTTATTTGTAGTTGCGTTTTAAATTTACAACTTGGTAATTTTATTGGGTTTAGTTTTTTTTTCCTTTTTCTTCGTACAATTATTTTCTGTTCGTTTTATCCTAATTATGCTGTCATCAGTTGAATAAATAAAATTACCATTTCTTTCAATAGCTAATCCAGTAATATTGTTAATTTTAGCTACCTCTACGACTTTACGACCGATGTAATTAATTGCACTCGACGTCGAGAAGTATAGTTTATTTTTGACATCTGATGAAAAACCGGTTACTTCATAATTACCTAATTTGGTAACCTTTACACCGGCATTATAGCGATAAAGTCCGGTTTCATTACAATATACTATATTTCCGTTTTCATCAACAGCTATCTTTATTACTTTAGTAGTGTCCAATAACACTGAAATGTACTTATCTCTGTACCAGTATGTTAGGCCTTTAGGATAGGTAGTGATATACAATCCATCGTTGTAAAACATTTGCCATACGCTTCCATTTACAATATTTATTTTTTTTGCAATGTTCTTAGTCCAATTAAATATATAGACACCATCATCACCTCCTAGATATACCACTTTGTTTATATTATCAACAGCTGCTGCAAACCCTCCTTTAACTTCCTTAACATGTACTATTCTTTTACTGTCCAAGTGTAAATATGCCATTTCAAATATATAAAGTGTGTTATTAATAATAGTTCCTTTTCCATTTCGGCTGAAGAATAGTGTGTTCTTATCATAATCTATTGCCAAGTGATATGGTGCATCGATATTATTTAGAATAAATTCTTTCTCATAAGTTACGTTGTTACTAATTGTGCAATTCTTGTGTAATAAATTGATAGATTGTGTCTTAGCAAATGCTAGTGATACTATTATTAGAAGAAATTCCATCTGAAAAAAAGCATAACATTTAGGACTTACGCTAAAATGTATACTATCGGAATATATTTTACATCATTATTAATTCTGGCAACGACTATATAAGAATAGACGATCTATAAGAATTCAAATTAGAATTGAAACTTGCGGCCATTTTTTGCAGGGTAAGAGGTTGAAGAGACTGAAAGTAGAAATAAACCAATCGCGTCGATTTCCATTATCGCTATTCTCGCGCCAAAGACACAAACGCAAAGTGGTGTCAAAGCGGGACAAAAAACAAATAGTAGCTTGTACGATTGTTAATTGTAAGGCTTCATTACCCATAATAATTACTATGTTATATTCATAAATAGCAAACGTTCATAATAACACTAGTAACATTAAAATGTTCGAACAAATCATAATATAAAAACAGAAATTAAACAAAACAACAATATATATATATATATATATATATATATATATATTTATATATATATATATATATATATATATATATATACCGACTATATCCATTAATTTCCTTTTGGCTTTGGTAGTCTTTAAACAGTTAAGGGTTAAACACTTGTAGATGAGGGTAAAAGTACGCATGCATCTTATTACCTTCGTACTTTTATCCTTTTTTAACGGCTAACAAAACAATTCTCGCCAGTTCGGATATAAATTATGTTAGATTGGGATATTTGTGTGCAATCTTTAAATTATAATATCATATTGAATCAGTAAATCAAACTTACCTCGAAAACAACACGTATAAGACAACCAAAATCTTTTCTATGTTGCAAGGTATACACAAATTTCATCGCGGTTTTTAATTTTTGTTCTTTTATGTCCAAAGACACAATGCCGTTATCGGTCCAAGCGCCAGCGCTCCTGTAGAGCTCCCTCCCGCACTCACCTCCGCTTAAAGAAAACAACACTGCGAACTTTTACCCACTATGTCCTTTTACTCTGAATTACTCTACCTCTTTACAATATTAGTATATATATTAGTTTGAATTTACAAAATCCTTAATAAAAAAGACAACGCAACGTGCTTATGCCTTTCAATAGGTGGACCAACGACCTAGTGATGATCACGGGAATCCTTTTTACAAGGAGGTGCAAAATTGATCTGTGTAACCATTGGGGTAGGCCTTCAGAACATAAGAAACATGTCTATCGTCAGATGTCTATTGGCTGATGATTAGGTGCGGAGTTTGCCTTACGCCGGCTCCACACGTTGGCATTCGGTCCCAACGCCACTCGTCAACTCGTCGTAGCATTGGCGCCAATATTAGGACCAGCATTATTCTAGATACACACGTTGGACGAGTGGCGTTGACACCGTCGTTGGGGTCAACGTGTGGCGCCGGCAATAGTGGGGTCATTGTAAGGCTGAAGATGATACGGGTGATATGGCGGTATCTAAGTCCTGGTCATGACGATGTACCTACAGGAAAATGTAATTTACATAAAATATTAAATCTACAGTAATACAATTTTACCTTGCTAATATCTTTAGCACACGCTACTACATTTTCACACAACCCACACGTAACACTGCTAATTGATGACAAAAGACGATCCTGACCTTACACTCTCAAAAACTACACTATCACTTCAAATTAGGACTTTATTTCAAAGACAATAGAGTATAAAATAATTTGAGATTTTGTTATTGAGACGTCAAAGTATGTTGGTATTATAGTGCAAATGGATTGTACGTTGCACTAAATTGCTGCCGCTTTGTGCGCTGTAGGTTGTAGTACATTTTGTTTGTAAACTTGAACTACTTTCGACATGAATGGAGTTTTTGTTGTGTTATATTGGAATGTGAGTTTGGTTGTTTGTTTGTTAGCTGGTGATATAAAGGTGGTTCACAGTGGTGAATCAAATGTTTTTTTTCCCAAAATGAGAAACTCAAAATTATTGTTTGGGAAGGCTCATTAAGAAAAGTATAATTCAGATACTTTGGGGACGTTTTGATTCCCTTAGCTGCTTAGCTTAGCTTAGCTACCCTAGATTTATCACTGGATTTATTGTTTTAATTGTTGAATGAAATATCACTGCTATTAATGACGAAAAATCAGCTACTGTACGAGATGTGAACCAAAAGGATGTAGGCAACGCTGAGCTGAACCAGTCTGCCCGTGACCACAGCCGTTGCAATACGGTCGAAATGTCGGGCAATAAAGTTAAAGTTATTTATCTTAAAATATTAACGCGATTAAGACCCGTAGTATCTATAATATTAAAATAATGGAATGGGTCAAATAAGCTCATTACAAAAGTCAAAACCTGTTTTATTTGCGCAGAAAGCGAACTAAGATAGGGTAGATACTTTGATTAAAGTATGATTACTGCTTTCGATTATATGAAATTATTCTTTATTGTATGCACATACATAAGTACGTACATAGATAGGTTAATAAACGCATTTACAAACGGATAAAACTGTAGCAGGCGGAAAGACATAAAAAAAAAATCTTTATTCACTTAGGAAGCAAAATACTACACTTGTGAAAAGTCGATTCTACATTACAAAAGTAAATCGTTTATTCATACAAACATAAAACATTTTTAAAGTAAGAAAAATGATTGTTATGCCATAAAATAAAAAGTACAGTATTTATTATAAACAGCAGTCAATACTTTTTTATTATTCATTGATTATACTCTTATTACATATTTATATCCTTCAAATCAATCCACTAATTCAATATATTTTTATATATATTTTTTTTAAAGTATCATGCTCTATTTGCGCTGACAAATTTGTTAGTTTATAAACTGCTGTCTAAGAGAATGTTTATATAACACAGATGAGATAACTTCATCAGCTTGTATCAGCTCTAGTCACTTGGTTGAAGAGTGAATCTTTGCAACAGAAAGGAGGTACTGGTCATTACGTTTTAGCATTCGGTGAACACTTTTTTGGACTCAACTGATTTTCTAATTTATATTAGGCTAACTGACCCGCGCAACTTCGTCTGCGTCAATTTTCCCCGTTTTTTCAACATTTTTCATTGCTGCTCTGTTCCTGTTGGTCGTATCGTAGCGCGATATCATATGACCTAAAGCCTTTGTCGATAAATGGGCTATTCATCAGTAAAATATTTTTTAATTTCGAAACCCTAGTTCCTGAGATTATCGCGTTCAAACTAACAAACAAACTCTTAAGCTTTATAATATAAGTCGGTATAGATTTTCCACTGGTCTAATTTAAGACGATCTCATTTTAAAGTTATGCTTTAATTTCGTCGCAAGGTCGCGGGTTCGAATCCTACCCATTAAACTACCGACGTGAACCCACTCGTAACACAAGTCATTGAGTTAAGCTGGAGTGGTTAGGTTGATTGCTAGTAATTTGGGACCACAATCCCACATTGCTAGTTACCCGACGTTTCGATCGAATTGCATCGATCGTGGTCACGGGTTGCCTGATTGCAGCTTAGCGATGTCTCCGCGAGGCGCGGGGTGTTTCAACTACCTTCGCCTGGTCTTGATAATTTTGATAATTTGCACTGTCGGTACTTCTACACACTACACTTATAAAGTCTTTACATTGAGGCGCGGTGTCGTTCTTCATAACAGGCTTCCAAGATGGTGAGAGCCAGCATCCATCTTCTCGGTTGAAATTCTTGTACTTCTTGATCTCAACTGCCTCGCGTTTTATACTGGAATAATAGTGGCATATCGTGGAAAGTACCTGTGGCTTATGCAATTCTATCCAGTGTATTTATTTGAGTATTTGGTCCTGATTCCAACAAATGCTTTGCCTAATTTGAGAACTAAAATCTCTACAGCCAGTAAGGTCAACTCACTCTAACATACAGTTCTTTCTTAAACAGTTTAATTATAATAAATTTTCCTCATTCAAAATCACCAGAAGCCATCGTTTTGGTTGCGAAACCAACAGTATGGGAATGTCCTCTATCATTGACAATGCACACACGCTTGTGAGAATTAATAGACGTCTTATTATTTTGTTCAGTCGGCATTGAAGCGGCTACTGTACGGTAAACAAAACTTTATTTAGTAGTATATGTACTGTTTGACGTGATAACGTCTTAAAAATCGATGACGGGGTGCACGCACGAAAAAGAGTCACGTAGCAACGGTCTCGTTATTGATTGGCTGCTAGGCAACGGTCACGTTATTGACGTGTTGCTAAGCAATGCGAATGGCGATTCCGCCTGCTGATAGGCTGAAGTATTGTAGGTTGTGGGTCCACTAAGGCTGCCACAGACATGGTTGGTTATTACAATGTCATAAATCTTTTGGTAATTGCACCGACATGCGATTCAATCTGAAAAAAAGTGTCACAGGTTTGCCAAACTTCTTGGCAGTATATGATTAGGTATAAATGAGACAAAAGATGTAGTATAGTCTGGTTATAATTATCCAAAGGTGCATCTTATATACTAACGACTTCGTGTTGATAACAGATAGTAGAAACATTTAATAGATACTGAACGTGCGATAAGGAACATAAGATTGTGATGTAGATTGTAGATACAGCACAAAGATATTGTACTGTAACAGTACACCCCCCTTTAAAAAAAATTATGGTAATAGTGTTTACAATATAAATTTGACCTAGACCTTACTAGTTATTTGCTGATGTATATAAATAATAATGCTATTGTACGCGGTGGAATTTGATGACGCCTGTTGTGGTGTGATTTGCTGACGTCTGTAATTTTGACTTAGCTGTTGCACGAGTGTTTATTATTTTTTTTCGTTAAACTCTTCATTCTTCTGTCCAGTGTTTTCATTATGCCGTAAATTAGGATCACGCCGATTGTTAAAATAATCTGTCCCATTGCAACATTTCTTGTCCACCGTAAGTCCTCCTGGATCAGGTTACGGAGTTGGTCCGCTTCGTTTTGATTGAGGCAATTGTCCGTATTGTATGTTATCTGGTCCTTAGAACTTTGATTTCCCATTTTAGATGTCTTGTTGTTACGAGTAGTTGTGAATTAATGGTATATGTTAAGATCTATGTTAATATATATACGAATAGCTTACTTATATCAGCGATTTTTTATAGACGTACTACTGGCTTTACTTTACGTCCCGATCGTGTAGTGTACGTGTGTGAATGCCTGTCGCAATCCTTTGAATCTGGCACGTAGTTTGATTCGTCATTGATCATGAAAGCTGGTTTCAATCTATCAATTGATATCACTGTCTCTTTATCCCTAATTCTAATGCAAAATGTTTTATCTGTTTTACTAATTACTGGGTAGGGTCCTTCATACGGCGGTGTCAGGGCTTTCTTAATTCTATCACACCGAACAAATACGTGTGAGCATTCTTTGAGTTCGGGATGCACAAATATAGCTTGATTGTGTTTTTTTCTTTTCGGAATTGATGTCATTTGTGTGATGTCCTTTTGAATTTGTTTTACAAACTCTTCGTACGTTGATAACTGTGCTGCTGATGACTCAAAAAATCCCCCAGGGAGTCGTATTGGCGTTCCATATGTCATCTCTGCTGAACTATAACCTGTGTCTTCTCGCAAGCTACTCCGCAACCCGAGTAAAACTGTTGGAATTTCTTTTAACCAATTTTCGTTGGATTCTCTTGTCATTAACGCCGCCTTTAAAGTTCTATGAAATCTCTCTATCATTCCATTGGATTGTGGATGATAAGGTGTTGTCCTAATTTTATGTATTCCCAAAAATTGTGAGAGTGACTCAAATATTCTTGATTCAAACTGTCGGCCTTGATCCGTAGTAATGCGCAATGGACATCCAAAACGAGTAATCCATCCTTCGAAAAGTGTCTTGGCTACTGTTTCTGCAGTTATATCTTCTACCGGAAATATTTCGGGCCATGACGTACAACGATCTATGATTGTGATTAAATATCTCTTCCCTTGTGAAATCGGAAGTGGTCCGACGATGTCAATATGTAAATGTTCAAAACGTTGCGCTGTCATAAATGTACCAGGAGGTGATATCGTATGTCGTTGTATTTTTGATTTTTGGCAGGCTATACATGATCTACACCAATTATTGATATCTTTGTTCATATACGGCCATAAATACCTTTGGGTTATCATTTTTCTCGTAGTTCTTTTTCCTGGATGGCTCATACCATGAATGGTATCGAAAATTTGTTTGCGAAAATGCTTTGGTAAGTAGGGGCGGCTTTTTCCAGTAGATGTGTCGCAGGTGATGTTTATTGTGGAACCCGGAAGCGTAATGTTTTTGAATTTTAATCTTTTATTGTCATGTAATTTACTTAGTTCATTATCTGTTGATTGACATTTTTCCAATTCAGCGTAATCGATAGGTGATGGCACGTATATTTCCTCTATTCGAGATAAGGCATCGGCGGTAATATTGTCACGTCCGCTTATGTGTTGAATGTTGGTACTGTATTGTGAAATGAAATCTAACTGCCGGACCCGTCGCGGTGTATCGTTTGATGATGGTTTTTGGGAGAATGCGTATGTCAAAGGTCGGTGATCCGTAAATATTGTAAATTCTCTTCCCTCGATTAATCTGTGAAAATGTTTGACGGCCATGTATATTCCTAACAGCTCTCTGTCAAACGTAGAATATTTTTGTTGAGTTTCGCTCAATTTTTGTGAAAAAAATCCTAATGGTTCCCATTTGCGTCCGGATTTTTGTTGTAAAACTCCACCAACGCAAGTAGCACTAGCGTCGGTCATGAGCGCTAGTGATGCGTTGCGGGAAGGATGCGCTGTTAACACTGCGTTTTTCATGCTTTCCTTGCATTTTTCGTAAGCTTTGTCTGCTTCCGTTGTCCAAGGAACAGGTGAATTATCGTTCTTTTTTGAACCATGTAGATATTCGTTTAAAATTCTTTGATTTTCCGCTGCGCGTGGAATATTACTTCTGTAGAAATTGACCATGCCCAAAAATCTTCTTAATTCTTGAATTGTTTTCGGTTTGGGAAATTCCATGATTGCTTTGTAATTTTCTTCGGTAGGGTGTATTCCTTGGCTCGTTATATGATAACCTAAGAAATCTATTTCCCTTCTGAAAAATTCGCATTTTTCGAGATTAATGGTTATTCCATTCTCGTGTAAACGTTTGAAAACCGTTTCTAAATGCTGATAATGCAAATCTTCGTTGTCCGATGCGATGAGACAGTCGTCTACAAATATAAATACGAAGTTTAAATCTCTAAATAAGGAATCCATGAATCGTTGAAATGTTTGTGCCGCATTGCGTAATCCGAAAGGCATTCTTAAGTACTCAAAAAGTCCAAAAGGTGTGATGATGGCTGTTTTTTCTATATCTTTAACAGGAATACAATGGTATGCTTTACGTATATCTATCTTGCTTAGTATCTTCTTATTTTCTAATATGTATGTAAAGTCAGTTAATCTTGGTAGTGGGTATTTGTCCGGTACTGTCGTGCTATTGAGCATTCGATAGTCTCCACACGGTCTCCATTCGCCATTTTTCTTTTTTACCATATGTAATGGGCTTGCCCATGGGCTATCTGACGGTCGGCAAATTCCGAGTTCTATCATATTTTGAAATTCCTTTTTGGCTATGTCGTATTTTTCTGGAGGTAATGGTCTTGCCCGAGCTGCGACGGGTGGTCCTGTAGTGATAATGTGATGTTCAATCTTATGTTTGGGCGCATTGCGGAGAGAGGACCCTTTCGTGATGTCTTCGTATTTGTTTAAAAGTTGCGTAATACGTGGATTCGTTCCCACTGCGATAGTACGAATTGTTTGTTGTGTCGCTTTTTCCGAAGTTACATGCGTTGTCAGCTCTGTAACTTTGTCGATAAGTTTGCGACCTGCTATGTCGACTAATAGTTTATAGTGCTCTAGAAAATCTGCTCCAATTATTGGTTGTGTAACATCGGCGATTACAAAATTCCATTTATAACATCGTTGTAGTCCTAAATTCAAGGTAAGCGTCTTCTCGCCGTAAGTCCTAATTTTAGTCCCATTTGCAGCGTATAGTGTGTATTGTTCATTTTGTAAAATTGAATGTCTCTGTTGCTTGCTAATGACTGAAATATTTGCGCCCGTGTCAATCAAAAACTTCATACCACTTTTTCGGTCGGTAATGGTGAGGCGATTGGATGGGTGGATTGCACAGAGTTTCGCCGTTGTCTGTGCTCTTATTCGTTTCCCTGGTTCCGTACGTAAGTCATTGGTTTCCAACCGCATGGTTTAATGCAGTTCTTTGCATATTTTCCGAATCTTTCGTGGTAGTAACAAAATCGATTTGCTCCTCTATAGTTTGTTCTCGGCCTCATAATCGGGAATTGTTGACGTTTCTTGAAATGATTGTGCGTGTTGGGTCGATAGCCATATTGACCTTGCTGAATTGCGTCAATATCTATCTGTAATTTTGCTAGCTGGGCTAAAATGCATGCTGTATTGTTGTCGTTTGAAGTGTCGTTGCTAACAGCTGATATTTCGGTTACTTTTGAATTCATTATTATTTTGTCTGCAATTTGGCTCAGTTTGTCAATTTCCATGTCTTCCGTAACTGCTAGAACCGTAGTAACTGATGTTGGTAAAAGCCTGAACCATAGTAGTTTAATTGTTTCGTCACTGATTTTTCCTCTCCCGAGGACTCGCATTTGACGTAATAACTGCGAAGGTTTTTGATCACCGAGTTCTGTCTCTGATATTAATTTTTGAAACTGTCGCTGTTCTGTTTCTTCGTAACAATCAATTAAACGTTCCTTGATGTTTTTGTATTTATCTGTAGTCGGTGGTGAAGTTATTAGGTCACTAACTTGTAGTATTTCTTCCTTAGATAACTTTGCTATTACTGTACAGTATTTGTATTCGTCTCCTTGCTTCTGTGGTGCTAATATGGCTTCTAGTTGCGTGAACCATAATCTTGGTTGGTCTTTCCAAAATTCCGGAATGCGGGATAAAACCGAGGTGCCAGCAGCTACTTCAAGTGTTCCTTGCTGATTTATGTTCGCCTTGCACGGTGATTGTGCCATGTTTCTTGCTGCGTATTCGTTCGTCGGGGTCACCAATTTGCCAAACTTCTCGGCAGTATATGATTAGGTATAAATGAGACAAAAGATGTAGTATAGTCTGGTTATAATTATCCAAAGGTGCATCTTATATACTAACGACTTCGTGTTGATAACAGATAGTAGAAACATTTAATAGATACTGAACGTGCGATAAGGAACATAAGATTGTGATGTAGATTGTAGATACAGCACAAAGATATTGTACTGTAACACAGGCATAGTTGTTTATTACAAAGTCATCAATGTTTTCCTATGACTTTATCACGTAAAATTATCGGCCGTAGATCGACTTTACAGTAACCATTTTTTTTTAAATTTTACTAAAAGAACCTCACCATGACGATGAAACCTGCCTTACCTACTTCGGCATCCTACGAAAACCGGCAATTTATTTTAAAAAATTACGAAAGAGATGATCGAATAAAGTCGTGAGCCTAATAACAAATGTTACGTTAGTTAGCCCTTGAATAGGTTCAATAATAGGATCGGAGTGTTGACTGCCTCTGTGGCGCGGTGGGAGTGTATTCGACTGCTACGCAAGAGGTCGTGGGTTCCATCCCCACCCAGGATAAAACTTTGTGTGATGAGCACGATAGTTTATTCTGTGTCTGGGTGTTATTTATCTATAATATGTATGTATTTAGAAATATATAAGTATGTTTATCAGTTGTCAGGTTTCCATAGTACAAGCTCTGCTCAGTTTGGGATCAGATAGCGTTGTGTGAGTTGTCCCAAGATATTTATTATTATTTATTATTTATTTAGTGCTACTGCAGTGTACTCCTCAATTTAAGAATCAGTTTTATTTGCCCAGTATATTGCTACATGCAATGCCCTTCAACTGCTAACATTAACACAGTAATGAGTTCGCATCACTATTTCACTAAAGACATGGCTTATAACTGGCATACTGGGTGATATTTTTAGGTACTTCTTGATCAATTTCAAAATGTACTTTTGTGAAACCAAGTTGGTTTCATAAAAATACATTTTGAAATTATAATTCAATCTATTACTCACAGTTATAAGTTCTCAAGGTTTGTCGAAGCAAGGAAAACATGCTTAGAAGGGGATTCTCAGCGAGTACGAAGTTGAGTTGTTTATGGGATGACAATGGCTCACATTACATTGTGTATTCGTGTCCTATGTTCCCGACCACCTGCACAGAGGAGGACTTGAAGGCTGCCTCAGATAATTCACTCAAAGTGGCCGAGTTCTGGGCTACATCGCTTTAATATTTAACGGGCCTTCAATGTTTACTGTCGAACCGCTACGATGAAGATGAGTTCATAAAGATGCACGTACCATGCTTGTGTTGTGAGATAAGACTTAGCCATGCTTATGCAAACATAATTAAGTACATATATTCCTTGCTAGCGGGTAATTCGTTTTCAACAAAGGCACCTGTCTCACCAACAGCAAGAAAGTGAGTAGCGATTTTATTGCTCAAGAAGCGTCCAAACGTACGTAGATCCCATGTAAACAAAAGAGATACGTCCAGATATTAATAGTCGATCGCTGATCGTTCACACTGCAAGCGAATACTCGCGCTCTATACTGCATCTAATAAGTTAACACGGGACGGGATTGTACGTTTCTTGAGCGGTAAAATCGCTACTCGCTTCCAACTCATCGCTGACAGTAGGACAGGTGCCTAAGCGGGGGGTGGTCGCTTTTAACGGAAGGCAAGGACAGGCCATGGTTATATTATACTCTTTGTTTTATTGTGCCTTTAATAAATCGTTTATTAATTCAAGAAGTATAAGTGGTTTATTATTCAATATAAATAGATCTTGCTCGGTAGTCATCAAAACGATTATTCTCGACATAAAATTCTAAGTAAATACATACTCATTACTTGGTATATATATGTATAATAGTGTAACTAATTCATTTTCCCACGGTACACAACTGGTTTTGAACTTGAGACTGTGTTTATGCGTTAATTATTCATTTTATATTGTCAAGTATTTTGCCTTGTCACGATCTAGTCAATTGCCATAAGTAAAGTATATAATAGTAGAGTACAATTCCTATTAGTAAATATATAAAGGAGCTCTTCTCATTAGCATAACTTGTATTATAGTCATTAAGATTATCATTTTGCATCTTTAAAAAAATACTTTTTTATCAACGAATATTAGATATTTTAGATAAAGAGGCTCAACTTTTAAGGTTCATTTCCGTGCATCGCGGCCGATCGCGTATCGCGCGCGGCTTACGACAAGCGTCTGACGCGCGCGGCCGATGCGACAATACTCAGAGTATGAGAATCTATGGTGCCGTTTCCGAGGTAAGCGACAGACGCGCGCGGCTGACGACTGTCGTAGGCTGCGCGCGCACTCAGAATATTGTCGTATCGGCCGCGAGCGTCAGCCGCTTGTCGTAAGCCGCGCGCGGCTCGCGATCAGCCGCGATGCACGGAAATGAACCTTTAAATATGCATTAAGTTTTATATGTAACTGTCCACCATTTCATAGACTTTAGAAGTACGTCAGGGATTAAAACATTTTTGACAGCTTTGGTAGCGTAGCAGAGGTGCATATGTACGACTGCTAAGCTATAGGGTATAAATTAGGTAGGCATTTGAAGTAAATACAATAATTGCATTTATAATAAATGCCTACCAAAATTATGACGTTGCAGGCCGAATATTATAGTAATACGGCCTGCGACATCATAATTTGTTAAAATGCTCTCTGTAACGAAGCAATAACAAAAGCCTTGAAAGTTCTTTAACTATCGGCTAGATGGCGCATGTGAGTGCCCAACTCACGTGCATGAAAAGGATAGAAAAATTGAGATCTAGTAACATAGTCCAGATAGGTGGTTCGATTCCGGCCCCGGTTTGGCATACGGAAGTCTCGGGTTCGATTCCTGGGTCTGGACTTAACATTTTCAAAAAATGCAATTATCGCATTAATAAAGTAATTGGCAAGAAATGCCTATAAAATTACTATAATAGCCATATGAAGTGCTTTAGACCTTTAGTATGCAGTGAGCTTCAAGTTATGATCATATTTTTTTAAGTTATCTATCAATATCGGTTTGTGGTACTACAATGCTAGCAATCCTGTTAACCTCTCCAGATAAGTTCAATGTTTGGGGTAGGAGTGGGTTCACGCACCGATGTAAACTAAGCCTCGGATAGGGAATATAAATCGTGGGTTCGAATCCTACCCATTTAAAATACCGATCATAATGGGTAGGATTCGAACCCGTGACTTATATTCCCCGTGCAGTGAAGGTATGTTTCGCGTTTGCACCTGCAGGCACCTGTCCCATCGCCAGCCGATAAGCGAAAAGCGAGTAACGATTAAGCCGCTGCGTTGTGACCGAATGCACATGTGAGCTACATCAAAAACAAATCAATCAATGTCAGCCACATTAATGATATTGAACAATTTAGTCGAAGTCCAAAACAATATAACAAACACCGTAAAACTACAATTATAAGACAAATTACATGAAATCGCGAATAATTGCTCTTACGATATAAATCAGTTTGAACTTGAGTAGAGCAGCCGTGAAGATTAGATCTGGTAATGAAGGCCGCTGACGAATTGTTCTGGTAAGGGACTTATGACACTCGTTCGGCGTAATTCGCAGCTATGTCATGGTCGTGATCTTGACTAAAATGCAATTTAAATTAAATAATTTAGTTTATCATTTCAGCAGTTTCTGGGCGAAAGACTAGAAACATTTTTTTAAGGTTAACTAGCAATGTTTGATTGTGGGTCCCACCTCACTTTACTAGCAATTCTGTTTACCTCTCCAGCTAATCTCAATTGCTTGTGTTAGGAGTGGGTTCATGTCGTTGATTCGAGCCCGCGACCTCAGTACGTATTCTCCATTTATATATAGTAGTCTACTAGCCTACCGATAGGATGTAAGCAAACCTTTATCAGATCCAGTTCCAAAAAAAGTGTGAAGAAATCTTTATCGTTTCTAATTACACGATTATTTTACAAAATTAGTTTTAATTGCAACTCAGTCAATCTCACATGATAATTACAAATCTTTGAAGATATTGACCCGTACATATTTTGGGAAACAAAGCCCAAGATTTAATTAAAGTTGAAAATCAAGAAAATTCTCACATTTAAATAACGACATTATGTGAGTTTTTTTAGATGAATAAAGTGGAATTAACATGAATCTTCTAAATACATAAGAGGACATGAACCCATAGTAATCAACAAAGTCCATTACTATTAGTCCTCACAATTTTGGTAAATTCATATTATCTGCTCTTCGCATTGAAGCGGTTGGAAAATCATTTTAAACAAATTAATAATCACCACACCTTTCGGTCAGCTCATGAAAAGAGCAAAATACATTCACATGAGGTAGGGCACAAATACATGAGGTAGGTATATTAGTTTATATTTAAAAACAGTGGCAGATTGAACACCTTTAGCTTCTATACGTACTTATAAAACTTCATCAACTAGAGTTTTATGGAGTCTGTAGTCCCGCCAGTGATAAAAAGTATCCTATCTCCATCCCCCTTAATACGAGTACCATTATATCCATGATAAATGTCATTAAAATTCGTTCTGCCAGCTTAGTCGCGTCTGAAGTTCAAAAATAATGTACTTACGAATTTCGTAAACGTCTGGTACATTAGAAATTAGCGATCTTTATCGGGATCATAACATAGACATCGTGGTTTCCTTTCAAAAGTTTATTGAAGCCAATGAGCGTAGACTTCAATAGAATGTAAATTTAGCTACTCGGCCACACTGATGTACCTAGTCACTTTAAAAGATAAATATTTTATAAAAATATATATATTACGGGTCTTAATCGCGTGAATAATGTAAGGTAAAATACCTTGCTTATATAACAGCCTACCCGTGACTACGACCGTTGCAATACAGTCGAAACGTCCGGCTTTATACAAGGTATTTTACCTTACATTATTCACGCGATTAAGACCCGTAATATATATATATATATTCATAATGAGTACAAATCGCGAATGTTATGAATAAGTTTCAATAGGCGTCTTCTTCAAGCTATACCTACATGGAAACAGTTTGCATTTAATATTGTCACCTACAATCATTACGCTGTAACAATGGCAGTCATTTCATGGTGGTAATTTTAGCATGATTCACAATATAATGGTCATGCAATGTCCCCTGAGTCACAACCTAATACAAGTAAAAAATAGTTTTATGATTTAATTCATCATTGTTATCTTAGAGCGGCGGTTAATGACGTCATTGTGATTAAATTGGTAGGTATGAATTAATTCAAAAGATTAATAGATGTATGTGGTAATTTTGGATAATTATATAAAGTCAAACTGTGTTCTCGGATGCATATTTAACGATGGTTTCAAAACTACCACACAACAAATACGTACTTAATTATATTATAATATTTTGTTTATTTGTATTTACGCCGAGCTCTTTAAGTTTAAAGATTATCGGTATGTTCTCTTTTTTCGCAGGCATAACAAACCGTAAAACCAAATATTTTAAAACTACCTAGGTGACCTGCAAGGCTACATTATGGGACCAATATTTCTTTATAAATAGAAGAGAATAAGTTCCTGGAGTTTTCAATCAAATTTTTACGATATTTTGTTACTTCTCATTTGATTAGCCGTTACTCATAAACTTATAAAGCCTACTTAGCTGTGACAGTTTTCCTTTTAATTTCACTAAATACTACTACCATGATTTTTTTCGCAACCCAACATCAACCATTTAGCTGGCAGGGGGGAGGGGGTTACCCGTGACTCTAACATAGACTTGTATTTTAAAAGCTTATTTTTTTTTACAAACGGACACATAAATTAAAAGATGGCCTTCAGAAACCCTAAACGTTTTTAAATGTCAAATTATTAAATTATCAAATGATACCTCACACGATGGGTTAAATGAAAAAACAAATCACATCCCCACTTTACATATATTACAGGTCAGAGAGACAGGTCTGTAATCCAGGCAAAAGAAATGAAATGAGCTAAGCCGTGGACGGATGAACAATGAGAAACTATAAGGGTTCCGTTTAGTCATTTTAGCTACGGAACCCTAAAAACTTGTTTAGGTAGTTTTGAACAGTCTCAGGGACAGGATTACGCAAACCCCATCCCATAAAAGGATGTAAGCAGTTCACACATACGTTAACCATAGTGGCTACCATTTATCATTACCCGTCACACAGAATTCATTATGAAGAGGTATTTGTTTTGGTTCAAAAATGAATGGTACTTCAATGTTTTGACATTCTGTTTTAGCTGTGAATAGTCACCATAGTGTATTCTATTGATTTATTACGTGAAGATGACTGTGCTCTGCAAAGATACCTACCTAATGATTTTTCTTTTGTCATGTAACTTGACTCACCAGTGTAATTGGTACGTTGGCTTCAATTAGTTATACATAAAGTTATTATGCACACTGCTTCAGAGTAATATTATGGAGGAGGATACATGACGCAGTTGTATGAAATTAATATCAGATTACTGATGTTATTATGTAGTGTAGCCATACACACGATATTATTCAATTCATAGATAAAAGACCAATTTGTAAACTAAACAACCACGTAACTAATTAATATAAATGCTCTTCTTGGCCAATTTCTTCTCAAAACTCATAACCGTTCATGCCTTAGAAAAATTCATAATTAAAAATTCTTTATTCACTTAGAATGCAAAACAACTCTTGTGATACGTCGGGATTCTACATGTACATGTAATGCCAAGTTCGCAAACAATAGGTAAAGCCGGAGAAAAGAACCTGGCAATAAAAACTGGCGGCCACTCTTTTCAAATTGCCAATTTTACAATGTTTTAGTGTTTATAAACTTGATATGGGGTAAGGTGCTGCGACTAATATACTATACACCATGTTAAAGGACTGATGCAAATTGTATTATCAAAAAGTTAAAACATGAGATAAAGCAAAATCAGCCTTAGTAGGTACAATATAGTAGGAGCATCTACTTACAACAAAGGTAAAAACTATATGTGCTTAAATATTGGCCAAAGTACTTGTAACGAATGATTAAATATAAAATATTAATTCTGATATCAAAAGGAAGAAAAGAATGGCCTTTATTCGTCACGCAGAATCTTTACTAACAAAAGTCAAATCATGCTATTTATCAATGTGACAATTAAAACAAAGTAACAATAAAATTCACCGAAGCATATTATAGTAACAAGGAGCAAGCAACTAGATCCATTTTTCTTTATCATTTAAATAATCATCTACTATATAATAACCTCTACGTATAAGATGGTTTTTGACTACATTTTTGAACTTAATCACCGATAGACTCATAATACTAAGTGGTATCTTGTTAAATACTCTAACAGAAAGACCCATAAATTAATTATGAGTTTTGTTTAGCCTATGATATAGACCTACTAATTTGTGCTTATTTCTCGTGTTCACCGGGTGAACATCACTATTTTTGTGATATAAATGCATATTTTGTTTAACAAACATAATGTTTGCAAATATATACTGAGATGCAACTGTCATAATACCTATCTCTTTAAGCTTTTCTCTAAGGGAAACTCGTGCAACTAGTTTGTAAATCGCACGCACTGCATGTTTTTGAAGAATAAAAATTGTTTGAATATCAGCCGCCTTGCCCCAAAGCAGTATGCCATACGACATGACGTTGTAGAAATAACCGAAATAAACTAGCCTTGCTGTTTCCACATCGGTAAGCTGTCTGACTTTGCTGACAGCATATGCTGCAGAACTGAGTTTCCCTGCGAGATATGATATTTGGGTATCTTATGCGACTGCTCCCTGTGGCTAATAGCTGAATAGGACTGCGAAAATAAAGAGGTTTATTTAAAACATGACTTTAAAGTAACTTAAAATATGTTTTCATTTCTTATAATTTTAATTATTTCTTTCAGTTGGATGCCCAGCAACGCTACACTCTCTTTCAGCGAGGACTATGGGAGGCCGCTCAACAGATACCTCGTGGATCCCTCAGGGACTATGCTACCTTCAGACAGCTGAGACTACTGTCCATCATAGGACCTGCTGCTTTACCTCCTGATCAACTTGATAGAGTGAGTTTCAGCTTTGATTGATTATCAATTTATTTCGTCTTGATTGTTATTTTGTATTTTTGACGACAACGGTATCCTGCTTTAAACATTTTACAGTTGTTTTCGGAGTTAGAAAGTTTAAAGTTACACGCACAAAAACTTTTTGTGTTTTTTAATTAATTAAATCAAACCTATTTATTGCTCAATTACCTACTGTTCCTAGCTTGGTTTATCCTCATTTTAGGTTTTTTTTACTAGACTTATACCAAAAGGGAGTGTAAACTAGAGCAGTGGCGAGGAGTCCTTAGAACACTATTCTTTTCGGTTTCCCTTTGAATTCTAGTTACCTACTTAATATACGTATGAAGAACCGTGTCCACCTATTATCGAGTTCCCTTAAGAAAAAATTAACCCCTCGCCGCTCCACTAGATCATTTGCTAGAAACAGAACGCCGAGTATTTGCTGTTTTAAAATTTACTCGAATCACACTTCGAACATAACGCTTGATGTTTTGTTACAACCTGATTTTAAAAACCAACCAGCGTTTTGGTGAACCATTTTATTGAGCAAAGGCATGAGCGTGGATGACCGGATTTTATGCAAAACAAAAAGAAATGTTACAAATAAATGTTCACCTTACAGAATTTACTTGTAATTATATCGAACACAGCGTCGAGCATTCGCAAGACGTTACATTGCCTTGAAATTCTTTAGGAAACTGAGCATTTGCCTGTATTGTACCAGTCGTAAGAACGTTACATTACATTGTATTGCTCTAACAAATGATCAAGTGTATACTCATCCTAAAACAAACACTAAAAAGATAGGTAGAACGTTTTACGTAGAACGTTCCATTTGTTTTGGATACACAATTGTGTAACAGCCAAGACTTAGATTATCTTTTACATAAGTACATGTTTCTTAATTTTGCGTCTTTAATTTTCAGTACAACCGCATTATAAATGACATGCTGGCAGTCTACAACACGGCCGAAGTTTGCGCCTACAATGAGCCCTTTAAATGCGGCTTGCATCTTCAGCCTGAGCTCCAGTACATCATGTCCCACTCCAGAGATTGGGACGAGCTGCAGCATATCTGGACCGAGTGGAGAAGGGTCACTGGAAGACGGATCAGAGATCTCTATGAGCAGCTCGTTGACTTGACTAATCAGGCTGCAAGGCTTAATAGTAAGTACTCTTTTCTTAACTGATGAAAGTAATCATTTTGCAGGCCCTAGGATCCTGTTATTGATACAAAACCAGTTAAAACGTAAGCAATTTGAACCGTGTAAAATTATGTTCATGTACGAAAACATGTTTTTGTTGTTGTATATTTAATAGTTTAATATTTTTAATAAGAATAGCGCCTGTACGATTCTTAGCTTTACCGCTGTGAAGTGTCTTGCTATTTATTTATAACGGGCGTTGTCAACAGTGTAATAAAAGCCTAACTAACATGTTAGAAAGTTTTTAATGATTTGATATAAGGAAAATAATAAATGTATGAAGTCGATAAGTTATACGGAAAATGTTTTCTTAGTACTTCCTTCCTTATTTACTTGAACTTAGATAATTTCAAGATGTAAGTAGATAGATATGGCTAAGTTCCTCTGAAAGTAGGCAGGTGGGTGTAAATCATTTAGCAAATTAAATCCGCCGATATGGTGTGGAAAAATGTGAGGTAATTTTTTCCAAGACCAGACTAATTTGGACTTCTAAATTATTAAAAAAAATATGGTAATTAAAATTGCACGTTAACTGAAGTCGGTACTTGATAAATTTTAATACCGAGATCTGTTGATTATGTTGTGTCTGAGTAAATTGTAGGCAAAAGTAAATGTATAATTTATACCTACCTTCTTGTTTCAGATTTTACTGACGCTTCTGCTTACTGGATGTTCCCGTACGAGAGCAGCAATATGAGACAAGAAGTTGATGAAGTTTGGGAACAGGTATAATTGTTATTTTTAATTATGCCATAAACTGGTTTTGTGTTATATGGCTAAGCTTTAGATTTAAGGATTTTTTGTTTCTTTGACGTAACATTTCGATAAGTTATACGAAAAATGTTTTCTTAGTAGGTACTTCCTTCTTCATTTAGTTGAAGTTAGATCATTTCAAGATATAAGTAGGTAGATATGGCTAATATGTTTGCCTCTGTGGTGCGGTGGGAGTGTATCCGATTGCTACGCAAGAGGTTGTGGGTTCGATCCCCATCCAGGATAAAACTTTGCGTGATGAGCGCGATAGTTTATTCTGTGTCTGGGTGTTATTTATTTATAATATGTACGTATTTAGAAATATATAAGTATGTTCAATAATTGCATTTTTGAAAGATAGAAAAATTTGAAATCCAGACTCAGGAATCGAACCCGAGACTTCCGTAGCCAAACCGGGGCCAGAAGCGAACCACCTATCTGGACTATGTTACTAGATATCAAATTCTTCCATCTCTTAATGCTTACGGGTTAGGCCCCCGTAGCGTCATCTAGTCGGTAGTTAAAGAACTATCACGGCTTTTGTTATTGCTTCGTTACAGACAGCATTTTAACAAATTATGATGACGCAGGCCGAATATTGAAGTAATTTTTTTTATAGGCATTTCTTGCCAAAGACTTTACAAATACAATAATTGCATTTTGAAAGATAGAAAAATTTGAAATCCAGACTCAGGAATCGAACCCAAATTATTGTATTTGTAAAGTCTTTGGCAAGAAATGCCTATAAAAATTACTTCAATATAAGTATGTTTATCAGTTGTCTTGTTACCATAGTACAAGCTCTGCTTAGTTTGGGATCAGATATCGTTGTGTGAGTTGTCCCAAGATATTATTATTAATCCGATAAAAGCGTCAGTTAATATGTGTCTTTATAAAAGTGTTGCACGGCCTCATTGCAGAAATCTGCGGTTCTATGTCTTAGTAGGTCTATTAGTCTGAACAACAAAAACCTTATCATGTTTTGTTTGATTTAAGTTGTAATTTCATTTAAATAATGCATAAAATCGACTGGTCGTGCAAGCAACTCGAGTGGCCGCGGCTTTTGACGGATACAAACAATTTAGCAACTCGAATGGCCGCTGGCTTTTGCGAGGAGGAAACAAAAGATCAGGAATTTTGGTTGCTCGTCTTCAAGTTTGTTTCACCCACAATTTGATATTATGATCTATTTAATTTTCAGGTTAAACCTCTATACGAGCTTCTCCACGCATACGTTCGTCGTCGTCTCCGCGAATCCTACGGTCCTGAGAGGATCTCCCGTTCAGCGCCCATACCGGCCCACATCCTCGGAGACATGTGGGGACAGAGCTGGGCTGGCATCGTGCCCTTCACACTACCCTATCCTGGAAAAACTCTGGTGGATGTTACTCCTGAAATGGTTCAACAGGTACGTAACCTAATGCGTCATTGGTATTTTGATAATCTTTCTGAACCCTACCTAAAGTGAAGACACTTTTAGGCCTTTTACCTTACCTTAGGTATTCATAATACGGTATTAAAAATATTTTAATTTTCAAATATTTGTCTTCTAGTATTCTATTTAAAAGCTGTTATTAACGTGTTTTGAATAATGGGAGCTTTATTTCAAGATTTATTGATATTTCACTGAAGCATAAAATAACAAAAAAAAAATAGTAAAAAAATATTTTTTAAAAACGACCTTTCATTCGACGTTCCTTTTATATCATTTAAATAATAGGTTGGTTTTAAAAAAATATTGGAACGAATATTGTTTTTAAACTTTCGCGATTTTTATACATATTAGATATATTTCGGGACTTAATCGCGTCAGGTAAATAAAAGGTTCGTATCTTTAAATTATTCACGCGATTAAGTCCCTAAATATATCTAATATTGGAACGAAGTTCCTTATCGCGCGCTGTGAAAGGGGGCTAGACGGAAAAAATCATACGAAAAGTTGTAACGACACTTTATTCTAAAGTAAAATATACTATAATAAAAAAATAACATTTTATTACAATTCCTTTACTAATTCATCAAAAAGAACTTCGTTCCATCCGGGTGTACCTCAAGTTTTTTATTTTTTAAATAAAATTGTTATTTTTTTACTTTTACTGGGCATGTTTCTAAATCAGTTCATTTTTACTTCATATTTTATTCAACCATATTGAATCAGACTGACTGACATGACTGCTAAGTACGAGACCCCGGAAATCATCTTTTTGCAGCAGCATTTGACGGAGAGAACGCCTCCAAACAAATTCGATCATTCATCATACTAAAAATTACTTGAGTGGCCAAAAATAAATGTTAGTAATTTTGTATCTAGAAGCAGATGATTACCTGGTTAGTATTAGACGGTCCTTATTCACGGTTTTTTTTCCGTGCCCGTGGCAAGCCTGTGCGAACTGTCAAAATTTTGTCATAAAGTAAATGGAGAGCTGCGCTTAGATATGCATAAACGTGCAAGCGCGGCGGACATTTTTGACCGCAACGCGCATGCGCCAGTTCGCACGGGCTTGCCACCGACACGGAATAGGAATAACGACCCAAGCCATATCAGTCTCATAGATTGGATTAGTGATTTTGTGTCATCTAGCCCAATGTCAACGATATAGCCAATCAGAACGAACTATAACGTTTGATATACATATTTAACCATTTCTCTCTATAATATTTTCTGGTATTTTCAGGGTTTTACTCCATTAACGATGTTCCAACTGGCCGAGGAGTTCTTCGTCTCCATGAACATGTCAGCGATGCCCCACGACTTCTGGGCTCTGAGCGCGCTGCAGCAGCCGGCCGACCGCCACATTCACTGCCAGCCGTCTGCCTGGGACTTTTGCAATAGACATGATTACAGGTACAGTCTACCTACTAGTTCCTTTTATAGAGTATCTCTGAGTTTATTGTTCGCAAGTAGTGACCTTTGAATTGTTACGATAATTAAAGGAGAATTCTAGCTTGGGCTTATCTATACTTATCTCTATATATATATATTTCTTGTGTGTGTCTAGGAGGAGTTCAGTGACATACACATGTCACTGAACTGTAAAACAGCGTACTGTACGGCTGGACCGATCGATCGATTTTGATGAAATTTTTTGTGTGAGTTCAAGAGGATTCGAGGATGGTTTAGATTCACAACTGAACCCGATTTACAAAAAAAAAAGAGTCGAGACGAAGTTCGCCGGGACAGCTAGTTATTAAGTAAAATAAAAATAAATCTGAAGAGTTTTTTTGTTTGAAGGCCATAGTCTCAGGAACTACTGGTCCGAATTAAAAAATGTTTTGCTGTTGGATAGCCCATTTATCGAGGAAGGTTATAAGCAATTTAACATCACGCTACGATCAATAGGAGCGGAGCGGCAATGAAAAATGTTCCAAAAACGGGGAAAATTTACGCAAATGAAGTTGCGCGGGTCAGCTAGTCCATATGTCTAAAAATATTTTTTTTTACAAAATGTTGTAGGATTTTGATTCTATGAAATGGGCACCTACTAGTCTATGTTATATAAGTTCGACATAATGAAAATAAACTAAAAATATTTATCTCATTAATTCCCAGAAATGTATACAAATTTTATCTTCATCTAAGACTATTAAGAGTTCTGATTAAAAAAGGTACACCTAAATTTACCATCATCGTCAAAGTTTGTAATTATTTAGTAGTTTACTACTTATTAATTATAAACTATAGACAGTATCAACTAGACTACAAGTGTAGTAAAGTGACAACGGTTTCTCAGGGTATTCAAATAAAATACTGACTGACAGTAGCCTGATGGACAATAGTAGTAGTAGTGTAGTGCGATGCAACATAAATAGTATATTTTGGTAAACATTTTCAGAATCAAGATGTGCACGCATGTAGATATGAAGGATCTGATCACCGCTCACCACGAGATGGCGCACATCGAGTACTTCTTGGCTTATAGGAACCAGCCGAAGGTGTTCCGTGATGGAGCCAACCCTGGTGAGTGTCTAATGAAACATAATCTTAGAAAATATTAGCATAATTCTTGTGCTGTCGGATAAAAATATAGTCGCGGTGATATTTAGGCGACGATTCTTCAGTTTTTATTGCACGATTTTTTAAATCTCTGATATTGAACAACCCAAATAGAACAGTCCTTTTAAAAAATGTATTTTAACGGATCCAACGTTTTGAAGCAAGGGTTATGTGAATTGTAAGGGTACGAGTACTTTGAAGTCAATAGTATAATAATTTGACTCTTGGGGATTGATCTCAATGGAATATATGTTCGTAAACTTTCGCGATTTGTACACTTTAAAGAATTTTATAAGCTACGGGTCCTAATCGCGTAAATATTTTATTTTAAGGCTAAATACCTTTGTTAATTGCCGACGTCGGGTAATAAACAAAGGTATTTAGCCTTAAAATAAAATATTTACGCGGTTAAGACCCGTAACTAATAAAATTCTATAACGATCTCAATGGAGTCTGTCGGGTATGTGTGTTTAATGTTTGACCTACCTGTACCTATGTTTAATGTTTGACTAGGCAGCGACGTTGCTAAAATGCTCTTTCTCTAAAACCATAAGTATTCTTAAATTACATAAGTTTACGATGTCCATTCAAATATTTTTTTGATTAGCACAAATATTCCGAGTCTATAAACGATTTTCGGAAACGATCGGATTACCACCTCATTTTTGATCGGGACTTCGTTTTCAATGAATTAGATTAGACCCCAAAAACGTTTCAACTTGAGCCAAAAACATTTAATACACAGTGCAGCCAAAAGTCATGACGTCTCTTTTTTCCACTTTTGCAGCATTTTAAAGGATTATTTTTACTTGTTTACTACTACAAAACCTACTATAAACTACCAGACGCGTAACAAAATCTGGCAAAGTCTAGTTATCCGATAAAACAAATTGCTTACAATAATGAAAATTCATTAATAATGTTTTATCGTAAAAGTAATATCTATCGCCTAAAACATGACCACGTACTTTCCCTTACACAATAACACTTAGATGCTATTTGGATCTATCTAGAGTAATGCTTCTACTGATTAATGTTCACCTGCGCAAGTGCGCAAGATTAGTACTCAAGCAACGCCTGCGCAACTGAGGTAACGCGCGAAGCTTCCGACTTGTATCGACACAATGGATGCCTTGTTATATAAGCAATGATTGTTTTGTAACTAATTCGTAAATAGATTTAGAACTATATTTCTTTTAATGTGGCCTTTTGGAATTATGCTAACAATTCAACAACATCTACATATATATATTCTGTTCTAATTAATTAGTGCATCTGCATAAAATACCATATTCAAGGTACTTCTGAAACGTCTATGAAATTATTACTTTTAGAGTTTATGTTTAAATAACGACTTAAAATGGATTCCTTTCTTTGAAAGATACAATGGAGCACGTATCAAACTCAAAAAACGTAGCTCAATCCCAGATCCAAATTTTATCCCTAAAGGTTCATTTCCGTGCATCGCGGCTTACGTCGAGTGGCCGATGCGTAAATAGTCAGAGTATGAAAATATGTGGCGCCGTGTCCGAGGTCTGCGACAGACGGGTGCGCCCGACGACTAACGTAGGCTGCGCGCGCACTCTGACTATTGTCGCATCGGCCGCGCGCGTCAGCCGCTCGTCGTAAGCCGCGCGGGGCTCGCGATCGACCGCGATGCACGGAAATGAATCTTTAGAATACCGAGGTGAATACACTCCTAATACAAGCAATTTTGCTTAGCTGTTGGGATCCAAGATTGCTAGTAATGTGAGCCTCACATTGCTAGTTACAATGATCTAAAAACACATAAAATCAACATTCAAAATACATTTAATCTGCAAACAACACTAACTAATTAACAACAACACAAATATGAAACCAATGAACAGCGCCGTTTCCCGATGCATTGTTGTTGCCGTGTTACATAGGTCGGTGTTGCAAGTGCAATAAGTGACAAATAGATCCCCGTTGCCGACGACACGACGACAAGGGTGTTCCGCCACGTCTTCGTCGGCTAGGTAACCGCATTGACGGACTACTCGAACTTTGCTGTCGACTGAAACACAAAAAAATTGTTTTAACCAGGTTTTCCTATAATGAAAAGATAATGTTTTAAAAAAAATATGAAGAATGAAGATAATTGGCCTGCAGAGAGACTAACATGGCAGAGGGTCCTTAGAATACCATTCTTTTCGGTTTCCCTTTAAATGGTATTTAGATAATATTGTACGTACAAAGCCGTCTCTAATAAGATCATCGAGATATTATGTACTATGTTTCTTTTGCGTTCTAAAAAGCATACTTAGGTAACAAAACAAATCTTCAAAGAATAATTTGAAATGTACTTTCGCAGCAAACGTACATTAATACCTCAATGAACAAGATAATTTTCGATACATGAAACTCGTGTCAAACGGAGAGTTCTATAAGCACTTAAAGTGTATAAGTGTATTATAAATTCTTAACATTGGCAGGTATTGGATTGAAAATCGGCCAGATTGCTATCAGCTCAAAAATAGGCAGAATGAGATTTTACAACCCTTGTTATGTTAGTTAACAGCCTGTTCCCACTCGTCGGGTGTCCATAATCGGATAATCTAGTCTTTAAACGTTCCATATGGAGCTGTACGACAAAAAATTGTTCTCGGATAACACTGTCACTGTTTAAAGCTATAAATTTCGAAATCCTTGCATAACTCACTCTCCATTTTAATCGATCTACAGAAAGTTGGTTCTCCCACGTCCAAGTGTTCAGGCGGATCCTTCAGGGAACAGTTGATGATGCCCAGACTGAAGGGGTCGAAGTGTTCGCCGCAACGAGGGTCGTATTCACTGTTGCAGTCGTAACATAGGATTGATGATGCTGTAAATAGATATATAAGTATTTACAATTTAGGTAGATGTTAGGTAAAAATATTAAGTGTTTTACAGTTATCGACAATTACTTTTTGAAATTTTTAAAGCATTTTTATAGTAATTTTATAAATATAAATTTAAATGTATGGAGAAAATAATCGATCTCGGTCTAAGATCGCGGTTTCTAGTCCCGCCTGGGTCCTTATTCACTATCTTTTTTTCGTTTTCGCGTCAAGCCCGCCGGTAGCTAGAGAGCTGCGCTTAGAAATGCATCGCGCATGCGCGCGGACATCTCTGAGCGCACCGCGCTTCCGCCAATTCGCACAGGCTTGCCGCGAAATAAAAAAAAAAACAGTGAACCCAGAGACGATTTTTTCCTCGATACATTTAAAAAAATATTAATAATATTGCTTAAATTAGGTGTTTTCTGATGATGTAGAGACTTTGGATTAAGTACATGTATGTCGTAATTACGACAGTGGGAACCTCTGTTAGACGCCGCAATATCTTAAGAGCGACGCCGATATTGCATGAAATGCGCCATGAAATATATCAAAGCAGAAAAAAATTAAAGCTGGCAATAGTTGGCGAATTTCCTCGAAGCAATTTTTTGCAATGGCAGCCTTGGCAATTGAAGCAGTCTGAATGGAAGCATTGTCGTAGAGAAGCCTCTGCTAAGTTTTTACGACGCCTGATCACCAATCGTAACTATTTAATAAGGATGCTGCCATTTACAATGGTATTCCTTTCATTAGTATTCCGTGACAATCTCAGAATACCGTAGCCATTATCTTTTTGGTGAATTTCGTTACGTTGGTCTTCCTAGGCGGCTTTTCACCAGCACAACGCCACTCCATCGACTCCTTTTTGGAGAGAGGATTATAGTACAAAACCATAGTCCCCATAACAATTGACTCCAAAAAAAACTATCTCCGTGACGTCTATAAGCTTCTAAAACTTATTGAGAACACACTTTTCGCTTATTTTGCTGCAAGCTCGAAAGAAGTTTGGGCACCCACCTGGCATTTTACTCGTGTGAAGTGTTCAAGAACTGAAGTTTTAGAAAGCACTGTTTTCTTCCACTAATTTCATGAGGAGACGGTTAGTCGTCAATAGCTAACCGCCCTAAACGAACCTGCTCACTCCATTCCTTGATGATAAAAAATGTCGGAGAGGTATTCCCATACACAGCATCTAACCTTGTTTCTATATCGGTCGGGCTGACCCCTTCCTTTTTTCGCCAAATTTCTCCAGCCAGAAACTTTTGGACCGCTCTAGTACCTACTCTATTTTAATTACTTCGATTCTATCACTTGCTACACAAATTGAGCCAAGTTCAACTGCCTGCGGCACGTAATCCAATTTTGTGACAGTCGTACGGCTTCATTTGTGTCGTGACCGTTGCGACCTAAATAGGGCACTACGTATTGAGGACAATGACATTGTTCTAAATACATTACATAACTGACCTTAAAATGTGCCCACTGCAGGGCACAGCCTCCTCTCTAAGAGTGGGTATGGACCGTAATCCACTACATTGTTTTCGTTAAAGAATGAAATGAAGAGACTAGCAGGTCGTGGTACATAAAAGTATCAATGCCACCCAAATCTTTTTTTGGCAAAGATCTAAATATCACCGCACTGCATTCCTTATTTGAGACATTAAGAGTTTGTAAGTTTCATTTGCCCGGTAATTACACTTGCTATAGTGCCCTTCAACCAAAACATAGTAATTAACATCACTATTTCACGGAAGAATGACTGACACTGTGATTGACCCACCAAGACGGCCTATGGCTTAGACCTAACACTTGTAAATAATAATTATGACATTTCAAGGTTAAATTCTCTTTAAGGGTTAATCATAATACACCATTCGGTTCTTACCGTACAATGAAACCTGAAAATATGAGCCTCGTCAAAAAAAAAATAAGGAAAAAAAAATAAAAAAAGGAATCATCATCACATTTCATGAACTGGTTTTCAAACGATAGGTCAAGCTAAGTCAAATAAAACAGTTAAACACATTTATAGTACTGCTATATTATGCAATATTATATAATCTACGCATTAATAAAGAAAGTTGCAAGTAGAGGCAATATGCTGTGTCAGAATTATTTCTAGACATCTGCCTACTTGTATGGTCAGAGTTGAAGTAACTTTATTTAGTATTTCTATTTGTAAATGGAGGTATTTGTTTTATCTTCATGTCTTTCATGAAAAAAAGCTAAAAGCATGGTTGGATACTTTCCTGTTGTATTTATATGATGATAATATTTACGTGTCTATGACATTCAATTAATATAGTAAAATAGGTTAATGATTAGTCTTTGTTTACAATAATACTTTTTATACCCTTTCAATTATTTTTTTGATTCCCTCTCTATCCTATTCTCGTTACAACAGAAACCTTTTTCAAAAGGTCCCTAGGTCCAAAGGTTTAGGCTGTTGGGGTGGACGTTCATAAATTAATGGATAAGAAGTTCCATTTTAGGGTACCCGAAGAGGGTAAAAAAGACGAACAGTGGAGTTTAGTAAAGGGATCTCGTATTACTAAACCTCACTGTTCGTTTGTCTGTCACCAAGCTGTATCTGATGATCCGTGATAGCTAGACAGTTAAACTTTTTGACAGATTATGTATTTTTATTGCCGCTATGACAACAAATACTAAAAACAAAATAACATAAATATGTATTTAAGTGGGGCTCTCATACAACTAACGTGATTGTTATGTCATTCCTCAATATTATTATATAGTGTCTAATGTTGTATAGATAGTGGTATGGAACCCTTTATGACGTTTTATGTTAGGTTAGGAAGATAGTGACTACTAATCCGTCTCCCTTAAACGTTATAACAAAGCCTGAACATGTCGAACGCTTGTAAAGCATCCCCAATTCACCACTTACCATAGCGAAGACAACACAACACACTAATCACCACAAAGACTACAAATGACTTCTTCATTCTTGACTTGAAGCTCGCAATCGTCAATGCGGTGTAAGACTGAATTATACCTCTGTTTCACATAATTAAGTTAGCGAAGACTTGTGTGTGAAGCATAGCGATAGCCAAACCATAATACAATTAGAATACAGAAGGGAAACCTCACACAATTGAGCAACGCACACAGACATTGCACGTACTCGAAATTTCGGACCACTTCGGATGACCTTGGACCTTAATCACTATCTCTTTTTTAGTTTTCGCGTCAAGCCTGCGTTTCTAACTATCAAAATCTTGTCATAATCGTATATAGATAGCTGCGCTCAGAAATGCATCACGCATGCGCGTGGACATCTTTGAGCGCACCGCGCATGCGCCTATTCGGGCGGGCTTGCCGCGAAAACGAAAAAAAAACATAGTGAATAAGGACCCTTGTCACAAAAATACCGATAGTACTAAGAATACATCATAGTATTAAGAATACATCTGTACTATCGGTATTTTTAAGCATTCTTTCAAAGCATTTATGAACATGAAATACCATACCACTGTGTCCAAAAGGCGTTGGGAGACTCAGCGTTTGTAAGTGATGTCTGCGTTACTCAAGCGCGCGTGGTATGAAGGTGACTGAATAATGGTATTTTGTGACTATATTTTAAAGGTAATCCGAGATTCCGTGTCCGAGAACGATGTGTATGTGTGCGTTGCTCGAGCAAAGTACTTACGTATGAAGCGTTCCTTCTGGGCTCTCGGTATGTTGTGGCTAAACCAAATACACGTAAGGGAGGCTACAGGTTTGCTTGGAATTAGGGCGGTTTTAAATAACCTCTGTTGTGTTGTATGTAATTTAGATTGTTGTATGTCCTGCGATAAATAGAATTGGGTTAATTAATCGATCAATATTGACTACTACATTGTTTTAGTTTACTCTCTTCGATTGCGAGTTCGCTCCGATAATGCTACCACCGCTTTACATGTAAGTACATACTGAACACTCATTAAAAGTGGTACTTACTAATGAGGATTGTAATTTAATGGCGGAATCCCATTTATAAGTAGGCTAATATCTACACGATGTAAAAGGAACGTTACATAAACGTTTGATGTTTGATTGATGGCTCACGATGAGGCGATATTTCCTTGCTATTTGCATATTATTACTTACTTCAATACATTGGGTAAATACCTAATATATGTGTAATATAAGTATACTATGGATCTTGATCGCGTGAATATTCTTAGAGAAATACATTGTTATTGCCCGACGTTTCAACCGCATTGCAACGGCTGCGGCCGCGATCACGGCCGTGGTTAGACAATCATCACTTTCATCGTTAAGGTCACCCACTGCTATGGTGGGTTTGTTTTCCGCACTTAGTCCTGGATGTGGACCATTGTGCGTGAGCCGTGGTGGCTGTTACTTCAACCAGCCCACCTCCCTCCAGTAGCAGGTTATCTTTCCTAAACTTCTCAGGGTATCCATAAGTGGCCTTGGTGACCCCAGGGTCTCTTTTCGAATCGAAATAGATCGGGCGCGACGGTTTTCTGAGTGAGTGTTTCATGCATGCTCTGCATAGGGGACTGTCTGTGATTCCTATTGGTTGGTAGTCGGGCAATAAAAATCTATTTAAATGGTTCGACGTATTTCGACCGTATTTCAACAGCCGCGGACGTTTTACGGCCGTGCTTGGGCAATAAATATAGGTATTTACCTTTCGCGATTAAGACCTGAATATAAAAACTTTCGTGAAACGAAAAAATTTCGTGTTAGGCGGGATTTGAGCCTGCGACCCCGTGGGATAGATTTTCTTTTTCAAAATTTCGTGAAGAAAGAAGTCGTGGCCAACACATGTCATCATCTAGTCAAAAACAAACGATAACAATGTAATTATTTATTAAATATAATTAAATACATTCAAAAACTACCAACGCCATTTATAACTGCCTCTGTGGCGCGGTGGGAGTGTATCCGACTGCTACGCAAGAGATCGTGGGTTCGATCCCCACCCAGGATAAAACTTTGTGTGATGAGCTCGATGGTTTATTCTGTGTTTGGGTATTATTTATCTATAATATGTATGTATTTAGAAATATATAAGTATGTTTATCGGTTGTCTGGTTTCCATAGTACAAGCTCTGCTTAGTTTGGGATCAGATAGGTTTGTGTGAGTTGTCCCAAGATATTATTATAGATATTATTATTAAGTAGTAATGGATGCTCGCTAGATGGCGTTGTACAAGTAAAGAAAAAACTGCTGCAACTTTATTCATAAAATGTAGGCAAACCATAGTTGTATGCGAGTTAAATAACGAATGCGACTGCGTTACATTTTACATAATAATTAAATTTAAACTGTGGCTGGTTGCGAAATGTGGAACACCGCGTGTTGGGAAACTATATGAAACGACGTAAAATAAAATTGTTAAATGTACGACTGTTATATGTGCAGGGTTTTGTATGTTGATAGGAAAATACATAATTACAATTATGTTTGGTATGAGGTACCTACACAATAGTAGCCAGCTCATGTCAAACTGAATTTTCTTAAAAAACCCTTATAGGATCACTTTGCCCGTCCGCCTGTCCGCCCGTCCGTCCGTCCAACTATCAAGAATTGTTTTTATCTCGGGAATGCGTCGAGAGATCGAGTTGAATTTAAAACTATATATTCATTCTCTTGAAGCTGCGAAAAAATTAAACTTCTAAGTTTACGTAAAAAAGATACTGCCGTTTATTTTAAAAACTGCGATTCTCGATTCCTGAACTATTTGTAATACCTACATATTTGTACGGAAGTCGCACTTGTTCGGTCAAGTCAAATCACTTCTTTTAATGATGTGATTAATGATAAAAAATCCCATTTAACACAAAATTTTATCGGGCCTTAATAATTGATAATTATAATGGCCGGTTCACATCTTTCCAGTAGTGTACCTGTCCAGTGAATAAATCTAGCTCTGGAATGATATTAGAATAATGTTAACCGAGTCTGCATTTACCTTGGGTCAGTGATAATCACACTAATATTAAAAAAGCGAAAGTTTGTGAGTGTGTGAGTGTACCTATATGTTTGTTACTTCTTCATGTCTACATAATTAAGATTTATTTTTTCATTAACATTAGAAGGCTGCATTGTATTGCTTTGTTTTTGAATTAGTTAATATAAAATAGTTGATATATATAAATCTCAGTAATTTAAGTCTACATTTATAACACTGCACTCTTAACAGTCGCACGCGCTATAGAAAAGTCGCGGAAATTAATACAAACGATAACCGTACTCAGTTATGTAACTCACGTGCATCTCAACCGCAAACGTCCACTTACTAAAATGTAGAGACGATGGAAGAGACATTAAATTCTAGTTAAGTTAAGTACGATCTAATTGGATAGGTTCGGAACAAATATGTTATTCATTCTTGTTTAATGCATTAAGAATTTATAATCGCCAAAACAAATACAAATGTAAATGACTGTTTCTTAAAGAAAAAATGGACAAGTGCGAGTCGGACTCGCACACCGAGGGTTTCGTACAAATTTGTAAGTACATATTATAAATAGCTCTGGAATCGAGTCTCAGTTTTTAAAATAAACGACCGTATATTTTTGTTACGTTATTTTTTCCACAGCTTCAAAGGTCTGTAGACCTGAGTATATAGTTTTAATTTCAACTTCATACTGCCACGCGTACCTCTGATAAAGGGCCTTGATAGACAGACGGACGGACGAACAACGAAGTGGTCCTATAAGGATTCCGTTTTTTTCTTTTTGAGGTACAGTACCCTAAAAATAGTACTAATTTGACTTAACAATCGTGTCGGTAGGATTGTGTAATAAATAATAATCCTGGTTATACTCGTAATGCTTTTAGCATTAAGTCCACCTTTGTACAACTTTGTGCATAAAGTTTTAAATAAATAAATAAATAATTCAGGCAGTATAATATAGCGGTGGGTAGACAGTAGTACGAAGTTTTCTTTTATTAGTTTAATCAATTTACATAACAAAACTATTTGTAGGTACTTAGTGTCACATCTTGTATCAACTTCTAATAGCTGAAGTTACATCCGTGTACCATAAAATACTGCGTTTTTGTGTAGTCGTCTGCGCAGACGCAACTAGGTCAAGTTCAATTTGCGCTGAATTTGTTACTGTGGTTGGTGGTTCCGTATATAAATACATTTATATAAATTCTTGCAATATTATATTATTGCAGTAATATAATATTCCACAATATAATGAAATGAAAATAGCATACAGACCAAGTCCTGTCTGTTAAGAATCTATTTTTTATTATTATCAACTTATGAAGAAGCATATTTTAGAAATAGTTTTGTGTTGACTGATAGAATATTTTTTGGAAATAAACTAAAAAATGATATTTTTTAAAACTACTAAACTTTTTAAAACATACTTATAACTTACTAAAAATACTACTATTAATTTCGAAGCGACGGTAGTCTATTGGTTAAGGCATCGCACTCGCAATCGTGAGGTCGCGGGTTCGTACTCTACCCATTATACTACCGACGTGAACCCACTCCTAACATAAGAAATTTAGCTTAGGTCCTTATTCACGACCTTTTTTCCGTATCCATGGCAAGCCCGTACGAACTGTTTAAATCCTGTTATAATGGTATATGGGGAGGTGTGCTCAAAAATGTGCGCGTTTTAGCATTTCTAAGCGCAGCTCTCCATTTGCCATTATGACAAAATTTTGACAGTTCGCACGGGCTTGCCATGGACACGGAAAAAAGATCACATTGGAAGTTATCTCAAAAAAAAACTTATAAAAGAATATATAGAAACACTTGGAAGGCTTAATTATTAAATCGTGAGGTAATTTTATCAGCCGTATGCATATCTACTGTTAGTAAGAAAGTTCATACAATTATAAAACCGGATTCTTTGATATATTCAGCAAATTGCGTTAATTAATAATATTTTGCATATTATGTTAAAACATGTTGCGTTTATTCGTTCGTTTAGCGATATGTAAACATTTTCATAATATACCTATCTCGTATTTTTTGTGTTAAAAGATAGATTTATTATTTTGACATGAGTTGGTAACATCCTACATCCAGCTTGATAGTCGGGAATTGACATGGACGCACTTCTTACCACGATAACAAATATTTAGAGACAAGTTCGTATGAAAGAAAATGTCTTTTGATCAGAAAAAGAAAATTTACAATGTTAATAAATACAAGCTAGATAACCCTACGAACGAACTATATACATATTATTAACATTATTTACAACTGAAAAGAAAATGTAATAAAAAAGAATAATACGAAAATGTTTATTTCGTTCACGTTCGTATTGTAAAATAAAGGGAAGACTTGGCCGCATTTTTAGGGTTCTGTAGCCAAAATGGCAAAACGGAACCCTTATAGTTTTGTTATGTCTATCCATCTGTTTGTCCGTCCGCAGATTTGCTCAGCGATTGCTAGTACTACAAGGCTGTATTTTTGTAAGGATACACATATTACTTACGCCGACTAAGTGAAAGAATAAACCTCCCCTATTATGTAAAGTGGGGATGTAATTTTCTTTTCTCGCCTACCCCATCGTGTGGGGTATCATCAGATAGGTCTTTTAAACAGGTTTAGAGATTGGGAAGACTATTTTTAGATTTAGGGATCCGTTTGTGGAATATTAAGCTTTAATTTTGTTAGAGTCAGGTGTCCCTCCCCCCCTGCCAGCTAAACAGTTGATGTTGGGCTTGTGAAAAAATTAAGGTAGTAGTATATATAGTGAAATTAAAAGAAAAACTATCACAGCTTAGTAGCTTTTGCAAGTTTACGATCAAATGAGAAGTAACTTAATTTTTGTACAAATTCCATTGAAAATTATTATTAAGTAGGTATAACGTTGTAAGTATTAATGTATATATTATTATATATCTGAATCCGATGTTTGTATGCAGGAGGTTTCGGGGGCGATAAATCGGTCTAGGTTTCATTTTTAGAAAACGTCGTTTTATCCATGTTTTCAGGTAATAAAAAACTGCTACAATATCATTATAATACAAAGATAAATTTCGCTACCATCTACCACCCCGTTCCAGTCCAGATGATTATTTTTTATCTTTTTCATTATACTCTTTGATTCTTGTTGTTTTTGATTTAAATTATTCATATTTCATCAGTATGTAATTCGTATATAAATATACTTTTCAAAAAAACACGATTTACCTAAAAAATACCCGAGATGAGCTCGTTTATTCAGGTACTATAAAAATAATGTGTAATTTAAAAAAAAACACGATGCTTGCCTAAATTGTCACACAATATAGAAAATTGTTATTTTGTTTTAAAACAATAAAATGTATTTAAAAAGCAGACAGACTGAAATATAAAACAGTACCTTCGATTCAATGAATACTGGATTGAATTTCCGCCATTTTGTTGCGCTCGAGTTTATCAATCGGGAGCAGGTTTACATCCGCGTTGCTTTCACTTGCGCGTGCATCTTGCATCTCTTTTGTGTCATTACTATTATATTATTCCTTTCTTTTTAAATACATTATTTTTAAGTGTACCAACAAGCACATTTGTGCTTACTAAAAGACACCCAACGCTTAAGATAAAAGTGTTAATATTTTAGAAACAAATCAAAACGAAATATTGCTATTAAGCTACTTAGTATTCTTTCTCTGTTTCTGCGCAACGATATTACAGGTAGACATATAATTTTCTCAGAGAGTTTCTTTAGAGTCTCTTTTCTAGAGATTACAAAGAAACAAGCGGAGGTAGCCTAATGGCTAAAGCATCGGTGTCGCAATCGTGAGGTCGCGGGTTCGAATCCTACCCATTTTCTACTGACGTGAACCCTCTCCTAACCTTTGAACTTAGCTGGAGGGGTTAACAAGATTGCTAGTAATGTGGAACTCAATCCCACAAAAAAAAGGAACAGAAGTCTGTTTGTCTATTAACTGGTTAAAGGCTAAACTCTTGGCTTAGGAATTTCGAGTATGGTTTACACCTTATAATGGCAATATCGTAATGGATTCCGTCCTTTTCCTTTCCCTTGTAGTTTATTTTTATTTATTTTTTAAAGTGGTTTTATCATGCAATCAGTCATTTCGACTATGAGCAGATAAGGTGAAGTCTTAGAAGCATGTAGGGCACTACTCCCAGCGAAGTTAGCCCTTTCATTTAAATAGTCAGTCTTGCTGACATTCTAAATCGAATGTGTCCTGCCGTTTTTTACGCGGAGTATGCTTTCAGGGAAGGTTCCCTTTCCCTAGTATCTATAATTTCTAAGACAAAGACAAAGACAAAGACAAAGACAAAGACATTTATTGCATAAACTGTGTACATAGATGACAAGAAAAACAATTAGTTCCAACAGTCTGCCCGTACGGGCGTTGCAATTTCTTATTTAAATAGGTAATTCAAAATTGTACAGTACAGAGATTGTTACTTAGTGGCAAAATATTCAGACATGTTATAAAAAGCATTATCAGTTAGCCATTTTTTCAATGTTTTTTTAAATAACATTCCTTCTAGTTTTTTAATCTCTATGGGTAAGTGATTAAATACTCTGATTGCTGTGATGTATGTGCTTTTATAATAAATCATATTCTTTATATTAGGTAAAACTAAATTATATTTGTATTTATTTCTTAAATTACATTTGTGATGACACTTGAGATCAAAATATGATATATTATTTTTGACAAACAGACACAGCTCCAACAAGTAAATGCCCGTAAGTGTAAGGAAACCTTCTTTGGTAAACACAGATCTTAGTGACTCGATATTTCGCATATTGTAGATAGTACGAAGACATCTTTTTTGTAAGATGAAGGTGGATTGTATATCAGTCGAATTACCCCAGTATATAATACCGTAAGTCAGTAAAGGAAACACATAACCATAATAAGCTGACTTAGCAGTGTTTTCAGAGGTCGTTTCAACAAGTATGGATAGAGCATAACTGAAGGTTGATATTTTTTTATTTATCTTCTCTATATGATTCTTCCAATTTAAATGATGATCGATCGTGACACGACTAGAAAGTTGATATGATCAACCTCTTCTATGTTAGTGCCTGAATTTAATATATTTAACTTCGGTGGTTTAGTTTTGTAATTTCTAAATTCTATGAGCTTAGTTTTTGTAAGATTTACCTTTAAATTTATAGCTTTTAGCCAGCTTGTCACAGTATTCAATGTATTATTTATTTCAATTACGTATTCATTGTCATTTAAATTATCATTACAAATAAAAATAGTGGCATCATCAGCATACATTACGCATAAATGGTTTATTAATTTTGGAAGATTATTTACATAAATTAAGAATAATAACGGTCCCAGAATGCTCCCTTGAGGGACACCTAGCAATACGTTTTCAAATACAGACTGTGTAGAATTCAAAGTTTTGTTACGTTTGTCATATGATTCAATAACTGTAGCTTGTTTTCTATGTTTTAAATAAGAATCTATTAGGTTTCTAGCTACACCTCTAATTCCAATAACATCAAGTTCATTTAAGAGGATGTCAAATTGAACGCAGTCAAAAGCCATTGACATGTTATCCCATATGCTATCGAAAAGCTTGAAAATGGCCGATGAAGTGCTTTTATTTTTCTGAAAGCCGAATTGATAGGGGCTTAGCACTTGGTGACGGTCAAAGAATGTAATCAACCTATTATGTATGACCTTCTCAAAGATTTTGGAAAAACTAGGTAAAAGAGCTATAGGTCGGTAATTGTTCATATCCCGTTTGTTTCCTTTTTTATATAAAGGTTTAATTACGGCTATCTTTAGACAGTCTGGGAATGCACCAGTTTCTTGCATGAGATTTATAATATAAACAAGGACATCTGCAGTATATGTTATACTATTCTTAACAATATTTACTGGAATACCATCTACACCATAGCTAGTTTTATTTTTGAGATTATTCGCAATGTTTACAACTTCACGTCTATCGACTGGGAAAAGAAAAATGGAGAACGAGTTTCTTTCTATGGGTAGTTTGTTCTTATACTCGACATTCGGATTATAATTTTGTGTAACATATAATTTATTGAATGAGTTTGCTATATTTGTTGGTGATCTGATTTCTTCGTTATTATGATGAATGCAATATACACTTATATTCTGCTGCGGTGTTTTAAATATAACTGGAAAACATTCAATAACAAGTCCTTAAAGTAAATACGTATATCTATAGACAATTGCTACCGACTATCACGCGAGTAGAGCAGAGAGCAACAGCTAGTATAATCCGAATACCAGAATAATTTCAACTAATACAACCAAACGCGTCATCGCGTGACGTTGCTTCTCACGCATGTGCACAACGGCTGCGTATTTTGATCTGCACGATTATCACGCTAAGCTCGTCACATGACTATATAGGTGACTTCCGACGTCGGCAACAATGCTTCTTATGTTGTGTAATAAGATATCTATTTTGTAACTAATCCGTTAATGTATAGAAATGTCCTTATTTCCATGTTTTAGATGCAAATGGGTATTTTATGTATCTGGAGTGATTTGTGTTACGTACTATAAGAGCATAGATATTACGTTATTATGATATGTTTTTTTTGTTTTTTTAAAAGGACGACTCCCGCAGTAGGCTACAAGCCCTGTGTCAGGGGGGGCTTTACAAACATACAAGTCACGGACACAAAGTACACCCAGACTCGGAACAACCATTTGTGGCGCGGTGGGAGTGTGTCCGACTGCTACGCAAGAGGTCGTGGGTTCGATTCCCACACGGAACGCCACTTTGTGTGATCCACAAATTATTGTTCCAAGTCTGGATTTTGTGTCCGTGACTCATATATTTGTAAAGTCCCCCGCAATACAGGGACTACTGCGAGTGTCGTCTTTTAAAAAAAAAAATAAGAAAACCAAAAGATAGTTGCTAGATAGATTAGATGATAATGTCTATTAAGTTAAAGGTATCTTGCCTTGTAGGTTAGAGGGAACGCATAAATCTATATGATTCGTCGATTCGTTTATAGGACACCATATAAAACCCAAGATGTAGTTCCGAGTAGGTACACTATCTATTCTTTTTTTTTTAAGCTATTGGATAGCTTTTATCGCGGGCTTTGAGCGCGGCGACCGAATCAAGAAATCCCGTAACGAAAATAAAACCTAACACACCCCACTCCGCCTACCATGTAGCTCGGCTGAGTGTTCGTATAACATATATGTTTATGGTACGACTGTACGAAGCTCGCACGGATCGAGACGAGCTGCTCCGTAATGTAATAATAAGAAAATAAAAATACTGCATGAAAAAAAAAAAAATACTTGCATAAGTTGATAAAAAATGCTATGCAATAGCTTTACCGCGGCAGTCCTTATTCAATGAAAAAATACGACTCCCGCAGTCGAGTGCTCATTAGCTAAGGAGTAATACATAATACATCATTAATAGCCAGTATATAATTATTATAGTAGAACTACTATAAAAAGCTAAATCAAGTTGTATCACAGAACCAGAAACACATTCCGGATACGAATGATTGATACATATTAACTGTGGCAGTATTCGACCGTATTAAACCTGCCTACGACCTAATCACTAAGTCAATATGTTTCCTTGCATTTCCAGTTCCACATTCTAGTGACGTAATGCTTAACTACGTTATGGTACAGTCGCCCATAGTGGAATACGCCGTAGTTAGCAATTAGTTAAACTAGCGTAGACAATGTGACAATGAATGTTTTCCTTAACTGTTATCGACAAGTATCCTCGTATAAAAAAATATTAAATACTAGCTTTCGCCCGCGGCTCCGCCCGCGTGGATGTCGGTTATCGCGATAAAAACTATCCTATGTCCTTCCCCGGGACTCAAACTATCTCTATTCCAAATTTCATCTAAATCGGTTTAGCTGTTTGAGCGTGAAAGCGTAACAGACAGACAGACAGACAGGCAGACAGAGTTACTTTCACATTTATAATATTAGTATGGATGTAGAAAATCCTTAGAACCAAGTCTTGGTGGATTTAAAATAAACACTATACATATATTTGATACTGGTAGAAATTGGTTAGATTGCTGTCAATACAAAAATAAGAATAAGAAGATTTCGACGAGCCCGCTAATCAGGGTCCTTATTCACTATCTTTTTTTTCGTTTTCGCTGCAAGCCCACGCGATCTGGCGCATGCGCGTTGCGCTTAAAGATGTCCGCGCGCATGCGCGTTGATGCGTTTCTGAGCGCAGCTCTCTATTTACCATTATGACAAGATTTTGACAGGTCGCGCGGGCTTGCCGCGAACCCAGGAGTTAAAATAAAAAAAATCTTTGTTTCGTAAAATCAAGGCAATGATTGTTTGAAAACGTCAAATTAATACATACTAAAATACTTAATATTACAATTATGATTTCTTTAAAAAAAAAAAACAAAATGAAGTTAGGCGGCAGTTCCAAGTTTAAAGCTCATCAGATGAAACTGCCAAGAAACTCACGGGCCACTCTTTTAAAATCATCAAGCTTTTATTGTACTGTACTATACTGCACGCTTCATATCGTTGGTCTCTCAATTTTAGGACACAGACCTCTAAGATTGAGAGTAGGTACCGGTCATAATCTACCACGCTGGCCATGGCAGATTGGACTTTTAGTTTTTGATTCTTGAATTGTCGGACTACTCCAGAAGGAGGATAAAATTTTGCGAGCGATTATATATATAGGTAGGTAGGACCATTTGTGGCACGCTCTACACTCCAAAATTTACTAAGTGAAGTGTCTATGTGGTGAAGGAAGCATTAAGACGAATCCAAGAGAGTGCCATAGAGTAGACTAGGTATATAATTTTTTAGTTAATTAGTTATAGGATTCGTATTCGTTCGGTTTTTTTTTTTGAAATATTTTTTCTAGGGCGCCGGTCACACTGCCGTCGGTCTGAACTTTGAGTTCTGAGTTTCGCGGTCACTGACGCGACTGAGGTTCTGGTCACCATAGCGGTCTGAATGTTTTTTTTTGTATGCAGGATTCTAATCCAACCCGCAGATTACAGTGCAGCGGAACGCGGAACTCTAGACCGCTGGCAGTGTGTTCGGTGCCTAAGTGCAACTGTGCCTTGTTTCCAAATAAGTCGAACAGGAATTTATTTGTAGGAACTAGTGATATTTTTGTACCGGTATCACTTTCTCTGTAGCTTAAAGTTGAATTAACTTCTATTCGTAGCAATGCTTGCATAAACTGTTAAGGTGTTAAATAATGTTTCTCTTTGAGCTGTAAATTTATTCTATCTTATGCCGGATGCAATATTACTCGTATCTGCAAGTTTGTGATCAAAATGTGTTCGTTATAATAATCGACTTGTACTAATCGATTAAATTATTATATTTTTATGTACAAGTTTACAAGGTATATGATTAAACTATTAAATACTATATTTAAACTAGAAATTAAGACTAAATAAAACTAAAATATATCCAAAAAATTGGGACCCCTGGGCATGGTTCCACAAATACTGGCAGCATTTCCTCGCTGTATAGCAATGCTGATGCGTTGTGCGAGGAAGCTGCCAGCTCTACGGTCACCAGTGGAGTCGACCATTTTTTTGGATTAAATGGACATTGCGTTTTCGAACGTCACGTCACTACGTCAAGGCAATACACCTGTCAATAAGTCCTACCTACTTGTCAACGGGGACAATGTGTTTGGTTGGAAAATGATTGGCAAGTACATCCACAGAACCCTGATCTCTACGAGTCTACCTAGTCTCGACTGGTCATTGGCGGAAATATTAATAACGCCAGAAAAAAAAACAAATAAAAAACATTATTGGCGAGCGCGCCTAGTTTTATTTGTAATTGATTTATATGATATTTAGTGTAAGCCGGGTATTTTTAGTCAATCAGTCCAATAATATTAACAATTACCAACATAACAAAAAATAATAATTAGTCAAATTGGTGCAATTCGGCAACCAAATTTTATTTATATAGATTATATTAACTATAGCTTTGAAACTTCATCGCATTTGATCATTTTCTTTTCAAAAAGTATCTTGACTTTAATTTTACAATAAATATAACTAATTTTTAAACTTATAAGTAACATACCAATAGTAGGTACATTGTTTCTCCACACTCTTTCCGGCCCAGTTACACTTGTAACTGCAGTATTGTTTCATTTGTACCTTTGTTAGTGCACTTATCAGCGAGATGTATTGGCAATCTTGTTAAATCTATACGCTCCGAATGTTCTGGAGTAATGTGCTAAAAGAGAAATGTTGACGAAATTGAACTAACTAAAATGTACCAACTAATTAAATAAAAGATATTAAATTTAGAAGCCGACGTAGTAATGGACTGAAAACTTTTTATACATGGATATTCATGGTATGTTTATAAATGCCACCAATATACGAAACAAATATTTATGAACCTCATAAAGTTCTATCCCATATAGGTCAAACGCACAACTCATATTTACTAGTCGCAAGTACTCCCGCTGTCTGAGACCATCTTTTCCTATGGTGTCAAGCGTCACATATGACAAAAAATTGGTTGATTCATCGCCAAAAATTAACCATATAGGTTCATTCATAGTCAATCCCAGGTAGCTTATACCACTATTCACAAACAAGATATCTATATTAACTAAAAAACCTATCTCCTTCCACAGGTTTCCACGAAGCAATAGGCGAAACGATCGCCCTCTCCGTGTCCTCACCACGACACCTTCAAACGTTAGGTCTGGTGCAACGTTCAGTAGATGACACCGCACATGACATCAACTACCTCTTCACTCAGGCGATGGATAAGCTGGCCTTCTTACCATTCGCTCTGGTTATGGATAAATGGAGGTGGGATGTGTTCACCGGAGATGTGAGGAAGGAGCAGTATAACTGTCACTGGTGGAGACTCAGGTTAGTAATGAAGCATACTTGAGCGTGTGTGTTTTGAAAGAATGAATTACCGCCATTAAGCTATAATGAGAGTCTCTAGATTCAATTTAGTTTTCATTATCAAACTAGTTTATCGATAAATATTAGAACTCAATTGTATGTTTCTGAAGTCCTCTGCGACATATGACTTGTACTTACCACAGCGTTTGTTGCTAATGGACAATCCTAATTTGATATTTTCCAATCGAATAGAATCAACCACAATCTGTCGTATATTAGTCTAAAACTACATTAAAAAGTTTATATTACACCGTGTATTGAAAAGGTATAAGTTGCAACGTACCCATGATAGGTAGGTTGCAACGTACCTATTTTTTTATAATAAAAAAAAGTCCGTGATAACGTGTTATAAATCGAATACAAAAAAGAGCAAGCAAAAAAAAGTGTCACGTAGCAACGGTCACGTTATTGCTTGGTTGCGTCGCAACAGTCACGTTATTGAATGGTTGCTAAGCAGTCACGTTATTAACTGGATGTTAAGCACCGCGAATAGCGATTCCGCCTGCTGATAGGCTGAAGTATTGTGGCCCTCGGGCGAAGCGATGTCCATTTAAGCTGTCACAGGCATTGTTGATTACAATGTCATCAATGTATTCTTTTGACGTTATCACGTTAAATTATCATTCATCAACCGACTTTACCGACAACCATTTTGATTTAAAAAGTATGAAATAAAATTTTAGCCATAATAATTTGATTGAAAATGCCACTATAACAGTATATCTTTCCAACGTTTTGCTTTTTTGTTCACAATTATGATGAATGGACCGGCGAGCATTCATCTATACTCATAGTATAAAACTGAAGAGTTTGTTTTTTTGTTTGAACGCGGTAATCTCAGGAACTACTGGACCCCATTGAAAAAATCTTTTTCTGTTGGGTAGCTATATAACATCATGATAAGACCTATAGGAGCGGAGCAGCAAAGAATAATGTTGCAAAATGGGAAAAATTGACGCATACAAAGTTGCGCGGGACAGCTAGTATATGATAAAGGTGCAATACACTAGCGGTTGAACCGATGAAGCGTATACATTAATCGCTCAATTGTGTTTGAGAATGTTTCCGCGAATTATGATGGGCAATTTTGCTCGTAATGGGAAGTCTTAGTTATAATGAAACTAATAGCTTCCATTACTTTACGTTATTCGCACTCTAAGTTATGAGAAAGGTGTGCTGGTTTGTATGCGACTGATTCGACCACGTTTTGACAATATGCGTAAAGTTCTGTCACTTACAAGTGACATTTTAATTAAGAAAATAGTCAACCTCCTGCTCATTTTGTAATATATTTGGAATCGGACCAATATATATTATGTTATCATTCCACACTTGCCTGTCTGACGTCATATCTGCTCACATGCATCGTTTCTGGCTGAATCAAGTTTAATACAATGCATGCATTTTTCTTAGGTCTTCCTCTGATTGTAGGTATAGCCTTCCACACTCCTGTTCCAAATACTCCCTGTATTTGGAACAAAAATGTGTTGTTAGCGCTGTCGGTCCATCCATAGACCAACAGGGTAAACGTTGCTTACTCTCGCTTAGCTTTCGATTTGCCAATTCACCACTGTACCAAGGACGTCTCCAATAAAAAATACTAGAAGTATAAAAAGTAGCATTAATTTATCAAAGACGATTAGTAACACCAAGTAATCAAGTAATGAATAATGACTACAATCATGTAACCCGTCACCCTTAGCTGGGCATTACAGCATGCGGCGGAACACAGCTTATCTCAGCGTATCTACATTGTACATAATAAATAATGGTACGTGAATTGAACACAATATGAAGGTTTTTGCGGTACTTGCCTGTGATAATTTGTGTTACATTTTCTTTTCTCTTAATGAGTATAAAGTCATACACTTGTTAGAAAGGCAATATGGGTTCCTATTATAAAAAAATACATAAAAAAAAAATTAAAACTTAAAATGTACTCAAGATACCTATACGATTTTGTTGTAATTTTATACCAAAAGGCCGGTGTTCATTATCAATAAAAATCCTTGAAAAAATCAACGATTTGATGGTTTATTTAATCCTTACTTAGACATAACGTAGAAAAAAAACATCAAAACCATTAGGATTGTGTCCACCTGTTTAAGATTGTCAGACATATTTTAAAAGTACTAGAACAAAAGTTTTTTAAAAGTAGTCTATAAAGCCCAACACACATGTAGCTTTAAAAATATTAATATACCGTACTTTAATAATAATATCTTGGGACAACTTACACAACGCAATCTGATCCCAAATTAAGCAGAGCTTGTACTGTGGAAACCAGACAACTGATAAACATAGTTATATATTTCTAAATACATCCTTATTATAGATAATAATAATATCTTGGGACAACTGTGAGTTGTCCCAAGATATTATTATTAAACGTCATTAGAAATACATACATAATATATATATTAGATAAATAACACCCAGACACAGAATAAACCATCGTGCTCATCACATAAAGTTTTATCCTGGGTAGGGATCGAACCCACGACCTCCTGCGTAGCAGTCGGATACACTCCCACCGCGCCACAGAGGCAGTCACATATATATAAATATAATCTGAATCTCGGTAACGACTACAACGATTTTCATGAAGTGTAGTATGCAGGGGTTTTCGGGGGCGAAAAATCGGTTTAGCTAGGTTTCATTTTTAGAAAATGTCGTTTAAAAAAAAAATACTGAGCAAAGCTCGATCATCAGGTTCATATTAATATATATTTTACATCAGTTACGTCTGTGACGGGCTTTAAGGTTTTAAGAAATCTCAAACAGTACTTTCTTTGAGAGGTGTTGAAAAGTATTGTTGTTGCAAATTTTTTTTTTAATTATATAATTATTTAGATCTCAAACATAAAAAAACACATAAAATTCAAGTAAAACATGCGTAACATTATAAGGCTCTGAGTTTTTCGACTAGAGAGATCAGAACATGCAATAACTATAGTACAGACATCGAGATATCAAGTGTACGCAATACATTAATACCTCAATGAGTACAGAGCAGAAAATGAAGAATTAAAAAAATTAAAAAATCTGTTACAATTGAAAAATAAAATAAAATAGTATTCACGTTGAAGTGACAGTGATATCATGGGGCTTAACGAAGTCTTACTAATAAGTTGGTTTAGATTCGGTCATAATAAGCTACATTGCCAGTAACGTTTAAAAAGTAAATCTATACCACACAACGTAAAATATGAACATGACACACTAACACGATTGACTCATCTAATTTATCATCAATATTTTATATTTTTTGAGCATGCATTTAAGTTTCTATTTGGACATTGAGTATTCATTAATAGTTCTGTTAGATAATTCAAACCACGCAATGAATGACATAACGTTAGCGGCCAATGCAGTTGAATATAATATTATCTTCTAGGTCAAAGAGTGAAGTTGTAGTACGGTTTGCGTATTAATTATTATTTCATCATATCAATCCATATGATGTCCCATTTCTGGGCACGAATCTCCTTAGTAGAACCTATTTATTATAGATCCTGGTGGTATCTGCCATAATTGCCACGCTTGGTGAGCGGGTTGGCGATCGCAGTAATGCTTTAAAGTACTCTGAGGCTGCTGCTGCCCATCCTCCGGTGTACAATCTCATAATCGCCTTGACGTCACCTGGTGAAAGATGGGGTGGTACTATTCTTAAGCCGGTACCACACGGCGTACCAAATTTTTATTTACGTGCGTTTGTTACGGTGATATAAACACACCTATTTAATAAATAACAATAAGTTACAAATCGTTATTAATACAACGATTTGTAACTTACTGTTATTTTGAAGTAACTGTTTTTAGGACAAGTTGTCAATATAATAAAATTGTAGGTGATAAATGGACATCATTAATTTAATAGTTTTGCAAAAAACAAAGTCGTTTCACGTTATCAGTCCCGCGTCCGTATGTTTCGATATTAATAATAATAATAATATTTATTTATTTCACTCTCACACAGGGTAATTGTAACAAAAATAAGAAATCTTACACTAGGTTCACATAAATAGTGAGTAAGTCTGTGTGAGAGACTGGTATCCGTACTAGGAAAACCTGTATGACAGATTACCAGCCTCTCCCAGCTCTAGACAAATGGTGTTCACATATCTTAATATTATTCTTAGTTTGCAATGTAGGTCTACTATGCAAGAGGAGGAAAGGTGTGTGAGCGTGTGTGTGTGTGTGTGTGTGTGTGTGTGTGTGTGTGTGTGTGTGTGTGTGTGTGTGTGTGTGTGTGTGTGTGTGTGTGTGTGTTTGTTTGTGCGTGTGTGCGCGTTGTGAAATGAGTTTACGTGTGAAGATATTGCTAACCCTACGACGCAATTAGTGACATCTTGGGATCAGAACTAGCTGACAAGTTAGCAGATCTGTTAGCTTATATCCGCATTGCTGCGATTTGTAATTGAAATAGATAAATGAAATAATAAATAGATGATACAAAAATAATAATATGGTATTTATACAGCAATTTAAGAGGGTACATGGAGTAGGTTTTCAGTGTCTTCATAACTAAGGGATTTAAGCCAGGCAGAGACAGCTTTTTTGCAACTAAATTTTGTAAGCGAGTAGATATGGAGCTTCTCGTTTATTTTATTATATAAGTATCTGCCCAAAAATCCGAAGAATTTACCAGAGAAAGCCGTAGACCACCGATTAATCCCTCGAGAGCAAACTTTATGCTTCAGCCGTTTTTTACCCATCGAGGAGTCAAATTTGAGTAGTGAATGTTGTTTTAGAGTAGTGACTAAGACGTAGAGTTGGCGTACCGTTTGAACATCAGAGCGCTTGTAGAGCTCTCTAGTTGGAAACAAAAATGGCCAGGAGAGACTTACCTTAAGAACTGACCTTTGAGCGCTTTCCACCTCCATCAAGCTGGTTTTGCAAGCGCCTCCCCATGCAGAGATACAGTATGACAGTATCGGTTGGCATAAGGACATGTAGACCATTTTGATGACATTTTTATCAGCAATATTCCGTAGATTTTTAAAGAGGAAAATCAATTTGCGAGTTCTAGCGGCGACAAGTTCCATATGCTGTTTAAAGTTTAGCTTATTGTCTATGATAACACCAAGATATTTGGTATGCGAGGCAGATTCTAAATAGTTACAAGGACATGAAGTACGGGTCTGGTGGCAGGAATGAGCTATAAGATTGTGAGACTGAAGTACATTAGATGGAACAGATTTAATTGCGAATGGAATATATTTGGTTTTGTCGACATTAAGTGTCAGTCCATTGTTCCTCAGCCATTCCGATACAGCATTAAAGCCTGTTTGTGCATAGTCATAGGCATCTTTCCACGTGTCGCCATACAAAATTAACACTGTGTCATCGGCAAAGGTTATAATTTTACCATTTGTCAGTTGGAGATTACACAGATCATTGATATAGGTGAGAAAGAGCGTCGGGCCAAGCACACTGCCTTGCGGCACGCCGAAAGTTATCGGGAGATCGTCACTGGTGATTTCACCAACTCTTACTCTCTGGTATCTGCCTGTAAGATAGTCAGTAAATAGTTTTTGTTGGTTGCCGCGAACACCCAATCTTTCCAATTTGTTTAGCAGTAGTGAGATAGAGACTGTGTCAAAAGCTTTCGCTAAGTCCAGGAATATTGCGATAACTTTTTTCTTTTTGTCAAGCTTGTCAACAATCTGACCCGTCAACTCATGCACCGCATCACAAGTTGAGATGCCTGCTCTGAAGCCGAATTGAGATTGTGATATGAGGTTATGAGACTCGAGGTAGTGTGTCAAACGTTTATTTAAAAAAATTTCCACTAATTTTGATATGGTGGGGAGGATAGAGATGGGTCTAAAATTATTGACACAGCCTCTATCTCCACTCTTGTATATGGGAATTACTTCCGCTAGTTTAAATACTTCTGGAAACACTCCAGTGCTAAACATAAGGTTAAAAATGTACGTTAGGGGAGGTACTAAGATGTCGTGATATCGTTTTAAGAAGGCACCAGAGATACTGTCCCTTCCAGTTGTATTAACCTTCTTTAGGCTTTGGATGTGACTCAGAACCTCAGTTTCTGAAGTAGGTGTTAAACCAAACGATTTGAGATGGGAATCCACGGACGATACTATAGGCAGATTTTGTGAGCTTGTTTTGTTGGCTAAATTTCTACCAATGGATACAAAAAAGTTGTTAATGTTATTAACTGAAGTAACTGGACTTGTTGTATTTAGTAGATCAGTGGCAGGATTGGATTTTAGGTTGTAATTTGTAACCTTTTTTATTGTGCTCCATAATGCTCCATTATTAGTCTTAGCAGCATCGTTTATTAGGTTATTTTCATATTCACGTCTTACTTTTTTCAAAAGGTCGTTACAAAAGTTTCTGTACCTTACATAAGTGATTTTAATAATTTCATTATTTGGGTTTTTCTTTAATTTAGTATGTAATTTGTCTCTGTTTTTTGTACATTTTAACAGGCCATTGGTCATCCAAGGTTTTTTAGTACGCTTGCGATTTGAAATGGTGATGATACGAGTGTTGGATTCAATTGTAGAGATCAGTTTTGATATTAGTAAGGAAGCAGCTATATTAGCGTTGGTTGAGTTGTAGATAGAGTTTAAACATAGATTATTCATGTCAGTGTCTAGTTTAACATAATCGATTTTCTTTAGGGTAAATGACTTATTGAGATTGATGTAATGTTTTAGTGAAATGATAACGCAATCATGATCGGTTAATGAAGTCTCAGCAACATAGCAGAATGCTGGAAGTGTACTTTTGAGCATAACATGATCCAAACAGGTTTTGCCATGGGTCGGAAGTTGATGAGCGGGTAAAATACTGTGCGAGGCAAGAAGATTTAAGTATATTGATGAATCAGGGTCTTTATTGTTTGGTGTTATATCCACGTTGATGTCTCCTATAATGATAATGTTAGGGGCTTTTAAACTGCAAAGCAACTGATCAAGTGAGTCAATAAACGGTTGTATGTTTTTATAACCGGGCGGTCGGTATATTGAAATCACGATCGTAGTGTCTACTTTTAGCGCTATACAGTTTGCATCTGTCAAGGTTGTGTCTAGAGTAATCACCTGCATAGTGTTTTTGAAGTAGACTACAACACCTTCGTTCTGCGTTAAGTTATTATCACTTTTAAAGTGGTTATAACCATTTATTGATGGAATATGATGAGCGTGAGGTAACCAGCATTCGGTAACTACGATCAAATCCCAATCAATACACATGATCTTTCAAGTAGTATTTGAAAACCTGAAAAATTACAATTTATACTACGAATATTCTGATGGATGACTTTGAGACTAGAATGTGGATTTGTTATTAACTTAGGACACTCATCTATTTCGCAGGTGGATGATTGAGCGACTTGAAACTGATCAATAAGGCCGTTTATTGAATTAATGTTATCGAATTGTGTTATATGTATAATTACTAGGTGAGTTCTGAGTTAGTAATTTGATTAGAGTGGTATACTTTAGAATGATGTTCAGATGAGTATGGCAGCAAAGCATAAGCGCAGGTAGAAAATGTACGGTGCAATGTATGTAGTTTAGATATATAATTATGTGAGTGTGTATTGTATTGTGCCGGAGCATGAGTATAAAAGTTAAGTGTGTTTGTAGACAGTGTATAGGTGATGAGATTGTGATTTTAAGGTTACATTGATAAATACCATATAAATAACTAATGAGCACACAAAAAAAAAATAGTATATCCCGTTGTAGTCACTTAGATAACAGATCTTTTAAATCTTGCTCGCAGTCAATGCGTAGTGCTGCAGAATCTTGAGATCTTTTAACGAATATTTTGCCATACGAAGTCCAGGTGCTGTGGTAATGGTTATCTTTAACAAACTGTCTGGAAAGGTAAGCAAGTCTTCTCCCAAAGTTTTAAGGCTAATTTTTTTATTTTAAGGCTAAATAAATCACAGCAAACATTTCACATACCCTGTCAATACAAACTATAATAGTGATAGTTACTAGCATTAGCAAACTCGTCTTAGTGATGGGATTGCGGTCGTCGGCCGGCCTTGACTCCGAGTAACGGGTTCAAATGATCTCGATGAAAAATGATATATTCAAAATGATGTAAGGGATTTTGATGCAGTTTCCACTCAGATTCAGAATTTCTTCTTAATGGTCACATTTTTTCTACCGGATACAATACTTCAGCCTATCAGCAGGCAGAATCGCCATTCGCGTTGTTTAGCAACCAGTCAATAACGCAACTGCTTAGTAACCAATCAATAACGTGACCCTTGCTACGTGTCTGCTTAGCAACCAATCAATAACGTGACCGTTTCGACGTGATACTTTTTTGTGCGTGCACCCGTCATCTATATATAAGACGTTATTACGTTACATAACTTTTTTTAATAATTAATAGTAGGGAAAAGTCATAAAATATCATATATAAAAAAAAATGTGTTTTTTTTTAAATAACTACACATTTAATAATAATGTACACCATAAAGTATCCTCAACAATTTGACATAGGCACACACTAATATTAAAAAAAAAAAACATTTCACTAAATATAAATTTCCTAAGTAGTACGTAAGACTCTTTAAGGGTGGTTACAAACACTGTCCTTGTCCTTATTGGAAATACGTCAATATTCCACAATATTCGATTATGGAATGAAATGAGGTTCGATATGTTATGCATAATTCAGGTGCCTGATATTTCTACATTGATATTACATATGAATTCAAATTGGAGTAGGTCTGCTGCAATAATAATGTTGGCCCAACCGAAATTAAAATTCGGCAGCTAATATTAATAAGATGGTCAACTTTATAACACAAATTAATAACAAATTAATGTACAGATCTATTTACAAATTAATGTATCATCAACAATTATTACATTCCGTCACTCCTATTACTATTAATCCGTTTCCTCCTACGGCTAGGCAGAGGTTTCCCGTTTATTCTTGTACGGGACTGTTAAAATTATGTATACGATTTCTCTATCTGAGTCTCCTTCTTCTTTTTTTATTTTTTCTTCCTGTGTTTTTTACTAAGCGAAAAAATTGTTCGATTGTGTTGGATTATCAAATCCTGGGTAAGCTAATATTACTCACAGTTGGATACCTTTTTTATGAAAACCTCAGCAGCCTCAGCTATAAATACCAATAAACGAATATTTTTAGGAGGAAGTTACACTGGAAAAACTAAATTTTATCATAGAAAGAGAATTATTATAGACCAGCTGACCCTCGCAACTTCGTCAGCGTAATTTTCTTCCGATTTGGCAACATTTCTCATTGCTGCTCGGCTCCTTTTGGTCGTAGCTGAATGTTATATAGTCTTTCTTGATAAATGGACTATCCAACAGTGAAAGATTTTTTCAATTCGGAATAGCAGTTCCAGAGATTATCGCGTTCAAACAAACAAACAAACTTTTCAGCTTCATAATATTATATAGTATAGATTAATATCAATTATTAATTAAAGATAGAGCTTTGTGTAGTACATGTACATTTTATTCTGTCTGATAACTAACTGATAATGAGTCAAGTCCACACAAAAAGGAAGAGGTAGAGAGGAAATATGTTTGTTAACTTTCGCGATTTGTACACATTATAGATTTTTTTAAGCTACGGGTCTTAATCGCGTAAATATTTTATTTTAAGGCTAAAAGGCTTAAGGCTTGCCGTGTGGTACCGGCTTAAGAATAGTACCACCCCATCTCTTCCCGTGGGTGTCGTCAAGGCGACTAAGGGATTTCACAACGAAGGACGGGCAGCAGCGTCCTCTGCGTACTTAAAGTCTTACTGCGATCGCCAATCCGCTCGCCAAGCGTGGCGATTATGGCAATTACCCCCAGGATCTACATACTGGTAGGTTCTGCTGGGGAGACCTGTGCCCAGCAGTGGGCCATCATATGGGTTGATATATGTGTAAGGCTAAATAAATCACAGCAAACATTTCACAAACCCTGTCAATACAAACTATAATAGTGATAGCTACTACGAGTAGCATTAGCAAACTCGTCTTAGTGATGGGATTGCGGTCGTCGGCCGGCCTTGACTCGGAGTAACGGGTTCAAATGATCTCGATGAAAAACGAGAGTGAACTGTGCAGAACAGAAGCTGTAGCGTGTCTGTTTGATTAACTTACAGTTTTTTGTATTAGTTCTGGTTAGTCTCGATTTAGTGGTAATCTAGCAAATCGACGATCAGCGAGGTTAATAAAAAATATCGATGTCAGTCTATAGATGGTTAACCTTTTATAAAAATGACACAACCCTACATCGTTCATCTCAGAGTGCGTTAAGCCGTTGGTTCTGCGCGTAATTATCGTTATGAGATTGAGGCAATTATCACCTTCTGACTAGTCTCAGTCGCTATGGCGAGCTATGCTTGGAGTCTCTTTGAAGGATAAAATTCGCAACGGGGTCATCTGACAAAGAACCAAAGTTACCAACATAGCACGCAGGTTAACCATGCTTAAGGGGCAATGGGCTGGCCACATTTGCCGAAGGACCGATGGCCGATGGAGCAAACGAATCCTAGAGTAGAGACCGCGACTCAGCAAACGTAAGGTAGGATGACCCCCAGCCAGATGGACTGACGACTTACAGAAAGTCGCTGGAATGAAAAGCGAAGGACCGGATGTTGTGGCGTAATTTAGGAGAGGCCCATGACAAGCAGGGGATGGATACAGGCAGATAGATTGATTGACTAGTCTCAGATGACGATGATCACAGAAATGGGTCATTCTTGTATCCATCCATCAGTGTTACATATAATGACACTCAATTATAAGACATAGCTATGTGTCGTCAAATTCCTCGCCGCTACCTCTCTTGACTGTGGTCAAATCACAAAACGTACAGTTACAGAATGCATTCTGTTATATAAGTATAAGTCCAAATCTCTTGTCTTGACCAATTGACCTAATTTCATTAATACTATACTTACGTCGAACATTACACACTATTTTAACGTTTGTTTCAAATGAGTGTAGACACATGCGATTAAGAAAGACTTTCTTAATTCGATTTACTTTTGTTTTTATTGGAAAAGTGGCTGCAATGTTTCAGAAATGTTGTATTTGGACTGGCCGTGTCAATGATTTCGATATTTCTACCATTGCAAATTAGTATCAACAAAATTCATGCATTGCAAGCAGGTTCCTTATTCACTAGGTTTTTTTTTTTTCATTTTCGCGGCAAGCCCGCGCGTACTCGATGGAATCGCGCGTAAGATGTCCGCGCGCATGTGCGATGCATTTCTTAACGCAGCTCTTTATTTAACATTATGACAAGATTTGGACAGTTAGAAGCGTGGGTTTGACGCGAAAACGAAAAAAAAAGATAGTGAATAAGGACCCAGATATAGCGAGTTTGTGACTCGTTGCTAGGTGCAACGAGTCACAAACTCGCTATATCTGGGTCGCATTTAAACAGTAGGAACAACGGCATAAGTTAACTTTGTATTTATTAAATAAATCTAATTCGTAAAGTGGGAGTGCATCTAGATATTATAATTATAATAATTAAAAACTATTCCTCTTCGTATCTATGAATAAAGAGCTATAAAAGCTCTTGAACCTATGACTGCAAAAAGTACCCTACATCAAACAGAGGAAATCGTTGTTCCGAATCTGTGTGTAGGTACCCACTATAGGTTCGTGTAAAGTCCTTCAGGATACTTTATAATGCTAAAGGAGTCTTCGTTTAAAAATACATGACACATATTTTTAAATAAAGACTCCTTTAGTATTTAGGTTCGTGTAGGCTACGGATCCACCCTGGCAAGGTATATGGCAGAGTTCATCTCACCAGAATGAATACCAAAGGTAGTGGGTTTTGTTTCAAAGCTTTATTGAAATACTTATATATTAAACTAAAATTACGGTCAAAACCATTTACCCAAGCTCGCAGGCCGGTGTCCTTACACCGAAATTAGTGAATATCCTACCTAAACTCTTAGAGGCCTCCTCGAGATAAGTTGTATACTTCACCCTTCATCCCGCTGTGTAATGCTGGTTTCATGTACAAATCACTTGATCTCACTCGTCGACACAATGTAGTTCACTTCTAAGCCAATTATCTCTGGATGAATTTCGCTGTTTATAGTGTTACTAGCTTTCGCCCGCGGCTCCGCCCGCGTGGATGTCGGTTATCGCGATAAAAACTATCCTATGTCCTTCCTCGGGACTCAAACTATCTCCATACAAAATTTCATCTAAATCGGTTTAGCTGTTTGAGCGTGAAAGCGTAACAGACAGACAGACAGACAGACAGACAGACAGAGTTACTTTCACATTTATAATATTAGTATGGATAGTCCACAGGCCCGCCGGCTTAAGTGGACCACACGAGACAAATCACGAGATTATGATCGCGTACTTCAAAATCCAAATGCCTGGGGGGACGTGTTATCCTCAGAGCGTCACCCAAAAGCCAGGCTTATCAATTTTCATCCAAAAAAATAAAACAAGAATTCAAACGCGTCAGCCATTAATCCAACCAATAACCATCTTTTCAAGAGAATTACATATAACATTTTTGACAGGTGTCTTTGCCCTGACGTAGTGATGCGACGTTCGATTCAATCGATTAGAATAAGTCGACTATTATAGCGAACAGTTCGTGTAAAGCCCTTCAGGATACTTCATAATACTAAATGAGTCTTTATTTATAGATAGGTGTCAACTGGCTCGGTATTGTGAGTTTTATAAACCAACGGGTTAGAGTTTTGTGAGATCCATACTTAAATATTTATCCGTAGTCTGGTTTACTTTAATTTCATTAATTGCATGTGGCTTCTACTATACTGTAGAGAAATAAAACAGTACTCAAGCAACTTTTCCTATACCAGTAACTAACCCTACACTTTCTTCCACAGGGAGCAGTACCAGGGCATCAAGCCACCAGTTCTCCGTTCAGAGCTGGACTTCGATCCTGGTTCCAAGTACCACATTCCTGCCAACATTCCATATATCAGGTAAGTCTAGATTTTAGGTTCATTTGTTTAAAATGTTCCTTTTAGCTGTACACTAAACCGGACTTCTGCAACCAGTTGCAATTGAAGAAATATTCTGCTTTAGTACATCAGTAGGGGTAACCTAATGGTTAGAGCATGGTGCCGATTCACACAATTCTGATGTCGTGGATTCAAATCCAACCCAATAAACTACTGACGTGAATCTACTTTTAATACAACATGCAATTTGGTTTAGCTGGCAGTGGCGGAGGGTCCTTAAAACACTATTACTTTTGGCTTCGTGAATGAAACGTTATTATTTGCAATTTATTTGTTAAATTAACCTCCCCAATGACTTCAGCTATACTTTAAATTAAGAAGGATGTTGGCATACATCGACTATACTTACATTGGTCATACTTAATTTATGTAAATGATCAAGATCTCAGGATCTGTTTAATTCAATTCAATTAAGCATTTCTTTCTTAATTACCAACGTACGAGAAAATATCATTTATGTCGATATCTCGGGTCGATCTCGATTACGTAGAATCGTTCTGAAACGTATCGGATTACTTGAAGATTTATTATTATAGTATTGAACTTATGTAATGTGCTCCGGTTCGTAAACTGTATTACGTGTATTATAACTAGTGAACAGGTGAAAATAAACGATATATTAATATTTTTATACCACAAACACGAAAATATTATATTTCTATAAGGGGCAGTTGTTTATAAAATGCCATCGTATTAAAGGTAACAATAGTTTTCCCCGTTTTTGCAACATTTTTAATTGCTGCTCCGCTCCTATTAGTCGCAGCGTAGTGTTATATAGCCTATAGCCTTCTTTAAAGTCCTTTCCTGTAATTTATTATATCCCCATGCCAAATTTAATTTGACTGTCTCTGTTGCGCAGTAGGAGTGTGTTTGACTGCTACGCAAGAGGTCGTGGGTTCGGTTCCCACACGAGACACCACTTTGTATGATCCACAATTTCTGTTCTGAGTCTGGGTGTACTTTGTGGCCGTGATTTGTATGTTTGTAAAGTCCTCCGCGATACAGAGTTTGTACCCTACTGTTCGTCGTCTTTTATAAGAAAAAGAAATAAATAATCTAAATTGGTTCAGTAGCATAACCCTGGAAACATAACAGACAGTCAGAGTTACTTTCACATTTACAATATTTGTATTGAAACGGGCGCAATATTTGCCTTCACTAATACAAATTTAAATGACTGGCAAAAATTATTATCATTTAAATGTTCCTCCCAAATACAAAAAAACTGAATTAAAAATTTTTATTAAACCAACTCAGCAAATAACTCCATTACATTTCTGTTTAGACTGTTAGTCAGTCTGTCAGTTAACTACCAAAAACCTTACGATAAAAGTGCAATATAAAATAAAATAAAAACCCTTTTACTACAAAAATGCTATTACACCGTAAATGATTATCTAAATGACAAACAATTATCTAATTAAGCTACATAGATGATACCCTCCTCTCTCTTAATTAGATTTAAATATTAAGTTGTTGCCCAACGGGGTTCACGATGGTCTAATTTTAAGCCTACCACCTAAGCATACATTGTGGAATGCAAATAAACGATTGAATTGAGTTGAAGATCATTATTCGTTACATTTTTGTCACCATGAACAACGAAATTATGAATATTTTACCTCCATCCATACTAATATTATAAATGTGAAAGTAACTCTGTCTGTCTGTCTGTCTGTCTGTCTGTCTGTCTGTTACGCTTTCACGCTCAAACCGCTGAACCGATTTGGATGAAATTTGGTATGGAGATAGTTTGAGTCCCGGGGAAGGACATAGGATAGTTTTTATCGCGATAACCGACATCCACGCGGGCGGAGCCGCGGGCGAAAGCTAGTATTATATAAATGCATGTTATACTCGAAGATTAGTGTGCTTACGGATTAATATTATATTGTTCTTATGAGAGTAAAGATTCTTTAAACCGAATTATTTACTCTTTGAAAGGAACAAGTAGATATTCAACAGACATTTATAATAATTACATTTACAAAGTAATGTCGTGACTAAAACGCTGGAGGCATGTGATGGCGCCAGTCCCACGATGTTACACAAATAGAATTTGTACTATCAAATATGTTAAATATATATAAAATACTTCACTTCATACAGTCTTTAAAATCTTCTTGCCTATAGAGGTAAAAATAGTAGAATGTAGCTGGTTACCCTACTATTTTTGAAGTGAAAACTTCTTAAGCAGCGATGTGCACGTTTTTTGGTGTGGGTATATAATTTTAAACTCGCGTCAGAATCACGTGACCGTAAGATTCTTAGAATACGAAGGTAAATTTTGCCGCAATCTACAATGTTTGGCAAAGATCTGAATGTCATCGCACCGCGCTCCTCATTTGAGACATTAGTTCGTAAGTCTCATTTGCCCAGTAATTTCTCCTACAACCGAAACACAGTGATGTGTTAACATCACTACTTAACGGAAAAATAACTGAAACTGTGGTGGATCTACTTTTTTTTAAATACTAACATTAAAAGTCAGAAATTATTGGAAAATGAATGGGTCTTTGTTGATTCTTCATACAAATACCATTTAGTGGATTTGCTGTAATGTCGTTTATACATCAGAATCGAACATAGGCTATTAAATCGATCATAAAGCCAATTAAACCATGGAAGCTAAAGAATGGTACTTAATAGACTTTTCTATCTGTAAATAGTATAGAGCAAAGTTGTGGTTTTCTATGTCTGTATGTTTCTCCGCTATTCTCTTGAAAACCACGCAACGTATTTTCAAACAAATTTCAAACAAATTTCTAGACCAATTTTGATTAGATATGTTTTTGATAAATCATAAGATGTGTTCATACATTTTATGATTTATCAACCGGTCATTGTATTTAAAAACTTTATTATTATGGTTGTATAGTCTTTGTCTACTGCAAAAACAACATTGTGCCTTGAGCGCGTTTATATCTTTTGTATGACTCTATTGACTTTTAAAAACTTCAACTTCAGCATTATTATTTCTTACGAATAATATCAATTATAATAAATGTTTAAACATAATTTTCAAGTATCTTCTAATCTATCTAATACCTTAACGAGTAATATATATATATATAACCTGAATCTCGGCAACGGCTCCAACGATTTTAGTATGCAGGGGGGTTTCGGGGGCGTTAAATTGATCTAGCTAGGTTTCATTTTTAGAAAGCGTCATTTAAAAAAAAAACTGTCCGTATCGTATCCAGGTACTGGTAATAAAATGACAAAACATTCGCTAATTAAAATAAAGCTATTAAAGCATTAATTATGAATTATGGGGCAAGATGTAGCTACATTTTCATTTACTAAGAACAAACAATAAGTTTATAATTAAGTACCTCAATTAATCCTAGGAAGTTGTGACTTGTAACCTGATGAGACAGCATCAGCTTACGTAACGTTGCGTAACGCGGTCTGTTTGACGACTCGCGATTATGAATAAGAAATTGACATTCGGCTTAGCTATGAAGGTGCTATGAATTTTGAATGTGCGGTTTTTTTATCAAATATTTGTATTATAGTATTTTTCTAAATAAATCCAAATATTTTCATTAAAGACTAATACTTTGTTGTAATACCTGACACATGTTATTACAGATACATTACAGAAATTCAGTGTTTGAATAATTAGAAACTTTCTATTTAGGATTTTTACTTTAGATAAATGCCCTGTGTTTGAAGGAGTTTTCAAACATGGATATTAATAAATCTAAATGAAGGAGCTCAGCAGTAGGTTCGACATTTATAATATACTAGCTATCCCGCGCAACTTCGTCGGCGTCAATTTGCGCCTTTTTTTTATAATCCTATGTTACTTTTAATACCTCCAAGAATATGTGTACAAAATCAGTTGAGTAGTTTTCGCTTGAAAGCGTAACAAACAAACTTACATTCACATTTATATATTAGTAGGGATTCTTATTAACTTCACCTGTTTGTACTAAATTAAAACCTTGCACATTTATCAAGGGGCGGAGACAATACAATAAAAAATATGTACAATAATTTAACTTTTTAGTTTGGTCTTCTACTAAAACGTATTTTTTTTAGTGTTTTTGACTGGTATAGAAAAAAAGCTCGCCTTAATAGAACTTTAAAGTAACCCCAGAAGACCTGACTGTATCATATAAATAAAATGGTTGTCTGTAAAGTCGGTTTACGGACGATAATTTAACGGGATAACGTCATAGAAAAACATTGATGACATATCGCCATTCGCGTTGCTTAGCAACCGCCCGATGGCCACAATACTTCAGCCTATCTGCAGGCGGAACGTGAGACATTTTCGTGAGTGCTGCCGGTCTAATTAGGGTCTAATGGGCTCTAATTAGTGAACTGACAGCCCCACAAAACTATAACCTATAACCTATACTCTTGACCACATGGTTAATGTCTACAAGACAGTATTGCACTGAAGACAGAAAAACAATAACCCTAAAGGAAGGACTTTGGGAAAAACCAAACCGAATATAAAGCCAAAAGCAAAAACTAATAAATTAAATAATGATTGAAATAAAAATGGTTCTCGCTTAACTCTACAAGTGAACTTTTTCGAGCCATGAGTTTTATATTTTTACGTAGGTGTATAATCTTAGTGATTGTTATGTCGTAATGCCGCTCCATGAGTCAAGGTGTTCGATTTCTAAATCTATAATGACATTATGATTTTACCTCAGACTTTATTAATTTAATGGTGTTTCGATCGGATTTATGATAGGCCTTTGAAGTTGGGCAATAGCAGGGCAAGAACTTTTAACTGCTTGTTTTGAAAGTTCAATAGATGATTTTGACTATGATATAATATGATAACTTATGACTTATTCTTTTTATAACTATAAAGTTTTAAAATTGTGTCTTTCAATAAAGTTAAAAAAAGGTGTCTCTATAGTTGGTTTACGAAAATTTTACGTGTTTACGTCCTAAGAAAACATTGTAATAAACAACCATGCTTTAGTTCTAATTATATCGCATGTCTCTGCACTCGCCCTTCAGCAGGCGGAACGTGACACTTTTTCGTGCGTGCAACCGGTCATCGATTTATAATTGACTGCCTCTGTGGAGGGAGTGTATTCAACTGCGACGCAAGAGGTCGTGGGTTCGATCGCCCACCCAGAATAAAACTTTGTGTTATGAGCACGATGGATTATTCTGTGTCGGGGTGTAATTTATCTATTATATGTATGTATTTTGAAATATATAAGTATGTTTATCAGTTGTCTGGTTGCCATAGTACAAGCTCTGCTTAGTTTGAGATCAGACAGCGTTGTGTGAGTTGTCCCTAGATATTATTGATATTATTATTATATTATAATGTCAAAATGCTATGTGATCAAAAAATGATTGGTCATTGCTTTATATCCGCTTGTATGTTTGTCATTTACTCCTGGATACGAATGATTGCCACACGCTACATTTAAAGAAAAATAAGCTTTTATATTATTGAATTTTGTAATATATTTCGCGATATCTTTGCCAATTGAGGGGTACTCGTAACTTTATTGGAATATTTTTATGTATTTTTTTCATAATCAACATAAAAGTAAATAATTATTGACCTATTAAGTAAAGTTCGCAGTAGTAGTTTCTCGCTATTTTAATACATTATTATATAATTTTCATATCTGTAGAATTAAGTAATTAAATATCTGATACTACTCTATTCTAGATTTTTATGTTGTTAATTATAATAATTACGTTCATTGATTTAAATACCGATTATTTAAATCAATGAACAAATTTCGAAGCCGTATTGAAATTTAAATTTTCAACTTTCGATATCATTATTAAATATTTGGATTGTTCACTGATTAATTATCAGAGTGAAAGTTTTAGTTTCAAAAAATATATCGTTTTAGGATTTAAATTAAATTCTGAATATGTATGTTGTCCTGTTTCATGTTTGTTTTATGTAATACAGTTGTCGGAAATTAGACATTTGTTTTCAAATTGTTTAATTAACTGACTGTTGTATCATTTTGAATAAAAATGAGAATAATCAAAATCGCTTTGAAAATATGTAAATATTAGGTAACACGTTTAAATTATTTGCAAAGAAATCTATAAAATGTAATCATTTAAACGGTTCGGCATGAATTGATTAAATAAATAAAATGAAGGCATGTTTTTTTTTATGAAAGAAACACAAATTATTTGCCCCTTATTCTTATAGATTCATTAATAACAATCTATACAAATATTATAAAGCTGAAGAGTTTGTTTGTTTGTTTGAACGCGGTAATCTCAAGAACTACTGATCCGAAATGAAAAATTCTTACACCGTTTGATAACCCGTTAATCGAGGAAGTCTATACCAATAGGAGAGGAGCAGCAATGAGAAATGTTGCAAAAACGGGGAAAATGAAAACGCAGACGAAGTTGCGCGGGTCAGCTATTTTTAAATAAAGAGTGTATTGTCTTCTTCTATAATATTTTGAATATAAAATAAAAAACTAAAAAAAAAAGTTTCGCTAGGTACTTTAATTACTGTTGTTTAAGTGTTGAAATAGTTGTGACCAAACGAGGTACTTTCGAATGTTTCCAGGGTGTTTGAATTATATAACACAATGAATGACTTGTATGTTTTTGTAGATATAGTATGACCTAGTAGTAGTAAATATTTTAGATTTTTTGGTTCATTTTATACGCTTACTTTATCTTGTGTACAGTATACGAGTAGAATGCTTAGTTGACTTTGAACTTACTATTATAATAGTTAATTAGAACCCGTTTTAGCGTCATGTTGACTTTTCAATACTACTAAATGGAAGAGACATTCGATGTACTCATTTTTGATAGTAAGATATTGTAATAAGTATTTTACTGGCATAGGTGATGTTCAAATATTACATACAAACATACATACATTTCAATCCATAAGACAATGATCCCACTGCTGGACACCAGTCTCCCCAAAATAACCTACTTATTATGGTCTTATTACGCTTAGTGAGCGGGTTGTTCAAATATTATTGTGTTTTAATTGAGGTTTTGGTGTAGGTTAATCGCTTAGGGTTAAAGTAACAAAACAACATAAAAAACATTTATATCACTTTTTTTAATACTTTCGTTTACTATTTACATTCTTCACAGGTACATAGCAGTCACGTAAAAAATAAAAAAATAAAACAGTTACTAAACGAGATAACACATTAAAGCTAAAGAAAATAAAGAGATCAGTTCTATCAATGGTGGTGATGGTGATTATGTTCATCTGAACCGTAGCCTTCATACCCTTGACTTTCACCACCTTCTTGGTGGAAATCGTAGTTTTGTTCTTGGTGTTGTTCTTGTTGCTGTTCTTGCTGCTGTTCATGGTGTTGGTGCGCGTCATGGTGTTCTTCCTCATGGTGTACGATAGGCACGGGCACCTTCACGGTATAAGGCACGTGTTTCTCAACAGGATAAGCCACATGCTTCTCTAAATGAACGGGATAAGGCTTGTCAACTGGAATGTGCACTGGGATTCGCACTTCCTTTTCGACGGGGTAAGGAATTACCTTTTCAACGGGGTAAGGTGCGGGTACTGGCACTTTGACTGGGTAGGGAACGTGTTTTTCAACGTGCACAGGTATTGGGTTATCAACATGAACCTTGACGGGGTAAGGTACTTTCTTTTCGACTGGGTAAGGTACTGGTTTCTCAACATGAACTGGTACAGGTTTATCAACGTGAACTGGGACAGGGTGGTCGACCTCCACCTTAACTGGGTAGTGGATGATCTTTTCGACTGGGTACGGGACGTGCACTTTGACTGGCACTTTAACAGGGAAAGGCACTTTCTTTTCTACTGGGTAAGGGTGAGGTATGTGAACCTTGACTGGAACTGGAACATGCTTCTCGACAGGGTAGGGCACGTGTTCATAGACTTTCACTGGAACTGGGTTGTCAATGTGAACTTTCACGGCAACTGGCACGTGTTTCGTCACGGGGTATGGTTTCGGGATGTACTCTGGAACTTTTATGATCTCCTTGACTGGGAAGTGAACGGTTTTGTAGACAGGGTACGGCTGGGGTACATGTACTTTGACTGGGTATGGCACGTGCTTTTCAACTGGGACTGGAATGTGCTTTTCAACTGGGTACGGCACTGGAACTTTTTTAATCACTGTGATGGTCTTAACGTGATGTTCCTTATGGCCGTGGTCGTAGTGTCCATAGCCACCTCCCGAAGAGCCTCCTGAAGAGCCTCCCGAAGAACCTCCTGAAGAACCGCCGAACTCACTTCCCTGATGGCCACCGAAGTCGCTGCTACCACCGAAGTCATGTTCACCGAAGTCTCCATAGTATTCTGATAGTCCTCTTTTGTCTTGTCTCTTTGTTTCTTCTGCTGCTTTTGGTTCAGCCTTTGTGTTCTTCTCCGCCTTTTCCTCTGCCGTGGCCAGGCTTATTGCCACGGCCAAGATTAAGGAAGACCTCTGGAAATAAAAAAGATAACTCTTACTCCAACTCATTACCAATCATATTCACTAAAACTCTAAGTATATTTATTTACGAAGATGTAACATTCTGTATACAAGATAACTATCGACAATAACTGAATTATAATTGCATAGGAAACGCTAAATGAAAAGGGAAATTAACTTATACCAGTGAAATCTAAGTGGAAGTGAACACAAGAACTTTCCGAGCATTGTGGGACAAGTCATAACGACCAGTTATGTGAATAAGGAAATATCTTTACGTAATATTGATCCAGTTACTTTATTCACTTAAAATAATCGATTTCTTCTCGATAATATACGAGATAATATGTAAATCGATATATCACGGTTCAGTAGTTTTTTAAAAAAGAAGATTCCACTTTTGAAATATCCACAAAAACACTTGACATCCGTTTGCACACACATATAACACTGTCACTAGATTTTTCTACTAACCAGTAATTTCATTTTCGCTTCGCTTGTTGTTCAGCGAATGTTACGCCGCGAGTGTATTCCAAGCTCGCCAGTTACCTGGTTTTATACCTCATGCAAGTAGTTTCGTATAAACGAATGTTGCAAACGCTTTCGCTGTGTGTGTGGCCTTTCTATGTGTGTAGTATTTTTTTTAAGAAGATGGGACGTCATTGTAACCTGCCCAGTATGTCATAGATAAGTTATTTTGATATACTGGAGTGATTAAGTGCAGTTTACAATGCATTTTAATTTAGCGTGACGGTGGTTTATGTAACAGTGTTGTTATTTTTGTGCTGATGATATCGATTGTTATGTTTTGTAACACTGACACATATCATAAATTATGTTTTTTTTTTTTTTAAACAATACGTCGCCTAATTAGCATAGTATATATTGTTTGTTTTTACCTTTAATGAAAATTATCAAAAGTTTAATTTTTTCAAAGTGTTGACATTTCAATTTGTAATTGACTACAAGATGATGCTATGATTTGATAGCGCTTAATCAAATTGATGTGGAAGTAATTTTTATAGGCACTTTTGTATTTGAAAATTGATGTGGATTTTAAACCTAAATAGAATTAATTTTTCAGGTGTGAATTCTTGTACCTGAAATGAATAAAACAAACTCTATCGAACTTGAGAATTCAGGAGTTGGCTTAACATTTGAGCTATGCATGTACCTATCAAATTACAGATAAGTCTCTCGATGTGTCTATCATTAATCAACCAATCAGCCTGTATCGATCTACTGCTGGACATGGTCTCTCCTATTTTTATGCCACAACACCCGGTCCTCCGCCTTCTGCATTCAATTCATTCCAGATGATCGATCGATCCATCTGGCTGGGGGTAGTCCTTCTTTACCATTCGTGATATTCACTCTAGGACTCGTTTGCTATAACGGCCATCGGTGCTTCGGCAAATATAGCCAGCCCATTGCCACTTTACATGTATCACGCATTCTTGAAATCTTTTCTGTTGCCGAATGCACAAACTGGATCGCACTGATCCAGTCGAAACGTCCAGAAATCCATATGACACATAAATACTTACCTAACAAGACCATGTTTATTCTTGTGTCGTAATATATAGGTACTGTATTTGCCTTTGACTTTGCCCCTGAGTATTGGATCGTGATATAAACCTTAGCCTACAACCTTTCAAACATTAAGCTACGTCTATTGCTAATTTCACTGAAATAGGTCATTTTATTCAGATATTAGCGCGTTTAAACACACATTTAAGCTTTATTATATCACTACTTTAAAAGAAAATTAAACAATCTTCGTTGTACACCAATTAAAAACATATATAAATTACACAGTAATAAGATAGAAGTAGGTATAGACAATAATGTAGTTTCAGAATCAAGTAAACATTTTTTAGCCTCAATTTTAGCTACTAAAACAAAAAAGAAAGGAAAGCTAATTAATTGAAATACAACCTAGATTATAGATCAAGATTAATGTTAAGTAAGCTCTATACTCGTTGTTTGGTTTCTATGATTTTCAAGATTGTTACGTACAAGCGGGCAAACCTTGTGTCACAGGAGACTAAAACATACGATTAATGGACACAAAGTATACCCGTACTAGAAGCAAATATTCATAGATCCCACAAAGTCTTGCCTCATGTGACAATCAAATCCAAGGTAGTAGTAGTTATAACACTTGATACTTCAAATAAAACACAGTAATATGCTTGCATCACTATTTCATACACTACTATGGCACCTGCTAATGCGGCCTATGGTTTAGACTTCCTGTCGAGGGTACTATAGAGGGCGAGGTGTTACAACCCTCCAACATAAAGGGAGGATCCTCTGACCAGGCGAGGTGATTGCGCGTAGCGTGCCGCGTTCCGTTCACTGTTGGGCCGCGGCCCGCGGCCCAACAGTTAACGGACCTTGTATTTACTGGATGCCGATTTAGGCAGTTGAATCTCCGACATTTCAGTTTTTACAGCTGTAAAAACTGGAATATCGTGAGATAGGATTTGATATCATTTGCCAATGTTATCACAGTGACGAGCAACTTGTTATTATTTATGTAGATCGTCACACGACCACCAGTGTTAGGTGTAACATGACATGTCTTTAAATTTTTGGGCTCTATGATTATCCTATTTTTTTATACTAGGAGACAAGGAGACGAGCAAGTCGCTGACCATTAGGCACATCTAATGGTCAGCGTCACACTAGACCATAACAATATCAGTGCCACCCAAATCTTTGTTTGGCAAAAATCTGAATGTCACCGTACCGCGCTCCGAGACTTGCTACAGCGCCCTTAAACCAAAACACAGTGACGTGTTAAAATCACTCTTTCAGGGAAGAATAACTGACACTATTTTGGTATCCACCAAGACGACCTATGACTTAGACCTACCACAAGTCACAGGACCTATTTGTCACAATGTTTTCCTTTACCTGTTTTGAGGGTTTTCAACCCATGAAACTCATAAGTCCGATTTCTTAGCATTTTTGTGAAGTATCTTGATTTATTACATAATTATTATGACATACATTTTTCAGTGATTTGAATAAAGTTGAATTAATTTGTAATAATTTTGTCATCAATAATATTAATAAGTAACCATTAGTAGCTTAAATCAAACCTAATAATTTATTAATTTTACAACTTTTTTCTTTTTTTCATTAAAAAAAGCCTTATTGATTTCGTATAAATAGAAATGAGAAGTATAAAGAAGTCGACTTTATTATCAAACTTCAAAAAACATGTATATGTAATACCTACTAGCTTTTGCCCGCGGCTTCACCCGCTTAAATTTTGGGGATCGCGATAAAAACTAACCTTCCCCTCGATCCTTGCCAAATTTCATTTCAATCGGTTCAGCGGTTTAAGCGTGAAAACTTAACAGACAGACAGAATTACTTTCACTTTTTTATAATTATTATAATATTTTAGATTAGCTTTTCCCCGCGGCACCAAGAACAAAGCTACAAATTTTATTCAAACTCAAATTTAACGGGAACAAATCTCGTCAAATTTGAGTTTGAATAAAATTTGTAGCTTTTGCGTTTTTCCCGATATTTTTTCAACTAATCCTCGGACTTATTTTTCGACGAAAAATGGACGAATAGGTTCAACCATTATCAAGTTTTACGCTTAGCAACTTAGCGCTTTTATTAAAGGATAGATGTCACCCGCAGCATCTCCGACGTCAATGACTTTAGCCCGTTAAGGGTTGATTTTCGCTGTCAAACAAATACGTGTTTCTTTATCCACAAAGCCAAATTTTCACAGATTTAACTTTAAAACTGACGAAGATACATACAAACTTGCAATTCCTATTTTACCGCCTTGGGGGTTAATTTTATAAAAACGCTGAAACTCGTTTTTTTGTATTTTAAACCAAACAGCCAAATAAGAAATTCCACGGGTCTGACTTCAAAATTGAAGGAGTCTCATACAATCCCTGGTTTACCCCCTTAAGAGGTATTTTTCTAAAAACGTTGCAACACGTGTTTCTTTATATAAAACCAAAAAACTAAATAAGAAATTTTACAAATCTAACTTTAAAACTGGCAAAGTTTCATACAAACTTGCCACCCCTATTTTGCCCTCTTTGGGGTGGATTTCTTAAACTTTTTCAAAAACGCTGAAACACGTACCTACTGCTGTACGTATTGCTTTTTTTTAACCATAAAACGAAGTACACCTTAAGAGTTGATTTTCCAAAAACTTACAGCTGGTATTCATAGATCTAACTTCAAAACTGACAAAGTTTGATGAACATTTGAAACCCCTATTTTACCTCCTTAAGGGTGGTTTTTTTCACAAACGTTGAAACCTGTATTTAATTAATTTAAACCAAAAAGCCAAATACGAATTATCACAAATCTAACTTTAAAACTGGCGGAGTTTCATACAAATTTATAATCACTATTTTAACCCCTTTAGAAGATCTATTTTTAAAAATCCTTTCTTATCGGGTGCCTACATTATATAAAGAATACTTCCTCGAAATTTCACGTTTCTATGATAAGCGGTTTAGGCTGTGCATTGATCCATCAGTTAATAGTGAACAGTACAACTTTTATCAAAATCAGTTCAGTAGTGTGGAATATACTCGTATGAACGACAACGTGTAAATTTGACGGCCTAGCTAACATTTTTTGTGGTATCTATAATAATAATAATATCTAGGGACAACTTACACAACGCTATCTGATCCCAAACTTAGCAGAGCTTGTACTATGGAAACCAGACAACTGATAAACATACTTATATATTTCTAAATACATACATATTATAGATAAATAACACCCAGACACAGAATAAACCATCGTGCTCATCACACAAAGTTTTATCCTGGGTGGGGATCGAACCCACGACCTCTTGCGTAGCAGTCGGATACACTTCCACCGCGCCACAGAGGCAGTCAAATCTAAGAAACAACATCCCAAAAGTTTGGTCAAATAGTACAAATAAGAAATATGTATATATGTATGAATATAATATGTTATGAACTGTGCTGGCATCGACCTCAAAAAAATGAAGGTTAATTTCGTATACATAAAAGTATATTTTATTATTTTCAGTGACCTTTCGAATTCCATTTTATATTATAAATTACTTTTAACGTTACTTTATTTTTCAAAATGTTATTCAGGGCCGGTACTCTCATTCAATTCACTCCTTGGATGATATTTTGTCAATGGAAATGTCTGTCTACTTCTGATATTTCTACTTAAGTCTCAATAAAGTAAGGAAATTTAAAACTACGAAAGTAATAATAATGGTCTCGTAATCGATATCGGTTACAGCGGCCAAACTCATTAGAGACTAGCCTTCTACGCAAGAGAAATTGTGTACAAGTGTATGTGCAGACACAAGTGCCCTCTCTATTCCCTCACTCTTATAGTTTGATAGGACAGAATATAGTAGCAGCAGTAGGCGCAGTACCAGCTTAACGTGCTCTTTGAGGCACGGAGGGGTGTGAAAATGATCGAAAACGGTCACCCATATACCCACTGACAGTGGTAACGTAACTTAACCTCGCAGATATTCGAACTGTTCGGTTGCCACTGAGCTAGGGATTCCTCGAAACGTAAGGAATGAAAGTACGGAAGTAACAAAAGATGTTCCACACAAAAATTAAAATACAGCACATTAAGCTTAATTAAAAATTTCGTCGCCTTTTTAATGTTCGCATTTTCGAAACATTTGCGATATTTTAAACATCGCTCATTACTTAGATGTTGCGAGGGATTCTTAACTCAGTGACACAGTGAATCACATCTTGACCAATATGAGCTATAGATTATGAAAATATTTATGAAATAGAAAAATATTTTGCATATTAGGCGGGTTAGTTATAGCTTGTTTTTCACGGTCGAATTGTGTAGGCCTGTGGAAATCCACATAACACAATATTGTAGCAAAACAACCTTAATTTTTTATTTCTACAAGTGAGTAAAGGCTCCCAAAGTCCGCCTGTAGTCTGGCACCTTATCGAGCTGCCTATCGTCCTGAGTCTGCATAGTCCATACACAATAGAGATTATTACGTGTCGGTAATGGTTAGAAAAACAATATCCAAAAAAATAATAGCACAATTTTGTAGAAAAAGCGGTTTTGGGTATACTACGCTATCAGTCAACAGCCGGCAGTTTCAGACCGCAAGATCACGCGTCGGCAGTGGCCTGTGAGGTATTTATACCAGCTGATCGGTTACCGGCCGGTTACTTACTAGTGCGTGTTCGATCTTAGCGAACTGTTCGGTCGATACGTGGTCTGACTATGCAGATCACACCGGCCGGCGAGCGCACGCACAGTGGATTGAATTGACCGTCTTTGTCTGACCCTTTCCCCTTTTATTTGGGGTCGGCACTCCAGGCAGCTCGATCTCGCGTCGTTTCTTCGTTGACTTGGGCTTCTTTGAAGTTCTTATTTACTACGGACATCCATATGATTCGGGGTCTTTCTCGTCCTCGAGGTTTAATTTCAATATCTAGCACTTTTCTGGTCATGTGGTTGGATGGTCGTCTCATAACGTGTCCGCACCACCGCAGACGGCTCTCATGTATTGTATCTGGGATATAGTCAGTCAGTCCAAAAAATATAATAGAAAACTATCAGTATATTATTGTGGGAACTTAATATCATGAGGACCTTTATAGCTTTGCCTTGATAGCAGGTAGACAGGCGAATTTTGATCCCAATAACTTTTGAATGTAAGAATATTTGAACAGTTCTCTTATAATCACTGAGTGAGTTTAAAAACATACAAATCATAGAAACAACAACGACAATTTGTAAATCCTAAATTTGATTTTTTGCTAATTACGATGTCGCAACTGAAACAAATTTAACGATACCTCTCAAGCTAAAATTAATAAAGCCATTAAGACGCTAGAGCTTTGTGTACATACAAACATACAGACACTCAAAAAACATAACCCTCTTTCTTGCGCAGTCGGGTAAAAAAACCAAGGCGGCTGTTCCACGTGTGAAACTTTCAAATAATTAATTTGATATTTGTTTAAATTGTCTGATTTTATTACTAGTATTATGTACCTACAGTAATTCATTTATTATAAATAACGAATATTTCGTAGAAAAAATCTTACATCGATCTATTGCGTATTTATTAATAAAATAACGCCAGTAAGTTATGAATTATTAGGTACTGGGTACTAATTAATATTTTTTGCATTAGAAAGACGTAATCTACGTAAAATGAATGTGTTACATGAACTAGAACTACTGACATAAAACAATGCCAGCATTTTGCGTATATATTTTTTTGAGTAATATGTGTGTAACATTCAAAGAGTTTGCAGATTCGGTATAATTGATACACGCTTTGTGCTTCTTTTTAACATACTTCAAAAAGTATGTTATGTATTCGATGCGTAGTAATATTATTGGAATTACGTGATTTTCACTTAAAAGTCCTTATTCACTATCTTTATTTCGTTGTAGTGACAAGCCCGTGCGAACTGGCTCATGTGGGGGTGCTCAAGTATGTTCACCGCGCATGCGCGTTGGACATCTTTGAGCGGACCGTACATGCGCCAATTCGCACGGGCTTGTCACGACAACGAAATAAAGATAGTGAATAAGGACCATGATGACCTATTAAGGCTTTCAAACAAATTTACAAAATAACAAAAATGCAATCATTTCTCCGTAACTAGAAATAGGATTGTGACCATGCTTATTTTAGGGTTCTATAGCCAAAATTGCAGAAAAGGAACCGTCCGTCCGTCTGTCTGTCCATCCATCCGTATGTCACAGGCATTTTACTCAAAAACTACACAGTGTATGGATGAAATTTAGAGTATAGGTTGTTCCGTCTGTTGTTAGTCTGGGTGTACTTTGTGTACGTAAACAAATTGTTGTTAAGTCCTCCGCGACATAGGGCTTGTACACTACTGCGGGTATAAATATTTTTTAAGTTTAAGTCTTTAAAAAGTACTCCTACTTTGGTATCAAGGGTTAAAAAGTATTTTCATCAAAACAGTCTCAACAATTTCACAGTATCATAACACAGTATGTAATATATTAGATATATTTCGGGACATAATCGCGTGAATTATTTAAAGGTATGAACCTTTTATTTACCCGACGTTTCGATCGAATTGCACCGATCATGGCCACGGGTCGACAAATTATTCAAATTATCAAGATCAGGCGAGGGTAGTTAAATCGTTAAGCTGCCATCAGTCGACCCAAACGATCGTGCAATTCGATCGAAACGTCGGGTAAATAGAAGGTTCGTACCTTTAAATAATTCACACGATTAAGTCCCGAAATATATCTAATATGTATAAAAATCGCGAAAGTTAAAAACAATAACAGTATGTAATATCCCGTCACACAAAACATTTTAACAAAACAGTTACGCGAAGTTTCGATAAAAACCGTGACAAATGTGCAGACAGGTGCTATCGAAAGCGTAGCCTTGATTTGTGAAGGCAATCCAATGTAGTCCGATCTTTCATGACAAAAACCATTTATGGTGTAAACGCACGATTTTATTAGAAAAGGAAGGATATATGTAATAAGGGGTGTCAAAACAGCTTCGAGGGAGGGTATAACGTAATATTAATCATAGCCTCATTGATTCTTAATGGATGTTATGAATCCATTACTCTTAATGTAACCATATGAAATTTCTACACCACAGATAATATTGGTATAATTAACTTTCCAAGGCACAAACGTTTATGACATATTTAGAAAATTATCATTGTTTAATTTATTTATTTTATACAAGACGACTCCCGCAGTAAGGTACAAGTCTGGATCACAGAGACTTTACAAACATACAAGTCACAGATTCAAATAACACCCAGACTTGGAACAACAATTTGTGCATAATACAAAGTGGTGTCTCGTGTGGGAATCGAACCCTCTTGCGTACCAGTCGAACACACCCCCACTCCGATACCTTTGTTTTTAAAAGTAATCAGGATTGGTCCTATTTGCAGTGGAGATACTTCCGAACACACCTTAATCTACGGGATAAATGCATTAACCGTGGCTCTGTAACTTCCGAAAACACATTTAGGTATTGCATCTAGAAAAATCCAGATGTATGCCTTCCCTAAATCCAGATGTAACGACTATTTTGTAACATATATTTTTTCTGTAATGCTGGTCAAGGATTTAAAATTGGCAATTGATTGCATGAATCAGTGTCATGTATCTTAGAATTATTAATCTCATGCCGAACGTGACGATGAAATAACAATAAGCCGAAATTTTACAAAAAAATATACTCGACTGCGACAAACAATCTCTTTAGACTAATGTTTTCTGCTGTTTTTATTTGATACCTAGCACGGCATATTTAAAAGTAAAATAAATTATTCACCCTACACGTAATCGCGTCTATCATAGCGCAAAAATAGAACCTATGAGAATGTGCCACCCGGATTGAAATCAACGCAGAGTCTAAACCGCAAGGGTTAGAAACCTGAAATGTTGCCAGTTGGTGCCTTTTATGTTGTAGACATCCACTAAGAAAGGATTTTGTCCTCTAAGGTGTTGCAAGTTTGTATGAAACTTCGTTAGTTTTGAAGTTAGATTGGTGAAATTACTTAGCTCTCGCTCGTACTTTTTCGTTTAAAATAAAGAAACACGTGTTTCAGTGTTTTCGAAAGATCAACCCATAAGGGGGTAAACTAGGTTGCGATTTTGTGTGAAACTCCGTTGCAAACCTAACTTTTAAACTCATGAGTTTCATACTATCATGAAACTCATGAGTTTAAAAGTTAGGTCTGTGAAATTTATTACTTGGATTTTTGGTTTAAAATGGAATGGAAAAATGAGGTAAAATAGGGGTTGCAAGTTTGTATCCGTCAGTTTTAAAGTTAGATTCGGGAAATTTTATATTTGGCTTTGTGGCTTTTACTCGTGTTTCCTTATTTACATAAGGAAACACGAGTTTTAAGGTTTTGATCGAAAGCGATAAATCAACCCTTTGAGGGCTAAAATCAACTGCGTGGGCGAAGCCGCAGCTAGTATATGTATAATAGGCCATACAATACTGACAGATGATTGCTGCAGTGGTACACTTTTATTTATCGCTTTTGTGGCACAGTAATGAATGGTTTCTTTTGTTATTTTTTTTTTAAGCCGGGTCTCATCATGTTTTTTCATTCCATCAGAGATTTGACGACGCCATTCAGGTCTCAAGTTGCAAATGTGTCTCCCATGTGTTGGTGTCCAAATCGAAGCTGATTGTTTGCAGCAGTCTCGAATCTATTAACACTTCATTTATTAAAACCAATGAGCGGTTTAAGCACTATGGTGGAACATACGTAAATAACCATATTATATAGACTGCTAAAAAGATAACTCTTATTTTAGACTTCTCTCTACGGTCAAGAAAAATAATAAACGCATAAGTATACTTAATCGTAACGCATACGATTCTGCAGTGCCCTATCTTTGTGCAATATCAAGGCTTCCTATTTCAACGAAGGAAGGCACGCGTATGCGTAAGTAATACGGTATGGCATAATAATTATGTCACATTAGCGAGTGCAAGACCCGAGGCACGCGTTCGAGTCTCACGCATTGTGTGGCCCTGACCAACAGTGGAGGCCACATCGACCGGTTCAATAATGAAACTTGGGTATGCAACCTGTAAGTGGTTCAATTAGGATGTGCTACTGAGGTTTTTCAGTTAATATGATGTGCATTTTATCTGTTATCCTTTCTATTTTTAATGCTTTTTAAATAAAAATAAGTCTAAGGTCCTTTTCACACATTCCATCCGCCGCCGGGTACCCGGTCTATGGCTATTCGGCGGCGAAAGTATTTGCGACCGGGACGATCGGACGTCAGGACGAGTGAAAGCATCCCGTACATCGCCATACCATCGGTCGTGGCGGTGGGCCGGTCCAAACCACCGCCCACTTTGATTACGTTCGCACAAAAAGTCAAACTATTCTTATCGTATGATGATTAATATCGCCATAACCACTTCGCACCGGGTACCCGGTCGCCGGAACGTGTGACCGTGGGACTTACAGTATCAGTTTGTTATTTTTTCTGTCTCTCGTCTGTCTCTCTTATCTATTTTGTCATCTGGGTCCTTGTTCACTATCTTTATCTCGTTGTCGTAAAAAGCCCGTGCGAACAGGCGCATGCGCGGTACGCTCAAATATGTCCACTGCACATGCGCGGTAGAGAGCTTCGTTTAGAAATGCATCAACGCGCATGTGCACATCTTTGAGCGCATCGCGCATGCGCCAGTTTGCACGGGTCTTTCACGACAGCGAAATAAAGATAGTGAATAAAAATTACACTCTTGCATAATTATTCCAGTATAGGTAAACTTACTAATTCTAAAAATATTTTTAGAATTAGTATTCCTGAAACCTTTAAATTAATTATTTAATAATACACTTAGGACTGCGTTAACCGAGACTTGATCAATACATATAGTTAACAGGAATTTACTTATTCAAACGGAAATTTTCTTAAAATCCAGTATTTTAACTATTGTCAATATGAGCGAATCTAACTTATAATTAAATGTGATCATTAAAAACCAGACAAGAGTACCTAAAAACCGGTCAAGAATAAGTTGGTTTGCTCTAACTATCTTGTCTGTTGAAATCAGCCACAATAACCGAAATTCGGTCACGGGGTTATTTTATTCACTAATTAAATCAGATCTGACAAGCACGCCATCATTTCCTCTCTATATCTGCATCAGAACTGCACGGACTACGCAACACAATCCGTTATTTCAACATTAGTGCGAGTACCAGTTACTTACCACACCGCTTCATTACATCTCATAACCGTATTGAATAATCTTTAACTACAGTAATGTGAAAAAACAACAATTACAATTTATAAGCACTCATTAACATACACTTCGGGCGATTAAAACCAACCAATATAAAATTTAACGTTAAGTCAGTCCTCAATATTTGCCCGATAGCTGGATACATGTAGAATGGCATTCGCGAATAGAAAAAAAAACCTTTATGTACACTTGGCCAAAAATATGGTATATCACCATAGGGTTGAAATACATTTGCACGTCATAAATAATAAGGTTGATTTCCCTTTACATTAATATTCTGACAGTAGCTAATTTCAACTATTTTAACTATTTTTTTGGCTGACTCTACGTATACCCTTCTTACAAGACTTTATACTTCAGAACACACATCTTTATACAAATACAACCTCTGTGGCGCAGTGGGAATGTATCCGACTGCTACGCAAGAGGTCGTGGGTTCGATCCCCACCCAGGATACAACTTTGTGTGATGAGCACGATGGTTTATTCTGTGTCTGGGTGTAATTTATCTATAATATGTATGTATTTAGAAATATATAAGTATGTATATCAGTTGTCTGGTTGCCATAGTACAAGCTCTGCTTAGTTTGGGATCAGATGACGTTGTGTGAGTTGTCCCAAGATATTATTATTATTATTATTAAAAATAGTAGGCTTATTTTTGAAGGTTGTAGAGAAGAGGAAGACCAAACTTCCTCTTCTCTTTCATGACACATTCCTGCTCACAGCTCCTTGACAATAAAAGCGGTACGGCTATGGAATTTTCTTCCTCATTCCTTCCTTACGCGACAGTCTCTCCATTAACGTTTTTAGGAAAATACCATATTCTCTCTATCTAATTACCTAAGTATATATTATTGTTTTTATTTATATAATGTTTTATTATTGTATGTAGGTAATATATTTATTTATAAGTAGGTATCTTATGTATATATTTATACACATATCTTATACATATTTAGGTATATAGCTATAGGCTTAGAATTTTTAACCTTATTGTACTTTAGGCTACTCCCAAAATTACATTCTCTTCTATTACTCAAAGGTTTGCTGGAAGAAAACACAATATTGAGTGAGAGCACGCCTTTGTACATGATTATTATGTATTTTGTAATATAGTTTGTTATTTTCTCTCTCTGTATGTACAATAAAGAATTTGAATCTTTCTATATTAAATTTACAAACTCAAACAATTCGTCGTCAATTAATATTAAAACTTTGGCCCTTACCACACACCTTACAGCAAACGTCATAATATTGTTGCAAGTTTAAATTGTACGAAACTAGTACACTTCGAAGCATATTTATTGACCCATCAACTTGATGTATTTATAGATCAAGCCCAATCAAGCTCGTAGCTACCTGTTTGTGAAATGTTAATTATAAGTCATTGATATATAATAGTATTAAGTAAGCAGTAGTAGCACTTAATGTTTTAGTTACTTGTCAATGTTTTCTGCGTTGAGTAAGTTGAGCTGACAGCAGCGTTGTACTGCAATGGAACTATGACAGAATAGATGTATGAAGTAATGGATTATGTGAATTATTTAAACTTTGTTACGTGTTTTAAATATATACCGGTATAGATGTACTATTATAAACTGCAGTCGAAATAGAATATATTTACGAACACCCACAACCTTTATAATGAATGCTTCATATGTTATCCTTCTGGCCATTTATACGGATTTCATTTTATGCAACTACCGCTTTGAGAAGAAACAATAAGTCACATTGAAATCATTTTATTAACAGACTTCAAGAAAGTATGTAATGTATTTGAAACGTGGATATGTACCTAATATTATTGGAATCGCGTGATTTTCACAGACAATCGATTAGGGCTTTTGAACAAATTTATGAAATAAAAAAAAATGATTGTCTGTAAAATCGGTTTACGGACGATAACTTTACGTGATAACGTCATAAGAAAACTTTGATGACATATATTATCGCCATTCGCGTTGCTTAGCAACCTATCAATAATGTTAGTTACAATTGAATCGCATGTCATGTCGCTTTAATCGCCATTCACTGTTGCTTTGCAACTAATCAATAACGGGACCTTTTTTTAGACACTTTTGCGTGAATGCAGCCGGCCATCGATTTATAAGACGTTTTCACGTCAAAAAATGTATGTATGTTTGTCCTATCGTTTCTCCGAAACTAAAGATCCAAGTTCCGCAGCCATAATGTCAAAACGGAACCCTTATAGTTTCGCCATGTCCGTCCGCAGCTTAGCTCAGTGACTGTCAGTGCTAGGAGGCTGCAATTTTGCATAGGTATACATTTTACTTATGCCGACAAAGTGAAAGAATAAAATTTAGAAATATTTTTTTTAGGGTAGGTACCTCCCCTATATGTAAAGTGTGCTTTTTTTCCCTCACCTACCCTACCCTACCGTGTGGGGTATCAATAGATAGTTCTTTTAAAAAAAATCGGGGTTACAACCATTTTTTTTTAATTTAGGGATCTGTTTGTGAAATATTAAGTTTTAAAGTGCAAATTAGAGTCAAGTGCCCCCCCCCCCTCCCTACCAGCTAAATGGTTGATGTTGGGTATGTGAAAAAAATCACGGTAATAGTATATATAGTGAAATTAAAGGAAAACTATCTCAGCTAAGTAGGCCTTACAACTTAATGAGTAACAGCAGATCAAGTCAGAAGTAACAAAATTTTCGTACAGATAATACAATTGAAAAATACTTATATAACGTTGTTGTCTGTAAAAACGCACGAGATAATATACAAATTTGGAGGTTTGTCACTCTAGCAGTTAGCGCAGTTTTAGTCTCTGCCCTGATGAATCAGTCAAGCAGTTAGAACAAGTAATATGGGGTGTTCCAGCAAAAGTGCACATTTTTTAAATAGGGTGTAATTTTTTGTGTAATATTTTTTAACTAATCATTTACTTTTTAGTTTTTACTGGAAATGTATCAGAGTCTGTTCACTTGTTTTTAATATTTAAGCAATCACATTCAATCATATTGACTAACAAGACTGTTGAGTACCAATCACCACCTTCCAGCCCCACCATCAGACCCTCAAAGCACTGGTCTTGAAGAATCTAACGAGCTCAAACACGGAAAGGAAGGGGAGTAAGAGTTTTTTTAGTTTAGAAGTTCCTATCCTTCCAACTCTATCATCAGATCAGGTTTATGGTACCTTGATATTGCAATGCTATCCTTTGATGACATTGCAATGCCATGTATCTTTATACACTAGTGTATTAAATTTGAGCTCAATCGAACGTTAGGAAGTGGTACTAATTTTGCTTCCAAGATTGACTCACACAAACTAACATACACACAGGGCAAGTTAAATAAAAGCTTGTAAAAATGGAGTGTTACACAAAAGTAAAACGTGATATCATGGTGAAAACTTAAATGGTGAAATTTTTATGGCAACTGGCCACTAAGATCATGTGATATTGAACGATTTTTTACTTAGGGCTTTTGACTCGGATTTAGGTGAGTAAACCAGAAACAATTCCTGAGCTCTCTGCCGAGATTCGACACGTTATCAGTGAGATACGCCCAGTGTTTTGTTGAAAAGTCATGGAACGGCGGTAGTAATGGCTAAGGCATCGTAATTGAAATCGTGAGGTCGCGGATCCAATCCTACCCATTATACTACCGAAGTGAATCCATTAGTAACACAAGCCATTGAGCTTAGCTGGAAGGTTTAATAGGATTGTTAGTAATGTGGGACACAAATCTCACATTGCTAGTAATCTTAAAAAAAATGGATAACTATATTCCATGAAATTTTGAGACTTTTTTATGCTTATCAATTGAAATTTCGTAAGTCAAAAGTTGTTCAGGAAATAGTTGCAACAACTTGGATGTGGCGGAGTGACTTTTCCATTTTATTACGTTTTTCTTTTGTGTAAGACTCCATTTTAAATAATCGAAACAATCGTAGGCGACATCTGCGAAATTTCAGAACTGCCACGTGCAGAAAAATAAATACCAAATTTAAAAGTACTCTTACTGGGACAACCTATATATACGGATGTAATATATATAAGTCATTAGTAATACATATGTAACTAGTATTGTAGATAATCGTCTATTGGATAAGCACTGAGAAAATTCGATCCACATAAAACTAACACATAATTACGTGACACTGTTTTGTGATGCAAACATCTCTTAAGATTGTGTTCTTATCCGTGGGAGTCATACAAAGTTGTACGATCGAACTTGCTAGAATAGACGCGTGCGCTTCACTATAAACAATTGAACGTGCGTATGCCCTCAATGTACGAGTGTAGTATGGGTGGTGTCAGACTAGCGTTTTTTTCTGCACGTGTACGGTTGTTTCGGCATCCGTGCGTGGTTCGGATGTGCCGACAGCCGCGCTACATTTGGTGCTTCAAAAACTGGAATCGCGTACACGGACATATTGCAGCGTGTTCGCTTGAACTAGTAGTGGTGATTCAATACATTGCTTATACGAGCTTATAAGCTGTTGCTCATACGAGTTGCGCGTGTCTAAAAAGGCGCGCCTATACGCGACCGCATGCGCATCCAAAAACGAGCTTCTACGTGCGTATAAAACGCCAGTCTGAAGCCGCTCTAAGCGCGTATAGAAATACGTTCAAAATATCCATCGAATACTCTAGAATGGTAATTGTAATTTCAGCAAGTCGGTCAGCTATTTTAATAGTATTGAAGATTTATTTTACAGTGTCAAAGTTTGAATGAATTAAGCGTACACCTAGGTACATATTAAAGAAGAATTTTATACTATGCATATCACATGAATCATATCAAATATATAGGTACTGCCTCTGTGGTGCGGTGGGAGTGTATCCGACTGCTACGCAAGATATCGTGGGTTCGATCCCCACCCAGGATAGGACTTTGTGTGATGAGCACGATTGTTTATTCTGTGTCTGGGTGTAATTTTTCTATAATATGTATGTATTTAGAAATATATAAGTATGTTAATCAGTTGTCTGCTTACCATAGTACAAGCTTTGCTTAGTTTGGGATCAGATAGCGTTGTGTGAGTTGTCCCAAGATTTAAAAAAAACTATATAAGTTTGGAGTGTTAGTACAGGCTGTAATACACACAAACCAATTGCAGATAGGTAGATGGTAAAAAGAAAATATTAATGCTCATTTTGACAATTGGACTCGTGGCTTCTTTTACCGTCTACTTCACTCCCGAGCCGGAACCATTTTGCAATCTAAGAGTACTGTTAAACACAGATACAACTTAAAACAATATAGTCTTAACTTTCTTAGGAAAGTCAACCTGTCAAAGAAAGCAAGTTTATAGTCACAGATAAAGAAGCGGGAAGTGTTATATAAGATGAAACTATTCGAGTAAACTTTGTACGACTGTTTATTTTTAAGAAATACTAAAACGCACGGGGTTTTGTAATCAGAGGCCTAGTTTAGTAGTCTTTGTTTTAGCTAATGTATTAATAATGAATGCAATTTAAAGTAAAGGCAGGTTATGCTAGTTACATAAATAGAGTTAAATAATTTTACAAATTATATTCTAGGAAGAACATAAAACCTCGATGATAATACGTTACGTTATCTAAATGTATTTCTGTTTCGACTCACCTTAAAGTGACAGTGACAGTATGAGAGTTCACTGCGTCTTATAATTGTATACTTCTCTTCTTTTCTTCTTTTTCTATTATAAAAGACTCCCGCAGTAGGGTACAAGCCCTGTGTCGCGGGGGACTTTACAAACATACAACTCACGGACGCAAAGTACACCCAGATTTGGAACAACAATTTGTGGATCACACAAAGTGCTGTCCCGTGTGGAAATCAAACCCACGACCGGATACACTCCCACCGCGCCACAAGGCAGCATTATCGGTATTTCTTCATCCTGCTGTAGTTGGTTAATCAACTTTCCGTTGGTTCTTGTGACCTACTGACTCTTAGAATTCTCTAACAGCTTCCTACCCTAAGGCTTTTAATTAAGTTATTCAAGACCCGTTAGGCACACATGGCGAGAAGAAGTGGGATTTGGGTGTTGTAATTATACCGAAAAACTATGGCTCTAAACAGATGGGCTGTATGACAACTGCAGTTTGAAGCCGGAGTGCAGTTAAAATGCAGGTCTTCTGTTTAGAGCCTTATAGGTAGAATTAAACAAAACAGTCAAAATTAAAACCCTTATGTGCGAATACGTACCTCGCACTTAGCCAGTGTTATTATAGGAGTTCGTAAACGATATAACGGCCGTGGTCACGGGTAGACTCAAGTCTGATTCTACCCGTGACCACGGCCGTTGCAATACGGTCGAAACCTCGGGCAATAAACAAAGGTATTTAGCCATAAAATAAAATATTTACGCGATTAAGACCCGTAGCTTAAAAAAATCTATAATACATTGAATAATTTATATAAGATTTATCCAAATCGTTTAGATAGTCGTTAGTTTACAAAATTTCTTTTGAAATTCAGATTGTTGCTTTAGTAGGTATTATTTATTTTATCAATCTACAAATTATTTCATTTTGTTGTGGTCATAGTTTTTCTTGCCCTTTATGTAGTGGCTAACTTATAGCAATGACTTCAAACTCACTTATTATTTTACACAATAATGTCAAGCGTAGAACCACCATAGCTAAATAGTCATCAAGATCGTAACATTTTAAGTAATTTTCCTAAAAATATATAGGGCAAAATAAGCTTGTGTAAAACATAAGTAATCATTGCCGGATTGGACCAATAAGCATATCACGACAGCATTACTAAATAATCCGGAAATAAAACGAAAAGCTAGACAAAAACAAAAGTAAATTATTTAAGCGACATGGTGACCCACTTGACGTCAATTCGTCCAATAATTTAGTCAAACAACTCACGATCTATTTACAACGTGATTAGATTATGTGATAGACATAGTGCTTATGTTCTTTAGTAACAGAATGTTCTATCTTACACGGTAGTTGTGCAAGTATAGGGCGCGGTTACAGTGCGTGCGAGGAATCATGAGTGAAGATTTAGTGAAAGGGTGGACGCACGGAGTAGTTCTGTCTCTCTCTCTCTCTCTCTCTCTCTCTCTCTCTCTCTCTCTCTCTCTCTTTCTCTGTGTGTGTGTGTGTGTGTGTGTGTGTGTGTCTTGAGTTTTAACAAGTAATAGGGCAGTGTCAATATTTTATTTCATCTATCTATTAAATACATCTACTTTCCTGTTATGGCAGCACTTGCAATCTGTATTAAATTCTCACAAATTTCCTGTAGCATAATGTTATTAGTCGCATCAATTTTCAATATATGTTTATATTACTTTTGCTAATGGCTTTCCTGGTGTTAATTTATTTTTTAACTCATACTTTTAAAAAAAAAATACAAAGCTTATTTCTGAAGCATCTTAAACTAAAAAAACAGTGTTACCATAATCTATACTAATATTATAAAGCGGAAGAGTTTGTTTGCTTTGTTTGTTTGTTTGTTTGTTTAAACGCGCTAATCTCAGGAACTACTGGTCCCATTTGAAAAAATCTTTTTTTGTTGGATAGCCCTTTTATCGAGGAAGGCTATAGGCTATATAACATCACGCTACGACTAATAGGAGCGGAGTAGCGACGATAAATGTTGCAAAAACGGGAAAAATTTACGCACACGAAGTTGCGCGGGACAGCTAGTACTTTATAAATAATTACTCAATAAATCATGCAAATATACTAAAATATGTAAATCCTAATGCAGGTTTCTGACAACAATCCTAAAACAAAAGTCTAGATGCATTTATTACTAAAATTTACATTTTACATATTCTGTTACGAATTTCGTAGCAGTAGCCTGAATACATACAATTATTTTATTTATTTTTAATTTATGCATTGAGAAAATAAGAGCGGATACTGATATCACATTTTAAAAGTAAGGCTTTTTATAGGATGTATTGCAGATATGTCATGCGCACGCATCGATCTGTCATGTACATTGTAGTTAAAAAATGCATTTAAAATAAACTTGATCACACTGTTCAAAAGTTAAAGGGGGGGGGGCGATTTATGCAACTTTCGGAGCGACTATTTCCAAAAAGATTCACTCAATCAAAAAAAAAAAAATTAGAAACCATAAAATGTTTATATAGGACCTGTCGAATGATGTGCCACACGTTGATGTTTGCGGAAAAAAATCAGCTTCTGTTACATGTATGGAGTGCCCCCCCTAAAAATAATTATTTTTATTATTTAGCTATCAAACTAAGTAGCGGCTACTACAAGACACCTTTTCATCAACATTCATTGAGTAGTCATTAAGCAAAATGCCTGTGACATACGAACAGACAGACAGACAGACGGACATGATGAAACTATAAGGGTTCCGTTTTTGCCATTTTGGGTACGGAACCCTAAAAATGGTTCAAGCACGTTACTAATACGCGGAATTTGCAACCACGCCTAGTATTTTACCGCCTATTGGCGGCAAGGGTAAACCGTAACAGTTTCTCAATTAAAAAGTAAACGCGTTGAATGGCACCCCACCCTTAGCCCTTAAAGGCATTATAACGGCAGCACTAGTAAATCGTTAATGTGCCATTAACATACAAATTTATGATATCGGGAGAGGACATCTACGTTTACTTTACAATATAGCTTCCGTATAGAGTTGAGATAAATCTTTGAAGAATGCTAGTCTGATCAAAAACTAGTCGGAGCCTATACAGTGGCAATTTGTGTGTATTTATATATATAGTACCTGGATGACCGAACTTCGCTCGGTTTTTATTAAATGACGTTTTCTAAAAATTACACCTAGCTAGATCGATTTATCGCCCCCGAAACCCCCTGCATATTAAATTTCATGAAAATCGCTGGAGCCGTTGCCGAGATTCAGATTATATATATATAGATATATACAATAATTGCTCGTTTAAAGGTATAAGATTTTTTCGGAATACATACAGGTTGATTTGTAATATACTAATAATCTCCCCCTTTCCCGTGGTTTCTTTACATAACATTAAATAACTATGTAAGTATCAGTTATGGAAAATATTTAATGTATTAACCCTTAAATTATTAAATAGTCTGTAGGTGGATAAGATTAATCAGTTTTTTTTTTTTTTTAAACAGAGAAACATTGTAAACATTGGCAATTTGAAAAGAGTGGCCACGAGTTTTTATTGCCTGTTCTTTTCTAGGGCTTTACCTATTGTTTGCGAACAGGCATTACCAGTAAATGTAGAATCGACTTTTCACAAGTGTAGTATTTTGCTTCCTAAGTGAATAAATCATTTTTATTATTATTATTAATAAAAAAAGTGGTTGGTGACACTTGTTTTATTATCCTTAAACACCTACAGACTATTTTTAGTTAGCAGTTAAATCGTTGTTTATTGCGAGGCTTAGGCCCTCAAATTGACAAAGAAACATCGATTTTCTCCGGGGTCCTTAAGATCTGTGGTAAATGAATGTGTGACTAAAGTAGGTGGTAGGCCAATAATATAGTATAGGGCTTTCCTGCAGAGCCCCGCCCGTGTGGACGTCGGTTATCGCGATAATAAAATATCCATGTCCTTCCCTGGGACTCAAACTGTCTGCATTCCAATTTTTTCTCGATTTGTTTAAAAAGCTACAGACAGTACGCTATCAGATTTGTTTATTAGTTATTTTTGCATATTATTGCATATTATTATGGATTTCATAATTCCATTTTTGTATCGTGTTACCTCAGGGAAATTTCAACCCTTCGCCTCTGACTCTAAGCAAAGTAGAAATCGGCCAAGATTTTGAAACATCGGAAGGGTAGGTACAAAAAAAGGGTCATAATTTGTATGTTAATCGATTTTTTATCGCAACGATTGCTCTCAAGCCGCACAAACAGCTAATACAATATAATTATGTAAAAAAACCCTGTTAGATATATTAATGTGTTGCATGATGTAGTGATCCGATTCTGTTATGTTGTCCCTTTTGCTAATTATAATTATGAAGAAAATTACCCCGATATAAAAAACAGCACAAAAGCATGTCGGACCAATCACTACAAAAAAAATGTACTATGCATGAAAAAATACGATCTGAAAAAATGCACCAGCAAAAGAGCGCAACTTTATGGCACTTACTTCCTTTTGCTGAAAAGCGCAATTTTTCGGCCATAACTCAAAGTTGGTATATCCTATGATGTTGAAAATAACTTTAATTATAAGTATTTATTAATCGTTACTTTTGTAATTTTTATCATATTTTTTGGTCAAACGGTTAAAAGATAAGGGGTTGCAGAATTTTTGCAACTATCGTAGCGTCTATATTCGAAAATATTCATGTTATCAAAAAAGTCAGTAATCTCTCGGAAACCTTAAAATATTTTTAAAAGACCTTTAAACGTTTGGTGCCACACGTTGATGATTTTTTTCAGCTTCTGTTACATATGTGGGGTGCCGCCCCCCCTAAAAATATTTATTAATTACCTATCAAACTAAGTAGCGGCTTCTACAAAACACCTAAGCACCAAATTTAGCCTTTGACTAAAATGCCTGTGACATATATGAACGGACAGACAGACGAGACGGACCGTCAATGCCGAAACTATAAGGGTTCCGTTTTTGCCATTCTGCGGAAGCCTAAAAGTAGGATACACACACCCTCTTTCAGATCGGACAGGGCTTTGTACAAATCGTATAACAAAGACACTTGTAACCGCCATCGTTAGCAAAGTGTAGAACATAACAACGTACGCACATAACTAGTAGTAAACACATTATCGAATAAAAACGTGTACATCTCGATTGAAACTACGTAACATAAAGTGGTGTACGCGATTTGTTTACGATAAATATCGATGTCGATAATATTAATTACTAACATGAATTCTTAATTCGTAAATAGAAAAATACTACTGAAAAAACCTAATGAGTATTTAGTTGTTTGGACAAAAATTACAACTTTAATAGGTATTTTTTTTCCAATGCTAGTTGCCCATATGATGTAGCAATTGAAAAATAAACAATGGATGCGTTTCAAGTGTATGACTCGTTATATAGCCGTATTGTTAAGGAGTCGTTAGAATACTCGATCGCGATTAGAAATGTTAGATTTACCTAATAACTTTTTTTTGTTGATAATGTTACAAATATTATTTATTATCTAATTATACCAAACAGCTACTGTATTTGACTTGTATATCAATATTTATGATTAAACAGTTGCTCAAAGATTTTACGTAACAAATAATTTGCATGATATTTAAAATCAGTTCTAGTTATTAATTGCTTAAAGTTTTCCTAACTAGCCCTGTAATATTATAACATTCTATATTACAAAGTTCTGTATGATTAGAATAAAATATGCATTTATTTTGTCCGAATATGGATGTACAATGTTGTTGTTATTCGCAACGCAGATACTAGCCATATTTTTACAATAACTGGCGTACAAATATTGGCCTAAAATGTATATTAATAGAATAAGTAAGTTTTGTATGTAAGGCATGTCAATTACTAAGCTTGAATGTTATGATTAGAAGCGATGTGAAATCATTTCAGATTGAACGTGCTAATAGACAATCCACCTTCGTATGTTAAGAGATGTAGTCAATACGTAGTACTCATGTCTTTCTATCATGTTCTTTATCATCATCAACAACACAAATATACAAGATACCTAACTAAACTACAAACACAACAAAAAGTGTAAGACCACTACAACACAGTAAACAATTTTGCACAAAGCCTGAATATTTTGCAAAATAACGTAACACAAACAAGCCTTAAGTAATCCAATTACTACGCTATGCATTCTTATCAAGGTAAAATATTTTATCGATTAAGTAACAACACTAGTGGTTGCGTCACAAGGTGTGATCGCGGCCAGCGCGCACTCTTCCGTTAAATTTAATTATGGCAAAGTACAGGTGTGAGAAAAACTGTAAGTACAGTAAATATTAACATAATTTTATGGTGGAATTTTAAATAAAGAGATTTTATAAATAGTAATTAGATGTGACGTTTAACACGCATATTACAACCATATGCAACAGAGGCTTTAAGTCTCTTGGATTCGTCGTAAGACAAACTGCTGGATTTCAGGACAGGAGTGCTGTGATTGTGCTGTATTTTTCGTTTGTCCGCAGTATCTTAGAATTTAACTGTATAGTCTGGGACCCTCACGAGGCGAAGTACAGTTTAATGTTGGAACGTGTTCAGAGGAAGTTCGCTAGATATCTGTACTACAAGCTGTATGGCTACTACCCCTATTTGTACCCATCTCTTTTCGTATCTGGGATGGTAAGTATAGATACGCTTCAACTAAGACGTAGGTGCGCTCTCATGGTCCACTACTACATGCTGTTAAACAATTCAATTGACAACCCCACTGCGTTGTGCCGCTGTGCCCTGTCGGTACCGGACCGGTATGCTCGGCTGCGCTCGTGTCGTCTGCTGGCGGTGCCCATGGTGCGCACCTACTCAGCGAAATTTGCGCCTACGAATCATGCCATGACATTAATCAACTCACTGGTTGCTCAATACCCAGAAGTTGACATTTATTATATTAAGTTAGGGCAATTTGTACATTTTTGCATGTTATTTTTGAGTAGTTATTAAGTCATTTTTACTGTAATGGCTTATTGCATGTTTTGGGTATCTGTAAGTGCAATAAGCAGTTGATTTAAATAAATAAAAAAAAAAAAAAAAAAAATAAATGTGATTATAAATTATAATGAGCGTAATTATGGCTTTGTGTGGAGACAAACGATAGACAGTATCCATTGAAGATTATATGTATGTGACTGTTAAAAGAAAACCTTTGAGTTATCAGTGAGATTTGTGAAGTTTGTTTGTCATACTTGAGAAAACGAGTTCTCAGGTTTCATTATATTTTAATGTATGCGGATTCATCTTCATTTCCTACTAATTAAAAAGTAAACGGTCAAGGTTTAAAGACAATTATCATAACATTGGCTAAAGCTTATCAACGCTTAATCTATTCACGTAGTTCTGCTTATAATGGATTATGTTTAGAATTCATTGCTAATTAGTTCTCCTCATTAATGATTTAGGATATTTTCCATTGATAGTTTCACCAACCAAACTAGTTATCTATACTATCAAAATTTTGATATTTGTTTGTTAAAATAGGTCCATAATCTTTTAAAATCCGTGCTATTTTGAAAAGGTAATTGACCAATTTAGATGAATTACGGTGAAGATGTAGCTTGAAAATTGTTATAGACTACATTTTAAGCGTCAAACCCACGAAGCCAAACCGCAGCTAAAACTACTGTTTTCGTGTAATTTATTTCATGGTGGTACATATTCATCTGACGATTACAAAAGGTAGGTAGTTATTATAAAATTATATTAAACTTTACTTAATTAAAGAATAATATTTACCTAAATACCCACAGTTTGTTTTAAAAGTGTTTCAAAATATCATGAAGAAATTATAATTGCAGTCTGTTCACCTTTTATTTATAAACCTGCATAACGTTCTACATAGTTTTAGACAAAAAAAAGATAATTAACCGTAACTCAAATTGAGACTTATGTAACGGAATATCGCACATCTCGGTAGTAACTAAATTATTCATATATTCTTATAATTACCTAACTAACACGTGATTCGTAATAATGATTTTCTATGTCAATGCATTCCAAATGATTGATAATTTACTGTCCTCATGATCAATTTAAATAATTGTTTGTATATTTATTAAATTGTATAAGACTTTTATTTATTGCTACATCCATTTGCATCTATGTTGATGTGTATCTGATGTAAGTTAATACCGTAATTAAAATTATTTTAATGCCTATCTGAGTAACTTAACTGAATTATGGTGATTTTTATAGTTCCGTCCGTACGAATGAAAAACGAAACCATGGGGCCACAGGGATCATTTTGTGTAGGGGTAGGAGGTGGGTTGTAAAGTTAGTAGTAGGGTAGTTGTATAGTTGAAAAAAAAAAGAAAAATGCACTGTTAAATATCAACTACCTATTTGAAGTATCTGAAATATTTTTTTAAATAATTCGTTAAAAGTTATTTATGAAAATAAATAAATGTCACCATTAATATATTACGCTAGCTGTCCCGTGCAACATTTCTAATTGCTGCTCCGCTCCTATGTTATATAGCCTATAGCCTCCCTCGATAAATGGGCTATCCAACAGTTAATGAATTTTTCAATTCGGACTAGTAGTTCATGAGATTACCGCGTTCAATCAAACAAACAAACTCTTTAACTTTATAATATTAGTATAGATTTTGTATTTTGGCAGAAGTTATTATTAGAAAATTTATTTTTTTGTTAAAGGGACACCATTTCTGTTAACACTTTCGTCGTCGATAGTACGTCTTAAGCGTCGTCTCCCGCGCACAACCACAATATATCGCGCGTGTACTTCCCTATTTTTTACCGATCATTGTACGATGACATTTCTCATCTCGATTATCGACTTCTTGTAATACAGTCACAGCACTATTTCCTGATTACCTACTTTATTTTCATAATTAAAATTGCGTGTTTGAAGATATTGTAATAATATGCACATAATTTTTTTGTGTCGAGTACAAAATATCCTTATTTATTTAGAATATTCGGCGTTCTGTATTTCATTATGGGATTTTTTTAAAACACAACTGAATGCCTCGGTGGCGCGGAAGGGGTGTCTACGACTACGGCGCAAGAGCTTGTGGGTTCGATTGCCACACGGGACATCATTTTGTGTGATCCACAAATTGTTGTTCCGAGTCCGTATGTAGGTACTTTGTGTCATGGATTGTATATTTTTAAAGTCCCTCGCGACACAGGGCTGGTAGTCTACTGCGGGAGTTACTATTATACAAAAGAAAATAGTTGTCTATTATTCAAAAGAAAAAGACAAAAAAATAAAACCCAATAATGGAAATAAATTAAAGTAAATGTCTTTATTATTTCACGACTAGTTAAATGCCTCGACTTTGTCCATGTGATGTAGACATAAGAAGCGTACAAAGGGCCACTCATTTAAAACAATTTATTTCATTACTGAGAAGGATTTATGAATAACCTCCCTGATATGACCCTCGACAAGCGTTGCACCCCCTCAAAATTCACTTGTATAGGTTATACTTGGTGTAGTTTGTATTTTCTCCAAAATTTTAATATTATTTAACAAACTTGATGTAATAGTTTAAGTTACAATGGGTTGACGTATCCAATAGGATAAAAACCCTTAAACAATAAAGATTAAAAAAAAAAAAAAAAAAAAGTGTTGCAGGTAATTTTTATAGGCATTTCTTGCCAATTTCTTACAAATAAAATAATTGCATTTTTGAAAAATAGAAAAATTTGAAGTCCAGGCCCAGGAATCGAACCCGAGACTTCCGTAGCCAAACCGGGGCCGGAATCGAACCACCTATCTGGACTCAAATTTTTCTATCCCTTGGTGCTCGCGAGTTGGGCCATCGCATGCGCCATCTAGTTGGTAGTTAAAGTAATGTTTGTTGATTACTCATTATATATAAAGTTTCATATTAAAACCGAAGCAACAAAATACAATTAGAGAGAAATGTGGCCGCTTTTCTTTAGAGCCTAATAGCTAAGGCATTGGTCTCGCAATCGTGCGGTCGCGGGTTCGAATCCTACCCATTATTTTACCGACGTGAACCCACTCCTAACACAAGCCTTTGAGCTTAGCTGGAGGAGTTAACAAGGTTGATAGTAATGTGGGACTCAATCCCACATTGCTAGCGATCTTTAAAAAAAAAGGTCGAATTTTGTAGCTTCATGTCGTCGGAAAATGGAAAACGAATAATTTTGTTTTACATTATTTCCAGGCATTTCCTTTAATCTGTCTCTTCTTAATAATTGTAAAAAGAATGAGTTTATTTGATTCAGCCATTCTATAGTTTGGCGCTTAGCAACACAGTTCCTTAATTATTTTTTTATTTACGGGTATATCGACTATAGTTATTAGTATAATACTAAGAGGAGTTTATTCTAGTCACTATTTCATACAAATATCGCAACTATGCCGGCTGCCTGGACATTGTGTAAGATCCACTCTCGTTTCCTGGGTATTAAGTGTAAATCATAGTCCTAGTTTGCTTTATTTACGTGTTGACCAGTTATTGAGTACCCTTTACATAACGCTTTGGAATATGTATATCGTAAATGTGCTGTAATACTTAGTTGGTAATAACTGGTAAGTGACATCACTTTTTGCATACGAGAGCAATAGTTATTGTTATCTATACATATCCATATCTATACTAATAATATAAAGCTGAAGAGTTTTTTTTTTGTTTGTTTATTTGAACGCGATAATCTCAGGAACGACTGGTCCAAATTGAAAAATTACTTTATGGTTGGATAGCAGATTTATCGACGAAGGTTGTAAGCTATATACAATGACGCTACGACAAATGGGAGTGGAGCACCAATGAAAAATGTTGTGAAAACAAGGAAAATTTACGCATACGAAGTAGCGCGAGTCACCTAGTTATAAGATAAAGTTCCTCGCCGCATCTGTCTGTCTGTATGTTCGTAATGAATTGAAAAACTACTGAACGTGTGTGGCAATGCGGTTTTCCCTATCATTAAGATAATTTCTTTCGGATGGTTTTAAGTAGTACTGTCCAGCGCAACTTCGTCTGCGTTTCCGTTTTTGCAACATTTTTTTGCACATTGCTGCTCCTCTCCTATTGGTCGTAGTGTGATGTTATATAGCCTATAGCTTTCCTCGATAAATGGGCTACCCAACAGAAAAATATTTTTTCAATTCGTACAAGTAGTGCCAGAGATTATCGCGTTCAAACAAACAGACTCTTCAGTTTTATAATATTAGTATAGATGTATGCATTTATGTGAATAGATAAAAAATAAACTTTAAAAAGAAAACATTTACTTATTAGGTAGGATTCAAACCAGCGACCACGCGATTGTGGGACGGATGCCTTAGCCATTAGGCTGCCGCCGCTTTTTTATATTATTCATGGCTGCAAAAGAGTAATAGGAAATTAGCACAGCTATGTAAGCTAAGTTAAACTAACTATTAGTTTAGCCAGCTAAGCTAGTCTTTGGTTTTAGTCCGCAATCGACTTAATCGCGCATATGCGCGAACTTCAACAAATCGCCGTCAGTTGTCATGATCTTTTTTAATTACTTATTTTATCTTGTTTTTGTTACAGGTAAGTGACTACAGTCTGAGTATTCACCTATCTAGTATCCTAAGGTAAGTTGTAGTAAGTGCATAGAAATTTCAAAGATAAATATTTGAGATGACTTTAATTATTTTTTGTGGCAATGAGAGATAACTAATAAATATATAAGAATACATAACTTAGGTATTTTTCAATGTTGGGAGAGGAGGTAGGGCCTAATCGAAGTGTTTTTATAAAAATAATATATTTAATTCTGTCTGTAATCGGATAATAAATCAAAATAATATTTCAAACTCCTCATCAAAGCGTTTGACGTAGATACAGCCAGCTGATGATTTACATCGGGCACACTACCGCCACTAAACGCGATATTACTGTTGATTAAATGCAGAACTACTTAGTTTTTGTTCTTACAAGCATTAATAAAAATGCTGTCCGACTTCCTTTCACATTCGTTTTTTTTACTACGGTCACTTACGTTTGAGTTCTACGGGCTTCAGATAGATGGCGTTGTATGTTTACATTAATGAAAGTAAGTTTTGGGACATTCAAAAGATTAAAACTATAACTTTCCGATAGTCTATTCTTGAGAGCTTTGTAAAACTCTTTAGTTGTTTTCAATAAATATAGTACAAAAAGGATAATATAAGTAACATTCTTATGTTTGCAAATTAGGGTCAGCTTTTCGTGAAATTGAGTGGATAAAATATTTAATGGGCTGAAAAATGTCACGTATGTTTCATAGCGAAGGAAAATCCTAGTCTTAATTAATAATTATTGTTTCATGTCTACTTAGATTGCTGCAACCGCTAAACAGTATGAAATGAAACATTTTTTATTTTTTCTCACACATGCGAACTTAAAAGATGCCTACTGTAAAAGGAATTCCACAACACAAATTGACACAATGCGTTCATTATAGTAAAGGCAAAAATATTTGAAATAACTTGGATACGAGAATAGTATAATAATATAGTACAGAATAAAAAGTTCCCATGAGGTCAAGTGTAAGTTGTGACACAAGCGAAGTGACACTTAGGTTAGGTCTATTTTTTACCGCCTTTAAATTAAAAACCGAGCAATTGCATGTCGGGCCATGCATAGTGTAGGGTTCCGTAGCTACCCAGCATATTAATGTGTTATAAGAAGTGGGCTTTCTGTTGTTTTTGTATCATACTACTAACAACGTTATTTAAACGAAAATGTTTATACTTCTCACTTGGTCTGCTGTTACTCATAAACTGCTAAAGCCTTCTTAGCTGTGATATTTTCCTTTTCAATTCATTAAAAATGTATACCTACTACTACCCTGATTTTTTCACTTATCCAAAAACAACTCTAACAAAAATTTGCACTTTAAGGCTTCATATTTCACTAAAGGATCCCTAAATTCAAAAATGATATTCACAACCCGTAAGTATTTTAAAATACCTATCCAATAATACATCATACAATGGGGTAAGTGAAAAAAACACATCCCCATTTTACATGTAGGGTAAGTACTCTAAACATTTTTTTTTCAAGGTTTTAATTTCACCACTTTAGTGGTGGTGAAATAAAACTAAAAGGTGATTCTCTGTTTGACTCGTATGTATGTATGTATTCGATTTTCTCGAAAATAAATAATCTGATTTAGATACGGTTTTCGCGGGTTTATTTATTTATTTATCTCATCATAGGTTCTTCTCAGCTGACAATAATTTTATTGTTAACAATGTAGACTGAACAATACGACAATTACGAAGAACACATAAAAAGTAACGCTAACGCTATTCGACTAATTTTTTTTTATGGAAGATTTTCATGTTTAAAAAGTTAATCTAACTCAAGAAACACCAGAGATAGTGTCTTAAACATAGAAGTAAGTCAGGGAAATTTGAATTCGGTGATGAGTTTGATTATATTTTTTCCTTGATATTCATTTGAAGGCGGTTATTTTTTTTTTTTAAAATTATACTTTTAATAGTCCGGTTTATTAGCCGTTTTTTTTCGTGTGTTAGAGTCCCCATATTCCCAACCCGTTGAGGGCAGGACTGGTGGGTATGTCGAATTCAAACCGACTAAAAAAACACACATCGTTACGTCTTGTCTATGGCCTATATTAAAAATAGTAATAATAATATTATAAATTCATGAATACATTTAATTGTGGATATACCTTTTTTTTTGCTTATTTTATTCTAATTAGGCAATAGCACTTATTAAAAGAAATGCTATTGCCTGATTGTTATTGTAGTCAAAACCTAATTATACCTTTATTCTACCTTTTGTTAGACCTTATAACAGCTGTCATTTAATCAAGTTTGTCAGATATCTCAATTATTTTTGGTGGTAAATAGACATACTTTATAATTTTAAATGTTTTAAATTTAAAACTATGTATAAAAAAATTGCATAAAAATTTACAAAAAGTAAGATATACTTTATTTTAGGAAACATATCTATCATTAATTCCGATGCACTATTCATTTTTCATTATAACGGTATCTATCAGTGGCAGAGGGGCCTTAGAACACCATTACTTCCGGTTTCCCTTTGGACTGTAGTTACTTAGTATTACAGGTACAAACCATGTTCAACAAGGTGTATTTTTTATCGGGTTACCTCAGAACATTTTTAACCCTTCACCTCTGGTATCTAGATTAATATTTTACTTTAGTGTTCACATTTAATGTCCGCTCTGCGTTAATTCAGCAATCTAAGTAAATCATGTTTTTAGTTTAATAAACAAAAACCGTATGAGGCGGTCAAAAGGTTAATTGAGTCAGACGGCAACGCAAGGTTATTCATTCCATAACTATAGGATAGAATAAAATCTCAAAAGTTTTTGATTGCAAGGTCTTAACGGACAAAAGTTTGATTGTGTATTATTGCATATTGTAGTAAAATGCAAACTCGACCGTGGGAAACAACCATTGTACGAGGTACAATAAGGTAGTGTTAGTAACAAGTTACGCCACTCAGTGCTGTTGTCAATCTCAATGTATGTTTGAAAGGGATGGACAATGCAATCGTAAAACAAGTAAAAGAAAATGGAGTCTTTATTTTTATATATTGCTTTAAAAAAAAAAATTGTCTTGAAGAAGCAAGGATAGTACATTAGATAGTACTAGCTGTCCCGTGCAACTTCGTCTGCGTAAATTTTCCCCATTTTCTCCGCTCCTATTGGTCGTAGCGTAATGTTATATAGCCTATAGCCTTCTTTGATAAATGGGCTACTAACAGAAAAATATGTTTTCAATTTAGACAAGTACTTTCTGAGATTACCGCATTTAAACAAACAAACTCTTCAGCTTTATAATATTAGTATAGATAAGAATATATATAAATTGTTGATTGATTCCTCGACGAAAAAGGGGGGTAGCTGGAAAGCTGAGCTAAGTAAAAAATGTTATTGTTATGTTGTTATGTAATGGAGTTATGACCTGTTGAGCCGGTTTAAAGATGTATAGTTATTTTGCTGATAGTTTTTTAGATAATATAAATAAAATCATTCGCCTTATTAAATAGGCGCTCTGAAAGGCACTGTTACTATATATAAGTATAAACAAAGTAATCCCTGATAAATTAAAACATAGTCCTGATAGATTGACTGATTTGCCAATTCCACTCCTTGAAGATTAAAGTAAGGTGGTGGTTAGGTGAAAAGTACAAAACAAACAACACATTATCTTACAAACGCCATTAGTATCTATTTAGTCTAACGTTTTCAAACAACATCAAATAGTCATTGCACAGATCACCTGCGTAATTCCCATTCGTTTGAAACTATTACAACATCACAGCGGTATGTCGCCTCAGTAGGTAGATTTTCCTCTAAACGCGAAGTTCCGTGAGTCACTCGTGCGCATCGTCCGTTGTAAGTTTGTGACGTAACACTTGCGCTTTCGTTACGACTCGTCCCATTGAGCAGCGTGCTCTTGACCTTGAAAGATTTACTCTTGCTTTCCGTTGTTTTGACTCGTTTGTTTAACGTTGTTTGTCTTGTTTTGGCTTTTGTTTGTGATGCTACTTTTGTTTGGTTTTCATTTTTGTGTTGTTTAGATTGTTTTCCTTTGTTTTGTTGGCGACTTTTTGATGGAGTTTGTTTGTAATATTTTGTATTGATTAATTTACATTAATAAAATACAATTCTCGGATGTATGTAAGCGCATCACTTCAGAATGGCTACACATATTTGGGTAATTCTTTTTTGTTGTGTTTGTGCTGCCGATGCCGTGTGGTGCCGGCTTGAGGATAGTACCACCCCATTTCTTCCCGTGGGTGTCGTAAAGGCGACTAAGGGATTTCACACCGGAGGACGGGCAGCAGCGTCCTCTGCGTACTTAAAGCCTTACTGCGATCACCAACCCGCTTGCCAAGCGTGGTGATTATGGCAATTACCCCCAGGATCTACATACTAGTAGGTTCTACTGGGGAGACCCGTGCCCAGCAGTGGGCCATCATATGGGTTGATATGTATGTATGTTGTAGGACAGATAACGTTAAAAAGAAAACAAATGGTGGTATATGGTCGTACTGTTAAGGTAGATTTGGTCTTATTTTCTCCACACATCCGTCCAAAGCCATGGCGGTCAGCTACTAACAATGTGATAACCTTAGAAAATAATTAAAATAATATGATACATATACATATTTAAAAACTAGTGACATATACTTAAGGTCAACTGAAACGTGAAGGATGAATTACGATATGTTTTTGATTTCACAAAAAAATATGATGTATTTTTAATGGAGTTTTGAAATAGTGGCCTTCAGAATTTGTACGTTTGATTCTTGGGCAAGTTTTTAACATAAACTCAAATATTTTATTTTGATATTATATTTATAAGTACTATTAATTGCAATCTAAACTTGGTATTATAATAATAATAATATCTTGGGACAACTCACACAACGTTACCTGATCCCAAATTAAGCAGAGCTTGTACTATGGAAACCAGACAAATCGTGCTCATCATACAAAGTTTTATCCTGGGTGGGGATCGGACCCACGACCTCTTGCGTAGCAGTCGGATACACTCCCAGCGCGCCACAGAGGCAGTCATAAGATTTGCATTATGTCTATTAGTAAAATTACATTATGATTTAAATTTATAATTAAAAAAAAATAATTTATATAAGGTATAATAATTATTTGTATTTCTAAATTAATGGACCAAGCATGTTGACACTATTTTATTTTCAATGATGTAACACCAATTGTACACTAATTTTGACAAATAAACGTATATGTATTTCTAAGCGAGTAAACAACCACACTACACTAAGTAATAAAGCAATTGCGCAATGATATATTATGGTAGAATATACAAACCAATAAAATGTATGATTAATTTCTAATAATACTACTACATTGTAAAGCTTAAAAACGTCTAGTGATGACCAATTATATGATTGATACACATCACGACTTCACTATTAAGAGTGATCAGAAATCGACCAACTAATTACCTACGCTCTGTTCGACATAACTCAGCCGTAGAACCGATCAATCATGAATATAGATTATCATAAAACATTACATAACCAAATGTGGTCAAGTAATTTTGCAAGCTATCTGCGGGATTAAAATATAAATACGGTAACGATAAAACTGATATAGCTACGAATTTAATTTGAACTTTAGCGTTCCCACTGCAGGACTAGGAATATAGGTCTTCTCTCTATTAGAAGGTATGGGCATAACTCAACACGAGGACCGCGGATTGATAAATGCATATATCTAATTAAGATAATCTATACTAATATTATAAAGCGGAAGAGTTTGTTTGTTTGTTTGTTTGTTTGTTTGTTTAAACGCGCTAATCTCAGGATCTACTGGTCCGATTTGAAAAATTGTTTTTTTGTTGGATAGCCCATTTATCGAGGAAGGCTATAGGCTATATAACATCGCGCTACGACTAATAGGAGCGGAGAAGCGACGAGAAATGTTTCAAAAACGGGGAAAAATTACGCATACGAAGTTGCGCGGGACAGCTAGTAATTCAATAAAACTTCTAAAAAAAATATTGTATGACAATGGGACGTTTTCTTTCTGACAGAAGAGGATGATGTCCTATATGTATTGTGTAGCTAAATGTAATAATTGAGTTATTGAGAGAAACCTGTTATTGGCCACGCTATTTATATAAGTCAGTAATATGTTAAACGAACTGTATCGCTGTTGGTTTTCTTAATAAATAAATGTATTGTGTATTGGTTTATTTCACAACTGATTAAACCTATTTTGACGAAATATAATAAAGCTTGAAGTCAGCGAAGGACATCCCACGTTCTCTACTTACTGTCATTGACGAAGGCAGAGACATGGGCAAAATTTATCGCAGATATATATCAGACTTAGCCTTGTGTTCACCCAAACGTCACCAGCTTGTTGAATGAAGGGGGGATTGACCTAATATTTACGCTTGGATTACAAGCCGGATTTCCACCGTGAACAGAACGCAGGTACTCCATACGGAGTAAGTTTAACTCGCAATACTTAATTCCATAGAAGTGCTTCCACCAAAAAGAGTTATGGTTTCCGTTTAGTACACCGTATCATATTAGAATCGTAATCTTTCCATCACACGCAAAAAATATAATAATGACCGATTCTGTTAACGGCACCCAATAACATCAAAGACTAGTGAACTACGCAGGAAAATACAAGTGTATGCGCAGACACAAGTGTATCTATTCCCTCACTCTCATAGCCGGATGGGACGGAAATCCGACACTACAATAGACCATTTTCGAAATAGGTCACCTGTCTATGGACCCAAAGATGTAACTTTGCTTAGCTTTACCTATTAACTCTCGTATTCTTCGGTTGACACTGAGTCACGGACCTCTTAAAACTATAGCAAGTTTCATCATCATCATCAGCCCGTATCAGTCTGCTGGGCATAGTTAAGTTTATAGTACAAAATGTTTGTCGTCCTCTGGATTTTTATAGGCTCAATTCTCATCCGATACAAGCATTGCACGAAACAACACATCACGTACGTTTAGCTATAGGCTTGAGTCCATCACCGGCGGTGGTGTTGGTGGTGTTTGGCTTTATGCATCATTGAATAAACCTTGAAACGCTTGAAGGTCCCGAAGAAAAATAGGGGTGCAAAAGGTTTGACGCTTTTCTGTGATTATGTGTCTTAGTGTGCACGTACTTGATTACATTTTATTTTTTTGATGTGATAACGTGTTGTAAATCAATGACCGGCTGCACTCACGCAAAAAATGTGACGTCACCGCTCACGTTATTGATGGGATACGATTGGTTGTTAAGCTGTTAGTATTGAGCCGGTTTATTACAATGTCATCAATGTTTTGGCGATTGCAGAGACATGCAATACAAAAGCAATGAAAAACCGTTCAGATCTAAGACTTTTGTATGTCAAGGGAGATTTTTTAATGTGAACACAACCTAATGAAGCTTGTTAGTTCACATAGTTTATAAGCAAAATTTTGTAGGTTTTCGTCCTTAACAATAAAAACAAATATTTACACAGTCTGAATCGTGTAATTATTAATTATATTATGTAATAACATATGGATTATTCTCAATTCACAATCGACTTACGATAAATTGAAAAATTCATGACATTTTAATTACAAAACCTTCATTCCGATTCAATTGAACGTATTACTAAACTTTGTACAAGCAAACAGTTAAAAGTAATTAATTTAATTGTTATAATCATCACCTGTATCATGACCCGCTGTGCAATGGCATTCATTTATAATTAAAGATTGTTGATTAATTTCATTTTATCGGCATATCACCTTCATTGATACAGCCAACATCGTCGATAATTTTTTTTAAGACAACACCGTCTTTAGGTTATAGTAGCCTTGTGTCGCGAAGGACACGGACACGAAGTACATCTAAACTCGGAGCAACAATTTGTGGCTCATACGACCTTTGGTTTACCAGTCAGGATAACTAACCACTAACACCCGACGTGAAAGGTAGGGATTTGCAAGTATAACGTCTGTATTGCATGTTTGTGTATCTATGTGTCTTGGTGTATGTTGCTAAGGTAAGTCCCCCCCCCTTGGATCCGCGCCTATCCGGGGGTGGGAGGGCAAAGGCAATTGTCAACGTTTCGCCATACATTTGGTCCGTGTTGACAGGCAATTCCACTTCCCTTGGCTGGTGTTGAGTCAAGTACACCCTCCCGTTCCCCCCAATACATAAACCTAAATCCACGACTGTGTATTTGTAACATAATAACTCACCCGCGCTGCTGTCTCGCACAACTTTGTCTGAGTAAATTTCCCCGTTTTGCAACATTTCTCATTGTTGCTCCGCTCCTACTGGTCGTAGCATGATATTATATAGTTTATATCATTTCTCTATAAATGGGCTATCCAACAGTGAAACAATTTTTCAATTCGGATCAGTAGTTCCTGAGATTACCGCGTTCACAAACAAACTCTTCAGCTTTATAAAATTATTATAGATTAGTTCGGATAGTAACTTCGAGACCATTTGAGCACATATTTTGTAGTCATCGTTAACAAACCGTAATAAAAGATGTTACTATAAGTACAGTAAAACTACCGCATACTAGTTAAACATTTGCAACACCTCGCCACGTACTAACAAATGATGCTTGAGTGAAATTTACATAATGACTACATTCGGCCGCACGTAGCGTGGCCATTAGGCCACTGCAGCCTGCTGCCATCCTCCTAACTTGTTACGATATGACTTGCGTTAGATGTTCAACAGACTTCTTAGAAAAATGGGGATGTTGACTGTCAAGTCAAATTAGTCTCTTTTTATGAAATGTCAAAACGAGAAGCTATATAATAATATGTATGGAATAACAACCTTTGACGTCTTATGTTCCCATCGTCAAATCATTACTTTTAGTATTCGTTTTCATACTTTTAAATTCAAAAATATATAAATTGTGAATATATACACTTATTTTCAAAGCATTATAAGACCTATTATTGCTTAATTTGTATAAAATAATATTTTTTCCTTGCAGTCAACTACCCAATTAATTCTTTTGTACTGAACAGCTGATGTAGAGATCTAGCTGTGCACTATAGTAGGTAGGTTTTTTTGAACGTCTAATCCGGTTTATCACGTACTAAAATAAGTATCACTTACTTAGGTTATTTTTCACATTAAATAAAATGGTTTATGGCAATTACATTATTTTCCTAACTACCCAATTAAGTACCTACTTAAAACAAAACATTCACGACTTCTTACTATCCTGACCTGACATATATACTAATATTATAAAGAGAAAAGATTTGTATTTTTGTGTGTGTGTGTGTGTGTGTGTATGTTTGTAATGAATAAACTCAAAAACTACTTTTTTTTGTTTTTATTTGTTATAAAAGATAATTAGCAATGTAAAACAACTAGGTTCACGTCGGTAGTATAATGGGTAGGATTCGAACCGGCGACCTTACGATTGCGAGACAGATGCCTTAGCCATTAGACTACCGCCTTTTTCTTTTACTAAACCGATTTCAAAATGTTCTTTCATCATTGGCAAGCTACTCTATCCCTGGGTGACATAGGCTATTTTTTATTCCTGTTATCTCACGGGAACGGGAACTACGCGGGTGAAATCGCGGAGCGTCGCTAGTAATAAATAATAAAAATTATTTGGATTGATTATTGATACACACAAAACGCTACCTGATCCCAAACTAACCAGAGCTTGTACTATGGAAACCAGACAACTGATAAACATACTTATATATTTCTCAATACATACATATAATAGATAAATAACACCCAGACACAGAATAAATCATCGTGTTCATCAAACAAAGTTTTATCCTGGGTGGGGATTGAACCCACGACCTCCAGGTTAGCATTCACGTCACTCTAACTACTAGACCAACAGGTCCGTCACACATAGAACATAACATATTTCACATTATCACTATTTACACATATGCCTGTATAACCTAACTGGGCTAAATAGTTTAAATAAATTAGTATACCTAATTATATACCTAGCTATATTTTTAACAGAAATTAATATGTTTACTAAACTGGTTCCTTATTCACTATGTTTTTTTTCGTTTTCGCGGCAAGCCTGCACGTACTGTCGCATGCGCCGTGCATTTCTAAGCGCAGCTTCTGACAGCAAGATCGCAAAGATTTTGACAGTTAGGAACGTGGGTTTGATGCGAAAACGATAATAAGGTAGTGAATAAGGACCCTAATCTGACAATGAAGATGGTTCTTGCACAATAAGGCATATTACGGCTAATTTTAATTATGTTCTCGAAGAAAAAATACAATATAAAGAAATAAAATAATGGTTTAACTTTTATGTACGTGTTAAAACAAGTTATGACTGGAAAATATTACAAAACAGTCGTTTTAAACCTATTTATAGCAAAATACTCGTAGAAGTACGTCACGATATAAAATAGTAAGAAATATTAGTTATATTTCTACATATCACTAAATCATTGTAATTGTCCAAACCTGTTGATTTATTAAGCAGGTAATGAGTAGTTAGAAATAGTGAGTGACTTACAGAAGCTAGGTTTCGTTTTCGGCCATTCTCCAATAAAAATCCTGATTCGGCTATATTTTCGTTTTCGGCCATAATGCTTCGGCCAAGCTGAAAATCAAAAGTTAGTAAATTGTCATACGTCTTTCGGCCTCATCGTAAGGCTAGATTACACCAGATGACGAAACTTTATATTTTACTTGCTGCCCCCTATGCCAGTGTATTTTCTTTTAAATTTTTCTTTTAAACTAACCTTGTGCCGACAATAATGAACATAGCAGAATCATCCAACTTTGTGCAGTCGTTCTGAAGGTTTATTTTTATTTATTATATACCTAGATAATCGTTTTTTTAAACCTTTAATTTGCTCTGTCTCGCCCTAGGTGTAGGTTTGTTTGATGATGTGAATACGTGCGAAAGTATAAGATTAAATTCATTGTTCTTTTTTTGGCCATAAACTAAAGCCGAACCTTATTTTCCGTTTTCGGCTGAAAATCAATTTTCGATCGGACACTAGTAATAATGGATTATAAATAGACACACTGTTACAACGTCGCTCCATCAATCAGAACTAGTAATACAGGTCTTGATGTTCCACTGTATAAGCATTAGTTGAATGCCGGTTGGTTACATTTCAATTATCTAATGGTAAATGAGAATGTTCCAGTAGTGTTGAGGATGATAAAACGACGATAAGACTCGAAAATGTATTAAAAAACATGCTTTTGCTTATGCGTTTCTAGTTATTTTTACTGTAAAATATATTGCAATCTTATTTCTGGCTATTGACAACGAGATTTCTCGCACACAAAAATCACAGTTGGAAATCATCAGACACGGGTCCATAAATCCTTCTTACGACTAATGTACGGGTTGTGGAATGAGGTATATGTTAGACTGGGTTAGGTTTAAAAATATTAGTTACGCAAAAGAATATTTCAATTCAAAATGAAATGAAATTAGGAATTAAAGTTCAATAATTCAAACTTTACAGTTAATTATAAAAGTAAGCATGCAGACATATTTTGTATTTGTCTCAACATTTAACGAGAAGTGGGATACTTTTATTGAGGTAGTCAGGTAGTGTTTCTAAACTACTGCGCCGGCTTCGCAAGGGTGTCACATCGTAGTTTTTTGTACCTTGAGTTACATTGCAAGTTTTATAGGAATCTCTAATTTTATGACAATAAAAACAATATATATAAGCTTTGTTACTCTCTGATAATGTAGCTTTCTAATGGTGAAAGATTTTTTGAAATCGGTTCAGTAGTTTCGGAGCCTATTCAATGCCAACAAACAATCAAATCTTTCATTTTTATAATATTAGTATTGATGAATTAGATTCATCTAGCTTACTGTCACACGTACACCCGTTACACTCCAGTACAACATATTGATTATTGGTGTAAAAAAAATAAAGACCTACAATTTTCCAAAGTTTTAAATGATCCCTACTACCAATATATTGCAAATGATACTACCAGCGTACCAGTGCTTTACTTTAGTCACACAATAATTCTATAGTAAAACTAATAACAATCGCTTGCACTGCCTGAAGAGTTGAGTTAAACGATCAATAATGAACCGTGAAGTGTAGTTACCTCCAATAGACCAACAAATTCTTCACAAATAGCTGCAAATATGATAATACTAACTGCCTTTAATAGCACCGAGCAAACTAGCAACATTTTGTAGTTTGATGCTACAAAATAATACAAAATACCATTAAAAATTATATTTTATTTTATTTGAATTCATCAATTTATTATATTGTAGAAAGTTTTAATTAATATTTACAAAATATTTTTTTTTAGGAAACCGGTGTAGAATCTGAATATCCACGTTTTCATTGCTAAACCTAAACCGATATTTGACCGCAAAGTTATGTCTTATGCAAGTTTTCAGACCACATATTTATCTTGTTTGTAAAGGCAACAATGACTGTAACTTGAATCATCTTGTCTGTCATATATTTTACCTTTTTTTCTAAAGCCATTTCCACACTTGTTACAGGCACTGTGTCACAAGGAGTTTGGCTTGGTAGAATACTGTTATGTTTTTATGTGTTGTACATGTCGCGCCACTTTTAGTTGCTCGTATGAACCCTGAACTGGAAGGAGTTACACGCCAATGCAGATGTGTGACGAACGCGAAAGTGTATTGGCAGTTTAATAACGTTGGCTACAGTAGTTGGTCATGTTGGCCTATTTGATTGTCCGCTTAACTAGTCTTGCTGTTTCGTAATGTCTAGACGCAAAATTACGTTACGAATTATATACGAGTATTTTTTGTAATTTGAAATTGTAAATAAATAAAAGTTTTCTAGTTATGAGCATTAGTACATACTAATATCTAGGAAGATACTTATGATAAATCTAAATTGAGAAACTATACCTGCACTTAGAAAGAATCTGGTGCAAAAAAGACAGTGCCGTAACAAAAGCCCAGACTGACGTCGTAATAGGATTCTGTTGAGTCTGTTTGAGTACGAAACTCCAAAACAGAAACCACATTTCGGAAAATTCATCCATATTTAGAGAAAATATTTCAAGAGGCATTCGAAACATTTTCATTACGCTAAACGTACTTAGCTAATTAATGCATCATAAATTTGCTATGACCTTTTATATTGTACAGTTAAGACAGGCTTATTTCCTTTCATCCTGGCCCACATACACAAACGGTGTGCAAGCTCAATTATTCCATGAAAATGACCACATGCAACCAAATTTGAAGCGGCGGTAGTCTAATACTCGCAATTGTGAGGTCTCGAGTTCAAATTCTACTCATTACACTAACGACGCGACATGAGTCCACTCCTAATATAAGTCACTGAGCTTAGCAAGAGGGGTTAACACGGTTGCTAGTAATGTGGGACCCAATTAATCTGTGCCAGCAAAAAAAGCCTCTCATACCATTTTACATAATTGCCTTCTAGTTGATTCCATCAATGTGCAACTGCCATATATTTTTTACGGTACTTACGACACAGAGGCACCTTATATGATTAAGGCTTCATAACATAGTATAATCTCATTTATCCGAACGCAACATCAATCTTTTGTCAACAGAGCCATTGCCTTGACCCACAAACGTATGAGTGTTCGACATTCTAACCATTAGAAGTACAATTTACTCTTGTATTTGCTGAACTTCTTAGCAAACAGATACTATATAATTTGGTGGTTCATTTTCTTTAGTAAACATGTTGGCAGGTATAATGATGTGTTGTGACTATGTGTGAAGTCTGCGATTTTAATAATTATACTTTTACGATAATCATTCATTTTAATCTAACATACAAAGAAGCTTTCGAAGCCGTATCTTCGAAATTAATAAAATCAAAATAATGTGATTCACCTTTATTCATTTTTTTTGCGAAATAGCCACACATGTTTTTTTAGTTATTATTTATTGTATTTTGTAATTGTTTTTATTATATTGTTTTCAACATCTAGCAAGCTTATTTACATGCAAAAACTAGAAGTCAATCAATCTCAACATAATAATACAATCTACTTTAGGAAAATGGTCATTAACCTTAACATTTTCCTAAAGTAGATTGTTTAGGAAAAGCATTAATCATTTTAAATTGAGAATCTTGTAATGAATCATACTCTCGACTTAAAGTCGTGGTCAAAGGTATTTCTGTCTCTATTCTTCACCTATAGCATTTGAGTATTTGGCCGTCAGTCTTCGGGCCCAGCACCTAACTTAATACCTACTGCTCTTGACAATTTGATATATTTTGCTCTATGTATTTATGATAGATCTTAAGCACAAAATGTATCATTTTTTTTTATAGGAGCGTTCTCTGCGTACTATAAAGCCTTAATACGATCGCCGACACGCTCGACAAGCGTGGCTGTTATGGCAATTACCCCTAGGAACTATATTAAGTAGGTTCCACTAGGGAGACCCGTGCCCAGCAGTGGGACATCATATTAGTTATATTTCGGGACTTAATCGCGTGAATCATTTAAAGGTACGAACCTTTTATTTACCCGACGTTTCGATCGAATTACACCGATCGTGGTCGACCCGTGACCACGATCGGTGCAATTCGATATATAATTCACGCGATTAAGTCCCGAAATATATCTAATATGTATAAAAATCGCGAAAGTTTAACAACAATGACATCATATGAGTTGATATGATGATTCTTTTTTTTTGAAATGTATTCGTTTTAATATGTAATATTTTCATAGTTTATTTAATTAGAAATCAGTGACAACTGTCTACGACTAATACATATAATTAAATGATTAATTCATTGATTTTAGTTAGCAAATGTAAGTTAGTCAGTCTGAAGGTTGAGATTCATTTATTCAGAATTAATTACTCGTATTTGTTTGTCTAGGTCAATGTATTTCATTATCCAATTTCTACTGTAATATGTGTTATGAAGACTTCTGCAATATTTTACCTTTTATTACGGTATGATGTTACAATTTTGTTTATTGCAAATACATGATTTGGTAGTTCATTTCTGTGTACATTTAGTACTAGATTTTGCCTATGGTTTAGCCACCGTGGATGTTGGTTATCTTCTTATTCATTTCATTATTATTATCGCGATAAAAAATAGCATATCATGTGTCATTTCCCAAAGATAATGTACAAAGGTACCTCCTTACCGAACTCAGTTCAGCAGCCTTGAAGATCAGTGCCATTCAACATACAAACTCTACGGCTTTGTAATATCCGTTGTTGTGGTGTTCATACGAAACATTTTGATTATAAAGGAATAAAAAAAGCATTGATTTTGGCATTGCAAAGCTTCTTAGACAGTACCTTACACACATTTTAGTATATAATTCCCTATAGATACGAGTAAGACGTAAAAGAATTGAATACGTAACGTAATATGATCAAGTAGAAATAGCGAATGCATTTACTAGCAAATTGTGACAATATTTCTTGCGAATATCGCTCCGAGCCATAAATGACTAGTACTTATTACAGCACAATATAAAATCCCACACAGCTTGAATGGCAAACAGTTGTTTTGTAGCCTAGTCGTAACTACAGAACAAATTTGCTTTATACGTTAACCCATTATTTGCTCTAAGAAAACTCCAAACATGTTTAAGAACACAGCTTTTCAACAAACATTAACTTTACAAACAGAATCGAAGAACAATTATTTTGCAATGGTCTCATATAAGATCATTTATTGTCTGTAAACAATTATTTTCAAGTATGTACTTACGCAAAATTAGCTTTAGTGTTGCAACATATATGTGTTTGTCGCAAACTTGCAGTAAACAACTGGTATCTACATAATGACATTTTGCAACATTTAATGTACATAAAACATGCATCATAAATCAAGTGATACAATGATTTTGAAAGATCATCATCAAGATGGTAATCAATCTGCAATTTGAGGAACGTTTGACATATCAACTATTTTATTTATGCAATGAATTAATCGCTAAGATCTTTGGTCGGTGACTTAAATGAATTCAAAAATCGATTGCGTTGATTAAATTTTATTACGGGTGCACTAATAAATGATAGAACATTGTAGGTAATTGTAATAGTATAAGATTACACTGCGTAATATCGCTGCGTATTACGCAAAACAAAGATCGCGAGGCGCGTGTTTATTGTCAAGAGTGAAAATGTACCAAGTTTCGCCATGTACGTAACTAGCGGATAGCCGCTTGCGATGTTCTATCTGGGTCATATTATATCGCATTTCGTAAATACTTACAGACCCATAACGTTACACCCAATTACACAGGGACAATGGACAAATTAAAAACAACAACTATAATATTGGCGTGGCCGTTTATTAAATCACAATCAGCTCGTTCATCTAAAATATTATGAGAAAATCAAAAATCATCGTTTTCCAACTTAATATAACAGGTACATAAACTCAAACATAACTTTAACCGATTAAAAAAAAAGTAACAAAAAGTAATCTATAAAAGAGTATTAAATTCAGTGCGTTTGATCGCGGATCGTGGAATACGAGTTCCTTGGATCTGGTATCACGACCACTATCCTTAGGGGTATCCCCTTTCGTATTATGTGCTAAGCTTATATTTATGTATCACATTCAGACGTTTCTGCTTCCTGCAGCCTTAGTAGCTATCATGATGACCATATTCGTGGCCGTGTTCGTGACCGACGACGACGGGTACTGGAACCTTCACTGGGTAGGGCACATGCTTCTCGATGTGCACGGGGACGTGTTTCTCGATGTGGACGGGGTAGGGCCTGTCGACTGGGACCTTTACGGGGTACGGCACGTGCTTCTCCACTGGGTAAGGGATGTGCTTCTCAACGGGGTAGGGCGCTGGCACTGGCACCTTGACGGGGTAAGGCACTGGCTTCTCAACGTGCACGGGGTAAGGCCTGTCAACGGGGACCTTCACGGGGTAGGGGACGGGCTTCTCAACTGGGTAAGGCACGGGCTTTTCTACTGGGTAGGGCACAGGTTTGGGAATATGTACGGGGTAAGGCCTGTCGACGGGAACCTTCACGGGGTAGGGTATTTCCTTGTATACGGGGTAAGGAGCGGGCACATGTACTGGCACCTTTACGGGGTAGGGGACCTTCTTTTCGACTGGGTAGGGAGCGGGCACATGAACCTTGACTGGAACGTGCACTGTCTTCTCTACGGGGTAAGGTTGAGGCACGAATACCTTGACGGGGTAAGGCCTGTCTACTGGTACATGGACGGGGTAGGGCACCTTTTTCTCGACGGGGTAAGGAGCGGGCACATGGTAGGGTACTTTAACAATCTCTTTAACTGGGTAAGGCACGTGCTTCACAACGGGGTAGGGTTGAGGGACGGGCACTTTGACGGGCACTGGTACGTGCTTTTCCACTGGGTAGGGAATGTGCTTTTCTACGGGGTATGGCACTGGTACGTTCTTGTAAACAGTGATAGTCTTGTGGACGTCCGCGTGAGAGCCACCATAACCACCGCCGTAACCACCGCCATATCCACCACCGTAGCTGCCACCGAAGTCGCCACCGCCGAAACCACCCTCAAATCCACCGTGTCCACCGTGTCCACCATATCCCAAGTCGATAAGTCCTCTCTTCTCGTGCTTTTTGTCGTCCGCCGCCGCTTCTTTGTTATCGGTCACTGCCACTTCTTTTTCTGCTTTCTTGGCCTCTTCAGCGTGGGCACAGGCCAAGAGAGCCACCAGACTGGCGGCCACGAGCTGCCGAAAAAAAAAACAAAGATTAGAATAAAGAACTGGAACAAATGTGATTGTATGACTGGAATCGAAAGTTATTATCGCAGTTGACTAATTATCTGGTGCAAATATGCAGAGGCTCGTTGTTTTAATGAGTGGTCGAGTTAACATCGATGTAGACAACGACACGATACGCAATTTCCTTATTGCGTCAGTACAAAAGTAGTACAAGGGGGTTTTGCGTTTATCCAGGCACTGTCACAACCCTATGGAATTATAATTGCCGGTAGTCACAATCACTTATTTGTTTTCGTAATTTAATAGTTTTATTTGGAACACACCATGTATCTCATGATGCTGCACTAGTAGGTTGCACTGAAGCGAGCGAAGTCCTGAATACGAATGATGCGTGATCGTTCGTAGCTTCGCTATATATATGCGGTAAGAGCGGCCGACCGAAGAAAAAAAATGGCGGCTTACTATAGGACCATGTTACACTTTCGCTTTTGAGGGGGTTCGGTTTCGAGCGGGCCGAAATGCTCTATATCTGCCTGTGCTGAGATTGGAGCCGACCGGTTTACTAGCAATGATATAATTTAAATATAATTAACGTAATCGTCTAACGCTGATCTGTGAATGCTTTTGCTTTGTACGCAGAGTCTCAAGGTTCTTTGTAACAGTTTAGGTAGTTTGGCGGCTGATCAGATGTGTAATTTAAGACGAGAAATAATTTATTTTACCTTTAAAGTTTGTGAGCGTATGTACTAGGCTATTATTCAAAATCAGAAGACATAAATTTAAATTTCCTTGTACGTAAATTTTAATTAAGTTAACATTGGCCCTTAAATGAAAATACAATTTTATATGAAGTTCATTTTCAGTGTATTTTTATGAAGTTGATGCAATCAATTAGCGTAATGTAGGTAAATAAATACATTTATTTTATTTCACTTGTAATTCTTTTTAGTGCTAATTAAGTGAGATTGTAATCACTTTTAAACATTCTCTAAAAGCAATCCCATTTCCAAAATAATGTAATTTTTTTCGTAATAATTAAAGAGCGTCAAGTGTAATTAATATGTCTTAATTACAGCTTTTATCATAATATTTAAATTGAATCATTTGAACTCACGTGGTAAATTTTGTACGTACTTATAATACGATTGTTTTTTCAACAATAGGTGTAAGTAATAAAGCATTTCCCTAACAAGTAGAACCCGCACATATGGGATTAAAATCAAATTTAATTTTAAGTTGGATTAAGTTTTAGTCCCTATATTCTAACAACTTATATAAAATAATAATTTATCTTTGGACATAACGATCCAAAAATAATTTTTAAATCGGTCCAGCCGTCTTTGCGTAATCGGTGAACAAACAAACAAAAAATTGTCGAATTGAGAACCTCCTCCTTTTTGAAGTCGGTTGAAAATGCATATGCACACATTATTTGTGGCAGAAAAATAATGGTTATTTATTGTTCAATATTAATGAGTCTATTACAATATCATCAGTTGGAGTACGAGGAAATTCAATTCCTCATGCTACACCAACGTAACAAATAAATTATCAACTAGGCACCTATTGATAATCTATATAAAAGTTTTGTTAAATTATTCCTAATTGAAAAAAAGAAATTCCTACCAACACACTTTTATGTTTCAGAGTTTATTTTATGTCACTTTTTACCACCCCTAAAAGACGTTCCGATTCAGTCTTCATCATTGGATCGTATTGATTTTACGCTTTAGTTTATGATTTCATACTATAATAACTGCGCTACGCCACATTATTAGCGATTAGTTAAGCTACTCGACTGATGCCGTTGTAGATTCTTAATATTTCACTCTTTAGGATTTTTGTTAATACACTGAAAAAGTATGGTATAATATTATTGGAATTGCGATATATTCACAAAAAAACTAAATTTTAAAAATAACGTTTTATTTATAAACAAGTTACAGTAAAAGGGGTCTCTATACATTCAAATGATTATTGTTAGGACCTATTTTATTCTGGCTTATGATATGGTGGTTTAAGCACGACTCAAAAGGCCGTTAAATAGAATAACTCATCTATTCTCATTTACTGCATAAAAATGAAGTCCACAAAGAATCATTCGTCGACTTCAAACACGTTACATTTAATATGCTGTGAGTTCACAGCCACTATGACTGATTAAAGTCCTTATTGTACTATTCACACATACATATATTGTTATATTAAAAATTGAAAATACGAGTATATGAGAATTGGGCGATTTTGAATCGCTTGACATTTTGAAATTCGGATACGCCTAAATCGTCGGAAGCAGGGTTTAAGTTCGATCGTTAAGTACGAGCATTGTATGAAGATTTAATGACATTTTTAATGATCAAGGGCAGAGTTCATTCTGAAATACTTCTCAACTAGTCTACCATAAGGTGATGCAGTTAAAGAGTCAATTAAATAAGTGGCAACAGTTAATTGTTTTAAACGAATAGATCAAATTTAATCGCCAGTAACGGTTATTTAACTTTAGATAGAGTATTTCAAATAGAGATCGTTTGTCTCCTTCTATTCCATTTTGAATATGCAATAAAAAACAGAGACCAAACATCCCTAGTCGATATTGTAAATAAGAGGGTTGGTATTATCTGTTTGAAACTTGTCATAACATCTATTCATTTAACAGGTTTCCAGGAAAAGCATGTCGATTAGTCAGTCCGACTATTTATACCAACATTGCTCAAATAATAACAGACTTCGACATAATATCGGTGTAACCTGGCCACTAGTACATTGCCTACGATATAGGAAACTTGTTTATTCGATTTTGCAGATTGTATTCTATGATAAAGAGTTCTCTGTTTTCTAGTTACATCATTTTGTGTGGGTTATTGATAGCTGTCCTCGTGCGCTAGAAACTGTAAATTTAATTACATTTCTGAACGTCAATTGACACTTACTTTAGACCGTATCTGACTTTATTTATGAGTCTAATCTGAAATCTTCTTAGATTACAAAACTAACCGAGATATAATACTCTTTAAAATCTTTTTTTTTAAATAAGCTATGTGTCGCGGGGGACTTTACAAACATACAAGTCACGGACACAAAGTACGCCCAGACCCGGAACAACAATTTGTGGATCACACAAAGTGGTGTCCCGTCTGGGAATCGAACCGACCTCTTGCGTAGCAGTCGGACACACTCCCACCGTGCCACCGAGCCAGTCAATCTTCAATCATCTTTCTAATACGTTCATACGTACTCTTTAAAACTTTAAACCGTGGGGGGTACACTACTATACCGTAATGATAATGGTCTCGCTTATTACTATGGCTGATATATTATAAAGCAGAAATGTAAGAACAATTAAAAGAAAGAAAAAATCGAACATGGTTGGAGCCATCAGGCGCGGGAACGACGATTCAAAGGATTTTGCGAGACCGGGAGGTTTTTAAGAAATGGTCAGCTTCTCTTTCTTCTCTCTTCATTGGGCTTCAGAATTGATATACAAAGCCCTTCAAACCGTTTGGACCGTCCCCATGGGTTTGGCGCGAATATATTACACTGCTTTTCATCGTACAGATTGTAAAGGTAGGTGTAGGTACTATTAAGATAATAGTCGGGTGGTTACTATCTTAGTAGAAGGAAATAGTGTGTGCACATCATAAAACATTTCTTTAAAATGGTTGATCGGTTATCCATCTCGCTCAATTAATGTATATTTCTAATTAAAAACACATCCAAATCAGCAGACTAACATACACTGATACACCCTTCAAACTTGTACCACTATGAATTAGCCAACTTCACCTATTTACAAAGCAATCTATATTTTCTGTATTCAAACATTCGTGTTATTAAGTAAATCTATTAAAATATCCTAGTCTAATTTAATATTTTAAAAAACGCTGAATATTTAGATATTTAAAAATCTGAACAGTTCTTGTATAATTCATAAGTATGACATTCTTTTTATTATAGCAAGCTTTTAATTAACTTTAATGTTAGTATATATATTAATGCTAAATTAAGAGACGAGCAGGTAAACATGTAGTATCTGAATGATATTGTGCATAGACTATGGGACACAAGTACGTTTAGGGAGACATGACTATGACAGTATTTTGTATCTTAATAACCATGACTAAATTCTAGGCTCAGGAGTATTTCATATTCTACACTACAAAATCCAAAAAACTGGGCAAGACAAGATCATGATAAATGAAAAACTGTAGGTAGTCTTTGGTATAGTGTGTGCCCTTATACAGTGGGCTGTAGATACTATTTAAAAAAAAAATTGCAAGGCAATCCTTTTTATTTCTTTTTTGTACTGTTTAATTATTTTTAATATCACTAACCCTTATATGGAATATAATTATATCGAAAGGTGGTTATGAATAAGAAAGTTCATTTTTAAGCCCTTAATTTAAACGTAAAGACATGGGTGAAGGTTAAGGTCAACTGTGGAATGTTGAATTGTTTACAAACGTCAAAGCGCTCATCATTTTAAAACTAAATTCGAATAAACTTGCTAATTCATGCAAAATCATTCATTCTTTCGACAATTTGGAGCACATTTAAGATGTCAAGGTGCGCATCTGCTTTGGTATCAATAAATGCGATATAATATTATGAAATGTGGGTGGAACGAATTTTATTCGCAAATAAATGAATCGTAATATATTGACAGTCACCCATTAATCTTTGGTATTTCAACTGCGTAGAAGAAGTATTCTTGCGATAAAGTTTAAGATTTGCTTATGAAATTGAGAATTGTCATTTATAAAGAATTAAATATACAACTTAACAGGGAAATAAAAGCGATCATCACAACTTATCTACTTAGCAGATAAGTTGTGGCAAAGTGGTGTGACGATGAGTCCGCATTTATGATCATAGTCAGTGCTACCCGGTCGAAATTTTAAATTAAAATTTTGGACACAATTTACGAAATTTTATTTGAGTAAACATATGTGTACATACAATTAAGCATGAAGGATGTTACAATATTAGTTATGTTCTTACATGTTTGTCATATACAATGGCGTGCTAATTTTATTTAGAAATATAATTATATTAATGTATAAATTTGCTTACATGTAAAAAAACAATAGAATTAAATAAAATGTTACGTTATGATACTAATATAGTCATATTATACAATATGGTCAAACGATATAAACAAAAAATCTTACAGAGAAAGAATAAAACAATAGAATAAAATATAATATCGCATTTACTATAATCATGAAATGCAATACAAGTGGGATAGGTTTGAGCCATAGGCCGTTTTGGTTGGTAGGTTAGTACCTACCAACCAAAACGGCTACTATGGAAGAATTACTGACACTGTGGTAGTACCACAGTGTCAGTAATTCTTCCATAGTAGTTAAAATATTAATTAAAATTATTATCGAAATAGTGATGTTAAAACATCACTGTGTTTCCGTTGAAGGACGCTGTAGCAAGTGAAATTACTGGGCAAATGAGATTTAAAATGTCTCACATGAGGAGCGTAATTTTGTTAAGTTTAATTGTATTTTGTAATGGGCTAGCGTGACGCTTAACATCTGATGACCTACACGTCTTTTCATTTTGAGGTTTAAATAAAACACATATAGAAAAGCGTCAAAAGCGCATGAAAAAAAGCATAATATTCCATCAGATACCTCTTTTTTTTATTATCAGATGCTACCTCTTTCTGAGTTTTTATAAGCATTAGAAAAACTGAAATATATTTTATGCGATTTAATAAATTACATGAGAAACATCGAGGCTAAACTATAAAAAAATACCTATGTCGTATTAATACTTATAAAATATGCACTGACAATCTTGTGTGCATTTTATTCAAATTGCGTTTATTATGGACTAGCGGATGCCTCGCGATTTCACCTGCGTAATTCCCGTTCCCGTAAGAATACAGGGATAAAAAATAGCCTATGTAACCCGGGGTTAGTGTAGCTTCACAACGATGAAGGAATTTTTCAAATCCGTTCAGTACTTTTGGAGCCTATTCAATACAAACAAACAATCAAATTATTTCTCTTTATAATATTGGTATAGATGGTATAGATGATTTACTTAAATTCGACAAGGTGATTGTCAGTTTACGAAATATTTAAAATTCAATATCATCTTAAAAATGATTAATGCAAAATATAATATGCTTTATTTTTAAAAGATAGCTTATTACTAAAATGTATATTACTAACTAGATAGAAGGAATTAGTAAAGTAAACTAGAATGACGTTAGTAAAATCACATAACAGTATTCTTATACACATGCCAAATTTTAATATATTCAGTGTATTGTTTGTCTATTCGTCATTATATTTGTACGAAGCACACCTTCTTATTATAAAATATCGCATTTCGAAACTTTAATCCGCACCTTTGAGTTTCAGTATTCAAAAAATCATAACTGGTTGGCAATGACATTTCATCTTTCAACCTAAATGAGCTAATCTCTTCTTAACTTTTATATAAATAATTAGTCTGTCGCCAAATAAAATTATTCATACCTACTGTTGTATGTGCCTTTTATTGGCCTTGGGGAAAAAAAAAAAAATTTGGCTCAAGGAAATTGGCACATGACCCAAGTTAAAGATGGCAAATATTTTGCAGATGTATATGCAAAGGTTTTTATTTTGTTTAATTAAAAAAAAAAAAAAACTAGCAATGTGGCACTGTCGTCCCACATTACTAGTAATCCTGTTAACCCCTCCAGATAAGCTCTATGGAGGTATTAATTTATTTATGTCAACATACATATACCATAGTCCTATCCATAAAATGTGAGTCTACCCGAAGGTCTATTAGGATATTTAGTTATTTTTTTTACGATTATTTTTTTCAGGACAAACGAGTGTCTTATACAAAATGGTTTTTAATATACTAATAATCTCCCGTCCCTGCTTCTTTACATTACATTAAATAACTTAAATAACTGTAATATAAGTTTCAAAAACATTTAATATATTAAACCCTTAAGTGGTAGGTAGCCACCTGATTTTGGAGTTATAACCTTAACCCGCAACAGACTATTTTATAAGAGAATAATCGTTGTTCATTGTGAGAAACAGGTCCTTAACCTGACGTATCACAATGACTTTAGTCCAGAGTCTCACAGACCCCGGAGTAAAATCTTTGTGACAAAATAACGTGGTAGTTGATCCACCTACCACTTGATTTTGTCACTATTTTTACTTTGTATCATACCTTATCTTTTCAAGATTTAATCAGGGCAGGTTTACTCTGTAAAGGTATGGAAATATGAAAGTATCAATACCCAATAATAAAATTGAATACTAACCCTCAAATGAGGTCCCGTTCCGATATTACACAAAATAATCAAATACGATTCTCGACTAAGAAAATAAGTCTTCAAAAATCTAAAGATGTTGTTTTCGTTTTTATAAAATAAATAAATTAGTTTAGACGCCTTTGAATATTTTTAAATCACACCCGTTTGCCGCAGCCATTTTGAAGTTAACAATCAACTTGAAAAATCTCATGTGTCGCCGCATTTTAATTTGTATATATTAGATTGTTTTTATTCTTTATAGTAACGGATATGGCCGTCCACGCCTATATAAAAGATTCTTCCTTACTATGAGAACAGTGCTTTATGTTCACATTTAGTATATTTTTTAAAAGATGGCCTCCTGATACTTATTCTTTGTCTAATTTATTTTTACAATTATTGTGTGAATTTCTAGAACCTTTGTTTCTGCAGCGGAAGTTATTTTGTTGCATTCTCTACGAACGTTTATGTATTGTTTTATCACTGTGTAATCTATGCTTTTTTATTTAATTTTATCTTGTTTAAAATCTAATTTATGAATGTTTGACATTGAGTTCAAGTTTTTTTATGTTCTCACTGTTTTTGACGTGATAACGTCTTATAAATCGATGACGGGGTGTACGCACGAAAAAGTCACGTTAGGTACTGGTTGCTAAGCAACTCTAAATCGACTAGTTGCTAAGCAACGCGAATGGCGATATGTCATCAATGTTTTCTTATGATGTTATTACGTAAAGTAATAGTCCGTAAGACATTACAGATAACCTTTTTTGCAACAAACCGTTTTTTTACTTACGTGTATAAATTAAAAACTGTAATAAATTGATGAATATGGTGATGATTATCATCAGTACCACAAGAATAATAACATTTTCATCACTATTGTTATTTATATTGCCACCCGTTTCGTTGTTATTATACGAAAAAAAACATACAACAGGACGATTAAGCAGCAAAATTAAATTTAATGTCCAATTTAGACTGCCTCTGTGGCGCGGTGGGAGTGTATCCGACTGTTACGCATGAGGTCGTGGGTTCGATCCCCACCCAGGATAAAACTTTGTGTGATGAGCACTATGGTTTATTCTGTGTCTGAATGTTATTTACCTATATTATGTATTCAGTAATATATAGGTAATGTATGTTTATCAGTTGTCTGGTTTCTATAGTACAAGCTCTGCTTAGTTTGGGATCAGATAGCGTTGTGTGAGTTGTCCCAAGATATATTTATCATTAATACATGGAGAGTGGAGGTAATATCTTATTTACAAATAAAAATTCTAACTTAATACAAATCCAACCAGTGTTATGGTATTAGAAGCTATTTCAAGAAACTCAACCACTTTGGAAGTGCACAAACATAACACGAGCAGCACGGGCACGAGCCGTGGGCAGAAGCAAACGTGTAATAATAATGAGCCATAATGAATACCAAAAGTACATATTTTGAGACCCTTAGCCTCATTTCCATGTTAAGTAATGTAAATATTGTAAACAAAAAACCCATCGAAGTAAGGCACGAACGAGTTCAACGTGTTCTGGTTCGAACTTGCGACCTTTCAGTCACAGGTCAATATTGTAACCGTTGGTATTCACTTATGTAATACTTTGATATGTAAAGAAAATTATAAATGTAGAGCATTGCAAATAAGAAATTTATTTAAAGTTCAATTATTTCGTTAAAAATACGTGATCAAAGGAATTTTTGATCATTATTTTTTATCAAATACAATTCTCGCGCTACGGTAGGTGCTATAGGGGTCCTTATGCTATCAGAAACACATTGAATGGACAAATAACGAAAAGGAATGTTTGGTTTATGTCGAAATTCATGAAAAAGAACTAAAACAAAAGAGTTCAATGGGTACCGGTTTGAACCTGGTTCGTTCCGGTACACACCACATCAGACCGGACTAGACTACTTATAAAACCGGCTTCGGTGCATACTATCCGGTTCTATTAACCGAAAAAAGACTGAAGTCTAGTCAAAGCCGAAGTATTTTTTAGATAAACATAGCAAGCATATTTTTATTAAATATATATATATTTTTTTTTTTTTCAAATATTTTTGTTGCAAATCTTGTTAACTACTCCAGCAAAGCCAAATTGATCATGTTAGTAACGGATTTTAGATAAAATTGCGCATACAGTATTACTACCTAATGCGTCTAGAATGTTGTTGGGACTGCCTCTGTAGGTACTGCAGCGTTAGGCCGTCTTCCCAGAACCAATATTAGATGACTTTTATTCCCAGAAGTGAGATTAGATGACTATGCTCAGGAGTAGTTCTAACAGCATTCTAGGTATTTTAGCGGGTAAGATCGATGAGCCCTTTATTAAACTGTGTTCAAAGAGTTGTCTTTTAACATATAAACAATAGAGTCTGTGTATATTGTGGCCCTAAAATTGACTTATAAGTTGAAATCCCCGCGACAGAGAAGACTTGTAAAATAGTTTTGTCTGTACGTTCTTCACTTCGTGAGCTATAAAACGTCCAGTATGTCAAAAAGAGCTACACACGATTGGACAATCATATCGTAGCCATTTTTTTTTCTGTGTAGCTTTAATGAATGCTACGAGATCTCGCGCGTAGCTGACTATCAGTGTTACTGTAAATCAAATCATCATGACTGTTATCCTGATAAAATAGTAATTATATTTATTAACCTTTTCTTGGTTCTGTTCGTGTAGATGTCTTACTTTTATAAAAAGAAACACAGTTATACATGTTATAATTATGTAATTTGAAGCGGCGGTAGCCTAATAGCTAAGACATCGGTCTCGCAATCGTGAGGTCGCGGGTTCGAATCCTATCCATTACACTACCGACGTAAACCCACTCCTAACACAAGTCTTTGAGCTTAGCTGGAGGGGTTAACAAGATTGCTAGTAATGTGGGACCCAATCCCGCATTGCTAGTTATCTCTAAAAAAAATGTATAATTTGTAGATCAAATAAAAATATCCAAACGTCTTTACAATCTATCCCGTTTATTATATTATTGAGAAGTTCTTTAGAATATGATAGCAAACGTTAAGGACAAGATTTGTCAAAGGCGTTCAATAAAAATTTAAAGATTTTTTCAAAATGTGTCTACAGATCCTCGTTACCAAATATAATGCATGGGTATTTTCAAAACGAATCAAACGAGCATAAAAATAAAGGTATACCTATGTACATACTTGGTATGAGTCAGTGTATATTTTACCTATCCGTAATGAACACCTACTCGCCACAGCGTGAAGTAAATCTACCAGAAAACAAATTTCACGCCAGATAAAATCATTACTTTTGAAATGTACGTTGATTTATCAAAAAAACTCATTCAGGAAATTGGTTAAAAACTACCGGCTCTCTATTTATACACAAACAGACAAAAGAGGTTTTGTATTTTTTGTATATATCTACTTTAAAATAAGTTAATTGTTGAACGATTTTAAACAGGATACTAAGTTTTAAATGGAAATGTCGAATAGTTTTGTGTCTGAATTGGTAGCTAGTCTAAGGTTTAGCACCATTTTGGACTATTTTGGCGTTGTGTTGGTCACTGAAATAAAGGACAAATAAATTCAAAATAAAACTCCTTGACTAATTATACGGTTCGTCATATAGTTTAGGTGATTTAAAATCCTGATGGTTTTAAATGGCAAATAGCATTACGATTGTTACGTATTTACCTGTGTATGGAATTAGATCTATTATACTATAGGTGGACTGGCCTGTTGGTCTAGTGGTTAGTGACCCTGACTGCTAAGCCAGAGGTCGTGGGTTCAATCCCCACTCAGGATAAAACCTTGTGTGATGAGCACGATGGTTTATTCTGTGTCTAGGTGTTATTTATCTATAATATGTATGTATTTAGAAATATATAAGTATGTTTATCAGTTGTCAGGTTAGCATTTGGGATCAGAAAGCGTTGTGTGAGTTGTCTCAAGATATTATTATTATTATGTATAGGTGTAGCCCTGGGCGGCTTTATATAATTCAAATAGAATTTTAAATAGTATTCAGTTAACAAAATACCTCCTGCATAAGATTTACAACTCAATCTCAATTAAATAAGGTTGGATTTTCCGTTAAAATAAACGCTACCCAAAAAAGTACAGGCTTTGTGAACTCTAAACAAAAACATTACACCATATTGTTTCCAAGTCTGTATTAGAAATTTCTCTTCGTATCGTATATAACGAGTCGTGGGTTTGCTCCTTATGTACGTTTCAATCGATATACCTCGATCAAATTGTCGTAATCGACTTTTGTAGTTACGCACTAATGTAACGAAACGCTGCAAGTTGTTTAAGTCTATCCAGGGCCCCTAGACAAATGGCATTCTATTCGATTAGAGTTTAGGCTAATCGAATAGAATGACGTCATAGCGCCCGCAACACTGCAAATACGACAATTGTTAAAATGAGATTAGCAGTTGCACGCGCGCAACGTCGCGCGACATCATTCTATTCGATTAGCGTAAACTCTAATCGAATAGAATGTCATTTGTCTAGGGGCCCTGTATTTTGATTCGATCCCTCTTATTCATAAATATACGTAGGGAGTATCCACGTATATACGTAATATCCACGGGAGTCACCGTGAACTAAATATTTTACTTCGGCGACCAGGACGATGATGGACGTGCAAGGGGACACGCAGCTTACTATTGCCTAGTGTCCACTGCACGTCCACAACTTCAGCCACGTCATGATGTCCCGTTGATTGGCTGCAGTGGACAAACGCCTTTACACCACCATTTTAACCAGTGAATGTTTTGGCTTCGTGTTTCATTAGATTGTGTTATAAAAGAAGATCGTTAGTTAAAAAAATAGTCATTTAATACTTATTGAGCGCAATGTAATGTTCTACGGATGGATATCGGTTTCGGTGGCTTAATTGAACGTAGACTAGCCAACAATGGATGTAATTTATAACCAGACATATGTGCGCACATATATGAGCACTTTATACTTATCCTTTTACAGTCATTTAGATTTCATGTTTACTTTTGGCGTGGAAACTCAGCACGACTGGACAAATATTCGTGCAAGATGGTCAAGTTATCATGTTCTCAAAATGGTCGTATATTCGTGCATCTGACAATGATAATATTGCATAACAAACATTTAACAAATCCCCTGCAATACAAGAGATTGTCTCCTAGTGCAGGAGTTGTCTTTAAAAAAAAACAAAAAACTAGTAATAAACATTGTTTGTCTCTTTATGCAATATTGAATTCTGACCTACAGCTACTCTCAGCAATAATCTAGTGTGTAATAAATAAAATGATTCCAACTGTAATCCTATTTGCAGCTTAGAGGAATGTGGCCAGATTGAAAACTAATATTACTTCATTGCTCATTTGCCAATTTTATAATAATCTAGTTAATTCCTACGATCATGTTACGTGTCTATTACAAATACGTAAACAAACTTTAAATAGGCCAGTACTGCTACGTAATACACAAGTTTATATCACAGACATTAAAATCAAGATAGAACGGGTGTGCGTGAGGAACACTAATTAAAACAATAGTTAACAATAAATTGTAATAGAGTTAATTCATTTTAATGATTCTGTAGTTATCTGGGTTGGTAATAGATAACAATATGATTAAATAATTAACATCCTGTTTATACTCTAAGGAATTAAAGAAAATATGATTATTTTAAAGTGATCTTCGCATGAAGGAAATACGTTAATCAGAGCTAGGTGCTTTATCAATCATATTTTTAAGTGATTGGGTGTTTTATGTGTACTGTACACGTTACCTAGTTTTCTTATTTATTCTGTTCTATAATCGATAACTGCACCGCACCGCATTTAAATTATTGTATTGGGTATTATAACAGCGCAAGTATTTTTACTCACATAATCCCATTACTATGGAGAGAGAATAGACACAGGGCCGAGGGCTTAACATACTCTTCTTGGCATAGAGAACATTCTTCCATTTATGAATCAGACAAAAAGAATAATGCTCAACTATGTTTATTTCGGTCTACTTGGTTTTCACTGAGCCACGAACCCGTCATGCAAAATAATAAATTTATTTTAACCAAAATAAAATTATACCGTTCTATCTCAATGTATGTCTGTGGTTCGTGCATTGCCATACAAGAAAAGATAACACAGAGTCGTCATGCGAATATTTGCACAAACTAAATTAAGGCTAATCACGTCAATCGCCGCATAGATACATATGTATGATATAGGCAAGTGGAGCAAGAGCGAGCCTTCTACTTATGTAGTTAGTTTTAAGTACACTCAGCAACATGATACTCGTAGCAACTTGTTTAAAGAAGTTAAAAACTACTTTTAGAAACTCGGTTGTTGATTTGTTTGTCTTCGTTGAAGGGATTTTTTGAGGTGATAACGTCTTATAAATCGACGACCGGCTGCACTCACGTAAAAGTTTGACTTCATCGCTCACGTTCCGCCAGCTGATAGGCTGAAGAATTGTGGCCGTCGTGTGGCCGCGCAAGCGCGCGCTTGCGCCCGGTTCAACTAAAGCTGTCAGTCACAGTCATAGTTGTTTATTACAATGTCATCAATGTTGTGGCGATTGCAGCGACTTTCGATACAATTGGAAATTTAAAAAAAACAAATGAAGAAAAAGTTGTCACTGACATGATTGTTTTCTTTTGACGTTATCACGTAAATTTATCGTCCGTAAACCGATTTTACAGATAACCAGTTTTTAATTTACGGAAACTTACAGCTAGAGTACATGTAATGTGTGTTCTAAGACATGTAGTATATGAAATAGAGCATGAAGGCCAGTTTAAAGATTTTACAGATAAATCTAAGAGTAGAGTAACGTAAGTAGGTAGGTAATATATGTTTGTAAACTTTTGCGATTTGTACGCATTATAGAACTTTATCGCGTAAATATTTTATTTTAAGGCTAAATACCTTTGTTTGGATGCCCGACGTTTCGACTGTATTGCAACGGCCGTGGTCACGGGTAGACCTTTGCCATACGTAAAAAGACCACAACAAAATTTAAGTTAATTTACGTGTACTTATAAAAAAAGATCCAAGTCAACCCTTTGAGATACTAAGTTAAATGCCCTGCATGTTTTAAGAAGATACGCATTTTGACTGTAATTGCAAAGCGCTGCGAAGGAGTGCGTAATAAATTAGCTGAACTTAAAAATGCGGTTGGTACGCCACACTATGGGTTAGCTTAGCTCCAATCGGCTATATGTCTGCGTTCGTAAACAGAAGGATTTTTTTGCAACTGTCTGAATAATTGGGAAAATATGTAATGCAGATTGAGGTGTGATTTATATATGGAATTTTTTGGCTTAGTGAATGGTAATGATAAATGATGTTGATTTTATACTCTTAGTTTTAACTGTTCAAAAATAATAAAATAAAAGTAAAAAGAAATTTTCGATGTATATTTTGTGGTTTTGATTCTTATATGTTTTAATACCAATTATTGTCGTAGACTGTACTTACTACGGTCGGTACACATTTCTGTGGTTTAGAAAACAAGCCATGTTTTCAAAAGGGTTTTAGTATTTTATACCTTAATCTTTATGGAGTAACGCATTTATTAAGACAACAGAAGATGTTGTGACGTATGTTTAGGACCTAACTAAGGGTCTATTACATCAAATAGTGGAATGTAAAAACTTTAATAATATCATTTGAAGCCAGTATTTGAGATACATTAGAATTAAAGAATTACTTAAAATAAAATATAGCTAGTGTGCGCGCGCGTCTCGTGTCGAGTGTATGATCGAAGTGAACACGTACATAGGTAGTTTTTATCTAGTAGGTAGTTATACTGCTAGGTAGTTTTTATCTCTCTTTAAGCAATGCACGTAACTAAGTGATTTAAAATAAGAATTAATTAAGTTATTCACTCTACTCCATCTCTCCAATTTCATTAAAATCGATTCAGAAGTTTACGTTTAATTACACTGTTGAATTTTATGAATTTACGAAGATAAATGCGTATTACCTGCTAATACATTAATCAGGATATTTAAATACGACAATATTGACAAAATATCCACCTATTAACATATTTGCTTAAAATTGTATCAATCATTTAAATTCTAGGTATTATTAATGTCAAAGGATCTGAGTGAATTACATAACAAATCAAACATTCTAGGTCTAAGACTAGGTTTACACCAGCGGAATAATATGCGGCAATGTCGCATGACTAATTGCCGCAATTAAAAATGTTCACCAATTCGTATGATTGCCCTAACAATAATAATTTTAAAAATAAGCTTATATAAAAAACCTCCTATGCCCGAATGTAGCATATACCTCAAACAAATGTCACGCGTTTTGTTACCAAATTCATGTGACATTCAAACTAGAATTGTCATAATGACTATGTCTCTCTTCTTTTCTTATGTTTATTTTAATCATGTATGTATTGTTCGTGTTGTTTTACGTAATGATTGCGTTTTTACTCCAACACTATACCAGTTTGTATTTACGTTAATTCGAGTGTAAATACAAGGCACATTTTGAAGTCTTGACTTAATTGATTTATGAAGTATCAGCCCAAACACTTGGACTTATAATGTTGACATTTTGCTGAGAGTTCCTTTGTGATGTAATTGATTTTTAAAAATAATTTTAATAAATTGGAGCTCTGAGGGGACCTCATAACAGCCTATATAATATCCCAAGGCTTTAAAATACATAGAGGACGGTGCTGCCTGTCCTCCTTAGTCGCCTTGACGACACCCACGGCAAGAAATGGGGAGGGGGAGATGAATATACTAAAAGCAAGCCTTGCCGCGGTCTAAAACTGGTACAACATAAAAATAGCGAACCCTTACATGCGTAGGTACCTACTTTATTATTATGTATAATTAGTAGGTGCAAACTATTGAAATAATTCCGTATAGTTTTAATGTATATCACAATGCTGCACACAACTTATTACACATTAGCAACAAGCCTTACAGTGTTATTTTTACAATTTGTCTTAGAATATTTATGAAACAGATACCGATGGCTATAAATATTTAAATATAAAACTAGATAGTAATGTAATAAGATCCTATTTTTATTTTACCTATAGTAATTCTTATTTAGGTTAGACGAGTTGGAAAACTTGTTTTAAAACTAGTTTTCTAAGTAGTATTATCTAAATTAGAATTTTAACGTCTTCAGCTTTTAGCATAATAAGCAATAATATTACGTTACCAACAGCTTGAAATAATATTTAAAAAAACAGAAAATAAATTGTAAATCAATATTATTCACTAACTTATATTTTAATTTCACTTGTAATTAGTTTGGAACTACTATGAATGCCTTCACGTTATCTGCTACGTTTTCTTACTATAGTGCGTATGCAGCTTAGACGGTCTTAAGCGGTATTTCGTAAACGTGCCCAACCGAACGGTTCTGCAGCGATTGTCATTCCAAGGTCCCAATAGTTCGTTCATATTGTCTTATTTTTATTAGGATTATTTTGTTTAATTATAGAGTGCAGTTGCGACACGTTGCTAAGGTATTTAACTTGCTGCATGAATGGTGCAATAGATTCATCAAACCTACTAATGTTTATGCGTTCAATATATACCATCGGTACTTGTGTGATATTGAACATATGTAGTTCGCTGATTGCTATGTCAAGGGCGTGATTACCCTATCATTACCATCATTGGGCTGTATCGGTCTACTGCTGGACATACTAGGCCTCTCCTAATTTACTCCACGACACTCGGTTCTCTGTCTTCTGCACACAGTCCATCTTTATTTAACTGGTTGTCGTTTTTTTTGTAGCCCTAAAAAATGCCAAATGCACACCTCCAGCACCCGGGGCAGACGCTGGAGGTAGTGTGGTACCTGTCCCCATTAAAAAATCGGCCGTGTACCTACTTTCCACCTTTGCGAACGAACCGCCGAATCGCAGTCTCTACTCTAGGACTCAATTGCTTCAGCGGCTCCCAGCGGCCCTGGCCCTTATCGTGTTTAACCTGCGACGTATATCGGTAACTTCGGTTCGTCACCCAATGACCTTCTTGCTAATTTTATCCTTCAAAGAGATGACGACTGTTCAATTTGAGCAATGTTGGTTGTCGCTAAGTATAATAAAGTCGTCTACCGGGTTTTTTTTTACAAAGTATATCTGTTTACATTACATTAAGACATTAGTAATTAAGAGTGGGTATGTAAAATTCATTAAGAAACGCATAACATTTTATTATGACATGATAGTACGTATTGTCTAACCGTTAATTACCTACAGAATAAATGCTTGCTCACTTTCATAATAATTTGCAGCAGATTTATTACTTAGTGTTCATTATAAAGTGCATTGTGAACTGTCACGTTGGTATACATGCTTGGGTAATATGGAGGTTTGCATTTCATAATATTGTGATAAATTAGACATCTTTAGTAATTATTCCGCTTGATAAATCCTCTGTTTTTGTTCTATTTGATCTCTTTATTCTCTCTAGTGTTTATATTTTGTATTGACTAACAGATTTTCTGTTTTACTGAAGTCCGGTAGTAAGTAGAACCGGGATTTGACATAATTTTTCTTGGTACTGTGTAATCTTTGCTGGTGATATTTAGGATCGTGCAACGCAAGTAGTTCGTTCTTTCTCCGCCAGATAGCATTGTACACAATATTTGATGTCGCCATAAAATGACGTTAATGAAGGAATTTGTTTCTTATGGCGAGAGTTCTACATCGTTTATTGTTCCAATTACAGTATCAAGAGTAATAATTTGGAGCATTCTCACGCTAACTAATTTAATCATACAATCAATATGAATTTGGTTTGCAAGGCTCTATTGCGAAACCTCTTTCAGATTCCACATCGAATTGGAAGGTGTTTGTGCAGAAATGTTTGGAATGTATAAAATTCGATTAAATTTGAGTGATGTCATGTACCGTCTTCTATTGACATGAACATTTTGGGGTGTTTTAGGTAAAACTTACAAAAATAAGTAAGAAAGAAAAGAAAGAAAGAAAAATCGTTTATTTGCCACAGATACAATACGCTTCATAGAAACAAATAAAATTACAACTGAGTTTGTGCTTGCACGTCGTATCTGCGACAAACGAGGTTTCCACTCAGCTTAAATGCCATATTGTGGCATGAGCCACAAGACAGCGCTGGTTTTCAGTGTGAACCCCAGTAAGTAGGTAAGTAGAATATATAGGTTATTAAAAACCTAAGATATAATTATCTGGCAAGAAATATAATTCCAAGAACCACGCACTTTTGTTTTACTTTTGTAAATAAAAATACACGTGGACCGATGAATCGGACTAAACTATTTACTAATGGAAAAGACCGTAACAACGACTATTCTGATTTGATATGCAATTAAAATGAAGAAAAGAAAAGAAACATTTATTTGTTAAACCACATAAATCTCAGCTTCAACAGAAAATGGTATATAAAAAATAACATAAAATATAATAAAAAATAAATCAATTTAAAAAATAATTCATTCGACAAAAGATAATAATAATGAAATGGTTATACAGGTACTTATTATTATTTTTTAGGTTTATTTAATTACAGTTGAAAAAAAAAAGGAATACCATAATAATAAAAGCTGTACCTCGCGGTTGCAACAAATGGGTGTCCAGTGCACTATTTAATGCGATAGGGACATGATGCAGACTAGCATGGACGCTGGTGGTTGCAGCATGCGTACGCTTAAACCCTTTTCCCTCCCTTTTGCCCGGGTAGCCTGTGCAGGGTACCAGGCGGCAAGATATGTACCTTACGCCGGTACATGTGAAAGCTATCTTACATGGCTTTACCTATACACTTCGCTATCTGGTACCTGGCACCGGCTACCTGGCTACCCGGCAAACGGAACGTGTGAATGACACTTTGTATCCCGATCTCTCGCGTATAATAAGAACTTAGTTTTCTAAAATTTATGACATATTCAGACAATCGTAAATGGTTAGACTAAATATAGATAAATAGCTTTAGAACAAGAACGAGATCTCACAACTTCTTCGCGATAAAAAGACCCTAAGGCCTTTAACGCGAAGAAATTGTGGGATCTGGTTTATTAAAAAAATAAGACTGGGAGTATGGAGTATTTGTTCTAAATAAATTGCGGCTATTAAATTCAGTCACAATTTGTATTAAAATTACATCACATTGTAATGTAGACGGCATAAGTTTCCTAACGTTTACCTTCACGGCGTTAAGAAAAATGGCGTGTTGCAATGTCCTCATAAGATGTCCACACTTACGTATGTGGAGCAAAACGTACGGACGTCCACTTGCGCTTTGTGGTACAAGTTGTAAGAGGTTTTATATTCATACATGCTTTAAACTTAATGGAAGATTATTTAATAAATACGACTAGGTACTCAATAAATATAGCTATTCAATTTAACGTAATAATTGTATTTGTAGATTAAGTTATTTAACTTATTCTAAAAACAATTTTGATTTAAAGCATTAAGAGATAGAAGAATTTGATATCTAGTAACATAGTCCAGATAGGTGGTTCGCTTCTGGCCCCGGTTTGGCTACGGAAGTCTCGGGTTCGATTCCTGAGTCTGGATTCAAATTTTTCTATCTTTCAAAAATGCAATTATTGAATTTTGATTTATTTAAAATATAATCAAATTTTACCGAATTTAAATCAAGCTAATAGCTCGTTAGGGATTTTAAAAAAAAATGGATTTCGTTTGCTAAGAATTGGAAGGAAATTAACATACCTAATTATGCACAGTAACTTTCTAAGAGGAAAATAATTGTAATCAGATCAGTGTGACTATGAGTAAAAAAAAACACCAGTGTGGCAAAACGGTGTGATTACAAGTCTGCACCCCTTACCGCGTTAAGTTATTAGGAATGTCAATGTTTTTTAAGTCACATTTTTCGTCGTCAGACGTCAAGATAACAACACAAAGTGAGTTCTTACTAGGCCTTTGAACCTGCAACCATATATATCCTTATTAGCTAAATTGAATGCAGCAATAGTAGACCACTCGCTGATGCTCCACCGGGCCTGTTCAAAGTGTGACCTGTGCCTAGACAGCATTGAAAATGTGTTAACTAAAGGTAATAAATTATTAAGGGTCATACTCGCGTCGGACCCGTGCAGAGGCTCTCATCGCTCTTCACTTGTATTTCACGCCACACGTCTCCGCATAAACGCAAGCCGTACAATAATTTGATACTGAATCATTATAATTACGAAAGGTATTGTGCCCCACATAGCATAGAGGGCGTTACGTGCTTTGATCAAAAACTATTATTTCATTAGCATTGTGTAATTACATAATACAAAAGCTAATTAATTTTTTGCAAATTATTTTAATTGTAGTTATTTTAATTAGTAATAAATGTAAGTATTGATTACCTACTGGGAATATTTAAAAAAACTATTAGTATATTTAAATAAAAATAAGTTAAAAAAATGTGTGGCCCACGGGGACAGCCGCGGTAAAGCTATTGCATAGCATTTTTTATCAACTTATGTAATTAAAAAAGAAATGTAATAAATTTAAAAAAAATGCATATTTTTTTAATATTAAAAAAAAAGATGATTTAGAAGATGATGATGAAGATGAGCTACATGGTAGGCGGAGTGGGGGGTGTTAGGTTTTATTTTCGTTACGGAATTTCTTGATTCGGTCGCCGCGCTCAAAGCCCGAGCCCGCGATAAATGCTATGCAATAGCTTAAAAACTGAAACTCGACTTATTATTTTTCAAAAATTAATGACACATTCTTTTCCGAAATTGTTCTCTAACAACTCTTCAACATTCACAAATTTAAACATGCATGAGATTAGAGGTTACTAAGGCTTACGGCGGTATGCGAGCAAAATTGCCTACGGCATAAAAAAGAAAATATATGATGTATAATGTCTTTAATCTTTCTGTTGGTGAGCGCTTCCCTTAAGCTGCTATGCTATGCTATGTAGTATGCCCTTGGAGGGGGGTAGACGCTGTAATAGTGGGGACGTTCGCTTACTAAATATAGTTGTAGAATGCCTCCTATGCTTGTAAGATCCAATCTCTACCGTTTAATTTATTAAGTAACGATCTTAAAAAAACTCTGCTCACCAGTCTTCAACTAAAACTCATTTGAATAAAAAACAATACCTAATTTTTATCCAACTATTATATTATTCTAGGTCAACGAGAAGTTCCTTATAGTTCAAAATATAGGTATATTGACATTAGGTTGGGTGTATTTTATTGTCATATTTATTAAGAAATATGTTTTGTTTTTACCACTCAAATGTGATACGAAATTTAAAAAAATATTTCCTGTAACTCCAAATATAGCTAAAGTGTATAAACTCGGAGTTATTATTAGGGTAAGTATATGGTTTTTGTTTATGACACAAAATATTTATTGTTCTAATGGTGTCTTAACTTGACTGATAAGCCAAAGGACGTGGAATCACTTCCCATGCAGGATAAATCTTTGTGTGATGAGCGCTATTGTTTATAAATGTGTTGGATGAATGTGTTTTTTTTTTAAATATGATTATCAGTTGTTTGGCTACGGTAATTCGAGTCCTGCCTTGTTTATCTTTTAGCTTAAATGAAGTTTATCATGTACTATAAGTTGATGAAATTGACTTCATCCAGTCATCATTTCAGAACTCGTATACGCAAGTGACCTTTATATCAAGTTTTGTGTTGCAAAAAATTGATCAAATTGACCCAATCGACAGTACTCACTGACATTTATATTAGAAAGTACGTACCTACTCGATATCATTCAGTTCTGAACTGTAAGACAGACATCTAGAACATCTTCAAGTAATCTATCTTAATGTCTATATTATCTTGGGACAACTCACACAACGCTATCTGATCCCAAACTAAGCAGAGCTTGTACTATGGAAACCAGACATCTGATAAACATACTTATATATTTATAAAATGTATACATATTATTGATAAATAACACCCAGACACAGAATACACCATCGTGTTCATCACACAACGTTTTATCCTGGTTTTAACCAAAAATTATGAGAATTTTATGCTTATCATTCATCTCGATCTGTCTTTATGGCCTGCTAATAATACCTATGGTATGTGGATAGAGACATCGGTTTTGATCGTTATTGATCTATTTTATAAAAAGAAAAAGTTTGTTATTGATGAATCTTGATAATGATATAAACAGTAAATTAAAAATAAAATAAACATTGAGCCTAAGTTGCTTTTTTTTATTAAATGGATTGAAGAGACGAGCAGGTCGTGTACCTGATGGTAAGCGTTACGCTAGCCCATAACAGTATCAGTGTCATCCAAATCTTTGTTTGGCAAAGATGTGAATGTCGACTTAAAGTCGAACGGCGCTTCTTATTTAAGAAATTAGTACGTAAATCTAATTTGCCTAGTAATTATAGTGATGCGTACCGCCGCACTCTGACTATTGTCGCATCGGCCGCGCGTATGACGATGTCAGAGTGAGAGATGTGACAATAGTCAGATAGTGCGCGCAGCCTATGTTAGTCGTCGACCGCGCGCGCCTGTCGGATACCTCGGAAACGGCGCCATACATTCTCATACTCTGAGTATTGCCGCGCAAGTCAGACGCTTGTCGTAAGCCGCGCGCGGCTCACTTTCCTCCAGTTCTTTCCGTCTTGAGCCCAGGAATCCAATTCATCTCGCCATGCCTGGGCTATGCTACAATGTCGTCCCCCGCCCACATTTCTTTTGACATGCTACTGAAGACTGTCTGAAGGGACAAAAAAAGAAAATCTAGTAGACACGAGCTTGAATGCTTTTGTTGTCCAGTTTTAGTTATTAGTGGGGTCTTGTACAATATAAATTCACTACTGACATAACAAACAACAACTTGTGTTATGGAAAGGATACTTATGATACTATAATTGAACTCTGAATCGAAATAGTATTAAATGCTTAGTAAGTAAGCTCTAGGCTTCTACAGCATGATACAGCTAAAATGTGATCAGTTGACCAACTAGTCGTTTGTCCAGTGTCAAGTGCTCATCACGCAAGTCATCGTTTGCAACGCTATGCTGTTACGTTGCCTAAACGCATTGGTGTACAAAATCTCAAAGTATTTCAAGGACCCGACAAATTATATGAATATCTATTGCTTCTGTGAAATCTTCATTATTCAAATTCAATTAAATGCGTTTCGTTTTTTTTTAATTTATTAACATGGTCTTAACCCAGTTTTTGTTCGTTGTAAGTTAATTGATATTGCTTGTACAGTGAGTTTTTTATAGCAGAGTGGCTAAATCAACGATTACGAGCTAAGGTGGGTTTCACTGCTATACAAGACACCACTACACCACCACAAATTCTACTTTGGGTTCATTATTTGTATTATCTAATCATCTCATGTGGTACAGGTATTATTTATTAATGCAGAGGATATATTTTTAAAACAAAGAATAAAAAAATATTAGGTATTACGTTTATGGATACATTCTATTTTATTCGAAAAACCGCAGTGCATTTCTTTCACAATAAACTTTTTGTAATTGAAAGTAACTCATTTACTTTTAAAGAACATCTGCACTGAGTCGTATACCTATAGTGTCCGAGAAAACTTTGGCCAACTGTGATATTACACATAACATTTTAGATAACCGAATGAGTAATCCAAATATTGTGTTAGTGTCCTAATAAGATTATTTATGAGAAAAATGGGATTGATAACTTAAACTTTTTAAAGGTCCGACAAATTCAGACAAAGTGAAACTTATAAATATGCGAAAACTTTAGAATTGCGAGAGAGCATTAGCAGTTTAGTTTGATAATGCTAAGTGAGCGGAATCACTATGTCACAAGTCAAGTTAACTCGAGTTTAAATAATGATACTCTTCGTATTATTTATTACTTGCTTGTATAGTTTACAAACAAGTAATAATAAACATTGGTCATAGAAAAATAATTTATTTATCTAACACTTCCAGCAAATACATTGCGAAAGGCGGATTTAATGCATTCTCTACCAGTCCACCTTTGGGTGGTGTCGAGAAGATGGTAGCAGGTGCATTTTATTTATATTATTACATACGTACAAAGTAATACTAATAAATATATCATTACTTATATGTTCATTATATATACAACGTTATTCTTGGTATTGTGCAAACATGAAAGTAGTTTGCTCAGAATCAGTAACACAATCGAATGGGATAGTTTTTGGACCATGTTATATTTTACAATTAATTAATTTATCAATCATTAATTATTGTAACCGTCCAAATTCTGTTCACAATATGATGTAAAATGTAATTATCACTTATTTTTCAATAATAACCATGGATTGAGCATGATAGCGAGAAGATCACAAGACAACTTGAATGGCTTATAACTCTGCAAGTTTTTAATATTTTCATATTTTGATACGACTTCTTGAAGTAAAAATCTTGTTGGGGTGTTCGAGCTTTGCACTATACAAAAAATGACCTTGTATAACATACCGAGGTCGAACGATTACTCTGCTGCAGCTTCCAGATGACCTCTATATAGCTAACGTACTTCATTTATAAATACGAAACGGCTGATGGACAATCTGATTTCCACAGGTAGTGCATTGCAAAGACGAGCTGTCTGCACTGGGAAAGAAGAATGTATAATGCCTGAAATTATAAATTAGTTATGACTTTTTGAACTTAAGTATCTATTGCTTTGCAAATTTGTATGTGATTATAGTCTCTCAATTTTCTCAAAGACTTTTGACTGTATTTGCTTCTTAAGTAAATAAAAATTGTTCAGTTTGAAATTGAATTCATACTAATATTATAAATGTGAAATTAACTCTGTCTGTCTGTTACGCTTTCACGTTCAAACGGCTAAACCTAATTAGATGAAATTTGGTATGGAGATAGATTGAGTCCCGGGGAAGGACATAGGATAGTTTTTATCGTGATAACCGACATACACGCGAGCAGAGCCACGGGCGAAAGCTAGTTATTTGTAAAATAATATGCTTTGAGTCATATATTTTTGAAGAGTTTATTCGCAGTGCAGGTCTGCCATAACCAGATTTATTGTGTTAATCATAATCATCATTACAAAATACTCAAAGAACCGCATAACCAAATAAGTAGAAACAATTCGTCAAACCGAAACATTGAGCATTAAGTTAATAGCATTAATTAAGTCCGTTTCACTCGAAATGGTTTAAAAATTTTCAATTTCTTGCTCATATTTAGTCAACTCAATGATACGGTTGCATCTGTCTTTTAAGCAACCATTTTTTTCCACTTGCATTTCTTGTATTATGTGAATTGGGTTAGGTTGATGAAATTTAAAACCGTTTTTATTCTTCAAGGTGAAGATGTATTGTGACATGATTGCCACTGAAAATATTTGTTGGTGAAATATTTTTTTGGTATTTTCAACTGCTATTTGATTGATATTTATAAAATACTAGCTTTCGCCCGCGGCTCCGCCCGCGTGGTTGTCGGTTATCGCGATAAAATCTATGTCCTTCCCCGGGACTCAAACTATCTCCATACCAAATTTCATCTAAATCGGTTTAGCTGTTTGAGCGTGAAAGCGTAATAGGCAGACAGACAGACAGTCAGAGTTACTTTCATATTTATAATATTAGTATGGATAGTTATATTTTGTGGATATACAAATAAACTATTTGTATACCTAAAACAAGAACATAAGGTTCCTAACCAACACTTTGACACTGTGAGCTAGTGAAATCTGCTGTCTGAGGGGAGATGTCGCGCGGGAGCGTTACTTAATCCTACGATGTGCGCTACATATTTTATTTTTTATTTTGAAGCGGGGATAGTCTACTATTTAATGCATCGGATTTGTAACCGAGAAATCGTATGTGCAAATCCCACCCATTATACTACAGTCGTAAATTAGCTCCTAATATAAGCAATTTAGCTTAGCTGAAGGGCTTAATAGGATTGCTTTAGCATTAGTGCCTCAGTAGAAACGGTCTTTGCAAACAAGTTTTAGATAGCTGATTGAAAATTTTGTCTGGATTCAATCCAAAGTATTTTTTGCTAATTGCCCATTTTTTGTGAATTGTTTTATTGCTGCTATAGTTGGCAAATGACAATATGTGAGGAAATTGTTTTAAAATACGGGGTGGTCTATATCTTTAACCTTCTTTCAGAGAAAAGGCCAGCTTCTAGCAGTGGAAAATGTATAAGGCGGATTTTTTTTTTTTAATTACATTGTTTCTTTGTGTGGTTACACTGCCACTGTTATACGAATTATTTGTCACTTTAAATGTATAATCAGATACATTTTGTCATAAAATTTGACTTAGCAGTGAGCTAAATATCTATTAAAAAAGTAACCGAAATATCCAGGGTATAAATTGGCCAAATTTATTTTGACACTTAAATCTAGTTAAATATTATGCACATAAATGGCTTAAAGCGAGCCTTTTAAGGTAATTAATGTAAATGGCAACATAAATTCATTTAAATAATCACATTACCATGCACTATCTAGTGTAAACGTGTTAATCGCCAACCACCAGTATTTTTGTTGCAAAACTATGTAACACATTAAAATTTGCAATTAATTACGAATTTTAGGGTTGGCTGTTAAGTACTTCTTCTCTACATAATTTATTTCTACTTCACCCGAAGGTAGAGTGCTTCATGTTGAATGAGAATATTTAAAATTTCTTTATGCTTATTTCATGGGGGCTAAGAGAGTATATCTGGAGCTTCTACTTACTTGGTCGGTAGGTACAGCATGTTTCACGAGCCTTTAAAGGACCATAGGCCGATATTTATTACGACCTTACTGATTTGATCCATTTTTTTTAGTTTACCAATACAAAGTAGAAGGTTCTTATGTTAAAAAAAAAATACGTATGAAAATCGCTGAGACGGCTAGTAAAATAATAATACCTAATAAACGGATTGTGCCTAACGTGACAACCCTACTTAGTTAAAGCAAATAAATGATTAATTAGAATTGCGTATAAAAGCCACAGAAGCGCATATATTAATTGGTTTTTAAGTGTTCGAATAATTTTGTGTGTTTAATAAAATTATAATTACCTACAGTGTACCTTGTATATGTTGCTTTGTTATTTGTATCGTTGTAATGTATACATGTCGAAATAATAATTAGGTGGTAAACACAATGTAAGTGTGGATATTACTCGTTTATACTTATCAAGGTAATAATTACCTAAGTATATTAAGCCGTCTGGTACCGGCTTAAGAATAGTTCCACCCCATTTCTTCCCGTGGGTGTCGTCAAGGTGATACGAGAACGGGTAGCAGCGTCCCCTGCGTACTTTAAAGTCTTAATGCGATCGCCAACCCGCTCGCCAAGCGTGGCGATTATGGCAATTACCCCAGGATCGAGAATAAGTAAGTTCTACTTGGGAGACCCGAGTCCAGCCATAGGACATCATATAGGTTGATATGTTTGTGTGTAATGAATTATAATAATATAATAATATCTTGGGACAACTCACACAACGCCGTCTGAACCCAAACTAAGTAGAGCTTGTATTATGAAAACCACACAACTGATCAACATACTTGTATATTTCTTAATACATTAAATACATGCATTTTAAATAACACCCAGACACAATATAAACCATCGTGCTCATCACACAAAGTTTTATCCTGAATGGGGATCGAAGCCATAACCTCTGGCTTAGCAGTCAGGGTAACTAGCCACTAGACCAACAGGCCAGTCAATTACCTATATTTAAAATTTAACAAATTCTCAGTTTATAATCTCGCGATATCAGCCGTATCAATACAGTACAGGTACGGTACAGGGGCCCTAAACGTGCATAACACCGTCCCAGCCAGTCTGTGTCACGACTGGGTATTGGTAATACCCCTGGTCCCTCAACAAGTTTTGATACGGGGGGAGGGGGGCGACAAAAACAAACTATGCCCCTGATAAGAGCAGTTACACATTCACCCTTTATTCACAATACGTTAATAACAGTTCTTTAGGTAGCGAATATTTTCTTTTCTTCTATTCTCTTATGAAAATAGGATGAAATGAAATACTAAAAAGCGCTTCAGATCGAATATTGCGCATGACCGTAAGCCATTTTGTTACCTTATATCTCTAGTGCTAGCTAGTTTTAAGTATTTGTTGAGATTATCTAAGTATTTTTGCGCATTATGTACAATTGTATATGTGCCTGAGGATTTTTACATGTGTTACGTGATATTTAAACATTCAGCTCTCTGTGTGGGACGATGACAGTTCAGTTTACTGACATCTTCATATCTAATGGCAATATCTGCAGTCTGACTATTGTAGGCTTTGTTTGCTAGTTTTATCCTGCGACTTCACCTTACCCACGCTATTTTTTACTTTATAGGCTATGTGGTATTCTGATATACCTATATGTAAACTACATTACTGTAGTATGTTTCATCACAATCTTTTCAATAGTTTTTTCGTTAACAGCAACAAACGGCCATTCATTCATACTCACAAGCTTTCAAATTTATTATATTACTAGCTGTGCCCCGCGGTTTATTAACTTAAGTGTTAATCCAGGGTGTCACCTAACTCCATACCAAATCATATTAAAATCGCTCCAGCCGTTTAGACGTGAAGAAGTAACAAACATACACACTCACACACTCACAAACTTTCGCTTTTATAATATTAGTGTGATTAGGATAGTAGTAGTCGAATATACTTCGTTAGTGTATTTTCAGATTTATTATTAATTACCTATTATTGTAATATGAAATTTATTGGCATCGTAGTCAATTAAACAATTCATAATAATTCTCATGTCAAAAACATTGCAAAACTCATAACTCAACTATATTTTTATAAGCTTCCAATCATAAATATACTAAACGGATATGAACAAAGGATATTTCAAAATAATATTTGGTCAATTTTGAGTATAATTCTGAGTTATGACTTTAAATTGCAAATAGTGTTTGAAACGATCGGATGACTTAGTCGATTGTCTGAGTTTGACCTTGGCTCGGTGTGACGTCACGTGTCAAGGTCACAAGGTTGTTTGTCTAAAAGTTCACCGACGATTGTAAAGGGTCAGGGTCAAGCGCATTAATAATTACAAAAATCCAAGTTCAATCAGAATATTGGAGAATGATGGCTGATTAACTATTCTGAGAGTAGATTTCATTTCAACGTATATCGTGTTATACTAATTATGTTCTTACTTCTCCTTGTAAATATACTGAACATATCTTTACTAATATTATAAAGAGGAAAGATTTAATTGTTTGTTTGTATTGAATAGGCTCCGAAACTACTGGACGGATTTGAAAAATTCCTTTACCGTTGTGAAGCTACACTAACCCCGGGTGACATAGGCTATTTTTTATCTCTGTATTCCCACGGGAACTACGCGGGTGAAACCGCGAGGCGTCCGCTAGTAGCTAATAACTTAGTAATTTATATTAGTAATTTGGGTATAATTACAGGATATTGTTTTATAAAGTATCTCACTGAAAATGTACGTGACCTGTACTTATGAGTATTATTAGTAACAATGTTATAAATATATTATAGTAGCTTTCGACCACGGCTTCGCCAGCGTGGATGTCGGTTATCGCGATAAAAACTATCCTATGTCTATGGACTCAAATTATCTTCATACCAAATTTCATCTAAATCGCTTTAGCTGTTTGAACGTGAAAGCTAACAGACAGACCGACTGAGTTAATTTCACATTTATAATATTAGTATGGATATAAGTAATTTTATGAAAATATAATTGAAAATAACGATAAATAGCCTTCTGGTTATATTCTGTAATTACAGTATAATCTCATGAGTTTTAATTTCAAATTTAAATAAAACATATTTTTAATGTCGGTTTTATTATTATAATTATGTTGAAACTGAATTACATCACTCCTTCATTATGTATCAAGTGTTAAGCACACGTATTAATAAAATGGCATACATTGTTAGATTTCACAACCATTTAGGGGTACGGAAGTGCCGAAGCCAAATTTGACAGAATATTGAACTAAAAGCATGCCTTGTGTCATATTTAAAAGTCACCAAGTAAGTTTATAACAGCTACAAAGTTGTTATGAATTCAATTGATAACTGACTGAACTATCAGCAAATGTCCTCCATACTTATAAATGTAAAAAAAGTATTATTGATTTAAATTTTAAATGTTACTTTGCTGATTAAAATTACTGAATAAATTTGTTTGTTATTTTATTTATTAAAGTTTTTTGTTTTTTGTTACAGGTAACCTCTCTTCTTGCTCTTCTGCACACATTGTAGGAAGTAAGGTAAATTGAATGATAACACTTTATGTTCATACATGTTAGCTTGATATGTATTAATAAAGGTGGTTAAAATAAAATAGGGTTAAATTAATCCATAACTTTAGGTAATCAATGTAAATGTCATACGGCGGGGCTACTAGAGGTATAAGCTACACAAGCTCCATAAAAAATATGTCAAAATCCTACCACTAGTAGCCAAATCCATCGTTAGATAGATTATTGAGACCGGCCAAAAGTCATATTTCATGCACTACTTCTCCAAACTTTCAGACGCCAAATTGTATACTCATCGTGCGCATAATAAGCCTAAAAACCTACACAGCTTTCTTTTTAAACATTCATAATTATAAAACTGTACTTAGCTCAAATTTTCATACTCAATTACGATCCCAAAATATTTATGATTATTCAGAGCTTGGCTCTACTATTACACAAAATTATCTTCGCCACCATGCACGTGATAAATTATAGTATATTTTTTGTATTTATTATGTCTGTACTACCTTTCACGACACGCGTACATACATAACAGCGTCGTCTAAATAATTTATTACGCATACGAGAATGTTATACCTCGTATAGATTATTGTACGTTCATTATTCCATGGCATTCGCACGCAAGCATTATTTCCTAATATCGTAGAATGAGATAATAATTGAAAAATATTAATTATACGCTACGCATACCAATTTTCAATATTTCTATATAGAGCGCTTTCGAAAAGGCAGGAAATGTGTCACATAGATAGATACTGTTTACTGTAAATTTATTAGTTAGTCACTTAAGAGCTAGTGATACAAGAGGTAGTGTTATCATTTCCAGACAACTGTGGGATATATGATAATAATAATAAAAAATATGAATTCACTTAGGAAGCAAAATACTACACTAGTGAAAAGTTGATTCTACATATTCATGTAATGCCTATTCACAAATAATAGGTAAAGTCAGAGAAAAGAACAGACAATAACAACTCGCGGCCACTCTTTTCAAATTGCCAATGTTTACAATGTTTCTTTGTTTATAAACTGTATATGCAGGTAAGGTGCTGCCACTATTATATTGTAGGTACTCCATTTTAGAGGGCTAATGCAAAAACAAGAGATAAAAATATTAAAAGAAGAGTAGGTACATAAGATTGGACATATCATCCTCAATGGGTACAATAGATAAAATAATGGCGATGGCTATTTGCGATACCTCAGTGGCGGTGTGGGAAATGTGTTACTCACGGTAGAATGCCGCGCAGGACTTGTACTTAAAAAAAACATAACCCTTCTTTACAGTCGGGTAAAAACTAAATACGCACAATGGTTTACTGTGGTGTTACAAAGCTGATCGTTCTACGAACTATCCGGCTTTATCATAAATAGACTAGAATAAATGGGCTACTTATAATTACACACTAAGTTCATTGCAGTTTAATTAATTGCCAAATCAGTTGCACAACTGGTTTACGCTAATGTTTACTTTGTAGTACAAACAAGCACCTACAAATAATTTCCGTATCAATCAAACGTACAGTCAGTACAAAACAGAATGTCAAAATAATTTAATGATATTAGTAGCAAATCTAGCTAATGCTACAATGTCCCTAAAGTAAGTGATGGAATAAGTTATCGATAAATTATCTGATTGTACTGTCGCCAGAACTTGATGATCAGAAAAGTTCTAAACTAAATGATAGAATTGAAAATCATAAGTTAATGAAATCGTGCCATTTGTGTTCTTGGATTTTGTTTTTTTATTCTTTGGCGAATTGCAACTAACATTCAAAAGTAAGCGATAGTCTTATAAATAATAACTTAATGAAAACCTGTATTTTTGCATTCTTTGGCGAGTTGCAATGACATTCAAAAGTAAATCCAGTCTTGAAAATCTTAATTTTATGAAACCTATATTTCTGCAGTTTTTGGCGAGTTGCAACTGCCATTCAAAAGTAAATGATAGTCTTATAAATTATAACTTTATGAAAACCTATATTTCCACATTCTTTGGCGAATCGTAACTAATATTCCAAAGTAAATGACAGTCTTATAAATCATGACTTTATGAAAACCTGTATTTGTGCATTCTTTGACGAGTTTCAACTGCTATTCAAAAGTCAATGATAGTCTTAAAAATCATAACTTTGTGAAATCCAGGTTTTCATAAAGTTATGATTTTCAAGACTGTCATTTACTTTTGAATGTTAGTTACGATTCGCTAAAGAATGTCGAAATACAAGATTTCATCAAGTTATGATTTTCAAGACTATCATTTACTTTTGAATGGCAGTTGCAACTCGCCAAAGAATTAAAAAAAACAAAAGATTTAATCCAGGAATGCAAATGGCACGATTTCATTAACTTATGATTTTCAATTCTATCTCTTAGTTTTGAAGTTTTTTGATCATTCAGTTCTGGCGACAGTACAATTAGATAATTTATCGGTAACTTATTCCATCACTTACTTTAGGGACATTGTAGCATTAGCTAGATTTGCCACAAATATCATTCAATATTTTTGACATTCCGTTTTTGATCATGTTCTTTTGCCGTTGACTGTACACGGATCCTTTTACTTATAAATTCATAACTCATTTTGTATGGAATGTAAAACCTATCACAGCTAGGTATTTACCGTCTATTAGGTACTCTTAAAGTTAAAAGCCAGGCTTGAAAGTTATTACAGATGCGACGGTAGCTTAATGGTTAAGGCAACGGTCTTGCAATCGTGAGGTCGCGGGTTCGAATCCTACCCATTAAACTACCGAACAGTACTATCTCTGTCAGTTTAAGGTGAATTGTAGCGACAAAATAAATTTGAGAACTTCACAAAGTTTTAGATATATTTCGGGACTTAATCGCTTGAATTGTTTAAAGGTACGAACCTTTTATTTACCCGACGTTTTGATCTAATTGCACCGATTGTGGTCACGAGTCGACTGTCAATCAAACTGGTCAGTCGACCCATGACTTTTACCTGTTCGTACCTTTAAATAATTCACGCGATTAAGTCCCGAGATATATCTAAAATGTATAAAAATCGCGAAAATTTAAAAACAATAATTCACAAAGTTTTGCCTAATTATAATACCAAATTGTTCTGTAAAACGCTACGAGTCTTTATTATTAGTTAAGTTATTCATTTATACCTACATGAAGGTTTTATATATTTTTTTGGTATGCTAAGCATCAGAGTGAAAGCGAAATTTCTTTTGATTGCCGTGACGTAGATAGGCTTAAAAAGTAAGTTGGTATTAAATTATATAACGTGTGTCATATATATAATTTTGAGGCGTTGGTGAATGTAGTATGTATCGTAATAACAGACGTTGAGAATAGGCTAGATAACATTCCATTAAAATAAGAAGTTACCTAGTCGGTGTTATCTAGCCATCAGGGTCCTTATTTACATTCCTTTTTTCGTTTTCGCGGCAAGCCCGTACAAACTATCAAAATCTTGTTATAATGGTAAATAGACAGCTGCGCTTAGTAATGCATTAACGCGTATGCGTGGCAGACATTTTCGAGCGCACCGCGCATGCGCCAGTTCGTACGGGCTTGACACGGACACGAAATAAAGATCGTGAATTAGAACCTAGCTCCAACTTATAATTCTTTATTCATTTTTCAAGCAAAACTTATTTTTTTTTCTATTTTGCATTATACCTATATACTAGGTACTAAAAAACTCTTTAGAAGAACTTCTCTACCTCAGTGAAAAAGGTAGGTATAAAAATATGTTAGGTACGTTACGTAGGTTCTTTAAATAAATGTCATCTTCCGAGTTTCCATGTTTAAGGATTCCCATGAAACATACAACCCCGAAAAACGAGTTTATTTTAAAAGTACTATGTAATATCGACTGCCTCTGTGGCGCGGTGGGAGTAAATCTGACTGCTACGCAAGAGGTAGTGGGTTCGATCCTCACCCAGGATAAAACTTTGTGTGATGAGCACGATGGTTTATTCTGTGTCTGGGTGTTATTTATTTATAATATGTATGTATTTAGAAATATATAGGTATGTTTATCAGTTGTCTGGTTTCCATAGTACAAGCTCTGCTTAGTTTGAGATCAGATAGCGTGGTATGAGTTGTTCCAAGATATTAATAGATATATTATTATTATATTATTTAATAATGATAATCCCTAGAATAGCGTTTCAGTAGTAGGTGGGTATACAACGTTATTCTCGGTATAGTCGATAACTGAAAGTAGTTTGCTCAGAATCAGTAACACAATCCAATGGGGTTATTTTTGAACCATGTTATATTTTTCTATTAATTAACTAATTAATCAGTCTAACAGTCTAAAACCTGTTCACAACGTGCTGTAAGATGTGATCATCACTTATTTTTCAATAATAACCATGGATTACGTACTACACGATAGCTCTAAGAACATTATACAACCGAAATGGCTTATAACTCTTTTTGTTATATGATTTCTTGAAATAAATCTTATTAAGGTGTCTGAGCTTTGGACTATACCAAAAATAACCTTGTTTAAGTATCGTAGGAATGTACATGCCTGTACTAATACTTATTTTTAATCTATCAATCGCGTCAGGAAACGTAACTCCTCGAAGAGTTATGCTAGGAGATTCACGTCGGTACCTATTTTAATGGGCAGGATCTGGTCACGCAATCCATATTTTTTATTATACCTACTTGTATATACTAGACTATTTTTTTTATAGATGTTGATGCTGAGTAGCTGTGAAAGATTTTAACCCTTAACCCTAGTCGATGATTCTACCATACCAATACGATTATGTGATTACTCCTCAGTTTAAGGTCGTAAGCCAACGGTTATAATTAATATAAATTCGTTACACTAGCTGACCCGCGCAACTTCGTATACGTCAAATTTCCCCGTTTTTGCAATATTTTTCATTGCTGCTCCGCTCCTATATTGGTCGTAGCGTGATGTTACTTAGCCTATAGCCTTCCTCGATAAATGGATGGCCCATTTATCGAGGAAGGCTATAGGCTAACAGTAAAATATTTTTTCAATTGATACTGGTAGTTCCTGAGATTGTTGCGTTGAAACAAACAAACTCTTCAGCTTTATAATATTATTAGTATAGACTTGGCTTTCACCCAGCCATCATTGAAAATAATTTAATATTTGGTTTAATAAATTAAAATGATTAAATGTATTTTACAATTTTGGCAAAATCCCAATGTTTTAAGGCTTTTAACTAGGTAGGAACACTGCAGACATTTGGCCGATGTTTCGTCAATTATACCACCTAACCCTAAACTACGAATCCCCTATCATAATTACAAGCTCCCCCCACCTACTCAAAATGAGTCCATGATTCATATTTATATTACCTATTTGACTTTCCCAACGTAAATTTTACTAAAAATTAAAAGTGCTTTTAAAACTCAAAATTAAGTGCATTTTAAACTCAATTTACCATCTAGGCTCATTATAGTAACCGTCACAAGGCAATTATCTGCGTTCCAACTAAAACAGCCTCTAAAGCCCTCTCTTGGCAATGGAACGAACTATAATACAATATAGAAACAGCAGCTTTAGCTATACTTTCTAAAACCTTAGACGGCTAGCGCCACTATTAGAGTTTGCGTTTTCTTTAATCTAGATGGCGCTGTTTATACGCTAACAAAAAGTATTGTTTATTGGTCTAAGAAACGCTGAATATCGATATTCACCCATATGATAACTAGCTAAGACAATTTTTCTGATTTATAAACACGTCTGTGATAGCTTACCAAGCATAAAATAAATTTAACATGGAGAATATGTTTCGGTAGGTTTGTGTATTATTTCTGTTCATGACTACATGGCAAGGCAATATCGGCAACATCACCTATCTGATAACCAATAAAAATTGGTATCGAAAGGAAAATAATTTAATTACGAAAATAATCGTATAGGCTTGTTTGCAAAAAACCGTTAATGGAATATCATTGCCATGCTTTGAAGTTTTAAAATAGAAAAAAAAGTCATAAACACTTTTTGACTGGCAAGCTAAATAAAAAATAAGTCTCATTTGGTTGTCAGAAGGGTGTAGGTCAATGTTCAACGTCTAAGCTACGATATTGTTTAGAACAATGTTTATAATTTTGGATTCTATGATGTATGCAATGGCATCAAAATACTACTTAAGTACAAATACTTAAGTATTATAAAAATACGGTATACGCGTGTTCATAATCTACTTTGGAATCTCTTGAATGGTTCTATTCTTTAATTAGTTGGGCCTAAAGAAATACTCATATTTGTCCATCAATACATATATTATTAAAATGTACAGGAAACAAAATATTTCTTATAATATCAATCAAGTATTTTAAATAATGAGCCCGAATCTATAGTAATATTATAAAGCTGAAGAGTTTGTTTGCTTGTTTATTTGAACGCGTTAATCTCAAAAACTACTGGTTCGAATTGACAAATTCTTTCACTGTTGGATAGCTCATTTATCGAGAAAGGCTATAGGTTATTTAACATCACGCTACGATCAATAGGAGCGGAACAGCAATGAGAAATGTTGCAAAAACGAAAAAAAATGGCAGACGAAGTTACGCGGGACAGCTAGTTCTTTATACAGCAGGAACTTACAACATGCTAAAGGCTTACTTTAATACCGCAATTTATTCATAATTAACTTAACCTGTCATATATAATTTAATTTATATGATAAATCGGTTTTAAAAGATCCGTTTATCATGTAGAGTAAATAAATAACAATCAATTCAAAGTAAAGACTAAAATAAAAATATTTAAAGTTATAGTTTTCAAACTTTTGCGATTTTTATTCATATTATTTATTATTATTTGAATATTGACGTCATTAACATTATTTCAAGTTTCAGGGTCAATTCAGATAAAACTAAAACGTTACTTGTTGACATCGATGAGGAGGAATTCTTTGACACCTAAACGGTTTTAGCCTCCTTTTTATTTATTTTTGAAAATATATTATAGGACTAGCTGACCTGTGCAACTTCGTCTGTGTAAATTTTCCCGTTTTTGCAAGGTTTTTTTTTGCTGCTCCGCTCCTATTGATCTTAGCGTGATATTATATAGCCTTCCTCGATAAATGGGCTATCCAATAATAAAATATTATTTATTATTATATAATAATATATTATATATTTTTTTAATTCGGACTAGTAGTTCCTGAGATTATCGCGTTCAAACAAACAAACTCCTTAGCTTTATAATATTAGTAACTTAAAAGTAAATTATTAAATTTACTTTGATTTGATAGCCTATTAAGGCTATCAAATTGTTTATATTAATTGATCTATTAGATAGCTACATACATATTTGTTGTCAACTTTAAACTACTATTCATTAGATTTAAAAATTGATTACTTGAAAAACCTGTGTCCTGAAATCCCGAAGAAGTAAAATTATCAAGACAGTAAACTGTATCTTGATATAATTATTGCAAATATACTAAAATACATATATTTTACTGCTCAAACTAAACCATTTGTTAGATTAACAAACACACGTCAAGTAGTAAATGGTTTAGCTAACACATCCGATGGTGTAACAAATATTGAGGTCATTAACATCTCAGGCGAAAAGTTGTTAATGAGCGTGCGAAATGTTCACCTGTGGACTTTGAGATACCAATAAATATAGGCAAATGACATGTTTGATAATAATAATAATAATATCTTGGGACAACTTACACAACGCTATCTGACCCCAAACTAAGCAGAGCTTGTACTATGAAAACAACAACAGACAACTGATAAACATACTTATATATTTATAAATATATATATTATAGATAAATAACACCCACACACCGAATAAACCATCACACAATTTTTTATCCTGGGTGGGGATCGCACCCACGACCTCTTGCTTAGCAGTCGGATACACTCCCACAACACCACAGAGGCAGTCTAAATAACTGAATAACTGTTAGACATACACTTTTCTCTTTGGTTTTGCTACGATAGGTTTTTGGTTGCAATTTTGAACCCCCGTTTTAACTCTTTAGGAGTTGAATATTTAAAAATACGTTCTTAGCAAATTAATAAGCAATTCGTTCTGAGGTTTAAGTTTCATTGATCATTAATTCATTCGTTTTCTTTTAGTTGTACTTACAGACAGCAGTAAGCGGCAGTTTCGCGTAACTTGAGCTTATTGAATTCATTCAAACCTTATGGTTTTGAATTCTTGTATTGCATTGAATTGAATTGAAGTATTGCAAGATCAATCAACGCACATGCCACTGTTTTATGTGATCTACATACGCACATTATTGTTATTTCGAGATTGGGTGCACTTTGTAGTCACTATTTGTATGTTTTAAGTCTCTCGTTATTTTGACCAATAGGTATCCATAAAAAGCTATTTCTTCACTTAAACACTTAACAGTGTGTTTCGTAATGAAAACACTGGATCAAAGCTTTTCCCAGACGTGCAAATACTTATTACACTTGCGGACAATATGAAGTACACGCTGTAATTTTTGCACACCTGTAATTATGGTATACAAACTGATTGGCCAATGTGGTTTGTGGCTTGTTAAGATTTACTAATGTATAATTATGCCTCTATATTATATTTCCTGTATTTATACTGGTTGTGTCTAAATTACTTGCCTAAACGTATTTACCTTTTGTAGTTTATAACACTGGTTTTAGGCAAGTAACTTAGCAACGGCCTATTTAAAGTTTGACTGCAAACTTTGAATAGGTCGTTGCTTACGGCTTCTAGAAATACTAGTCGTCGATAGAAGCTTCAGCGATCGTCTGTGTTTATCTAAGAAAACTAGTTTGATTAAACTCCTGGAATATCTATGAGATGATAGCTATGACCAAAGCAGACGCGCTCGCGTCTATGGCAAGGCCCAATCACGAGAAGAAGAACACAAGTCCTAAAACATTATTTTGTTGTCCATTTTATCGTGACAAAATATGTTATGTGACAAATAGATTTTTTCTCTGATTATTATAACTTTACATACATTTAAAGCACACTAAGTTATAACGTTTTATATATTTATAGATAGCACTAAGAATTGTTCCGTTTGGGAATCAGGTATGATAATATGATTAAGGGTTCACTGAATAGTATCAACCAATATATATCGCTGACAACATTGGATAAATAAGTACAATTTAGATTACTTTAGTAACAATCTGAATAGAAATTTCGGGTATTCCCTGTAATAGGTACGTACGTGAATGGTTAGTTATTTTTTTCATTTTTTAATGCTTAAGTTCTCGTTATTAGTGTGAAGGTAATAAATCGGAGTATTCCCCAATACGTTATTGGAAATCCTCGTACACATACAGGTCAAACGAATATAAAACGATTGTCTCTCATTATTATTATTTTCGACTTCGTTTTGTAAACACAGATTTTTGCCCCCAATTTAGTTTTGTTCTGTTGAATTAATACTTTATATCAGAGTTAATAAAAGAAGGTGGTCCATGCCGAAACCTGCACATCCTGTATGGGTCCATTTTTACTTTATTTCCAAGACGAGCAACTTTGGAAAATGGGTGCAATGCAAAAGGTTAAAAAAAAGTAAATACATCAAAATCAAATTTGTCTTATTTAACACTTTTGTTTTATTATCTAGATAAATATTAAATCACTAGCCGACTAAAAATCGCATCTTTTCCTATGCATGATATTTATTTCAGATGTTTGTTATAAATATTAAACTATAAATTAATTAAATAATTTCGCGAACCCTGATTCATACAAACACTGATATTATTTATAAAATAGTAAATAACATTAAGACTATGCCACTCACGCTGTGTAAAATAATTTTGTACGTGGTAAACCGAATTGAGTCTTGTAATTTCAACTGGTATATTTTTTACTGTATCGGACATAATAATAGCACTAAATACCTACCGTGACTTGGCCCTATTATGGCAAACTAGAATGCGATAATCGTAGAGGCAATAGTCCGTGACTTATAACTTCATTATTTACTATTTGACCACCTGGAAACATTTATTAACGTTGCCCTTTTAATCTATTTTTAAATAGTAAAATGCTGTTGTACTTGTATTTGTAATTTGGCACCTCCAAGGTGGTACATCGTCATCTGCTGGACATAGGCCTCGACAATTGCACGCCACTTTGTTCTATCTTCGGCTTCTCGCGTCCAGATGATGGTTAATTACCCATTTTAATATTTTTTATGCACTCGCAGAGTTATTGATTAAGCCACTGGAGATACCCTGCGGTATCTGCAGTGGCTTTATCTAGAGTCTTGAAAAATTGCAAGGAATAAATTCAACCCCTATATGTAACAGAAACAAAAGATGCTATAACAATGCGATCAAATTTTACACCTCTGGACGGCTAGGTAATACCTATTATACCAGACTAGCTGTCCCGCGCAACTTCTTCTGCGTAAATTTTCCCCGTTTTTGCAACATTTCTCATTGCTACTCCGCTTCTATTGGTTATAGCTTGATGTTATATAGCCTATAGCCTTCTTCGAAAAATAGGCTATCCAACAGAATTTTTCAATTCGGATCAGTAATTCCTGAGATTACCGCGTTTAAAGAAACTCTTTAGCTTTATAATATTAGTATAGAAGATAGGTTATCGCTGACATTTAAGAAAAAGGAAACGCTATAACTATGCCGTATTAATAAGTTTCACTCCGGGGATTTTGCGTATCATTCTTGGAAGTTATGCTGGCTTCTTAGTATTGTTCCAATTTTAGCATATGTGCTACCGAAGCAAATGTTACTACATTACTTTCGAAGTAAACATTCTTAGCCGAAGGTTTATCGTGACAAGAGCAATACATATGCTATAGATTATCTGCCTCTGAAATTTGACAACCTTTTTTTGTTACACAGTACCGCTATACAGCGTTTTTTAAGGGCCGGCTAGAATTACTGTAGACAATGGGCGTTAGCAACAAATACCTACCCAACAATTCTTTAATCACATAATTTCCACGCAAAAAAATACATATTTTGTTATGAAATATCCAAAAACTTCAATGATTTTAACAATTAAATATTCAATTAAAACTTTTATAATATTCAAACGTAATTATCAAATATTCTTATGCCATCGCGTGCAATTTTTTGTCCGGATTTGTACAATTCTTCGTGTGAGCATATACCGAACAATGGGACAAAGAATGCTTTGTATCGAATGGAGTAACATGTGTATAATAAATATGTATGTCTGTATGTGTGTATGCATGTGCAATGTATGAGAAACCATGCATTTTGTGTGACTTAACAGTTCTTGTATTCTCTTATCTGTAACGTTCTGGGAATCGTTGGCGTGTATACGCTATTTACGACTTATTATGTCGCGAATTTGGCAGGTCAAGATAAAAGGTGTTACCAAATAATATAATTTTGTTTGCAAACTACTAAGGATTCTAATGTGTAAGACGCAAATAGAAGATAATAATGCGTGTCTATTGTATTGTAGGGTGAAAGGATTTTAATATGGTTTTCGTTCATTAGCTGCTTCTATTGGAGCCCTTCCATTTTGTATTTTTGCTAATAATAATTAGTTTTTGGGATCCCGAAACCAATAATTTATCTAAAATAGCAGTTTCAATGTCTTAAGAATGTTAATGTTCAGAATATTTGACTTGGAGAACTCAAATAAATATTGTTTTTCGACATCATTTACGGCGGCAAATATCTACAGAGATTAACCAACTACGCATGCAATATTACAGTAAAGCAATGAGTTCGCAAACACGAGTGCACTCTTAACTCATTCTCGTGGTCTCCATTGGTCATTTTCAATGGTCAAAGAAAATTGTTTTTAAACTGTTTTTGCAGTGACTTATAAAACACTTTTATTTATTTAACATTGGATACACACTCTATCTATTTTAAAAAGGAACTAAACTAGACCTATGTGCAATTTGCAAAGACAACCGTTTACCTACAAAACACTATGCAATTATACAAAATATTGCGCGTTTATAAACAATACGTGCACTTGACCCCATTGAATTGTACATTATAATAACAACAAGTGTGTCAAAATTAAGAGCTATCATAAGATCATAGCAAGGTCGTTATAAGCGGACGGTTTACTCCACTTTTGTTAACCTTAACCACGTTACGTAAAATCTATCACGTAACGTGGGACCACGATGACTTGTGAGCTGGAAGAAAATGAAAGCAACACAAGTTTGTGTACATATTCATTACTAGCTTTCGCCCGAGATTGTTCGATTTCAGCTATTGCGATAAAAAATATCTTTTATCGTTTCAGGATGTTCATACTATCGCCATGCCAAATTTTATCTAAATCGGTTCAGCGTTTATGCGTGAAAACTGTAACAAATAGACAGACAGAGCTACTTTCACATTTATAATATTAATTTGGATTCTTATGTAAAGCGATTTCATGTATTTATGAGTCTCTTAAGGTCTTTTATGAGCACGATGGTTTATTCTGTGTCTGGGTATCATCTATCTATAATAAGTATGTATTTAGAAATATTTAAGTATGTTTATCAGTTGTCTGGTTTCCATGTTACAAGCTCTGCTTAGTTTGGGATCAGATAGCGTTGTATGAGTTGTCGCAAGATATTATTATTATTGTTATTATTATATTATGTTAACCAGTAGGTACAGGAGTTACTTCATAGATTTATGTATTGCTTTTTGATAATAATAAGTCTAACAATTTTCCCTCGTGACTCTAACTTATGACTCTCGTTAATGTCAACGAATTAGACGTCATTAAGCTCAATGGTATTACTAAAACCAATTACAAAAATTCATTATCTATTCCCTGGCTCAATTGCTTATTAATTTTATTAACATTTAGCCACCACATAGGCACATACTTGCAAGGACAAAGAAGCCGCGGGCGAAAATTATTTCGGTATAAAACAAAGCCTAAAATGGAGGTACGATTATATATTAAAGGTGAAACATGATTGAAATTGCGTATCAGTCATTTATAAAGGTAGTATTAAAATTCCTATTTCGTAACGAAAATGATGTTTTAATGATTATATCTATAACGTAATCATATTTAATAGCAACTGATTTCGAAATAAACAGCCCTTGAATCCGTTTCATAATTAGAGCGCAGTTTAAATAACTTTGTGCGATGTTTATACTACTATTTATTTTAGTAGTATAATAAATTATAAAACGAAGTATGCAATCTATTTCATTCGAGGTAATTATTTGTGGTATTCAATTTCGTAATTATTACTACTAATAAATTATTACTGAAACGATTGTCGCTGTTCTACAATCGTATGTCTAAAATATAATCAAATAAAAATTGTCTTTTACAAAACATTTTTTTCATTATTTGGTTATCAAAAAATATTGATAGTTTTTTCTTAAATTTGTCTCAAGTTCGTATTTATCGTAGTTGCGTTTTATAATGACTATCGCGCTTGTGGGATAATATAAAAATGTATAATACTAATATACAATGGACTGCAAGTAATTGTGAAGGTCATTCTTTATGTTGGTTCAAATATATTTTAGAGTTTGATCATTTCCTTAATACTTGCTTCGTTTCCTGGAAAAGGCAAACAGCTTACGAGGTCGTATTCAGAAAATGCATTTTGTTTGAATGACTTGTGAATGTGTCCATTGAGTTTTTAATATACATTTCCGCGGTTTATTGATACTTGAAAGGTATATTTACGTGGTCTTCAATCAAAGAAACAAAAAACCTTATTTTATGTATTTAATTTTTTCATATCGTTTTTACATTCAACTTAACCTAAAATGGTAACCTTTATCACTACGTACACGTACGCACATACAACATACATGACATGTTTACATATAAATATACAAAATGATGCGTTTTTGCTGGTGTCCCGGCCACATCTTGGCGAGATTTATAAATAATTGTAGAACGCTTGGCGAATGAACTTTACATTAAAGCTATTATTATTCTAATGGCTGTAGTAAGAGCCACCGAAGCTCAAGTTAGAGTGGTCGTGCTCATGACCAACGATGACGGGTACTTTGACGGGCACGGGGTAAGGTCTCTCGACCTCGACGGGAACGGGCCTCTCGACATGCACGGGGTAAGGCCTGTCGACGGGCACTTTGACTGGGTACGGTACAGGTTTCTCAACTGCGTAAGGCACGTGCTTGTAGACGGGGTAAGGCTCTGGGTATGGAACCTTCACGGGCACGGGGTAAGGCTTCTCAACTGGCACGGGGTAAGGCCTGTCGACGGGTACGTGCACTGGCACTGGCACGGGCTTCTCAACGGGGTAAGCGACAGGCACAGGTTTCTCGACGGGGTAAGGAGCAGGCACGTGCACGGGGTAAGGCCTGTCAACGGGCACCTTGACGGGGTATCCGACGTGTTTCACAACAGGGTAGGGCTGGGGTACGGGCACCTTAACTTCGACGGGGTATGGCACATGTTTCTCCACGGGGTAGGGTTGCGGCACTGGCACCTTGACGGGGTATGGGATGTGCTTCTCAACGGGGTAAGGTTGAGGGACGAGAACCTTGACGGGGTAGGGCCTGTCGACTGGTACGTGAACGGGGTAAGGCACCTTCTTTTCGACCGGGTAGGGAGCGGGCACATGAACTGGGACTTTGACGTACTCTTTCACGTGAACAGGCACGTGTTTGACGACCTCGTAGGGCTGTGGCACGGGCACTTTCACGGGGTAAGGTACGGGCTTTTCGACGGGGTACGGTATATGTTTCTCGACGGGGTAGGCGACGGGATAACCCTTAACGATGGTGATTGTTCTGGTGGTATCGTGGTGTTCTCCAAGGTTGAAACCGTAGCCGCCATATCCTCCTTCATCGACGAAGTTGTAGCCATTGTAGGCACCGCCGAGACCATGTCCGTTACCGATATAGCCTACGTCCAAACCGTGGATGCCATAGCCATAGCCGAGGTTTAAGAGACCTCTTTTGTCCAACTTTTTGTCCAATGGCTCCGCTTTCTTTTCTGTCGTCTTCTTCTCACTGGCAGCCGCGGCCGCTACCAGTAGGAAAACTAAGCAGAGCTGAAAAGAAAAAAAATATCGTCAAAATAATGTTGTATGCACAATAAAATTGAAGATGTTTTGTCAAGTAACATTATGTTGATATATAAACAAGTTGAAGTGTTAATTCATTCCAATTTACATTAATGACACTTTACGATAAATACACACTAAAACATTTAAAACACGCATACTAATATATCTTTAGATATCTGTTGTTTTAAGATAAAAAAACCAATCAATCAATTTACGCTAAAAATGAAATATGAAAAAGAAGTCGATGAAATGAGCAAACAATCAGTAACGTATATTTTAAAAAATACCTATAAATAATAGGTACACTATGATTATATGCCTGTCTACGCCTAATTAATATTTAAATTAATTCATTAAACGTCAACTTTATCAAAAATATCCTCAACAACAAAATCTCTGACATTATGAAACCTGAATTGTCAATGATAATGAAATTCAATTATAGCATTGAATCACAATCACAATCCAATATATATCCTTATCCAATATATTACAAGTAATATAATTATTACTATGAATCATAATATTAAACGCGAAAACCTTAATCAAAAGGAATATTTAAAAAAAAAAGATTATAAAAAAATAAATCACATCATTCATTGTACTCCTTCATACTATGAAAAGAACATAATATAACTACAATAAAAAACAAGAATATATTGCCTGCCAAAAATTACTTAAGTCTTCATTAATAATGTTTGTTTGTACTACAGTCATTAGAGCATGTTACTTATGTAACTGTTGAATATCAGTTATCCGTAACTGATCATTAAATAATAAATATTCACTAGTTTGTTGCAAATAGTTTGTTTATGTTTATGCAATTTCCAGTAACAGAGTGACTTGAAAATTACTATCATCAACAACTTGTATTGCAAAACCATTATCGTATTTAGTCAATTTGATTTAACCGATGTCATTATGACTCATTTCTACTAAATTGTCTTCTCTGTCTATTCAGTCTTTATGTGTAAGACTTTTTCGAGATTCGTCTTGTTAATCACCATTTAATTATTTAATTCAATGATCACTTTCTAGATTATCGGATCAAAGACTAGTAATTACTTCATTGCCTGTACAAATTAGTCAAAGCATTCAAGAAGTAACAACGTCTTCATTATATTGCCTAAGATTAAAATGATGCAACTTGTTACTAAGTAAGCTATCTGCTTACTATTATTAAGTATTCGATTAAGGCCATCTTGAGATATATCATAATCTTCCAGTTTTATATTTAAGCGTCAAGTCTAATTAGAACGGATAGATTATTTATTTTCTTCCGGGTGACTGTTATAGTTCCGCGTACCTATGAATTTATTTTAAAATTCTAGTCTCCCTCTTTAGTATATTTCAGAAAGGACATGTAAATGAGGGCATAGGGGATTGCCTAAGGATCTCAAAGACATTTTAATGCATCATCTACATTTCGGTAAATTATCTGGATGGTTTACATTTCAATCGTTCTCGTTATTTTATAATCATTTAATCCATTGAATTCATTATTACGTGAGTAACAAAGTGACCTTGGTTTATCTTGTCTAAACATTACGCCAAGTCATTGAACGGTGTCAAAAATAACACCAACCGTTTTGCAAGTCTCATTCTAAAATCAGAAATAGATACTTTGAATGTTAATGAAACTATTGAAATAGCACAACCAGAATTAACAGATAAAGCGTTTATTTTAGAATAAGGAATGAGATTAAGTAATCGCAATCCTTTCTAAACAAGTTTAATTCAGGAAAGACACTTGTATATTGAGTAGTTACAAGTTGGCAAATATGTCTAAAACCTGTACACACGCAATACTCATTTAAATAATATCATGCTATATACAAACGTTCTATAAGTAAGCTATAATCGGTGGTCACAAATTGCCAAGATAAGTTGCTCTGGCGCAACTGGTAGCCTCAATCGCAGGCTCTTTGTCTAAATTTCCCATAGCCTTATCTTTCTTATGCAAGTTTGGGACAATTGTTTTAAGGGCTGAATTTGGCCTTGCTTTGTTTTATTTGGAATAAATTAAATGTAAATTATTATTATGGAATTTAACTTGAATTTAATTGGCGTAAAATGATGACCTTACGGAGTAAAGGAAGCCATCCATAATTTGAGGAGTATTTTTATGACCTTTGTTACTATTCTTGTTATGCGTTCTATTACAAAATTTAGGCGCCGGACAGTAAAAACGAATTACAATGAAGTGATACAACGTCTTACGAATCTCACGAACGCATCATAGTACGTAACTGTCTGATTAAATCGCCGCAATGCACTATATTTAACATTTTCGTCACGATTCGCGGCGATATTTGTAATCCAACCTCACTTTATGATTTTAAGCACATCTTTATGACCCTATATGATGCCAGAAACCACTTTCGAACTCGTAAAATTTCATTCTTTAGCGCGTAATGCTTACTTAGAGACCATTTATTATGTAAATACAGTATAAAAATAACCTTATAAGGCATGCGCATCTTAACTGACATAGTATTGATTGATGCGACACGTGTTTCAACATTATGACTCAGCTTAATTAAGAAGAACGATAAAAAATATTTGGTAATCGTACTATATCTATTGCGTATTTCAATGCTAATATCTTCCATATTTTGTTAACATGCAAATCAAAACTACGATTTTACTGAGCAATTACAGCAAAATAGTAAAAATTGTAAACAAACATTTCAATTCGCATTGTTTGACAGTAACGATGCTAATCAGTAAGTAAAGAGAACGAGGTCGGCAAAGATCGGGTTGCTTCGTGTCTCCTCGGGCCATAGCGCCTCGTGGGATAATATTACCTCTATGGTGCTTTCGTAACTTAGGAAATGGGTCGCGGATACTTACCTAACTGCGTTCGGTTTTAGCGATACGTTAATTGTAGGTTTTAGGGGTTCGCGAAACTTCAGTTGCGTACTCAATATACGTTTGGTTATTGGTAGTAATTTAAAAGTTTACACATACCCAGTTAATTATTTCATGCACCAACTGCGAAGCTAATTAATCGTGTAAAGAGAACAATGGAAATAATAATACAGTAGTGAATATTTCTGGCTAATACACAAATGAATCTCTTTAAGTAAGTTCGATAAATATGTCAGTTAGTGGTACCATACTTAGCAGGATCCATTGACCACTATGCAAATTTTGATCTTCAATAGAAATCCATTGACAAAAAGTATTGGAGAAATGCCAAGTTTATAGAAAAATGAGGTCTAATCCGCTACTGAAAATGGTCTTACTTCAATTATTGGTAGACAATGGACAATCGGCGGATATAGGTATGGTCTTCAATGGAGTTTGGCATACAGCCCTAGATTAATAATACATTTTAAGATCCATTATCTTCGTTCAAAAGTTTAACGCATTGAACATACATCGTATAACAAGTTGATGTTATAGATAATCTTTTTCTGGACGTTTGTACGGCGATGAAGATGTTGTAAAAAGTGAAATGATGGTCAATTCTAAGCCAAAATTATATAGCAACAACGTTACATAATCTGACATCGTAAACATTGACCTAAGTTACAGTGACCGAATAAGACCACCTGTTGTAGTACATTCATCTTTGTAATGAGATGTTGCGTGCTCTGCACAATTTTGTACTTTGTTAAGAAATATTTTTGTATACGATGACGCATTCTATTTTATAATTTTGGAAACGTTTTTATCAATTGCATTACTTTTAAATTCTGTAACTAATTGAATATAAATGTGATGTTATGCGGTAGCTGCCATTGCAATCACATTTTTAGTTAAATTTATTTCGATGGATGCAATTTTTCTAATTTTGGTGACATCCTGAGCGTCGTCGTGTTGGTATTTGCTTAATTAGAATGAGTTCTTGCATATTTACTTTTTTATGCTTTTCGTATTCATAGTAAATGGTTACCTGCAAGCTTGTTCTAATAACTTGAACCTTGTAAGGCTAGACGGGTTGTCCAGGATACAGATAAATTCATTGACTAGCTATTTCTGTTAGCGAACTGTCTGATTTGACTTGCTTATTCATACATTATGAAATGTAATGTTATAAGCTCCTTCTACGATCTAATCTTGTATTAATACTGTTTTATAGTATCAATAATTCTCTTTGTTTATATTTTTTCTGTCATAAATTGAATTCTTTTGTTCAAACACGTTACTTCTTTATATGTTTGAAAGGCATATGAGTATGGATATGTTGTAATTCAAAAATTCACACTCATTAGTAATTAACTTAGCGTTTGTAATAATTGACATTCCAAATAGCAATGAAACAACGAATTTGCATTTATATTATACCTATTTTTTATATTTTGCTATTTTTTAACTGAATTTCATGTGTACCTTATATACCGGTCGTAAAATAGTATCCTTGATTTTGGCGAAAACTAAACTGCGTTGAAAATGATCTTCGAAACAACTTGATTATATCTATAATCAATTTTATAACGAGGTGATTTCATAGGCAATTAACTAAGGCGTAATGCTTAGTTTTAATTGGGTGTAATATTGCAAACGATCTCATAATAGCTTTAGATTGTTGTTTGTAAACTCATCACTGTGTCTAATTAATGGAATTAATTAAAATTATATATCTATTTAAAAATGGAACTAGTTTTATTATTTTTTTCGATGTGTTTTTTAAACGTTGCCGTATTTTAAACTTCGAAATGTAATCAAATTTTGTTTTATTAATGTTTTGATTGATTAAGGTTTGTTTTGTTGACATTTGCTCTGTGCCCTTATGCAATGTAAGCTGGGCGTTCCTTGACTAACGGTTTCCTGGGCTGTCTTCCTAGTCTAACTGGAATGAAACCCGTTCGTCTTGATCGAGAGTGTAATGCTATTGTGATGTAATAGACTTACAAAGTTTATAGTAGAGAATAATTTACGGCTTTGTTGTGATTATCAAGTATAAAAATTAGCATTTATTTTCGAAAATATTTAAGTTTTGCCCGAAATCGGTTATGAAAATGCATAGTAACTATAGGTTGCAAAGAATTGACTTCAAAAAAGTGTGTCATGTCCCGTTTCTCACACGTTTGACTAAGGACCTGTTTCACCATTGTCCAAACTCTTAATTAGAGCAGAACGATTACGTTTCATAGGAAATCAAAAAACACTATTTTTGAAAACCAATGGTATAACAGGCCCTAAAAATCACTTCACAATCACGGGACGCACTTTTTCACTTTTTTGAAGTCACTTCTTGCACTACACTGCACTTCACAAACTCACCGATGTTTTCATAATGCCTCTTCAACGGTGGTTGGTGTTGGGAATCGAACTGGATACAGTGCTCACAGTGCTCTGAGTTTTTATAGGTGGTTATTTGGCGATACTTTCGCCATTGCCCCTCTAGCGGGAATAAGCTGTTCTACGCCGAGTCCTTCGTATTCGGCTAGCTGTCGTACAGAAGACAGACGCGCCGTGCGTTCAAATTTTTTTTTTTTTTAAAGTTTTATTTACTTTTGCCGTGTTTTGTTTGAATTGTTCTATTATTTTTTTAATTTGTTCTAGATTTGAATTTATTCTCACGGGTGTTCTTATTCGATTTTTGACGTTGCGTATTAAGTATCTAAGTTGCGTATTTGTTTTAGTAACGTGTTGCAACTGCGTATCTTGAAGTAAATATTAGTGTTTCCGGTTGATATTTAGTACTGGCTCGCATCCTGTACAAAGTTTGGCCGTAATACTTATAATTGGTAGACGTTTGTAATAGTTTTAGATCGTAATTTATGAGATTGGTTGTATCCTTTAGATTGTTCTATATTTTTGTCGGTCAAATATATATATACTATTGGCACCATGAAGGAGTGCCCCATGGGAATATATGTTAAAATCGTTTTCTTGTTTTCCATTTCTAATCGAAATAGTGACCGGTTTTTAAAACAATCATTAACCATGTCGTGCTCATTATGTTTAGTAAAAGTCGATTTGCAGTGTTTTTTTTTTAAATTTCAAAATCTACGTATATCTCCAAATATTGTCTTAAATAATTTCAGTACCGGCTTATAAACTTTTTTTCATAATTTTTTTTTTTAATTGAATCAACATTGGCTAATCTAAGTTTTGTTTACCAAGGTTATACATAATTAAGATTAACCTTAAATCTTAGGTCACTGTCAATAGTAAGTTCATTTAAGGCTAAGTTCAGTTCCTGGTTAGACATTATACTTTATAATTGGAATAATAAGGTCTATAATTGCTTCACTTCAACTGTACGTAGGTACTCCAATTGTAAACAGACAGGTGTAAACAACTTTTTCCTTATTATTGATAATAATATTTCATGATTATTTCGATTTAGTGTAATTCAATAACAGAGTTTCAATGATTATTATTTAGATTAAGTAGTTTATGTCTCATTTACTGGTCAAATATTTTGTTCCTGTGATTAAGACCAGCTTCTAAATAGGTTATTTTTATATATTAAATCTTTGTTTAATTTATGAACTACTGGTCCGTTTGGATGCGGATTTCGGATTAGAAGTCACCAGTTCCATAAACTAAAATATAGGAGTAAGTCAGGGATATATTCATTAAGTTAGTGATATGCTTTATTTATATACAAATTTATCCCTTGATTTGAACTTTTAACATTTACAAATTATCATGGGTGTGTAAAGCACATAAATTCTTTTGTATCTTAATTAATTAACCCCACAGCAGGAATTTATGGTAGGAATACAGGGTAGGATTAAGGTGTGATCTATTCTAAGGTATTGATATAAATATCCACATAGATACTCTATGTCCACATTCTAAAATTAAATTTCATACTAATTCACTTACGATGGTTTTCCTCATAATCTCAGTAGTAATGCTCGTAGTGCCTACCAGTAGGTGCTATCATATAATTCATTGAATTCGTATCCACCATTGCCAAAATCGCAATTTTCATAAATAAAAAAAAATAATTCGAAAGAAAGCCAGAGTTAGGCGAGACCTTGTTATGTTTTTCTTTTGTAAATTGTTTTTTTTTTCTGTGGCTTATTGCTATGCCACTATTTATCCAATGTTTTAAGTGAAAACTTCTTTAACGACGTTGTGCACTTTTTTTGGTATGGATATGTAATATTAAACTCGCGTCAGGATCACGTGATCGTAAGATTGGTAGATTGGTAGGAAGACAGGTGGCAAATCGTCTAGAAACCAGAAGACCCCGGTTCGAGTACAAATGATTATTTCTTCCATTTTTATTTTTTGATTTTTATTATTTAATCCATACTAATATTATAAACGTGAAAGTAAGTCTGTCTGTCTGTCTGTCTGTTACGCTTTAACGCTCAAACAGCTAAACCGATTTAGATAAAATTTGGTACGGAGATAGTTTGAGTCCCGGGAAAGGACATAGGATAGTTTTTATCGCGATAACCGACACAAACGCGGGTGGAGCCGCGGGCGAAAGCTAGTATTTTATATTTTTGATTTAAATCTCATATCGTTGTCATTGTCATTTTTTAAATTGTCATGTTTGTGTATGATGGCGCAATAGATGAATATTGTATTTAACCACATAAATTATAGTACTTTTATACGTAAAATAACAAAAAATATATATATTTTTTAAATAAACGTATTCCACTTTTCCAAAATATTCAAAAATGCACAACGTTGTTCAAGTTTTCACTTGTGCCATCACAGCCGGAGTGCCACCCGTTTTTTTTCCAACATTAGTTTTTTCAAAAACTTCTTACAAATGCAGCTTTTGTTTCCTAAGTAAGTAAATAATTTTAATAGTGTTCTTTTTAAAATAAGTTCTTAAAAACAACATCGAATCAATAAACCACTTAATGATAAATCACAAAGAGGACATACGACATGTTTTTTATAAAACTTAGATTTATATTCAGACATTATTAATATTGACATCCTAAACTGGTAACTATAAAAAAACTAGATATTTATAAACCCGATAATAACAACAAATTATGTCCTCGTATGTTAATATTTGCGACTTTTAGCATTACATTATGTAATTATTAAATACTAGCTGTCCCGCGATAATTCATCCGCATTTCCCCGTTTTTGCAATATTTCTCATTGCTGCTCCGCTCCTATTGTTTGTAGCATGATGTTATATAGCCTACAGCTTTCCTCGACAAATGGGCTACCCAATAGTGAAATATTTTTTCAATTTGGATTAGCAGTTCCTGAGATTACTGCGTTCAAACAAACAAACAAACTCTCAGCTTTGTAATATTATTAGTATAGATATGGATTAAGAGGTTCGTGCCTCAGTAGTGACTGAATTAATTGAGAGATAAGCGAGGTTAAGCAACATTACCACTGTTGGTCCATAACTGGGTGACCGTTTTCGAAAATGTCATACTTCTGCGTATGTCGCATCTTATCTCTCTCTGGCCGTGTCTGGTTTTCGTCCCGTTGTACTATGAGAGTGCATTCATGTCTGCGCATACATTTGTGTACTATAATATCTCTTATGTTTTGACGTGATAACATTTTATAAATAGATGAATGGGTGCATGCAGGAAAAATTGTCACAGTCTGTCACGTTCAGCCACGTTCCGCCAGCTGATAGGCTGAAGTAGGTGTTCCGCTAAAGCTGTCACAGGCAAGGTTGCTTAGCAACAGAGATTGTTTTTTACAATATCATCATTGTTTTCTTATGACGTTATAACGTAAAATTATCGTCTGTAAACCGATTTTACTTAAAACCTTTTTTTTTTTCGACAAGTCTTAAGAGATTGGTCGCAAAATCGGTTAGGAGAGATCATTACAATACTAATTACAATTGGAAAGTAATAATATTCTTTTGTACCTGTTTCGGTCACAGTAGCTAATCTCCACAGAGATCATTGAATAACGGGAGACATTATATATTGACTGACCTGTTGGTCATCATAACCACTAGGGTTAGTGATTGTAACTATAATAACAGCTTACCTATCTAATAATAATTTGCATTAGTCCTTTAACATGGTGTATAGTATATTAGTCGCAGCACCTTACCCCCCATATCAAGTTTATAAACATTCAAACATTGTAAAATTGGCAATTTGAAAAGAGTGGCCGCGAGTTTTTATTGCCAAGTTCTTTTCTCCGGCTTTACCTTTTGTTTGCGAACTTGGCATTACATTTACATGTAGAATCTCGACGTATCACAAGAGTTGTTTTGCATCCTGAGTGAATAAAGAATTTTGAACTGCTAATCCGGAGCTCGTGGCTTCGATTCCCACCCAGGATAAAACTTTGTCTGATGAGTACGATGGTGTATTCTGTATCTGGGTGTATTATCTATAATTTGTATGTATTTAGAAATATATAAGTATGTTTATCAGTTTTCAAGTTGTCACAGTACAAGATCTGTTTAATTTGGGATCAGATGACGTTGTGTTAGTTGTCCCAAGATATTATAGATATTATATTATAGTGCAAATTTTCTTCCCGCCGATATACCCGTGTTAAATGTAAACCCTTGTTTTACCTTTGTTATTAGTGGATGACTATATCATAAGAACTGTGTGCTGAATTTCCACCAAATCTTTCAGTGGTTTGAGCTGTGCGTTGATATATAAGTCAGGCACGGTTTTTATCAGCTGTCCATCGCAACTTCGTCTGCGTAATTTTTTCCCGTTTTTGCTACATTTGTCATTGCTCTTCCGCTCCTATTGATCGTAGCGTGATGTTATATAGCCTATAACCTTCCTCGATAAATGGGATATATAACAGTGAAAGATTTTTTAATTCGGATCAGTTCCTGAGATTACCGCGTTCAAACAAACAAACAAACTCTTCAGCTTTATAATATTAATATAGATACAGATGAATCTGAGTGTATTCTGTTTGGGATTTTGTCAAAGCTCTTAGATTATTTCATATGCGAGAGTAATAAAGAAATCGGTAGATTAGACATCAACGCGTTGCGTAGATCTCACTCGTAATTTTGAAATAAAAATATTTTGAAATATCGTGACACTGATTCTTTAACTCTATGTAGATTAAAGTCTGTCTGTAATATCAACATGAGATGCTTTTTTATTTTTTATCGAGGAAAAAAGCTGGGTTTCAAGCTCTATTGGTTTAGCCGTGAAAAATATATAAACTTTTACTAGAAAGAGCTGTCTTTACTATAGCTTTTGCTATTCAAACTTTGATACCCTTTTTAGATCCATTGGTCAGGGATCCATTACTCAGTGGCGACCTAGCAGATCATCAACATCACCACTTTTGATCCATAGATGGCCAAGCCAAGCCAAGCCCGTGCGAACTGACGCTGATGCATTTCTAAACGCAGCTCTCTATTTACCATTATCAAGATTTTGACAGTTCGCACGGGCTTGCCACGAAAACCTGACTGATGTGTTGTACAGTACCCACAATACTGAAATTGGCTAATTTATACTAGAATTTGCTAAAAACATAATTAGCTTTAAAAGCAGTAATGTAACTAAAATTTCTTTACAACATAATTGTTGCAAGCTGTCATACTATAAGAAAGTTGAATCTCGATGTGCAACCATAAGATTATATTCCCATTGACTTATGACCCCATAACACCACACTGTGAGAATGTTCATGGTTTTGTATCTATGCGACGAGGAAACATAGCTGTTGATATTTTGTCATAGCTGTCTTAGGATTTTCATTAAGCAAAGATTAACTAGGTACCTTCTACAATTTGCAAATGAAATATTTAACAACTCTGTGGCGCAGTGGGAGTGTGTCCGACTGCTACGCCAGAGGACTTTGCGTGATCCACAAATTGTTGTTCCGAGTCTGGGTGTACTTTGTGTCCGTGATTTGTATGTTTGTAAAGTCCCTCGTGACACAGGGCTTGTACCCTAATGCGGGAGTTGTCTTTTATAAAAAAAAAAAACTAGGAGATGGTATTAACGAGTTCTGCAACTTATCTATACTAATATTATAAATCTGTAGAGTTTGTTACTTTGTTTGTTTGAACGCGATAATCTCAGGAACCACTGTTTAAAATTGAAAAAATATAGATAGACCATTTAACGAGTTAAATATAATATTAAATACTAGCCTATCCGCACAACTTCGTCTGTGTCAATTTTTCCCATTTTTCCAACATTTTTCTTTGCTGCTCCGCTCGTATTGGTCATAGTGTGATGTTATGTAGCTTTCCTCGATAAATGGGCTACCCAACATTATAATTTTTTTTTTTATTTGGACTTGTAGTTTCTAAAATTATTGCGTTCAAACATACAAACAAACTCTTCAGCTTTATAATATTAGTATAGATTAGCTATCCGCATCTTACGGCGTTCCATTACATACACGTAGACGTAGTATACATTCAACGTTACAGTAATTTCATAGGCATTTCTTGCCAATTACTTTATTAATACAATAATTGGATTTTTAAAAGATATAATAATTTGTGGTCCAGACCCAGGAATCGAACCCAAGACTTCCGGACAACCGTTACTAAATCTCAAACTCTACTTTCCTTTCTAAAAAGAAGCCTCGGGCTCGATTCCTGGGTCTGGACTTCAATGTTTTCCGTTTTTCAAAACTGCAATTATTAACATTCAGAAGAAATTATCCGAATGATTGTACAACTGAAACATCAAAATGCTCTGCAGAAGATATAAAAATACATAGGGAAAGACAGCGAAATGGCCTAATTCTAAACTAAGTAAAGAAAACTCATTTAAACTCTGGGAAGTATAGCGGTTAGTGACTCTGACCGCTAAGCCGGAGATTGTGGGTTCGATCCTCACCCAGAATAAAACTTTGTGTTATAAGCACTATGGTTTATTCTGTGTCTGGGTGTTATTTATCTTTAATATGTATGTATTTAGAAATATGTATATAGTCTGGTTTTCATAGTACAAGCTCTGCTTAGTTTAGGATCAGATGGCGTTAAGTGAGTTGTCCCAAGATATATATACCCTTAACAGTGAACTACCGAATAAAATCGAACCGAATTACTTTCAAGTCATTACAATGTGACGTTTCAACTCTTTGCTCGATAATTGTTATTCATAAATCATTACGCATTATCCATAATTACACAGGAAACTTTTTTTTGTATCGAGAACTTAACATTGAAAAGGTAAAACCTTGTTCGTGCTAAATAAGTGATAAAATCGCAACTACGCGGAACTGAAATCGATTTTATTTCGATTTTAATATCGATGAATGTCTCGATGTTGGGCGCCTTGGAGTAAACGAATGATCGATTAATTTGTTAAAACGAACTGTTTCAGGATCAAGCGCTTGTTTTTTCTATTGTAATACTAACCTTGAATGAAGAGATAAAAATAAAGTAGGTTTTTAAAACGCAGGAACTGCCTCTTGCTTCCGATATCCTTTTGAAAGCTGCAATTATAATTATTGTAATCAGTTGTCTGGTTGCAACAGCACAGGCTTTGTCTAGTCTGTGATCAGATGACCATGTGTGACCGTTGTCCCAAGGTCTTATTAATAATTCACACTTATCTACTTATACATTAAGCTTATTCATATTAATAATGCTGGGGGGTAAAATATTGTTTTCGTTGATTTTAATTCTACTTTCAAAATAAAATAGAAAAAGACAAAGGCAAAAGAATAGTTGTCTGTCAAGTCGGTTTACGGACGATAATTTTACGTAAAAAAACAATGATGACATATCGCCAATTGCGTTGCTTAGAAACCAGTCAATAACGTTAGTTGCAATTGTATCGCATGCCATGTCGCTGCAATCACCATTTGCTGTTGCTTAGCAACCAATCAATAACGTGACTGTTGCTTAGCAACCAGTCAATAACGTGACACATTTCGTGAGTGCAGCCGGTCATCGATTGATAAAACACTATCACGTCAAAAAGTCTATCGATTATCACACATCGTCTAAACAGAGCAATATTTTTTTAACAACCAGACAAACTAGGGCAATTTATTCTGGGTAAAAATCAACTTTGGATTAAGTAGTTAGGGTCACTAACCTGTAGGTTAATAGGAAAGACAAAAAGTTGTCTAAGATTTAATTCCAAGGATAAATATAGCAGTTAGTAGTTAATAACTGCTACATTTGTAATTGATCTAATTTAAACAAATTGATAATAATTGCAGTAAATTAGTTTTATAATCGTAATAAGTGCAATTTTTCAAGTTTTATGCAGAGGTCGATCTTTCAAAAAACTTAGGTTTCTAAACCAAGCTGGCGAACGTGCACATTGTGTGATCGATTTGGACGAAATCAAACTGTTGATTTAGACATGAAACACAAACAGACAGACTATTACTAGCTATTTTTCTACTCGTGGGTATATTCAATACTAACTTTTGCAATACTATAATCCTATTTGTATTTCCATAGGAGTGGAATTTCCAAAAATTCGCCCTGTTGAAATTCCCATTTACTTTTCATGTGGTATGATCGGTCTATCGCAAATTCTCAAAATATAATCTATACTAATACAAAAGCAGAAGAGTTTGTTTGTTTGTTTGAACGCGGTAATCTCAGGAACTACTGATTCGAATTGAAAACTTCTTTCACTGTTGGATAGCCCATTTATCGAGAAAGGCTATAGGCTATATAACATCTCGCTACGACCAACAGGAGCGGAGCAGCAAAAACGGGGAAAATTTACGCAGGCAAAGTTGCTCGGGACAGCTAGTACATAATAAAATCGTGATGTTAATCCATATCTTTGAACTAATAATTCAATCAAAGCTTCAGTAGGTTCGTATTCGTTACGCTTCGCCCATACATTCATTACATAGGTGGTCTATGTTCTAGTAGTGGGAATGTGACTAAGCTTTATGTTATTAGTAGGTACTCAGGATGTGTTTGTGGTACTATTTTGACTTGACTATCTCGGTGGTGCAGTGGAAGTGCTTATAACTGCTGTGTAAGAGGTTGTTTGACCGATTTCCATTTGGTACTTTGTGTGATCCACAAATTGTTGTTCCGCGTATAGGTGTACTTTGTGTTCGGTGATTTGTACATCTGTAAAGTTTCCCGCTACATAAAATTTGAACTCCTGCGGAAATTGCCTATTTAAAAAATGTAAGAAAAGAAATATATTGATTTATGTACAGGATATACAACGCAATTAAACCTACTATCATTACAATGTTAGTAAAGACTATAATAGTATTTTGTTTTAGACTGATTTGGGTCAGTGGTTGTGATTAATGAAGATTAATTGCAAAAAAATCGTGTTGAAACTGCTGCAATTGTAATTAATCACACAATTAAAGTATTATGCGTGATCGGTGCAAGGTAACCGTTTATTTATATATTATACTAAAAAGCTATAGTTACTACTAATTTCGAATCATCTATTTATTTTTACTCAAAACGTATATCTCAATCGTAAGGTCGCGGGTTCGATTCCAGCTTCCTATTATACTACTGACGACGTGAACCCACTCCTAACACAAGCCATTGAACTTAGCTGGAGGGGTTAACAGGATTGCTAGTAATGTGGGACCCACAATCCCCCATTGCTAGCTTTTCCTATATTAAAAAAAAAAATGTGGTGCACTCGGGGACTGCCGCGGTAAAACTATTGCATAGCATTTTTTATCACTAAAAAAACAAAAAAAAAATTATAATTGCTTTTTTTTTATTTTCATTACATTTCGGAGCAGCTCGTCTCGATCCTCGTCGTACCATATACGTATACGTTAAGTGAACGCTCGGCCGAGCTACATGGTAGGCGGAGGGGGGGTTGTTAGGTTTTATTTTCGTTACGGAATTTCTTGATTCGGTCGCCGCGCTCAAAGCCCGCGATAAAAGCTATGTGACAGCAAAGAAAGAACAAGTATTTGCAAACTTTTAATCCCATAGAAAATACGAAACACACTAAGACGTACTATACTATATGTTTTTTTATACGATTAAATAAAGAGACGAGCAGGCGTCACGCTACTTCTCTATCAGTGCCACCCAAATTATGTTTAGCAAAGATCAGCAATTTCACTGCACCTTATTTGCTTCATAATTACATTTCAATGGAAACACAGTGATGTGTTTACACCACTATTTCATGAAAGAATAACTGACATTGTGGTAGTATCCACCAAGACGGCGTATCGCTTAGAATTACTACCGTAACATACAGATTGTACATTAACCTGAACTAATACTTAAGTATTAATCTAGATTACGGCCTAAACGTTGTCTGACTGGATGGTGAGATATTCAACGTGTAACAAAAAGGTTAAATCAATATTTGGCCTAACCTAAAGCAATAATAATAATATCTTGGGACAACTCACACAATGTCATCTGATCCCAAACTAAGCAGAGCTTGTACTATGGAAACCCGACAACTGATAAATATAGTTATATATTTCTAAATACATACATATTATAGATAATTAACACCCAGACACAAAACAAACCATCGTGCTCATCACACAAAGTTTTATTCTGAGTAGGGATCGAACCCACGACCTCTTGCGTAGCAGTCGGCTACACTCCCACCGCGCCACAGAGGCAGTAATAGTTTTAACTTCAGCAGACTTAATTCATATACGATATAATAAATTTACTTGGATGAATTATATCTATCAACTGATACACCGTAAATTATTCGGTATTTTTTCCATAATACTAAAACTAAATTGCATCTCCTGTAATGTCAACTCGATAACGTTTAATACAGTACCATAGGTTATGAATGTCATGTCTGTAACAGCTTTAGTCTCAACTAGCTTTCGCCCGCAGCTCAGCCCGCGTGGATGTCGGTTATCGCGATAAAAACTCATTAATTTCATCTAAATCGGTTTAGCTGTTTAGGCGTGAAAGCAGAACAGACAGACAGACAGACAGACAGACAGACATACAGACGGAGTTACTTTTACATTTATAATATTAGTGTGGATTGTATCACATGTCGTTACAGTTGCCATTCGCTGATAGGCTGATATTTCACTTTATAAACAGTTGACAGGTTGTAATAAACAATGGCCGATCGTACCGCTTCCGCGGTTTCGCTTGTACGCGTAACGTGACACTTTTTCGAGCGTGCAGCCGGTCATCGATTTATAAGATGTTATCACATAAAAAAATAATTCAATTATCAACAACACCCAGTCCAGTTTTGTGACAAAGACACAGTGGGATAAATTAGAATTTCAGAAAACTCTAACTTTAAGGAGGTGAATACACTTAATATATTCAAAGCCTCGCACGGACCTTATTTCTATCAATAACCTTACTACGTGTTATAATAAAGGGCCGACCGCTATCGCAATTTAGTTTTTAATGTTATTGTATAAAGGGAAGTGATTGGTACAAACATAATAAGGCTTTAAAGGTCGAAAACTGTATCAAAGTAGCCACGATTTAAAATTGTGGGTCAAGATCTGCTGATTATTATTGTATTCGTTAATATTCAGTAGCGTACCTACTTCCTTAGTTAACAATATTTTTATTTTTGGAAGGTTTTTGGACTGTAGAGAGGTGAATGACAGTCAATGATCTTTGTTTATATTTAATACTAGCCCCGGCATCGCACGGGCAATAAAATATTGCCTGTTATTTTTCGATGACGTAGCTTTCTATAGTAAAAGATTTTCAAAATAGGTCCAGTAGTTTTTTAGTTTATTTGTTACAAACATATAAAATTACAAATCTTTTTTTTGTAATATTAGTATAGAAAATACAAATAATAATAATATATTGGGACAACTCACACAAAGCTATCTGATACCAAACTAAGCAGATCTTGTACTATGGAAACCAGACAACCGATAAACATACTTATATATTTCTAAATACACACATATTATAGATAAATAACACCCAGACGCAGATTAATCACATAAAGTTTTATCCTGGGTGGGGATCGAACCCATGACTTGCTTAGCAGTCGGATACACTCCACAGAGGCAGTCAAAAGTTGATCATTGTCAAGTATTGACAATGTTCATTTTCCTAACTTTTTACAAGCTAATGCAAATGCAAACAAACAAACAACTTGTGAAGATATTATAGTTCACAAAATAATATGAGCGTAGGTAAACACAAGGGTACTTTTTTCTCTCACTCATATTGACGAAGAGATTAATCACGAACCGATGTTTTAACGTGCCTTTGGAAAGCCTTATATTACAATGGTCTAACAATCGATTTTGATAACGGCAGTTAATCTCAGTTGATATAAGCCATCTTTGCAGAAGAAGGACAAAGCACAAATATGAGAACAAACACAAAGGGTGGGTCCTAGTAGGACAGATTCTCGACATGACTGGAAGAGTGATTAGGCTCAAGCTAATCTTAAAGAAGACTGGCCATCTACATAGAAGAATGCCCAAATATGAATGCAGTCACTCTCTATTTCCTCATTATTGTTGTACTATGGGCAAAAAAAAGAGAAATGGAAAGCTGGAACATAGTTCCATTTACTATATTTTTTTTTTGTGTTTGTATTATATAATTATTAAAAATAAATCTGAAAGACCATACATATTTTTTTTTTGATATAACTAGCAATATAGGATTGTGGTCCCACATTACTAGCAATTCTGTTAACCACTCCAGCTAAGATCAATATCGTGGAGTGGGTTCACGTCGGTAGTATAATGGGTAGGATTCGAACCCGTGACCTCGATTGCGTGACCGATGCCTTAGCGATTAAGCTACCGCCGCTTTTAATTTAAAAATTGAATCATCAATATTAATATTTGAAATTAAGATTTTAACCAAATATTAGGTAAAATAAACATTACAACCTTTTACAAAAATACAAACAACTTATAAAACACATTTATTTCAATCGATGTCAAAATGTGACACTTTTTTCCGTCTAACCTCTCAGCCCGCAAACAAAACATGCATTATGGAAATACGTTCCAAAAACTATGTGACTCGGTCAGAGATTAGTCGCGCGATCGACGGCTTCACTTGCCATCAGACATAAACTGTTCTCGTAACCTATGTACAGGAAGGTTGATAAATCAACATCATTGAGTCATTAAGCAGTCATATATGGGACAATTAGTCAATAGCCAGCACCGGACATACTAAGTAACTATTAAAATTAATGACTGTTGCCGACATACAACCTAAAATGTGACCAAACGTTCCGCTCTCGATAAACAAATAATAAAAATCAATCGATTAATTGTTAGAACATTGTTGTATATAGGTACTCATTCGAGTACAGTATCTATAATTATACAGAATATTGGAAAGGCAGGAGTCATTCAAGCGTGCCAACAAACTTTATTGTAGGTTAGGAGTAGAAATAAAGTTTATATATCGTTTACTAACCTTAGCCCGCGGCTCCGCCCGCGTGTAAAATCTTTTTAAACATAGATTTTTACAGAGTAATGTTCAGGCCCAGAGTCATTAAAAATCTGTGTTTAAATACTCGTAATAATAAATGTTGATAAACTTTCGCGATTTGTACAAATTATGAAAATATATATATTACGGTCTTAATCGCTTGACACAGCCGTTGCAATACGGTCGAAACATCGGGCAATAAACAAGGTATTTTACCCTAAATTATTCAGGCGATTAAACCATCGTGCTCATCACACAAATCGAACCCACGACCTCTTGCAGCAGTTAGTTGTAGCAGTTGGATACAATTCCACCGCGCCACAGAGGCAGTTAAAATTTCGACTCGAATACGACGTCAATAAATACGACTTTGGCAGACATGTCTCGGTGCCAGAGTTGGTAACGGCTTAGGGCCGATTTTTTCCTTTGTATATTTAAATTTTTAAATATGTTTATTAGTTGTCTAGTTTCTATAGTACAAGCTCGGCTTAGTTTGAGATCAGATAACGTTGTGCAAGTCGTCCCAAGAAGAAGAAGATAAACTCATTTTCACAATTATTTCGATTACTTTTTTTACTAGCTGCTGCCCAGGTTTTGCATGGATGTACTGACTAATGCATAAAATGAGAATCTTACCGTAAAGGGTTCGTTACTATTTTATTTTCACAAAAAATGAAACAAGCTAAGACAATGTATAAAATACTACAGTATAATAAATTTTTTGAAGGTCATCCTAATTCATTCGGGATTAAAAACAAAATAAAGGGCGAACTTTTAAAAAATTTGGGGAGAGCTGGATTTCTCTTCAACCTTCTTTTTACCCGATTGTAAGGAAGGTTATGTCTTTTGCGCGTATCTTGTATGTATGTAATATTCTTTATAACCTCGTATCTCACAAACCACTAACCGGATTTATACAATTAAGACGTCGTTAGATTCGTCTTGCCCGCCCGAGTGTTCTTAGGTAGGTGAAGATTGAAAAAAAAAACATGGCGGCTGTGAGATGTCAAAATAAAGAGGTGTGAAAAAAAAGCTGTTTCGAATACTGCAATATGGGTATCAAATTAAAGGGCTCCTCCTGGTAAATCTTTTTGAAATGCTTAAGCATTTCAAAAAGATTTACCATGATTATGACTGTGATAAAATTTAGTTAGCAGCCATTCTTTTTTCAAATTTTAATACTTGACAATAGCTGTGCTAAAAGTTTGTTGCTACATCCTTCAACCACTCAAAAGTATTAAATAAAAAATACAAGCACAAAAAAAGATGAAAACAAGATCCCCTACAGAATTATATAATTTCATGCAGTCGGAGGCACTTTAATAAGTTCATCGAGATTCATTACTTTTTTTTTGTTTTTTTTTTTTTTTTAGTAGATGTTGGATTTATAGCTTAGAAAGATGGCTTTTAATTTTTTAGTGTAATACTAATGATCTTAGGCGGAAACTAGGTTTTAACTGGTGGTATGGCGTGTTTGCGGATCGTTGTCTCCTCTGTGGAAGATATGGATGCAGTTTCATGCAGCTATGTTAAATGCATAGTTCTAAGCATGGTAAACCTTTTTTTAATGCTTTGTTTTCTGTAATTATTGTCTATGGACTAAACTGAAATAAACTTTTATTATTATATTCATGGCTCTCAGCAGGAGGCAGGAAGCAGCCATAGTGTACGTTACAGCTCATTATTATTTTATGCTTCGACGCTATTTCCATGTTATAAATGTTTTACTCATATATGTATTTAGCAGCTACTACTTTATCATTTAAAGAACTATCAATAAATAATAACTCAAATTCAAATTTTATGACATTAATGTGAATCAGGTACAATTGACATTTAAATTGTTTATTTTTTGACGCATTTTACGGAAAATGTCATTACTGATGTGTTTGACATATAAGTATGGTAATAAGTCTAAATGTTTTAACAATTTACATAATTAATAGAACAGTGACCATAAATAAGTAGTTACTATAGAAAATTATAATAAAACTGCATAACAACCTTAAAAGGTCAAGATTACAAATGTTATATAACAGATTGACTTTAATCTGATACAGTATTATTACCGTAAAAACTTGTTCTTTCGTTCTAATACAAGGTGTAACAAACAGGTGTGGTCAAATCCTTAGATTGTTATTGTTATGTGGCCAAGATACTTAAAAAAATACTAGCTAACCCGCGCAACTTCGTAAGCATCAATTTTCCCTGTTTTAGTAACATTTTTTACTGCTGCTTTGCTCTTATTGGTCGTAGCGTGATGTTATATAGCTTTAAAGCCTTCCTCAATAAATGGGCTATCCATCAGAAAAATATTTTTTCAATTCAGACCAATATTTCCTACCATATAAAAAAAATACTTCCATAAAAAAAAAACTTGAGAGGTGTCAAGGGACACCCGGATGGAACGAAGTTCTTATCTTATTTATTTTTTTATAATCTTCGCAACACCACACTGTTCAATGCGAAATAAAAGACGAAACGAAAATAACTTACAAAAAGACGATTGTATACTGAAGGCTCGAATGGTCGTTGGCTCGAACCCAACGACCATTCGAGCCTTCAGCCACACAACTACACAATTGTCACCAAAACTGTGTACCGAATTTATGCCTCTAGACCAAATCGACAGGTGACTTCTTCGTCAAATTAGATGTTCATATCTTACGCGCATGCCGCACGGCTTGTGTGTGTCAAAAAGTGTCGTTACAACTTTTCGTTGGAATTTTTTCCGTCAAGCCCCCTATCACAACGCGCGATAAGGAACTTCGTTCCAAAATGTTTACAAAGAACAGCTAACCGACTTCAATCACGGTTGATTTGCTGGCATTTATTTGGGAGATGATTCGTTGTCTGTCTCCGAAACTCATCCATGAGATTTTTATAAAATTCATTTATGACCATTTCGGAATAAACTTCTTACGATAAAAATAATTTTGAAAATCCTTCTATATATGATGGAGTTATGACTGTACATACATTTAAAAAAAAAATCAAATTGGGAACCTCCTCCTTTATGAAGTCGGTTAAAAATAACGTCATCGAATTTTGCACCAGATGAGGTAAAAAACTTATGCCATTCACTTTATTACTGTAATATCCTACAACTATGCATTATATATGATTACCATAAAGAATGCAGTGCTGAACCATACTACTACCATATTTTATTCGTAGTACAGTCATCGGTAATCGTGCGGGGAGGGTGGACGGCGGACGGACCTTCGAGCGGTCGCTGGTCGGGTCCGTCCACACGCTGCGGCAGGCCCTGTAACCCCCGCACGATTACACCATCTAGACGGATGTGCTACTACTGTCCGGTGCTTTGACCTCGCCTTTACGTTACACGTTGTAATAATAGGGATGATGACTGTCAAGTCAAATCAGTCTCTTTTTATGAAATGTCAAAACGACAAGCTCTATAGAAATGTATATGGAATAGCAACCTGTGACGCCATAAGTTCCTATCGTCAGATCAATACTTTTAGTATTCGTTTTCATGCTTTTAAATTAAAAAACTTGTTGAATGGTAAAAGAACACTTATTTTCAGAGCATTTTAAAATCTACTATTGCCAAATTAGTATAAAATAATTTACTTTTATTGTAGTCAACTACCCAATTGTTGATAAGTATTGAAAGAATAATTAACTCCCATTTTAATGTTCGAATACATTAATATTATGTATCATTAATTTTAATGTTAATTATGTTACTAGCTCCTGACCTAAGTAGCAACCGGTTCCGGTCGTAGCCGACCTTGAACTCGAACGAATTTATTCTAAAATTGATGCATTGAATCGTACTTAAAACAATCTCATTCTAACAAACAGAGTTTTGAACTTTTGATCTTGTTCCTAAACTTTCGCGATTTTTACACATTATAGAATTTTATAAACTACGGGTCTTAATCGCGTAAATATTTTATTTTAAGGCTAAATACTTTTGTATATTGCCCGACGTTTCGACCGTATTGCAACGGCCGTGGTCACGGGTAGACTTTTGATATATACTTACTTTAGTTTTTTGACTAAAGTGCCAAAATTAAAATGTTTGTGTGTTTTATGTACGTATGCCTATTAGATTTGATCAGTTTTAGAAGAAGGGAGAATAAAGGGTATCTGACATATTTATCATTGTCCGTCTCCAGTCCACTTACCTCAAGATTTATTGAAGTGAATGCTTCTTTAGCGGCTCTGTGCACTTTTTTTGGTATGGGTAAAAAATGTTAAACTCGCGTCAGGATCACGTGACCGTGATCGAAAATTCGTAAGACGGAGGGAGAGCAATGAAAAACTGCTACAATATCATTATAATACGAAGGTAAACTTCGCTAACATTTACAATGTTATTATAACTCAAATTATGCATAATAATGTAATAGTGGGAAATCCGGAGGTCCAGAAACCCGAAGACCCCAGTTCGAGTCCGAGTAATTATTATTTCTTTCCATTTTTTATTTTAATTTTTGATTTTGGTTTTTTGATTTGTCATTTATTATTTCATATTTTTTCTGATTCATAAAATTTTTAATTGTCATGTCATACAATAGCGCGATAGATGAATATTGTGTTTAACCTCATAAATGATAGTAGACTTTTATACTGATAAAAAAATATATATTCCCTAACCATTCCAAAATATTCAAAAATACACAACGTTAATGTTAAAATTTTCACTTCTGTCGTGCTGGCAGAAGTGATAACTTTAACACTAAGGAACATCCTGGAGTGGATTTTTTTTAAATCTTTATTCTTTATTAGTGTTGCCTATTTACTGACTATAGTCATAGTCAGTAAATACGCAAATTAAAACATACCTGGTTTATGTTTACTTTATTGTTTAATATTGACATCGGTCCTTTTTATTTTTTATATATTAAACTGAAATATATTAACAATAGCCTTTTTTGTTTTCAGGTAATATGCTGTGGAAGGTGTAAGTCAAACGCTAAATATTGCTTTTTTCAATTAGACATGAATTTAACAGGTGTTTAACCCCTCAGAAGAACAAAATAGACATTTGTTAAATAGACGTGTATTATTATTGGTCTTTTAATATCGGCAGGAATTCATCTTGTCTTAGAACCCAGTATTCAAAGAAGAAGATCCTATTGGACCGATAAGATATTACGGTCGTACACTCTGTTAGAGAAGAGGCCTTAGACCTGTGTTCTTGTAGTGGGAACATTAAAAAACGTTTAACCAAAATCTATCTCCATACTAATTGTTTACTATTTATATTATTTAATAATATTGTAAAGAGAGAAGATTTGTATTTTCGTACGTAACGAATAAACTTAAAAACTAATGGACCGATTATAAAAATTCTTTCACCGTTGGGAACCTATTCTGTCCCCGGGTGACATAGGCTACTTTTTAGGGTTCTGTAGCCAAAATGGCAAAACGGAACCCTTATAGTTTCGCCACGTCCGTGCTAGAAAGCTGTAATTTTGCATGGATACACATATTACGTACGCCAACAAAGTGAAAGATTTTTTTTTTGGGGTACCTCCCCTATATGTAAAGTGAGGGTATGATTTCGTAAAATCGAAAAAAACAGAACCATGCCCAGTTTTAGTTAATCTATTCATAAGTTATCAAGTTTCAGGGCCGGTATTCGATCTGTCAGTATCGACATTACTTATGCCGTATTAGTTCCAAATTGGTACCTAATAACACCTTCTATCGACATTCACCTATTTGCTGTAAGGTCTTTGTGACCTAAAATAGATTTAAACCGATATAGATTGTTGTAAATCAAAGATAATTTGATGTTGTATAAAGTTTTACTAACTGTCAGGAATAGTGTGATGGTATCTTTAGCAATGAATAGCCCGCAAATCTTGGGACAACTCACACAATGCTATCTGATCCCCAATTAAGCAGAGCTTGTACTATGGAAACCAGACAACTGATAAACATATTTATACACTTCTAAATACATACATATTATAGAATTGACCCACGCAACTTCGTCTGCGAAAATTTTCCCCGTTTTTGAAACATTTTTTTAATGCTGCTCTGCTCCTATTAGTCGCAGCGTGATGTTATTATATAAATATATATAGCTTTCCTCGATAAATGGGCTATCAAACAGTGAAAGATTTTTTTAAATATTTTATTTTAAGGCTAAATAGTTTTGTTTTTTGCCCGACGTTTTGACCGTATTGCAACGGCGTGAACCCGGCCGCTGCAATACGGTCGAAACGTCGGGCAATAATACAACTTGATCTCTGTTTTTAGAAAGAATCTATTTATTTTATTAGAAAGCTCGAGTAGAATGGTCGCAATAACCAGCATCTACGCGGGCGCATCCGCGGGTAGAGCGATTTATTATACCATATTATAGCTAAACCTTAGGCATAAATAAAATATGTACACTAAAACCAAGAAATGTATTTGTTACAGTACAATATCTTTGTGCTGTATCTACAATCTCTACAATCTACATCACAATCTTATGTTCCTTATCGCACGTTCAGTATCTATTAAATGTTTTTACTATCTGTTATCAACACGAAGTCGTTAGTATATAAGATGCACCTTTAGATAATTATAATCAGACTATACTACATCTTTTGTCTCATTTATACCTAATCATATATTGCCAAGTAGTTTGGCAAATTGGTGACCCCGACGAACGAATACGCAGCAAGAAACATGGCACAATCACCGTGCAAGGCGAACATAAATCAGCAAGGAACACTTGAAGTAGCTGCTGGCACCTCGGTTTTATCCCGCATTCCGGAATTTTGGAAAGACCAACCAAGATTATGGTTCACGCAACTAGAAGCCATATTAGCACCACAGAAGCAAGGAGACGAATACAAATACTGTACAGTAATAGCAAAGTTATCCAAGGAAGAAATACTACAAGTTAGTGACCTAATAACTTCACCACCGACTACAGATAAATACAAAAACATCAAGGAACGTTTAATTGATTGTTACGAAGAAACAGAACAGCGACAGTTTCAAAAATTAATATCAGAGACAGAACTCGGTAATCAAAAACCTTCGCAGTTATTACGTCAAATGCGAGTCCTCGGGAGAGGAAAAATCAGTGACGAAACAATTAAACTACTATGGTTCAGGCTTTTACCAATATCTGTTACTACGGTTCTAGCAGTTACGGAAGACATGGAAATTGACAAACTGAGCCAAATTGCAGACAAAATAATAATGAATTCAAAAGTAACCGAAATATCAGCTGTTAGCAACGACACTTCAAACGACAACAATACAGCATGCATTTTAGCCCAGCTAGCAAAATTACAGATAGATATTGACGCAATTCAGCAAGGTCAATATGGCTATCGACCCAACACGCACAATCATTTCAAGAAACGTCAACAATTCCCGATTATGAGGCCGAGAACAAACTATAGAGGAGCAAATCGATTTTGTTACTACCACGAAAGATTCGGAAAATATGCAAAGAACTGCATTAAACCATGCGGTTGGAAACCAATGACTTACGTACGGAACCAGGGAAACGAATAAGAGCACAGACAACGGCGAAACTCTGTGCAATCCACCCATCCAATCGCCTCACCATTACCGACCGAAAAAGTGGTATGAAGTTTTTGATTGACACGGGCGCAAATATTTCAGTCATTAGCAAGCAACAGAGACATTCAATTTTACAAAATGAACAATACACACTATACGCTGCAAATGGGACTAAAATTAGGACTTACGGCGAGAAGACGCTTACCTTGAATTTAGGACTACAACGATGTTATAAATGGAATTTTGTAATCGCCGATGTTACACAACCAATAATTGGAGCAGATTTTCTAGAGCACTATAAACTATTAGTCGACATAGCAGGTCGCAAACTTATCGACAAAGTTACAGAGCTGACAACGCATGTAACTTCGGAAAAAGCGACACAACAAACAATTCGTACTATCGCAGTGGGAACGAATCCACGTATTACGCAACTTTTAAACAAATACGAAGACATCACGAAAGGGTCCTCTCTCCGCAATGCGCCCAAACATAAGATTGAACATCACATTATCACTACAGGACCACCCGTCGCAGCTCGGGCAAGACCATTACCTCCAGAAAAATACGACATAGCCAAAAAGGAATTTCAAAATATGATAGAACTCGGAATTTGCCGACCGTCAGATAGCCCATGGGCAAGCCCATTACATATGGTAAAAAAGAAAAATGGCGAGTGGAGGCCGTGCGGAGACTATCGAATGCTCAATAGCACGACAGTACCGGACAAATACCCACTACCAAGATTAACTGACTTTACATACATATTAGAAAATAAGAAGATATTAAGCAAGATAGATATACGTAAAGCATACCATTGTATTCCTGTTAAAGATATAGAAAAAACAGCCATCATCACACCTTTTGGACTTTTTGAGTACTTAAGAATGCCTTTCGGATTACGCAATGCGGCACAAACATTTCAACGATTCATGGATTCCTTATTTAGAGATTTAAACTACGTATTTATATTTGTAGACGACTGTCTCATTGCATCGGACAACGAAGATTTGCATTATCAGCATTTAGAAACGGTTTTCAAACGTTTACACGAGAATGGAATAACCATTAATCACGAAAAATGCGAATTTCTCAGAAGGGAAATAGATTTCTTAGGTTATCATATAACGAGCCAAGGAATACACCCTACCGAAGAAAATTACAAAGCAATCATGGAATTTCCCAAACCGAAAACAATTCAAGAATTAAGAAGATTTTTGAGCATGGTCAATTTCTACAGAAGTAATATTCCACGCGCAGCGGAAAATCAAAGAATTTTAAACGAATATCTACATGGTTCAAAAAAGAACGATAATTCACCTGTTCCTTGGACAACGGAAGCAGACAAAGCTTACGAAAAATGCAAGGAAAGCATGAAAAACGCAGTGTTAACAGCGCATCCTTCCCGCAACGCATCACTAGCGCTCATGACCGACGCTAGTGCTACTTGCGTTGGTGGAGTTTTACAACAAAAATCCGGACGCAATTGGGAACCATTAGGATTTTTTTCACAAAAATTGAGCGAAACTCAACAAAAATATTCTACGTTTGACAGAGAGCTGTTAGGAATATACATGGCCGTCAAACATTTTCACAGATTAATCGAGGGAAGAGAATTTACAATATTTACGGATCACCGACCTTTGACATACGCATTCTCCCAAAAACCATCATCAAACGATACACCGCGACGGGTCCGGCAGTTAGATTTCATTTCACAATACAGTACCAACATTCAACACATAAGCGGACGTGACAATATTACCGCCGATGCCTTATCTCGAATAGAGGAAATATACGTGCCATCACCTATCGATTACGCTGAATTGGAAAAATGTCAATCAACAGATAATGAACTAAGTAAATTACATGACAATAAAAGATTAAAATTCAAAAATATTACGCTTCCGGGTTCCACAATAAACATCACCTGCGACACATCTACTGGAAAAAGCCGCCCCTACTTACCAAAGCATTTTCGCAAACAAATTTTCGATACCATTCATGGTATGAGCCATCCAGGAAAAAGAACTACGAGAAAAATGATAACCCAAAGGTATTTATGGCCGTATATGAACAAAGATATCAATAATTGGTGTAGATCATGTATAGCCTGCCAAAAATCAAAAATACAACGACATACGATATCACCTCCTGGTACATTTATGACAGCGCAACGTTTTGAACATTTACATATTGACATCGTCGGACCACTTCCGATTTCACAAGGGAAGAGATATTTAATCACAATCATAGATCGTTGTACGTCATGGCCCGAAATATTTCCGGTAGAAGATATAACTGCAGAAACAGTAGCCAAGACACTTTTCGAAGGATGGATTACTCGTTTTGGATGTCCATTGCGCATTACTACGGATCAAGGCCGACAGTTTGAATCAAGAATATTTGAGTCACTCTCACAATTTTTGGGAATACATAAAATTAGGACAACACCTTATCATCCACAATCCAATGGAATGATAGAGAGATTTCATAGAACTTTAAAGGCGGCGTTAATGACAAGAGAATCCAACGAAAATTGGTTAAAAGAAATTCCAACAGTTTTACTCGGGTTGCGGAGTAGCTTGCGAGAAGACACAGGTTATAGTTCAGCAGAGATGACATATGGAACGCCAATACGACTCCCTGGAGGATTTTTTGAGTCATCAGCAGCACAGTTATCAACGTACGAAGAGTTTGTAAAACAAATTCAAAAGGACATCACACAAATGACATCAATTCCGAAAAGAAAAAAACACAATCAAGCTATATTTGTGCATCCCGAACTCAAAGAATGCTCACACGTATTTGTTCGGTGTGATAGAATTAAGAAAGCCCTGACACCGCCGTATGAAGGACCCTACCCAGTAATTAGTAAAACAGATAAAACATTTTGCATTAGAATTAGGGATAAAGAGACAGTGATATCAATTGATAGATTGAAACCAGCTTTCATGATCAATGACGAATCAAACTACGTGCCAGATTCAAAGGATTGCGACAGGCATTCACACACGTACACTACACGATCGGGACGTAAAGTAAAGCCAGTAGTACGTCTATAAAAAATCGCTGATATAAGCAAGCTATTCGTATATATATTAACATAGATCTTAACATACACCGTTAATTTACAACTAAGCGAACCAACTCCGTAACCTGATCCAGGAGGACTTACGGTGGACAAGAAATGTTGCAATGGGACAGATTATTTTAACAATCGGCGTGATCCTAATTTACGGCATAATGAAAACACTGGACAGAAGAATGAAGAGTTTAACGAAAAAAAAAAAATAATAAACACTCGTGCAACAGCTGAGTCAAAATTACAGACGTCAGCAAATCACACCACAACAGGCGTCATCAAATTCCACCGCGTACAATAGCATTATTATTTATATACATCAGCAAATAACTAGTAAGGTCTAGGTCAAATTTATATTTTACAAAATAAATTAATTATATGGTAATAGTGTTTACACACTATTACCATAAATTTTTTAAAGGGGGGTGTACTGTTACAGTACAATATCTTTGTGCTGTATCTACAATCTCTACAATCTACATCACAATCTTATGTTCCTTATCGCACGTTCAGTATCTATTAAATGTTTTTACTATCTGTTATCAACACGAAGTCGTTAGTATATAAGATGCACCTTTAGATAATTATAATCAGACTATACTACATCTTTTGTCTCATTTATACCTAATCATATATTGCCAAGTAGTTTGGCAAATATTTATTTGGAAGAACTAACAGTTACACACTAGTAAAACAAAAAAGTAATATTATAATTGTACAAAACACATGTACACTCACTTCGTTATTCACGAAATAAAAATTGTGATAATTATCAAATGAAATGAAATTTGAAGCATGCTGCTGCTTCAAATTCAAAATAATGATTCCTTGAGAAATGATTATATAAATGTCGAATGTACACGATATATAAAAACTACTCTTAATTCTCTCTATAATAATGTCGAATTAAACGAACTAATAATATATTATTATAATACTTATTTATGTAAAACATATTAATATTATGATTTTGAGATAAACTTTATTTGCGGTTTCCCAGTTTTTGAAGTGTATAAAGTTTTTGGTGCTTAAAATCCATTCACTACAGTTTAAAACGATACAAGTCGTAGCGTAAATGTTTTAATTTATGATCTTACCCAACTTCCTGCAAAAGGAGGTTAACCTTTTTCACAAATATTCGACTTAGTCATACTTGGGGTTACCATATATCAAGGTTATCCAAGATTTGTCCTAACCGGAGATTAATCGGATGGTATTTTGATACCTTTAGGATGACATAAGCTTCACATTTTATAGACCAACATTTTATTGTACAAACTAGATTATTTCATTAAAATGTAAATGTATGTAGATCTAAATTTTTAGCAATTTAGTTTTTTTTTCAAAAATGGTAATTCAGCAATGTATTTGGGGTATTTATGTCCGGGTTTTGTTTGTATGTGCTTTATTGATAGGTACGTCTTTGGGATAAAAAAAACTAAAATATTTTGTTTACTTATTTTTGCTAACGAAATTAACATTCTATCCATAACTAAGATTAGAATACCAGTAAAATCTTGTTTCCAAATTCCGCCAAATAAATTACTAACAACACAAATAAATTGAAACTTGTAGATATTCGTTGATATATTTTTTATTATTCTTCTGAGGTGGCAACAGCAAGCTATTATGTTGCCAGACGTTTGACTAGATTTGTTTTGGCCTTTTTGGACAAAACACTTTATAAAAGAAAATATCCAAACTACTGCATGACTACTCTTGGTTTAAGAATAATGTTACTTCAATCCGTGCAATTTTGTAGAAACCGTGTACCTAGTGCGAGTTTGTTTTACGTTAACGCGATCGACACGTTTAAGACTGGCCCATTCTCACTTTAGCGCTTTGATTGGCCCACTCTAAGCACTTAACCAATCGTGAGCCAAACGCGGTAAACGTTTTGATCGCGTAAACGCAAAACGAACTCCCACACTGATGATCGTAATTTTATTTAATAGCCAAAAAATATACCTACTTACCAAATATTATTTTTGGTCACCATACTTACGGTTACTTTAGTAATATAAGTTTCCCGTCGATTCAAGCTAACCTTTTCATTGATAGTTGGTTGCCGAGTGAACCGACGATTAGAAAGGTCCCAAGTTCAAGATTTATATCATTAACCTTGTAATTTAGTCGTAATTGCTGAAATGTTATTATTGTTTTTGTTTTTATTTCTAATGTTTTTGTTATTGACATTTTGTTTATTTTATTCAAACAGGGTGTCTTGCCTAGTAATAATTTATAAAGTTACGAGCTGACCGGCCCAACTTCGTCTGCGTACGTACAACAATAAGAAATGTTGCAAAAACGGATTTTCCCCGTTTTTGCAACATTTCTTATTGTTGCTCCGCTCCTTATTTCTCCACCATTTAATGGATGTTATTATACATATAAACCTTCCTTTTCAATCTCTCTATCTATTAAAAAAAACGCATCAAAATCCGTTGCGTAGTTTTCAAGATTTAAGCATACATAGGGATATAGGAACAGAGAAAGCGACTTTGTTTTATACTATGTAGTGAAGCTGAGCCTAGGAGTTGGTGACACAGCCATGATAGTTTAGCATTTTTTTCACTGTGATGTCAACTCTATGAATAGGTGAGTACTTTCCATAAATTCATTCACACACCTAATCAAGCACATGTCCAGAAGAACGTGTATATACTCTCCGCCACTATATCTCTCTCAAGTTTTATAATTAATTTTCTTGCTACAAAACGAAATATTGCCATGTTTAAATTTCATTATATTTTTGTTTTTCAGAAGTTGAAGGATCTCTAGACAATTATAAACCTTTACTTTTACAAAATGAAACGTCGCTATTCGATTAATTATTATTAATTCACTATCTTTTTTTCGTTTTCGCGTCAAGTCCGCGTTTCTAATTGTCAACATCTTGACATAATGGTATATAGAGAGTTGCGCTAAAAAATGGTGAATAAGGCCCTAGTATGAAAACTTACAAGCCATATTCACACAGTGAGTAACAATTTTAAGGAACAATATGAACAATATAAACAATAAATCTCATGAACAATTAATTCAATGGAATATGAACGTCTGACACAAAACTGGGCCACATACGTTCACAAATTATATTAATTTGAGACCTTGACTTGTGAGACAATAGGTTATAGTTGCAGAAGATATTAGATGGTGCAAAGTGCCCACGCGCCGGTATTGGGCAAAGTTTGTTTACTTTTGTAGGTGCGTGCCGCTTAGACCCAACGCAAGAATAGTCAGTATACATATGAAAGGAAAAATTGTCTATCTGAGAAATCAACGCGCAGTTCAAACCACTGTGTTCATCCTGCACTATTTTACTAACCCTGATGTCACGGGAGACTTTCAAAACATATAAATCACGGACGGATGAAAAAACAATTTGTAGATCACTCAAAGTACTGTCCTGTCTGGGAATCGAATGCATAACCTCTTGCGCAAGAGCTTTATGTTTTCCCAAATCATGCTTAGTATTTTTAATGTTATAAACTTGGCCTCAATTTTCTAGACTTTATAATTCAAGTGTTTATTATGCATTTGTTTCATACGTACAACTTGCCTTGGACTTGTATTTAATTAGATCTCATAACTTTGAACTGCTTTAATTGTACGGCAGTTAAAGTGACTTTATTTTTACATATAACTCGTATTTTATTATTCAAGTTTGAACCATTACCGTAAAAGGTGAATTTAAATTTTAAAACTTGATATGTAATAAATCTCATTCTACATCTCACTATCAAAATAGTCGTTAGTTTTAGTAACAAGGATAATATCAGATATTTAGAAAGGTATAGGTATTTAGAATACCTGAAAAATAATGTGTTAGATCCGAAGATAAGTGATAATTTATTTACAACAATACTTTTGTCCATTTGTCGGCAAGCACGTGAACTCTCTCCAGACTCTCATCATCTGAAGACAGCATCAGCCTGAAAACGCCCTCTGCCTGATCATAGGCCTCAGTTACAAGAGAGAATAGAGAGTGCATCAGTGTTTGCATACACATAATAGAACAGATAGAATCCTACAACGCGGGTACAAATTCTACGAAGAGCTTAAAAATGCACATATTCGGACAGAAATACACTTTGTTCTACAAATGTTCTGACAATTCGTGTTTATGAAAGATATCTGTGTGTGCGTTGTTCAAAGCGAATTACACGATACATCGTTTTGTGTTCGCACTATGATTTGATACGATATTTTTTTGCGTAATTAGCTCTATGCATAAATTATGTTTAGTAATTTTGCGACATTTTTAATAAAATTAAGTAACAAGATTCTAGGCCGACATTCTTATCTTAATTAATGCAAATAGATGGACCTGATTAATTTAATTATCGGCTGTTAGAAGACGACTAATTAATTTGACATTCATTATGCATTTTGGCTAATTTTGTACGGAAATAAATAGACTTGTGTGGCTACTTGATAACAATCTGTCAGAAATTGCATAAAAAATGTTTCGATTATTGATTTATGAAGCGATTATGATATTATCTGCACAGGATACTAGTCTATATTTTTATCTAGATGTCGTTTTTTATCTTGCATAATATAAAAGTTTTCGTGTTATCGGTGTAATATTGAGAAAAGGCTTTCTGTAAAATAGGTGTTGCCAAACGGGTTACCGATTTTGATTGAAGATATTCTTACTATATTATAAGTTTAGGCTATACACGATTATGCTAGGTAAGTATTCTGCCAATACGACTAATTTGTGACCATATACATAGAAACTGGACTGCTCAAAACCTCAAAATTGACCACTATCTTGAAAGGGAAAACGCGACTATGCGGCTAATACCTGCCTAATGACATAGATATGCCTGTGACGTGAACCAATCACATTCCTAGAAAGAGAGAACTACACGAGTGTTTTGTCTCTCTCATGCTTTGCAGCCTGTACCTCCCTATTTACTTCATATCTGAAAGCGCAGTCCACTGTCTACGTCTATGAGTTGAAACGTCAAATGGTACTCCGATAAGTTTATACCCTTGTTGAATTGAAGAAAGAATAATTGAATTGAGTTCATAACTGTAAGAAGGTATCTCAGTTCAACAGCCAAGTATTTTGTTTAGCCGTTTTTATTACTTTCTTTTAAGATAGGTATGTATGTAATGTAAACCTTTACGCTACAAACTTGGTAAGTGATTGATGCGCTGTCTTTATAATAACACAAAGTAAATTAAATAAGTAATAAATAATACAATCATTATTAATCCAATCACCTGGGTAATTACAAAACTTTTAAGTTATTCGGTTGTCTTGCTAAAAGTCCTTCATTTTATTATTGGCCCCGGCTTCACCGATCAATCATTTTTATTACAAAAGCAATCTATGTGAAAATGTCTACATTGTTGTGAAAATGTTTATTTTCTATTGTTTACAAATGAACCTTGCAGTGGGAGTGGGTAGGGCTGCTGTCCAAGAGGCTGTAGGTTCGATTCCCAGACAATTAAAAAAAACGAATGTCTGTAAAGTCGGTTTACAGACAACCAACTTTTCATTTTTTTGATATTTGTGATGACGTCATAAGAAAACATTGCTTGACATATAGCCATTCGCGTTTCTAAATAACCAATCAATAACGTTAGTTCCAGTTTCATCGCATATGGCTGCAATCACCATTCACTGTTGCTTATCAACCAATCAATAACGTGACCGTTGCTACGTGACACTTTTTCGTGCGTGCACCCGGTCATAGATTTATAAAACGATATCACGCCAAAAAATTTGACACATAATGGGGTGTACATTGTGCCCGTTCAGCGTATTTTTATAAAGTTGCCCAAATTCTCACGGTATAGGGTTTGTATGGTAGCGTAGAGTTGTATTTTTACGGTAAAAGTAAGAAAGAAACCATACCTAATTCGTAAAATTCTATTAGTTATTATTGCATGGTAGCTTATACTATGCAAAAATAACTGATAGAATAGATACTTAAATCTATTTTTTGTGCATTACAATACAATTGCGACACTTGAGGGCTTTGAATGCTTTGTTTGTTTTATAATTCCTGTCCTAAAATAGACTTATTCTTGTATACGTTGTTGTTTTGTTACAGAAAATGAAGGTTATTTTTACTTTGTTTAATTATAATTCTAAAGAACATGTAAACGCAACTCTTACGATGTTAAACATACAAGTTTTATGTAGGTATGTAATACTTTGCTATGATATTACCATTATGATAGGATTTGACGACAAGTGTATTTGAGGGTATTTGTACTTTGACTACAGCGTTACATAATTCATATAGTTAGGTATTTCAAAAACAATTGCGTTTTGAAATATTTGAAATTAAAAATAACCGTACAAAGACATTATAAAGAAAATTATTGTACAGTCAGCTACTTAAGTCGCTTAACATTAACAAATATTGAAACCATCTCAACACAAATATCACGACGAAAACGCAGAACGAAAATTCAGATTACAACAAAAAATCCGTAGCCGAAGCCCTACAATAAAGAATATGTTTAATTTGGTTTGAATATTTGCAAATTTTAAGCGATGTATATAGCTGTGCATATTGTTCAGATGCTTAGAATTATAGTTCACTATAAGTAAGTTGATATGTATTACCGTTCTCACGATAAAACAAGAATAAAAATCATACAAACAGATAACCATAGATTAGATTTGACTGATATAATAATTTAATTATGCCACTAACACCTGTTACGTCCCACGTCCTTCGAAACAAAATGATTGTATATTATTTCTTAATGAACTGTATCGATTTAATGATCGAAGCGTATCGAATAATCATCATTTATCATATTACGATTGTAATCGAGCCTTAGCAGTGTTATTAAAAGGTTCCGAAGGCCGGGTTTTACATTCATTAAGAAAAGTAATTGGAGCAATATTCTGTAGAAGGCATATAGACATCATTCTATTACAAAAAAGTTGCACGCTGTGACTATGAAACAACGACCAAACAATTGTCATTTTTACAATACAATATATATATTTTTAAATACGACTTCCGCAGAAGGCACAATCCCTGTGTCGCGGGGGACACATACAAGTCCCGGACATGAAGTACACTCAGACTTGGAACAACAATATGTGGATCACACAAAGGGGTGTCCCGTATGGGAATCGAACCCACGACCTCTTGCGTAGCAGTCGGACACACTCCCACCGCGCCACAGAGGCAGACACAAATGAATACAAAGCTACATGAAAAGTAGCCCATGTTAATCCAAATTCTAGAGACGAGCAGGTCGGGCACCTCATCGATTCCCATCCAAATCCTTGTTTGGCAAAAATATGATTGTCACCGTACCGCGCCCCTCATTTGAGACATTAGTTCTTAAGTTTCATTTGCCCAGTAATTACACCTGCTACAGTGCCCTTTAACCGAAACACATTGATGTGTTAACATTACTATTTAACGGAAGAATAACTGGCACTATTGTGGTACCCACCAAGACGGCCTATGGCTTAGGCCTACCACAGGTAAAGGTACTTCTATAATAGAAATGAATATTGTGATCTACAAGTTGTTGTTCCGTGTCTTGGGTACATAGTGGCTAATACTCTAGGGCGGAAGTAGTGTTTTAAATATACATAAAAAAACTTATGAAATATATATTCTTTAAATTATGTAGGTACTGTAATTATGCATATTAGTCACAAGTAATGCAAATGGTCGAAAGTTACTGGTATAACCTCGGTGTTTTGACTCAATTTTTCATATACAGAGCAAGCGTCTTAACTAAATTATAACGTTATGAATAGACTGAAACAATAGAAATGAGCTCAATTAGAAATGAGCTTTCGTGCGAATTTCTGTTCTCTGTAATAGCCCAAGTTTCCTGTAATTATTTTTTATTCCTTGTTTTTATCACAAAAGAAAACTCTATGCAGAATCTTCAGCTTTCTAGGCCTAAGAGTTTGGGGTGGGAGTTGATGATTAAATGAATGAGACAGGATTTTCAATTGTTGTAAATGAGTAGGTACCTATAAAAATAACCTACAAGTATAAGAAGGCATTCGCGAATAATTTGCAAAGTTTCACACGTCACATGAAAACGCACGAATTTGTAACTTTCTTATTTCCAAACATTATTTTTTTCACGTTTTTTAAATGATCAATAAGATCATTTCAAACACGTTAAAAAAATTAAGAAGTATATATGTACATACATATATTATCAACCCATATAATGTCTCACTGGTGGGCACGGGTCTCATCAGCAGAACCTACTTATTATAGATCCTGGGGGTAATTGCCATAATCGCCATGCTTGGCGAGCGGGTTGGCGATCGTAGTATGGCTTTAAAGTACACAGAGGACACTACTGCCCATACTCCACGGGAAGATATAGGGTAGTACCATTCTTAAACCGGTACCTCACGGCATTTTAATCTTAACTTCGCAAATTACTATGCGAATAACATTGCATTTGATAAGCTCACTCATAATGCGTGCAGAAATTCATACTTTATACAAATCGTTGAACACATATAGGGAATGAAGCAAGGGTATGATTTGACTTTGCTATACACGCGACCTTGCTCGCATAGAAAAGTCCCTCACAAAACAACATACCATAGGCTAAACAACCATAATTAACAATTACAAACAATCAATAGCATACCAATGACCAGCCGGCTATTTTTTTATTACAGTTCTTAACTAAATGTCCATAATTCTGATTGTAGTTATGACGTACATAACGAGGTCATATAACAGTATTTCTACCACTGAAAGGTTATAAAAAATCCAAGGAGAATGGTTCCGGGTTTTTTAGACACGAAAATGCCTTTTATCCGGTAAAGTTGAAGAGAAATAGATAAGTAAAGTGGCTAAAGGTAAATTTAAGGTATCAGCCGGAAAATGGATGAAATTTATAGGACCTTTTGAAAACCACCTTATTATTATATATATTTTACATAAAGGGAAAGTGTTTTGAATTGGCTTCTTTTTTGGGTAAAGATTTTTTATGTATTTTTTTTTAAAGTCTATTAAGAGAAATTCTGTAAAATCTTTTTTTAGGGTTCCGTAGCCAAAATGGCAAAAACGGAACCCTTACAGTTTCGTCATGTCCGTCTGTCTGTCTGTCTGTCTGTCCGTATGTCACAGGCATTTTACTCAAAGACTACTTAATGAAACTTGATGAAATTTGGTGAAAAGGTGTCCTGCTAAATAATAATAATAAATATTTTTAGGCGCGGCACTCCATACATGTGACAGAAGCTGATTTTTTTTAAGCAAACATCAACGTGTGGCACATCGTTCAAACGGTCTCTCAAAAACATTTTAAGGTTTTTAATAAACTTTTTTGATTGAGTGAATATTTTTGGGAACAACCGCTCCGAAAGTTGTATAAATCGTGTACCCCCAAGTAGTCAAGTCTCCCCTAAAAGTTAAGGGGGGCCTTAACTTTACAGATAAATGATAAGTGTTAAGAATCAGAAATATTAAGTCACACTTTAGAATAACTTTTTAAAGTAATAAGTTTCACTCTGGGAAAAGATAAAGATTTTCTTGACCTAGAAAAATAATACACATGAACTCATTTAATACCAATGTTACACAAATTCCTAGAGGCCTACTCTAATTCAATGAAAACGAAGTTCCGTTCTAAAATATGGTGGTGATATGTAGAGTCAGTAACATCAATTCAATTCACTCGTGTTTGAAAATCGTCCATGGGTTCGGACTTCTTGTGCTTATCCAAAAATAAGAATAGTCCATGTAAACACAAGAAATTTAAGAATACAAAAATTCATGAATTTCGTTCATGAGAAGGAGATTGTTCTATCGTTCCTAGCAAATTTCAAGCTACTACGCATAGCTATGTAATGCGGCCTAAGCATTCCATTGCTTACCTCAGTTAAATACCATACGGCTACAAATTCTATGAGATTGGACTACATAACATCAGTGACCGTTCCTTATGCAGTATACTCAAGGTAAAATATAATTATCCGCATTTACAACAGTTATTGCAATAATTTTTAGGGTTCTGTAGCTAAGAATAGGTGCTAAGGAAACCCTGTTGTTAAGCCTAGGTCTCTAGTATTTTTTGAATTGATATAGTTATTAGTAGTTAATACCTCGTTTTTATAAAAGTGACTATGAGCTTTTATTGTAGGTCTGCAAGGCAATAAAAGCTTATAGCTACTTTTTTTAAGAAATTAATAAAAAAATATGGTTGGCACAAATGTGGATACAGTCATATCAATTCTATCAGTATTTTGTATTTTAAGTTAAAAGTAAATTTACTAGAAAGCGATAATAGCCTCAAAGCGAAAGTGGTTGAGATCAAAGTGATAACTGACAACTGATCAAAAGTAAGTTGTAATATTATGTGGAGCTACGGAATCTTCAATGACCAAGTACTACTCACACCTGGCCAATTTTTCACACATATCGGCTACATTCTTGTAATCTGCATAACTTGACATATCAGAGCAATTATGGACGATTTAGTATAGATTCTAGATTATTATTTAATTAGACTTGTTGGCAGATTGACGTGATTATACAAGTTTGATTATTTCCGTAATAATATAGCTTACCGGTTCATTTATTTTGATACATCACCTCAGCATACTTAATATAAGAGTTTACAAATACAATAATTGCATTTTTGAAAGATAGAAAAATTTGAAGTCCAGACCCTGGAATCGAACCCGAGACTTCCGTAGCCAAACCGGGGCCAGAAGCAAACCACCTATCTGGACTATGTTACTAGACCTCAAATTTTTCTATCCCTCGATGCTCGCGAGTTTTGGGCCCTCGCATGCGCCATCTAGTCGGTAATTAAAGAACTATCACGGCTTTTGTTATTGCTTCGTTACAGAGAGCATTTTAACAAATCATGATGTTGCAGGCCGAATACTGAAGTAATTTGTGTAGGCATTTATTGCCAATTACTTTACAAATACAATAATTGCATTTTTGAAAGATAGAAAAATTTGAAGTTCGGACCCAGGAATCGAACCCGAGACTTCCGTAGCCAAACCGGGGCCAGAAGAAAAAAAAAATCTATCTTTCAAAAATGCAATTATTGTATTTGTAAAGTAATTGGCAAGAAATGCCTACAAAAATTACTTCAATAATATAAGCGTACCACAATCCATCAAATGCCTGTAAAGATTCGTGCATTAAACATGCTTCTGAGAGGCGGTTAGCTTTTATATGCTGTTTTATTCTCATAGACACCTGCGAACCCTTTAATGGAACGCACTGCTTGGAAAATCGCGTTTGTGTCACAAAATTTGCATATTTATTCATTTGCGAATGCAGTCCCATACTTGGGTCGGTTCACGTACCTTTTGTAAAAAAATAATGGGCCTATAAAATACTGTCATCTAAATTGTAAACTTACTTAATATTTGTGAAAACTTTTCTTGGCCTTCGTAATTACTAAATATTTTGTATTGTAAACATATTGCTAGTAGTAACATTTTTATATTTGTAAATAAATAATTCCACCAATTCACCTGCAAATAGAAAATAATTACGGCTCGCTTCGTTCACCTAATAGGTCTGTGTATACTCGTAGTTCAAACTTAATTATGATCTGTAAATATGGCAACGTCAAACAATCAAAAACTTTCATACATCTCACGGGACTGTTGTGTCATTGTCAATCGTCAACCAAATTGATATGTCAATCATGATTGACATTTCCGATCCATCTAAAGGACGTTGTTCGACCTCCATTAATCAAATTGACCCGTGAGAACGAAGCCTCGGGGTAAGTGTAACTCGGTAGGCTGTACCTATGTACGTACTTCTGCAATGACCACAGATGTATTTGTTGTTGATTTGACTGCCTCTGTGGCGCGGTGGGAGTGTATCCGACTGCTACGCAAGAGGTCGTGGGTTCGATCCCCACCCAGGATAAAACTTTGTGTGATGAGCACAATGGTTTATTCTGTGTCTGGGTGTTATTTATCTATAATATGTATGTATTTAGAAATATATAAGTATGTTTATTAGTTGTCTGGTTTCCATAGTACAAGCTCTGCTTAGTTTGGGATCAGATAGCGTTGTGTGAGTTGTCCCAATATAAAAAATGTATATAGATATAGATAAGCAACTAACCTTATCTACGAGCTTGGTACGTAATGTTCAACAGCTGGAATCAATCACTAAGTAGGCTGTACCTAAGTACGTACTTCTGCAATAACCGCAGATGTATATAGATATAGATAGGCAATATTATCTACGAGCTTGGTAGGTACAGGTACGTAATGTTCAACTGCTGGAATCAACCACTAGCCTTCGTGTACTGGTTGTCAAACTATAATGTCATGAACGATACGCATTGGTGGGCAATACGAAGTGAATCATGTCATTTTAAAACCGACTGTACCTTCTAGAAAATTGGCGGTATTCTTCCGAACGTACCTATATGTTTTTGTATGTCCATTACTGTAAAATGCTATGTAGCCCAAAAGGCTTGAAGCGTATCATATTGTCGTTGGATTTGTCTCAATTGTTGCAGTTACATATTCTTGAGCAGTCAGTTTTTTTATAATAATTTCTTGTTTGACTACCTACTTTGTGGTTGTCTTTGTTTGTTGACTTTGTATCATTAGCTAAATGGCTTTGTGTTTTTTCCAATAATTTTACATTTCGAGACAACAACCGTCATCTGATTAATGTAGAGCACACCGGGACGATGCTACGTTCGACAAACCCAAGATGCGCTTCCGAATACTTATTTGTTTCTTCTTTAATTAGATTCAGATCCAAGAGTAGCAGTAGTCTATAATTTATTTTATTCCGGGCACAGTTATCTACTACATCTATCTATATCTGTGGTAGTAACCCATTGGTATCTAAATACCTCTTAATATCAGCGCAGGCGCCCGAGTCTCGCAATACATCCGGTCGTTTGCGTCCTTCATTCATAGAACTTTTACTATTTCTATGAGCTTGTGAATTAAAATTTACTATCAAATTTATTCTATTCAAGAATTTGGTCAACTGAATAATATTTCGTTTTACTATAAGTTGTGAGCTAAGATTATGAGCAGTGGGGGTGGCCTAATGGAAACGGCTCCGGCTTACAGGTTTAATGTCGCTTGTTCAAAACTCGAGTAGACGAATGTGCACTTTTTGTGATTTGTTTCATCGCCATTCCCCAAAATCTTTCCCGATTTTGAGTAAAGCATAATTAGTTAATAGGCTCGCGTGATTCCCTCAATCGGTGAGGTGATGTTTTTCCTAGCAATGGGAACGTTATAAAGTTGATAAACACGACGCTAAAACAGTTACAGATTTGTCGTTTTAAATCGCTTCATAAGAGATGTCAAACGAGCGTATATATGTGACGTGACTATGTCACACTTAGGTGACAACCTACAACCTATAATGAATAAGGTGTATTTCTGTTTGCAAAGGATTCCAACGATTTAAGATTGCAAACAATTGCCGTCAGTCTTTGGTGTTCATTCACAACAATATTCATTTCTTAAAAAAATATAATAACCAATGAGATATGTAGATATATCATAGACTTTTATTATAAGAGGGTACTTTAAGAGATCCACTTGCAATAAACACTCTTCTTCTTAGTCGTACACTCCTGGCAGAACGGTCGTGATGTTCAATGTATGATCGTCTGGTGGGTTGCAAGTGACTTTTGCAATAAACACTCCCAGCATAAACAAATCAGGACAAAAACGATCGAACGTCACAAAATGTGTCGCAGAATTGCCAGTGTCGCATGTCGCAACAGTAAGGCATTTAAACGCGCAGTTTCCTGAGGCACAGGGTTCCGGTTGCGACACGCCATTGCGTACGGTGTTGGCGATTAGTCGCACGCGCCGCGCTAATCAGAAGTTGTGATGACATATGAATACGATCGTCGGTTGCAGATCAGTTTTTTGCTATAGATGTTGCGTGGATGACCTTTTGGTGTACAGCTTGTAGAAATGATGGAGTTTTTAGGACGGTAATTTATAAGTTAGGCCTCATTTAAGGAGACGCGGGGCGTCGCGCGTGGCGTTGGGCGGTGCGGCCCGCACTGAATTCCTACTTATGGCGTTGTATGAGTGCGTTCACGGAGAAGCGATTTTACACGCGTTTGTTTGAAATGGAGCATGTTTTGCGGCCGAGCCCGCGGCGGCACACGCAGTGGCAATTCTCGATGACCCGATGCCCTCGTCGAAACCTTCTGCCAGTCTTATTTGGAATATGCATAGACTAGACTTGACTTCTTTTTTGAAAATTAAGAAAATTATACGTTTAAAAGTGAATTATTAAATACCATAATAAAATAATATTTTATGTTAAAAAGTGAATTATTTAGTTTTCGCCCCGCCGCCGCGTGCTTTGCTACACTGCTGCTGCTTGAGGATTCGCCGCGGTCGCAGCGGCGGGCACCGCCACACTTCCCGCCACGCATCTCTATGAACAACGTCATATATTGTCATATGTTTGTGTTTGCGATGATAAGTGCCGCTTCACGCGCTGCTTCTTCGTGAACAGAAAAAACGACCAACGCGACGCGAGACCCCATGACACACGAGACGCGCAAACGCCCCGCGTCTCTGTAAACAAGGCATTAATGTGTGTCACATTAAAATAACCAACAAATGAGATAAGTAATGACTGTTGTCATAACGGAAGGGATTTTAATCAAAGCACCGCTAAGAATAATCATTTTCTTCAACTTGTTCGAATTTTGCTCTCAGTGACTAATTTCAACAAGATATATTTCACTTAATGTGCAAGTGCTTAAAACAAATAAGTTGCACGTCGTATCTGTGATGTTTTATCTGTGACACGTCGATTTACACAGGTTTCCATCTGATTAGACTATGAAAATAAGGATACTCTCATAGTGTAATATGATAGAAACAACCGAAGATTAGGCGCTGGACAGTTTATAAGGTACTTGACGAGATACCTATAAGGAGTGTGGCAATATAATCACACATTTAAACCACCCCCTTTCTCTTAGATCCCCTATATGCATATCGTCGAGTCATTTTTATACTGTCTAGTAGACGCTATCATTCACCGGATCAGAAAAGTGAGGAGACTTTAGCGTGTTTGGTTTCTTCATAGATGAATCAAAAACATACAACGATTTCACGACATCATAAAATACATCTTTAAATTCCATCCTCTTACAGTTAAACCAATGTACGAGTAATTAAATATTAATGTTACCTATTGTATCTACTATAGCTTTATCTTTGATTAATAAAATAATAATTTCTTATTAAGAAACACTCTGAGTGTTGTCAATAGGTTAAGGCCTGTTAAGTATTACAATATTTTTAGAGACAGTGACAATTACTTGCTAGTTTGTAGTAAATATGCCTGTCCAAACATCTAGAAAATGAACAGTAACATAGATGGTATTTAAAATATTATATATTCAGAGTAAATGCATCAGTAGGAGTCCAAACCAGTTCTAAACCGTGGAACTACCAAACCAATAGTACTACTCATAGTAATAAAAAAGAGTAGTGTGCCAGAAATTATGGTGTGGAGGGCAAGGTGTTAAGTCCCTCCAGTACAAAGGGAGGATCCTCCGACCAGGCAAGGTGATCATGCCTGGCGGGCCGTGGCTCAACGAATAACGTTGGGAACTTTTATGTATAGTTAGCATCTGTAAAAACTTCTATATCGCCACTCAGGATTTGACGCGATCCGTCAAGTTAATTTATATTATATATGGGTACCGCCACATTGGTATCGACTTCCACACAAACTAGTTGATTGGTTGTATTTTGTAAAGAATTGTAGTTATTTTGATAAAGTTCTCTGTGACATAGGACTTCTACCCCGGAAATTGCCGGCTATTTTGAACATTACACCCAGGACTTGTACGAAGATTCTTCGTACAAGTCCTGGGTGTAATGTACAAAATTGCCGACAATTTTTGCCGGCAACTTTCGGCGTACTGACTGGCGTTTTAGGGAGTTCCCTAAAACGCCAGTCAGTACGCCGAAAGTGAAAAACCGTTTTAACTTCGTTCCTTACAATCCAGTGCTCATTAATATCATTTTTTACATAAACAAATGGATTTTTTTTAAATAATTAATCATAACAAAACATTGATAGTCAGGCACGCAGTAACGAGTGCGGCGTAATATGTGTCGTGGAGAGAGGCGATCGCGCGCCCTTCAACTGGGTCCGGCTGCCAGTTCCGGTACTTGCAGTTATACCGACCTATGAAACAATGGATGTGGTTAATAAATATGTACTGTAGAAGTGTTTTATTAGGTAAATACTTTAGCTACAAAGACGAGAAACATTTTGCTGCCAATTTCTTTTTTATTTAGGCTTGCGGTATGCATTAGGTAATATCACCAGAATGCTGATGTTCACGACTGGTTCATATCAACCCATATGAAGCCCTACTGCTGGGCGTGAATCTTCCCACTAGAAACTACTTATTATAGATCCTGGGGGTAATTGCATAATCGCCACGCTTGGCGATGAGGTTGGCAATCGCAGTAAGGCTTTAAAGTACGCAGAGGATGCTTCTGGCACAGCTGCTAGTACGTTCATATTCGATATAAAAGTGGTGTAAAAGTTTGGATGGATGAATATTTGTTACTTAGGCTACAACTACTTTCCAGCCCGTTTTTTTTTTAATATAAGTCTTAGATAATTTAAATAATTGATTCAGTGTATACACCTCGATCCACAATACAGCCCATTGTCAACTGAAATCCTTTTACAAAATGTTGCTTTTTCCGATGCAGGACTGTTAATTGTTGAAGAGCTCAGATGATAATTCACCATCAGCTCTATTACGTGGTGTAATAGTAGTGTGAAAAACATAAAGTGCTACGCAATACTATATTAAAGTACCTTACTGTGAAATATTGAATAGTTCCGTTGGTCATCTGTAGTCTTCATCATCAGGTTCTCTTCACCAATTGGTACTTTTTGATAGTAAATGCACGAACCCTATATGGAATATATCTAAATAACTTTATGTGTGCCTTTAATATTTGAAGAGTTCCCTTGATTTCTCCAGGATCCCAATACAAGATGCGGAGCTGATAACAATGGGACCAACTTAGAAGGTAAGGGTAAAACAACAAAAAGGGTATAATTTAATCTAAGCTCTTATAATCTCAAAAATAATTTTTCAAATCGGTCAAGTCATCTTTGTTTAATCGGGTAACAAACACCAAAAAAACATTCAATCTCCTCCTTTTTTGAATACGGTTGAAAATTAATCGTAAACATTAATTAATCATTTATTGGATGCGCTTGATGATTCTCAATTACAAACACAGTAAATTGCGTATAAAATTGCATAATATTATGGAACAAAACAAAACAAAAAATCTAATATTACCAGTATTACCACATCCAATTCTATTGTACGCGTGCTCAGTATGACACATTGCTACAACACGAAATAATTAAGACTCGGTTCACATATAGATCACGAGATACACTCAACAACTCGGTACACGACACACAGATACTATTAATCACGACCAGGATAAGACAGGATTACAGGAAGTGATGTAAATTAGCTCTCAGTTTGATGTATGACTGTCCTGTATATAAATGCAATGATTGCCGACGGTATATACGTGTCCTACGCCCGTGTATGGCGTGACAACTTAGGTTGCAAAGCACTTGTGATACGACGGGATTCTACCTTACATGTAATGCAAAGTTCGCAAACAATAGGTAAAGCCGGAGAAAAGAACCTGTCAATAAAACTAGCGGCCACTTTTTTCAAATTGCCAATTTTACAATGTTTGAATGTTTATAAACTTGATCATAATATCTCATCAAATCCATTTACCTATTATTTTTTATCTCACTTACGTCTTTCCATTTATCTATTATAATATAGCCAAATCGACCTGTCGCATACTACAGGGTCCTTATTCATGATCTTTTTTCCGTATCTTTGGCAAGTCCGCGCTTAAAAATGCATCACCACGCCTGCGCGGCGGATATTTTGATGAATTTCTAAGCACACCTCTCCATTCACCATTATGACTAGAGTTTGACAGTTCCACATGGGCTTGTTGTGGATGTGAAATCAAAATCGTGAATAAGGATCCAGGTACCTAATGTTATTTAAAATCAAATATGGAGGTACTGGGAAATGACAAAAGCTATTTTTATTACGACAACCAATATCCATACAGGCGAAAGATAGTTGACAAGAATCATTGTTAATTGTATATTTAGAGATACAGACTTTTATTATTTACCTTTCGATGGCATGAGATTTCGACCAGGTTGCACCGGCCGTGATCACAAGTGTTCTTTGCAACGCAAAATATAAAATACAAGTCTTAATATTGAACATATTTACTCTAGTATAATATGAATGCAATCAAGTATTATTATTATAAATTAGTTATAACGTCCTCGCATGGTAAATTAAGCGGATATTCATAAACTTTGATGTATAGATAGGTATTCACATCCGCTGTAATCTGATAGATACCTACTGGCCTGAATCGAGTCCACACATTTATGTTACCTACATAAATATACTACGCAATATGTATGTACCTATTTTAGATCTTACACGTTCACGTTACATTAATTCTTAATACCTAAGCATTAAGTAATATTAGATATTTTTGAACAAACTACAAATCTTGCAATGTACTTATTGTACATTATTGATCGCATATTGTGACATATTGCCCATATATTGTGTATGGGCAATCAAAATCTTTTAAAGGTGATTACATGAAAGGTGGGAATTCAATGCCTTAAACACTAGGCTAAACGCTTCAATTAAAATTATAAAATCAAAGCATTTATTATTTATTTGCTAATAACATTAATCTGTTAAAACTTTAAGTCGGGTTCGTACCTTTAAATCATTCACGCTATTAGGTCCCGAAATATATCTAATTTTCGGGACTTAGTCGTGTCTTTTAAAGTAATATTCTCATATTCCATGTATCATACAAAGCTCAATAATGTGAGCCTAGCCTATAGCCTTCCTCGATAAATGGGCTATCCAACAGTGAAAGAATTTTTGAATTAGAACCAGTGGTTCCTGAGATTACCGCGTTCAGAAACTCTTCAGCTTTATAATATTAGTATAGAAATATAAAAAAAAGTTGCTGTGCCGTATCCTTGTTTACCACCCACTCATTCACAAAAGCGCAGTGATTAAGTCCTATCACATTTTTAATACATGCACAATGTAGGTACATGACGTGACTTTGCAGTCGCTTTTGTCCCTAACAATGCACGTAGGTAAATGAAAAGCGCATTAAAACATAAATGTCAATGACCTTAGTTATAGGGCTGTATATGTCAACATTCAAGGCTGACACGCCCGCAAATGTCATTATGTGAGCTTTGACAGAATTCGCTAAAGGATTAAAGGGACTTGTTGATATTGACTTTTGCGTACATTGTAGTAACCTTTAAATATATATTTCAAGATGAATACTCCTGCATCTAAAATTAAAGCAGAAGTTCACCAGCACTGGTTCGGTTTTTGACGGGTTTTGTTTAATAATCCGCAAATGTCAAACGTCAAAGATTTTAAATAGTGGCATGGTTTTTTTCATAGCCTCACTGCTGCACTCAGAGTCGTTTAATACTTGGTTAAATTATAGTACCCAGATGATCGAGCTTTGCCCGGTATTTTTTTTAAACTATGTTTTATGAAAATGAAACCTGGTTAGATCAATTTATCAACTACAAAACCCCCTGCATACAAAATTTCAATTCATTACAATGTCATATATCATGCCTACAAGAATTGTTCGTTTAAAGGTTTTAGATAATATTCTGAGACAACTCACTCAACGCCATCTGATCCCAAACTAGGCAGAGCATGTACTATGGTAACCAGACAACTGACAAACATACTTAAATAATTTCTAAATACATACTTATTACTGATATAACACAGAATAAACCATCATGCTCATCACACAAAGTTTTATGGGTTATATATGGGTGGGGGTCGAACCCACGACCTCTGGCTTAGCAGGCAGGGCCACTAGCACCTGACCAACAGATCAGTCAAATTATTATTTAAATTAGATTTTGTTTAAAGATTATTACTTAAAATTGATTTTGTTTGTCAAAATCCTACTAAGAATAATTTAAAAAGCATTAAACTACTCTGAGTGCGGTAGTTAGGTAATTAAGGAACGCTCCCTCGAGACAATATAAAGTTTTATTTAATTTTTGCAAAAAAAATATTTCGCATAATATTTTTTACGGACACTATTCTATCAATAACGCAATGTATTTTCTAGACCAGTAAATGTATTTCTTGTCAGAACATCATCGAAACAGATCGACAATCCAGTTAACCTGAAAACGTCATAATAACTTACGATGTAGGTAGCTAACAGCCACCGTGACGAGTTATGCCGACAATAATTTACAAAAATAATACTTTAAATGTCTAGGCAATCTACAAAATAATTGTGGCGTAAAAATACTAGTAAATTATATCATAATTAATAGCTTAGCTATCCTTAAAAACATAGTTACGTCATTCATATTTGATGTTGATTAATGGTAATTTAAAGCGCTATTCGCGCTTCTATAAATTATTATTTGGCTTATTAATCATATTTAAGCCGTTTTAAACCAGACGCAAATGCTATCGATGGATAAAACCTGACAAACGTTGAGTTATAATTTATTCTTTATCAGTTTTATAAAGGTTTCCGCTACTGGCATATAGGTTGCCTCTCTGAAAGAGGGTACCCGTATTTTACCACTTAGGTTCAGTAAGGATGGGTAAATATAACGTCTTCTATGCACTGATGCATGCATTTTAAACCCGTGACTACAGCTAAGTCGAGGACGTAAGCAACAAGTCACCAGAGCTCTACATACGTTGCTTTTTTTACAGGCTGGGCAGGGGCTTTGGTATGTTTGATCCGTTTTTAAGAAACCATGTTTGTATCTCCGGCCATTTCGTATTATTGCGTGCGCGTTGAAGCAGCAGATGTCTTTTAAAATAAATTTAAATAGGTTCATTTATTTTTCATGACTATACGAAACACATAAACTATGCAGAGAAATTCAAATGAAACATTTAAAATATTGCAAATCTTTAAATTATTGACAGGTTTTATCAATAATTTGTGTGATTTGAAACACTTGAGAAATTATGTGCGTCAGCGTTTTGTATATACTGTATAATATTGATAAAAGACTGGTGTCTCTTATCATGTTGATGTTTTTGGATGATTCAATATGGTTTTTAAATCATTTAAGAATATGAATTAATTTATTGCATATTAATACGTGCATTTATATCGCGATTGCAGAGCAAGCTAAGCGTTAATAAAGCTAGACGAAGATTATTGACGGGCACATATAAAAAGTAAAACTTTTTTTTTGTTTTGGAATACAAACGGCTTATATGTTTTACGTTAGAAAAAATACATTGTTTAAGACATAAGCCTAAATACAGTTTTCACTTATAGGTACAATAATAAAAACAGCATAATATTTAGAAAATTTTCCTATGTGAAGTTTAAAAATAAAGAGAATCAATACTCCTTTTAGTTAGTAGAACCACGGGCAAAAAAAGTTGCCCATAGTCCTATCGATAGGACTACAGGTAATTTGATTTACCTTTGGTTCGATTGATAGAACCACGGGTAAAAAAAATTGCCCATGGTTCGACCAGTAGAACTACGCAGTAGGACCACGGGCAACAAGGGAAATTTTAGGTAACATAATAGATTAAAGTTAACAATATCTAATAATAAAGTAAAATAAAACTAAACCGATGTAACATGAAAAACCATCAAAGTCACAAATAAAATTAGGTTATAAACTAAAAAGAACTTATCAAGTAATATCATGAGCTAAAAAAGTCATTCGCAATATGGGTACGAAACTTATGAGCCGTACTGCAAAATATGTCCAATTGGTTGTTTCTAGTGAATTCATTAGCTTTTTTAAAAAGCTAATTAATTATGTAATGACCACGTATCACCAGTTGCGATCACACATGCATACACAGTAAGCATTTTGATTTCCGAATGCCTATAATATTTCACAAGTGGATTCCTAAATCGTAAAATAGTCTAAACACAACCGCAATATTTTTGAAAAACCTACCCAACAATACCTCAAACGATGGGATAGACGATAAAATTACATCTCCACTTTACATGTAGGGGAAGTACTCCAAAAATTTTTTTTTTTAGTTTTTTTTTTACCATTCTATCCATTCAAAATTACAGCTTTCTAGAACATTAAGCGTCACTGAGCTAACCTGCGAAAAGACATACGTACAGACCGACAGACCAATTACTACAAAACCCTTAAAATGAGATAATGTGTCAAAAAATCTATAAGAAATATGCTGAATGTGTTACTTTTTATGACATGAATTTAGGTTACTATTAATCACAACCAATATAATTCCTACAAGCTATACCTTGCTATATAGTATAGCTTTCTGTGTAGTTCTCGAGTAACTCACAAACTTGGTTACGCAGTTAACGGTACAGTTACTTGTTGTTACGCAAACAGAGGACACTACACAGTCAGTTTTCGTGCATATATGGCGATTATAAGACAAATTGTTATGCGACCAAGAGATCACTATGTCACTTAAGATGGTGAAATTGGCCATCTGGTGTCATTTTGTAAGATCTGCTAAGTTTAAGTGTATTTTGAGAGAGGTGGAGTACTTTGTTTCGGTCAAATTGAGCTGCCCGTCTATGGAAGTACTACCATCTTACAGAGATGACACTGTGCAATTCGGATCTGTATTTCTGCGATAAACAAAGCTCATGTTTGCATCATCTTTTCAATGCGAGACGGTAAATTTTATTACCTACCTTAACACGATAATATTGAAGTGGTTTTAATATCGAAATAAGTATAAATGATTACCTTATCAACAATTCTTAATAAATCTCAAAATGTATGCCACTATCAATATAGTGGACTGTCTTAAGTTAATTCACGTTCGTTTTTTGTTGTCTGATTTATAGTAAGTGTGTATATTTCCATAATTTTTAAATTAGTTTCTTAATTTTTATATTTTTTTTTTTTTAAAGACGATTTCCGCAGTAGTATACATGCCCTGTGTCGCAGGGGACTTTACAAACATACAAGTCACGGATACAAAGTATACCCAGTCTCGGAACAACAATTTGTGGATCAAACAAAGTGGTGTCCCGTGTGGGAATCGAACCCACGACCTCTTGCGTAGCAGTCGGATACACTCCCACCGTGCCACAGAGGCAGTCAAGGCGGTCTGATACACTTTGTAGATTACCTCAATCAACAAAAACGAAGGTCTACTCATACATATTAAGTAACACTATATAAAAAAGATCATGATACCGCAACTACTACTCATCTTCGTTGACTGATGACCAAACTATGCCATAAAATAGTTATTATGATACATACACTACTAATATTACGTATGCATGTTATAAATCATATACGAAACCTTGAACCAGCTGCGATTTGTAATGAAAAGTTAACAAACTGATTTCTATACATATTTCAATGTTTGATGAGAATGTTTGTAAGTACTTGACATAATTATAGATACCTAATTAAAATTAGCTAAATATTTGTTGAACTCTTCGATTTAAGATGTTTAATAAACATGGCTATGGTCCCAATTAATCAAGCTTTTATTCAAGAAATGGTGTTTAAATCGGGCTATCCGTTTAGAAGCTACGATGTCACACAAAGAGCCTTCTAATTAGTTATACATCCTTTTTTTCTTCATTGGATTTTTATGAATTTCAGTCTCGTATCGGACATTTCCCCCACGTACGTTAAGGTACATTTTTGGCGGTGTAGAAATGAAATTACTTTTTATTTGTATTTTATATATTCGGCGTATTCATTTGACACGTTTTAGGGTGTTTCTCTAACACAACATACACCACATGTGCTTGACCCAACTCCTTTGAAATACTGTAAAATTGCACTAATTATCCTGCGAGCCGGGATCAAGTCTATCTGTCAAACTTTACGTTTCCATCAAACAATAGTTAAAACGTTTAAACAAATTTCTAACTTCCAACATAATCAATTGAATTTTTCATGAAACACATCAAACACCTAGGTTGTTTGACAAACACTTCAAACAAAGCGGTAGATTATCAAATTATTTGACATACACGTAAAAATTGACATTCAATTTGATGGTTAACGGGTGTTTTAGCCTTAACATGTTGGTAATCGCCGATTATTTATGCATCCGCCGCATCCCTTACTCCCTTTAGACACACGTATCTACACATAGCCTTGGGCAGTTATGAACACACATATTTAGATATCTCTTCTTTATGTCTGTATATGTTCGTTTTTAATTCAATGTCGTAATGCGTATCACCGCATACATCTTGTAATACATTTTAAATGTGGGTCATATAATTTCGCCGACCTTCATTCGGACTATTTCGTCTTTTTAATTTGAATCATTACCAAACAGTTAATGCTCTTCGTTTTACGCATGTTTTTATTGTGAAATGAATATGTCGATATCGTATGAGCTTTTCCGTGTGCACATGAATTGAGCTTTGGCATGGATGGTTGAAGTTAGGCAATATTACCCTGGCTGGATGGGCTCCCTATGATGCTTTACAGAGAGTGTTCAACCATGGCGTCAGGAATGCGTCTTTTTGCATTACATCTTTTTTATTATTTTTAAACTTTTTTTACAAGTGTAGTGTGTAGAAGTACCGATAGTACAAATTATCAAAATTTTCAAGACCAGGCGAGGGTAGTTAAAAAACCCCTCGCCTCACGGAGACATCGTTAAACTGCCATCAGTCGACCCGTGACCACGATCGGTGCAATTCGATTGAAACGTCGGGAAAATATAAGGTTCGTACCTTTAAATAATTCACGCGATTAAGTCACAAAATGTATCTGACACAGCCTTTTTGTTTGCCTTGAGCCTAAGGGTACTGACTGGTACCTGTGTATACAATATCTGGATAGAAATTGGAATGTAATGCTCGAGAGCAGCCTTACTATTGTGACTCCTCTTCTTCTATAAAGGATTTTCTTAAGGTTTGATCTGACCACGAAGTTGACTATGTGCTTTGGTGGAAAGGATTTTCTATCATCTGATCTGGTTAAGTGTCCTCTAAGGTGCTGGCTTCTATGTGCGTGTCCCCTCAAGGTGTGTAAGTGTTTCATTATGCTTGTGGCAGAACCTGCAAAATTGGTGTTGTAAGTATTAATAATTCGTATCTTGTGTATGTATTTGTTGAGTCCGCATTATCCAGTTGGGGTTCTGTTTAGAAGTCTAAACGAACCTGTTTTATGCATTATATTATCTTCTGCGTAGTTTGCTAGACTCTTTTAATCTGGTAGCGTGTGTTAGGCTTTTATCTAAACACTAGCTGTCCCGCGCAACTTCGTTTGCGTAAATTTTCCCCGTTTTTGCAACATTTCTCGTTGCTGTTCCGCTCCTATTGGTCGTAGCGTGATGTTATATAACCTATAAACCTTCCTCGATAAATGGACTATCTAACAGTAAAATAGTTATTCAATTGGGATCAGCAGTTTCTGAGATTACCGCGTTCAAGCAAACAAACTATTCAGCTTTATAATATTAGCAAAGATATAGTGCGTTCTAACAAGATGTTACGACGCGATTGCAATTACATAAGCAGTTTTCCGACAGATACGTTACGCAATGTTTTATTTTTTACATTTTCCAGTTGTTAAGTAGGTACGTAGGGAAGACGATTGCGGTTTGTGTGGCGTAAGAAGCTTAGAGTATCGCCTACAATTGTCTAAACTTTAATGACTTTACTCGTTCGTCTTTATCATAGGGTGATGCTATATAGCCTATAGCCTTCCTCGATAAATGGGCTACCCAACAGGAAAAGAATTTTTCAATTCGGCCCAGTTGTTCCTGAGATTACCGCGTTCAAACAAACAAACTCTTCAGCCTTATAATATTAGTATAGATAGTATAGATTAACGGAGAAAAGGCGAAAAACCGGGGCAAGCTACTAGCTCAATAAATACATACATACATAAATAATGTTTAAAATATGTATTTACAACATATAATTAAACAGTTTCAAGTACTAAATACATAATGATGATAATAGATTTAACTAGAACAGCCTAGAGGCATAGGTAATTGCTCTTACGTAAATAAATTGTAAGGTAGTTATAAATTTCGCCAATCGTGTCCTACGTAACATCATTTTATTATAACATACATTAATTTTGAGATCCAAAAACCAGATTTTGATTTCGCTATAAGAAATTATATCTTTGTACATAATTATGTATGTATAATTTTGTTACTAAAACGCTTCTCAAAAAGTTATTGCGTGATTAGTTATAGGCTGGGGTCGTAAATTTTACAGTAAGTAAATCTAATAAAATATGTTTGGTTCAAGAAATAATTTTGTATTAATTGCTGTCAATCACCTTGGGTGTTAACTACAACCCCTTCACGAGTCACCCTTTTAAACGGTTTTCATTCTGAATACATTTTTAAGACAGCTGTTATCAGTGTCACATTTAGACAATACTAGCTGTGCCCCGCAATGTGTTACCCGCGGTTTATTAGCCTATGTGTTAATCCAGGGTGTCAGCTAACTCCATACCAAATTTTATTAAAATCGCTCCAGCCGTTTAGACGTGAAGAAGTAACAAACATACACACTCACATACTCACAAACTTTCGCCTTTATAATATTAGTGTGATTTAAAGTCGTGACAAGTGTTTGGGATGACTGTAGGGCCTATGGCTTGCTATGCTTGTGAACTGGAAGGTCGAAGGACATAGGGTACTACAACAGTGTCAGTTATCCTTTCGTGAAATAGTAATATTAACGCAACACTGTGTTTCAGTTGAATGAGACTGTAGCAAGTGTATTACTGGTCAAATGAGATTTATGAACTAATGTCTCAAATGAGAAGCGCGGTGCCGTGATATTCAGATTTTTGTCAAACCAGGATTTACCATCAGGCACACGACCTCCTCGTTTCTTTATTTAGTAGTATAGAAAAAAACTGGAATTTTACCCAAAGGGTTCCTTTGTGTCATCATAGTCTAGGGATTCCCGGAAATTAGAACTCTAAGCGAACTTGAACACGAATGATGTAGAGATTACAAAGCTGTGGGATCCTAATCGCCGCCGAACAAAACTAACATATCTGTGGTATCGTAAGGCTATTCATAAACAGCAGGTTCAATTGAACCTTTCAATTTAGTTTTTATCTGACTTGTGAAAGGTTTTTCTAAATGGATTTTTAGCTGGTCTGTTAGTATAGTAGCTATTACCCTGACTGCTAATCCAGAGGTATGGGTTCGCTTTCGCAAAAATCTTTGTGTGATGAGCACGAGTCTTACACGATCTGTTGTCTGAGTGTAATTTATCTATGTATTTAGAAATACATATAACTATGTTTATCAATTGTCTTATTACCATAGTTTGTTATTACATTTTTATCTAATTGTATTTCAATATTGTACTTATAAATATATATAATCTATAATATATATAACTAGCTGAACCCGGCCATGCTTCGTTGTGGGCTTTTTTATAAAAGACTACACGTATCCGTAAACTTTCATGGGTTCATGCACAACACTTTGCTGAAGATCATCACATCTTCAAATATATAGTTTACAATTCTATAAAGGACATACAGACAAACATTGATTTTTATATACATAGATTATAAATTAATCAATGATTAAAACCGACGAACTGACTATGGAAAGAAGAATTTACTACATGAAGGTGCACAACTGTATAACAAACTATTGCAAACTCAAATTGATTTTATAGAACACATAATGATTTTTTTTTGTAAATCTTAATATAAGTGAACTGTATCTGTTATTTTTGAGAATAAATAATCTTTAACCCAAACCGTGGTTAATTAAATACTTATGTCATAAGTACTTTCATGCGTATATGATGCCCTCTGGCTAAACACGTCACAATTTTAACTGTTTCCTGTATTTTCTCTATCGGTTTATATACAAACTGGTTTGCGTTATAGATACGCTTGATTAGAATGCTGTACAGCATATCTAAGTTCATAGGTTACATAAATTAGTGACTTCAAAATATCCAATAGACTTTTTATAAACTATAAAATAGCAAAAGACATACTTATTTACAGAGTGAATTAAACAATCAATTAATTAATAAAAAGCTAATTACGTTCAGAATGTTTAGTAATGGAAGCAGTAACGAAAGCAATTAAAATACTACATATAAAGAACTGGTGATTTTAATAAGTAAATTACATATTTTAGGATAGTTTAAGGATACAATGACTGCCTCGGTAGCACGGTGGGAGTGTGTTTGACTGCTACACAAGAGGTCGTGGCTTAGATTCCCACACAGGACACCGCTTTGTGTGATCCACAAATTGTTGTGGATGTACTTTTTGTCCGTGACTTGTATTTTTGTAAAGTTCCCCGCGATACAGGGCTTGTTACGGGAGTCGTCTTTTTTTAAAACAAAAACAAAAACAATGTCTAACAGAAAGGTGATCAAATTTCCGTAGCGGATGGTGTACGAATATGTCTTAAGCCTATCCTATCCTATCCTATGGTGCAAAATCCGATTGCATTATCATGGCACAGATGTTTTAATTGGATATCTTTAAATTTGGTAACTTTTTAGAGAATAAATAAACACAGAAAAAGCAGAACTTGATTATCGCGAAGTTTTAGGATTCCTGTGTTTTAAAATTTTACGAAGAAAGACAGGAATATGAACAAAATAAATTTGAGAATTCTATTACATTCATATCGCACACATAGGTCTAGTTCAAGCATTTTGACAAAAAGTTAAACCGGAGAAACTGCTCGTAAAATTTTCTTTGTCAAATTAAGAATTTCTGTAAAGATAACAGAATCCTGTAAAACATAAGACTACACATTAGAAGCACACAGTAAATTTATAACTTTGTAAGAAATAGGCTAATCAATTGCACTATTTTTTTATTCTAATCCAGTCTGTTAGCGAAACAACATTTTTCTTGAGAGAAATGCGTTAAGTTTTTGCATTTGCAGTATTTAAATGTGTTTACATTACAGCTTGTATATTCTAAGAACACTGATTTGCTAAAAACTTCGTAACTGCTCTAGTATTTTTACTATTGCCTGTTTGCAAAAGGTGTCTATCGGTTTTTTTGACGTGATAACGTCTTATAAATCGACGACCGGCTGCACGCACGTAAAAGTGTCACGTTAATGATTAGTTTTGATTGATTGCTAAGCAACAGCGAATTCCGATTGTAGCGACATGACATGCGATACAGTTGGAACTTACGTTAATAATGGCCATGGCGATATGTCATCAATGTTTTCTTAAGACGATAATCTTACATGATAAAGTCATGTAAAATTATCGTCCGTAAACCGACTTTACAGACAACCATTTTTTTTATATTTTTTCTACTAATTCTTGAGACTTCGTGTCCGACATCGTGTATAGTTTGCTTATTATCAGTACATTTTTTATTTCTACATCACCTTAGGGTAGACTGGGCAGAGGAAGCTTTTAGCATAAGTCCGCCTCTGTCCAACTTTGTGCATAAAGTTTAAATAAATAGATTCAACAACACACGACAAGTCAATAAATTATTTTCACACAATAAATTTAATTTAATTTATTAAAAATATTTAATATTTTTGAGTGTATCCGTCTGCTACGCAAGAGGTCGGGGGTTCGATCCCAACCCAGGATAAAACTTTGTGTGATGAATACGATTGTATATTCTGTGTCTGGGTGTAATTTATGTATGTATTTAGAAATATTTATAAGTATGTTTATCAGTTGTCTGGTTTCCATAGTACAAGCTCTGCTTAGTTTGGGATCATATGACGTTGTGAGTTTTCCCAAGCTATTATAGGTATTATTATTACTCCACATCCTATTGACATAAAATAACGTAATAAGAAGTAAACACGTTTAATATTCGACTATTACGGGGTCAAATCTATGGTCAATGGATCTGTTGATGGATTATGGCGGCAAGTAGGTACCTATTAAAGTTCAAGATTGAGTAATGATGAAATTGATTAAGTAATTAACAGTTAAGGCAGCCTGTGGAATCTCAATCAAATATTGATAGAACATATTGACTGACTGGGTTTTCATTGGTGTCAATTTTATTTGAACAGATTATAAATTACTCGCAATTGAAGAGCATGTTGAAATATAGAGTTCGTAGATTAATTGGATTACTTATTTGTTATCAAATGACTAAGTAGTTTACTCACTAATTTTAAGTAGGCAATAAATTATGCTATTTAGTTTGCATTCACTTCGTGATGTATGGACCTATTCGTGATCTTAGTACCTACTAAGTTGTTTGCGATGAAGAGTGAATCTTTGGATGTGAATATTTGTTATCTACTAATTCACGCAAAAACTAACGCATATATTTCAAAGAAACTTTACAATGAAATAACATAAACATGATAATAGCACATTATCACGATATATAACATGGAACAGGTATACATACGGGAACAAAGCCAAGGACAAAAACGAGTTTATAATAGACGAAACGATTTTTTTTTTTTACAGGCAATAAGACAAGCCTTGTGTCGCGGGGACTTTACAAACATACAAGTCACGCACACAAAGTACAACCTGAATCGAAACAACAATTTGTGGATCACACAAAGTGGTGTCCCCTGTGGGAATCGACAACCACGACCTTTTGGGAAGCAGTCGGACATACTCCCACCGCATCACAGAGGCAGTCTACATTATCTTATAACAATGACCAAGTGTTCATATTATAAAATATACTTTTACAAAAAAAAAACGGAAAAAAATTGAAAACAGTCTATATATGACGAAGTTATGACGGCGGAGTTATAACATATCAAAACAAATATCCAAATTGAGAACCTTCGCCTTAAATCTACAAATCAGATTGACACTGACGAAGGGTTACCAAACGTATATATTAACATATTTATGACTTAGTTATAGCATGCAAATATAATGAAGATGACACTTTCAATGTTTAGAAATTACTGCTTATCATAATTTAGTTGAGACAGGCAGATTGACACGGACACCTCGTCAGATAGTCGCCGTAATAATCGCTGGAATACTGTAGAATCAGTACCTACTCAATATCAGTACCTAAAAGAAAGCAACATGAGAATATCGGCATGTCTTAAAAGCACATTGGAAGACATAAGAAATGCACCAAATCGCATTCCAAACCACAGTTTGGAATGCGATTTGGTGAATTTCTTATGCTGCTTAAATCCCAAAATCATCATCATTCATTATAGATTTTGGTCTTTCACATCATGTTTCAATGGATGAATTTTAAAAAATCTGTTCTTAACGAAAGTCTACATCATAATTTTTTAATGTGTCTTTCAACGGCTTGAGCAATGCGTTGACAGATCAGTAAGTTAGTCACTATTTTATATACAGATTGTATAAATTTTTACAAGCTTTATTACGAATTGGTAGCCTTTTACCGCAGATTTTTCCAGAGGATAGCTGCGCGTAGTAACACAAAGAAAATAAAGTCCTCTCACTTTCCTTAAGTTACTTTCATCTAAAATTGAACAGTAAACAAACCGAAAAATCTTTTGCAAACAATAAAATATTATTTAAAAAGCGGCGGTAGCGTAATGGCTAAGGCATCGGTCTCGCAATCGTGAGGTCGTGGGTTCGAATCCTGGCCATTATACTACCAATGTGAACCGTGAACGTTTTTTTTTTTTGAGGCGGGAAAAATTCCTTACGAACTCCTTCCTTACGGCGGGCTTAACAAATTCCTTACGGCGAAAAAAATTCCACCGTACGGGGAAGAGCTTAGCTGGAGGGGTTAACAGGATTGCTAGTAATGCAATCAACACAATCGCACATTGCTAGTTATCTCATTTAAAAAAAAAAAACACCATAGTATACCACTCATTATGTTGATTTATTTTCCTTCCCTGTTCTCCGCTCCGTGTCTCATTTCATATTCATCAGGCACATTGCTAATTGACTCACTGTTCTACAAATGCCACTCATGCTTTTAATATAAAAAAAGGGTCTATGACTCATAATTTCCGTCCCAATGGACCAACTAGTTGTCTAACGCGACAGTCTTCAACAGTGCCACCAATTGTCACTATTACACTATTAGGCTCAATCTTAGGCACCGTTTTCTAAAAAAAAAAGTCTTATCTCTTAGTCTTATTATAACTTTTAAACTTACGCTACTTATTATAGATACAATTTGACACGGGAATAAACGCGTTTAATCTAGGTAAAGTTATTTACCTTATGCTTGACGTTTCGATCGGGTTACACCGACCGTGGTCACAAGCTGACTGGTCTTAGTCTTATGCCTAATTTCTCTCGTTCGGTGTTGGCTTCGTCCGTTGCAGATTGCCAGAGTGAGAGTGCACATGTGTTTGTTAACACTGATTGTAGTTTATTAATTTTCATTCGGACAACAACAAAACAGTAACTTGGTAGGCTATTTTTCAATGTAGATAGTCGCTTACAAAAACCAGCACTCATAATATACGTAAATAAAACCAATGAAGAAAATGCTTTCCATGGAATGTCCATTTATCACCGTCGCACGTATCTGAGCCGTTACAAGTAAGTACACAAACATACAAACTTCCTTATTAGGTAATAACACCAACATATAACGCAGGCCGCTTTATGTACCAGGAGACCACATTCTAAGACATCTCAACAAATCAAAGACGTAACATTTAATTGGAACTGTCGTTTAGATATGCCGCGGGTTTCCTTGAAATTGTTTTTGCGTAGCTGTAACAAAATACCCTTTTTTGGATGCGTATATATGAGCGTAATTTGCTCACAAAATAACCCGTAGCTAAAATGCGATTAAAACTTTGCCAAACTAATTTGCTTTCGTTTTAAATAATTTGGTCCTAACCGTTGCCCGCGACTTCGGCCGCGTAAAACTTTAGGAAAAAACATCAATCCCACGGAAGCCACTCATTTTCCGAGCCTGTGCGATATTCCAGACTGTAATCTATCTCTGTGTGAAATTTTATCCAGATCCGTTCAGCCGTTTCGGCGGGATTGAGAACAAACTTGACACTGAAAGGTGCGACATTTTTAAAAACCGGAAATAATCATGTCGTATGTGTCGGGTTCCGCAGCTGTTATTAGAAATTACAGCGGCAGAAGAGCGTATGTTCATGGCACTTACGTACTTATGTGAAGAAGCACAGCTTTTCGGCAGTAACTCAAAGACCATGTCATAGATAATTTTATTATTATCTATTTTAATAAGCGTTACTTTGGTGATTTTTTTTGGTCACACGGTTTAAAAGATAAAAGGAACACAATTTATGCAACTTTCGAAACGAATATTTTCAAAAATAGGTGACCTTGAATGTGCAAGGTTTCTTCTTTTATTTGTGATTTTTTTTCAAAGGCGTTGATGATGTGCCACATGTTGATGTTTTCTGAATTTTTTTGAATCAGTTTCTGTTACATATATGGAGTGCCCTAAAAATATTTGATTTTTATTATTTATATATAAAACTAAGCATGCCTTTACCTATGCTCCAAAATTCATCAATATTCAGTGAGTTGTTGTTGAAAAAATGACAGGGACGGACATGACGAAACTATAAGGGTAAGGGTTCCGTTTTTGCCATTTTGGCTAAGGACTTTTATACCCTAACGTTCACTCATTTAACGATCTTACAGTGGAAACGTTGCCTTACTACGCTGATATCTCGACCTACGCGGTTGCCACTGAGTCACCAAATCCAGAGTTAAATAGCCATAATTATAATTATCTAAGTTCTTATTCACGCTCTTTTTTCCCGTTTTCCGGGCAAGCCCGCGCTAACTGGGGCATGCGCGGTGCGCTCAAAAATGTCCACCGCGAATTCGTGTTGAAGCATTTCTAATCGCAGCTCTCTATTTACCACTATGACAAGATGTTGACAGATCGCACGGGCTTGCCGTAAAAACAAAAAAAAAAAACTGACTAACTACTCATAAACACCGCTGAAATAATGACCATACATTTAATCATAACATGTAAATACGAGTTTTAATTCTGACCCATCAATCACGAGGTTAGATGTGTTGCCTGAATATGCAACAGCCGTAGAATCTAGGCGTTATAGTTGTTCCGTTACACTAGTTCCTGAGTTATCGATTTATATAATTTACTGCAATGCGCTTCAGTGACCTAATTATATGCGAATTAGTCACTGTTGAGTGTTGCGCGAGTGAGAGCCGAGAGCGGAATGCAGTACATATTCGGAGCGATTTATTTCTACAATTACTCGCTTTTCAACTAGGATAAACTTCGCAAAAAAAAATGTCTATGGTCTCCACTGCAAACGTCTAATTCCTTAATTAAACTCTTTACCATTATCGACATCGCTTTTCGAATGTGCCTTTGTCTAGACCCCCTGGTAAATGTGCCCCAGGCAGTAACGTGAAAGGAATAAGACAAAAAAAGAGAGAGAAGACTTGAATTCAAAATTCGAAATTCTTTATTCACTAAGGATGTAAAATAACTCTTGTGATACGTCGGGATTCTACATGTACATGTAATGCCAAGTTCGCAAACAATTTGAAAAGCCGGAGAAAAGAACCTGGCAATAATAACTTGCGGCTTGTTTGGCAACATTAGACTGACGTATCCGTGTAATGTGCTGTATACCATACATTTTATAAATTGTTGATTTCAGTTATTGTTTAATATATTTTTAAAGTTCTTATTGGTTTATTCAATGCTGATTAAGCCAAAGATTGCCTGATTATTTAAATCATTTCTCATACGTAGAGTTATTTTTTATTTTAATTCTTCGAATTGTGGGCCACGTTTTCAAGGTTTCCTCTAAACCATTACTTTTAAAAGTGTTTTGATTGATATATAGTGTAAAAAAAAAATCTTTCAAGATTATCATAATTTCAACCAAAATATTGATTTGTGTGATTTGTTTCGTCACTGCTCAAAATCGGAGAAGTAAAACATCGTAAGGAATAAGTTGAAGTTCTGTGGCATCCACCAATCTCAAAGTGCCTGTGAGTTAGACCAAAGAAAAATAATTGAATTCTATTTAGAATTAAACCCTTTTTTTACAATTTGACACGGGAATAAACGCGTTTAATCTAGGTAAAATTATTTACCTAGATTAAACGCGTTTATTCCCGTGTCAAATTGTATTTATAATGCAACGCGTAAGTTTAAAAGTTATAAACCCTTTTTTTCTTCTCATCTCCAAAGAAAACTGAATGTGACCAAAAAGGTAGCTACCGCGTCTTTAATTGTTATAGGTGTGTGTCTATGTAGAGTTACGACGCATCTTATGAGTTGTTTTTACTATTAAAGTTAGTATTTTTTATTTTTTTAAGAAACGAACTCGCTGTTACTTCCACCATACCTCAGTTGCATCATACGTTGCAGTATCAATATTTCCATATTTCACCTCGCCATCGTTACTTCGTGTTGGATAATTTGTTTTGATTGATGGCCTATTATGTATCCTGAAATTCATGTAATATGAGAAATGGGCAGGTGTGAAATGATGAAAAACTATGAATACACGAGTACCTATTTATTATTTTTCCTATTACAGACTAATCCAGTCAACCGTAGAACCGTGGGATAAATATCGTAAATTTACGAAAATACATGATCCATGCGTAGGTATCTGTAACTATATAATGTTCTGGGAACATTAGTACGTTAATTTTGAATAAATAAATAATGTTGAACTCGTTTCAAATAAGTAACATTGTACTAAGCTAAAGGCTGCCGTTCTTTGTCTGTCTATGTCTATCATATCTATAAAGGATTCAATTTAACTGTATTGGGTATATGCAACTTTTACAGAATATTAAATCAATCGTTATAATTCCTTTTGAATTGAAGAACTGTCTCATTATTATAAAATCAACACGGTATTAGTGTATTGAGTAGAAGCATTGCTGCAAATAATACTATGCAGAATTTATTAGGTATAGGTAAGATAAGTTATATGCCATTTCTGATTTAGTTTTTATATCAATTCGGTCCACGAGGGCAAAAACTAGTAGGATAATAGTAATAGTAGACTGCCTCTGTGGCACGGTGGGAGTGTATCCGACTGTTACGCAAGAGGTCGTGGGTTCGATCCCCACCCAGGATAAAACTTTGTGTGATGTGTACGATGGTTTATTCTGTGTCTGAGTGTTATTTATCGGTTGTCTGGTTTCCATAGTACAAGCTCAGCTTAGTTTAGGATCAGATAACTTTGTGTGAGTTGTCCCAAGATATATTATTAGTATTAATAATTTCTAAGTACTCAAAAATTACGTAATGCTCTCAAAAATATCTATCGCTACTTTTTGCTTATAAGAGACAGTGATAGCACAAAATGCACTATTTAATGTTCAGGAAAATCTGTTTAACCAACCATCATTCATTTGTTTACTGCTTACATTTCATAATAAGACAGGAAGATTCCGCCTGGTTAATCGATTGAAATAAATCGATTAATGCATCGATACATGAACGAGTTATTATCGATTCCCTGGTTGTTTCGCATCACAGCTTCGCAGTAAAGCGGCTATTACCATATTGATTAGTTACCGCCATTTCTCTGGCTCAATAAGTACTGTCTAGTGGTATGTTAGGAAATTGTCCTAGTTGGCTTATTATGACGAAACATTATGATTGAATCGAGTACATTTATTATACAGTCTATATAATACAAAACAAGTCATATATTGTCCATTGGCCCACGGTGACCAATTTCGTCGAAGACTTGCTATTAAAGAGCACGTTACACATACACACGTTAACTCTCAATTCCCTCACACTGTTCATAGTTTATTTTTATCAAGCATTAGTGTAGGAATGAAAAAATCCACATGATCGAAGAGAGGTAAGACGCAGAATCGCCGACGACTTTACGTATGGGCACGGGGATATGACATTTTCAGAAAACAGTCACCTATTTTACAGTCATTATATAAGTGACACATAGATACTTCACAGATAAACTATTATCAGCTTAGCAGAATAATGGGTTAAGTTTATCCTTGTCAAAGATTTCAAACGCTAAATTATGCTTAAATAAAGAAAAAATATCATACGTTTATATTTTACTAGATGTGCCCCGCGATGTTACCCGCGGTTTATTAGCCTATGTGTTAATCCAGGGTGTCAGCTAACTCCATACCAAATTTTATTAAAATCGCTCCAGCCATTTAGACGTGAAGAAGTAACAAACATACACACTCACATACTCACAAACTTTCAGCTTTATAATATTAGTGTAAAGTGTGATAATCACTGATTGATATAAAATCAATTCATTTAATACAATTTCATCTAAATGTGCCCATTATCTTCGGAAATAAGTGCATTATTTCAAGCAGACAAATAAACTCTATAGTTAAAGTTTAAATCATTACCGATGACCTCTTTCTTTAATCTAAATCTCCAATTTCAATAACCCTATCTTTCTAAAACCAATGTGAAGGTACATTTTGGCAATATAACCTGTTGCTTATTTAATTAGACCGGTTATTGTTGGATTTGTAATTGCAGATTAGCAGTATTTACATCGGATTTACATGCCATTACCTGTGTCAAGGCAGGTTGCACCAATACCAGTTTTTACATAGGCATGAATTGAAATGTCTACTTAGGTAGTTTTATTTTTTGGATTTATTACGTAATTTTTGAAATTGTAGACCTTGATATATTAGAACTATAATTAAATAAAGCTATCTGCTATTCTGGGTCACATACAGAACATTTGTTTTTTGATCAAAATAGAGATATATTGGAATGAAGTTCCTTATCCTTGAAAGGGGGCTAGACGGAAAAAAATCATACGAAAAGTTGTAACGACACTTTTTGCTATACTAAGCTATTGTAAGCCGTGCGGCGTGCGCATGTTTCTAAGTCTGTCTCTCTCTCTCTATCTCTTATATTTTCGTTTCGTCTTTCTATTTCGCAATGAACAGTGTGGTGTCGCGACGATTATAAAAAAAAAATAGAATAAGAAAAAAAAAAGATAAGAACTTCGTTCCATCCGGGTGTCCCTTGACACCTCTCAAGTTTTTTTAAGTTTGAATCTTAAAGTACCATAATGAAGATGGTACCTACTTATCTAAATACCCCACATATGAATTTTATGGTGTCTATCCCATTGGTTTATTAAATAAGGTCTCAAAAGAAATGTCACTTTTCAACTTTCCCCAAAAAAGTTTCTCGTATTAAAATGATACAATCTTGTTTTTTTGAATAAAGAAAGACTAGTAATATGGGACTGTGGGTCCCACTTTACTAGCAAATTCCAGCTAAGATAAATTGTTTGTGTTAGGAGTGGGTTAAAATCGGTACTATAATGGGTAGGATTCCACCCCTCGACCTTACGATTGCGAGTCCGATTCCTTAACCGTTAGGCTACCACCGCTTCAATTCAAAGCGATAGGCAATTTACTTTTCTCACAAAACTTGGCACGATTTATCACAAACGTAGCAAGCCACCTAAGTGAATTTGAATTTGAATGTAAAACTTTGTCTGCAGATACTTCGTGAGCACGATCCTGCAGTTCCAGATACACAGAGCTCTTTGTGAGCGTACCGGCCAGTTCATCCCCGGTGACTCTTCCAGACCACTGCACAAATGCGACATCTACAGGAATCCGGAGGCTGGCAGACTTTTGACGTGAGTAGTTTTTTTATTCATAAAAGTAAGGTGTCGAGGAGTTGTAAAAATGGCGGCAAACTAACCGGCCATTATTTTTACAGTGTTATTTGAATAAGAACGAGACTTTGTGCATGTTTATGCGCATAAATACTTGACACTGGCAGAAATTAGCTGTTAAAACGGCTAGATTGCCATAAACTGAAAGAAGAAGAAGAAGAAGTAAGGTGTCAAATAAGCTTGTGACTGGATGGTGAACTGTCATCGTAACCTGATAATCATATTTATGCCTTATAACCGTTCTTATATACCTTATAAATACAGGTACTAACCTGTCGTCTTCTGTGAGGTAGTGGATGTACATAAGGAAGTACTCACAAGAGGTTTAGGGTACGATTCCCGGACTGGACATCACTTTGTAAAGATCCATGAATTGTTGTTCCGAGTCTGATATATATTTTTTTTAAAAGATAACTAGCAATGTGGGATTGAGTCCCACATTACTAGCAATCTTGTTAACCCCTCCAGTCATAGGAGTGGGTTTACGTCAGTAGTTTATTGCATACGATTCGAACCCACGACCTCACGATTGCGAGACTGATGCCTTAACAATTAGGCTACCGCCGCTTCATATTTGATCTGTGATTTGTTTAATTATAAAGTTCATGACGACGCAGAAGTTTTACCCTTTATTCTAAAAAATAAAAAGGTTAAATCTGGCTGTGTATCATAGTTTGTCTGAATACCAATACTTATAAAATTCGACCCATCAAATTTCAAACACCAGTGAAAGCAGTTTAACTTAAAAACAAATAAGACAACAGTTAGCGTAGTTCAATAAGATTCTCACAACGCAATCTTGAATAGCCTGTATAAAACTCATTTGGATCTACGTTACATAAGTGTCCAGTCCACGGGATAAAATGTAGGCTATCTGTAATGGCAGTTAAAATGGCGCTTCATGAATAAACGGCATTTCTCAATCTAACATTGATAAACTTCATTAAAATTGGCTTTAATCTGCTTACTGGAAAACTGATTTACTTTCCAACTTTATACTTTTTTGTAATAAAAGTGCAAGAATGGTTGGCGTCGTATTATATTTATAATTTTAAAAAATTACGCCCGCCTTTGCAATTTAATTTGCCGTAATTTGGCAATTGTACCTATCAATTGCCAAGTTACAAAGAAAATGTGAAACTGAACGTTTCTTTTTTTTAGGCTTAGGTAGATTATAGAAATTCAAATATTTTTTGCCTTAAAAATATATAGTAATGTTGAATATAAAAATTCCAGTTGTTGATTGAAGTTGGGCGCGGCAGCTGATATTCTAATAATTAAAATTAATTGCCGAATGTCACAATTGCACCTTTTTTGCTAATTCAGGACAAAGTTTTTAACAAATAGATTTTTTTTTTTAAATCCTATGGGAATATTAAAAAAAATGATTGAAAAATCTACATAGATAGGTACAGAGTCGACCCGTGACCACGATCGGTGCAATTCGATCGAAACGTCGGGTAAATAAAAGGTCGTACCTTTAAATAATTCACGCGATTAAGTCCCGAAATTTAACTAATAGGTACAGAGTGACTAATAAAGTGAGACAGATTAGAGTAAAAAGATTTTCAAAAATATTGAAAAAAATGACGTTCTATTTCTTACATTGTTTTATTGCGAAAGCCGTGCGACGCCTGGTTCGGCAACTAGTTATTGTTATTTGTTATAAAACGAGGCATTTAGGGGACAAGCTCTGTGTCGCGGGGGATTTCACAAGCATACATGTCACGGACACAAAGTACACCCAGACTCGGAAAAACAATTTGTGGATCACACAAAGTGGTGTCCCGTGTGAGAATCGAACCCACGACTTCTTACGTAGCAGTCAGACACATTCCCACCGCGCTACAGAGGCAGTCAAACTAGTGTGGTATAATAATTATTATGTAGATCAAACCATGGAATGGCCATTTTAGGCGTTCGTTACTTAGGTCCAGTGCGCCGGTTTCGCAAGCTCCGACCCATATGCCCAGGCTTCCTATACTAAGTCTCGTACAATAGTAATTAGGACGGCGGCACAGTCACGACTTTACATTTCAATTGGTTGTATTTGCGTTTATTGTTAGCTACGGCACAAAGTTACGTGCCTGTAAAAGTTACTTATATTAAAAGTATTGAGTTTCGTAGGCGGAAGTTTATAACACTTACTACGACTGATACTTCTACAGCTAGTGCCTACGCTTTGACCGCGTGGATGATTTAACCCCTTAAGGGTTGAATTATGCTTTCAATTAAAACTCTGAAGCATGTTGTAGAATTTTATAAGCGTTTCGACCGTATTGCAACGGCCGTGGTCACGGGTAGTCTCTGTGTGACTCTAAAGCATGTGTTTCGTTACTTACTACCAAAAAGCCAAATACAAATTTACACAGATTTAACTTTAAAACTGACGAATTTTCATACACACTTGCAACCCCTAATTTACCCCTTTAGAGGACGAGTTTTCAGATATCCTTAAGTCCTTGCTAACAACATAAAAGGCATCAACTGCCAAAATTTAATATTTGTAGCTCCAGCGTAGATCAGACAATCAGTCAGTCAAGACAAGTGATTATAAATATATGTTTTATGGATAAAGGTTGATTTCTGAAAAGTTACTGCACCTATGGACGGAGAGAGAACTGTATGAACAGTGTATTAGGGCTCTCGAAACTCGTCAAAACCATGCGCCTCTGTCAATATTGCAACTTCCAAAGTCGTTCAACCTCGCTCACTCGCAGCTACACAACACGTCAAACTATTGCGGTCTTTTGTAAGGAAAACTTACAATGTTGTTCAATAATATAATTATTAATAAAATCAAATAAAAAAAAACTGTATATCCAGGTAAGGTGCTGCCACCATTATAGTATCCACTATTTTAGAGGACTAATGCAGAAACAAGATATAACAATTTTAAAAGAATACATAAGATTGGATATATCAACCCCAATGGGTACAACATCGTAGGAGCATCCACTTAAAACCTATAAACCTTTATAAAAAAAAAACAAAAAAAAAAAAAACTATATGTACTCAAATATTTGTCAAATTACTGCTAATCAATGTATAAATGTTTTGCAGAAGAAATAAATGAATAGCCTTAATTTATCACGCAGAATCAGCAGAATGTTTTTGTTAGTGACCATTGTTTTTGGTGGTGCCCGTTGCCGGAACTGACGTCAGACAGAACCTCTGTCTTACCTTAGATCTGCATACATATGATACCTCTGTCATACCTTTATTTAAAGGGCGATTAAAAAAAAAAAAATCTGTGTATGGACGAGATTCTACAGACACGGAGCCGAGCGTGGTAGGGCGAACTGAACAGTGAATTGCACACTGCTCGAAATAATCCTGGGGACGACATCGAGTACCTACTCTATCAATCCGGTCCAGAGCGGGGCCGCACTACGCGATCCGCTCGACGTCAGTGGAAACGCACCCATATGTTAGTTCCAAGATTTACCACTAGGGAATCTGACCGTCATACCTGAAATGTAATAGTATGCCGATCAACTGAAAATATTACACACCCTCACAGAAGTACGTAAATTATTTACTCGTTATCTACTATTACGAGTAAGTAATTTACACACAACATATTTACTCAATATTAATTATGTGAAATGATCTTGATTTTGACCATTAGATTCTTGTGATAAAATACCTTTTACATAATTATGTACATAATATAAATAAATTACACACATTTCGTTATAATTTTGGCAATCAATACTAAGACTTGATTTTTAAAATTGGTCGCAAATTAAAATATATATATATATATATGTCTAAATATCACCTTTGACATATCTGAAATGTAATAGTATGCCGATCAACTGAAAACATTACACACCCTCACAGAAGAACGTAAATTACTTACTCGTTATCTACTATTACGAGTAAATAATTTACGCTATATTACAACAACGAAACGACAACATTATAATTAGACATATAATCTAGGCCAGACTAAGTATTTCTTGCATCTCAGTATGCAAATACGGTAGACGACATTTAAGTGAATATTACGTAAATGTAACAATATCGATGGTCTGCTCTATCATCTAACTTGAGAACGCGTTTCACGAGTAAGCCGCCGGGCATACCACGCTAGGGTTGCCTACTAAATAAAGTACTACTTTAAAACATTCAATTTTAATAGATAATATCCTATTACTTGTTTGAAAATTATGAAGTGAGAGAAAGTGGTTATAAATCCGAATTATGGTTTACTTGTATTTTTAACTGTGTGCTTTGGTTATGTATTCAATGGCCACAAGGCGTCTAAATTTGTGTTATTTTTATTCAATTGCGAAGAATGGTCTCGATTTCTGAGTGCATGTATGCAACTGCAAAAAAAAAGTTCCCGGTATCTTCTTCCATTCCGCTGTACACTTAATTAAGTTTCATTAATGCCTCCAACAGCATAATGTTGATATTATTTGAAGATTATAGAACTTTATAATCTACGGTTCTTAATCGCGTAAATATTTTATTTTAAGGCTAAATACCTTTGTTTGTTTCCCGACGTTTCGACCGTATTACAACGGCCGTGGTCACGTTTACGAACATATATTATTTGAAGATGCTTGATCCACGAGAGGTGAATGGTCTGTTGTTTTGATTTAATTATTTTTTTTATAAAGTCCTTTGACCATTAACCCAGCAACTGGTTATAAGAGTGAATGAACGCGGTTTGTAAGAATAAAGTCAATCAACTTTTCATATTAATAATATTAACCAGTTGATAACTTGTTAAGCGATAAATGGTCACCAAGTGGGTATTTTTATAAATCTAATTATAAATATTTTATGTTCTTTTCCTCAAATATTTAGGCACATTTTTCATTTAATTATACAACGCACATCATATTATCTACAGAAGGGGACACATAAAACTATAAAATGTAAATAAAAATAAATATTTCATTTATTTGTCCAAAAAGTTTTATATCTTTATAATATACCTACACAGTAAAAAGCTGGAGAAAACTTAAAATGAAATCGTGATAACTTATAATATTTTTCGTAACATAGGCACGGAGTACACATGTCCTTTTGTGACAAAGTTTACTTTTGCTATATAATATATACGAGTATTAATAAACATAAAAATTTAAATAATACCACTTACCTAATTCGTTTGGAAATAATAAAAAACAATATCCTAATTATAATATAGTGGTGAATCCATATTGATCTATGAAGGTCAAACATTAGTCGATCTATTTAAATATATAATGAAAAATGGCTAGATCAAAGAATCCATTATTTAAACACGTTTGTTCGGAATTCAGGATATTTTTCGATTTTCAAGGTGAACTGCGTTGTAGAAATTACAAAAATATTTGTAAATATCTTTTATGTATAAATCTTATTTTTAATGTGAAATGATCTTGATTTTGACCATTAGATTCATGTGATAAAATACCTTTTACGTAATTATGTACATAATATAAATAAATTACACACATTTCATTATAATTTTGGCAATCAATACTAGACTTGATTATTAAAAACAGTCGCCAATTTTTAAAAATATTATTATATTTGTAAATATTACCTTTGACTAGCGATTTTAGTAAGATTTTGCGCTTTGTGCTGAGAATGTCAGTAGTGAATTCAGCTATCCATTAGTTTTATCTATAACTTCAGACACTTACAAATTCATGGATTGATGAATGCGGTTCATTATTTTGAATGGTATTGTCATCAAATTTTTGAGTTTACCTCAAAAGACAATGTCCGATATCCAAAGTGAATGGATAAAGTATGTAGGTGAGAATGTTATTATACCACTAACATTCTTATAATCTTTTGATTATCATAAAAAAAAACAGGAAATTGTTATTTTTTTACCCTTTATACAACTGCCATTTTGAATGTTTTTTAAAATAAATATAGGTACATATAATAAAACTTTAAAATGTATCGAATTTTGCTTGCTTGAAAAATGGAGGGAATTCGTTATTTTTTTATTTATTGCATCTTTAGAATGTCAACATTTAATGGTATTAAAACAGCCAAAGAGGTTTGATTACTAACAATACATTCCAAATACGAAAATATTTTTGCCCTTACCTAGTAGCATTGTTTATGTAAAATAATAATAAAACATACATATATCAACCCATATGATGGCCCACTGCTGGGCACGGGTCTCCCCAGTAGAACCTACTGGTATGTAGATCCTGGGGGTAATTGCCATAATCGCCACGCTTGGCGAGCGGGTTGGCGATCGCAGTAAGGCTTTAAGTTCGCAGAGGACGCTGCTGCCCGTCCTCCGGGGTGAAATCCCTTAGTCGCCTTGACGACACCCACGGGAAGAGATGGGGTGGTAGTATTCTTAAGCCGGCACCACACGGCACAATAAATATAATAAATAATAAAATATTGTTGAATAATAATTTTATATCGCCGGATCAATATCTCACATAGAAGAATAATTTTACTGAATGCATATTACTAATATTTTACGTACAGCTTGTGTAAGGATTTTTTGTCCATACATTCCAAATATGTTCTTTTGACAACCCTAATCGAAATTATATCATTCTGCAGTAGTCGAGCAATTGTCGCAACGGCATATTCGCTTAAATCGTCGCACAAGTGTGTAAGTAGGCGAATTGTTTTGAAACTTTATCGTAATACTTACTAGGTAATACCTATATTAATAATCCTCGTTATTGATGAGAATTACATAAGCAGTCTCAACAAGTTTAATCCTTTGAAGTAAGGAAAATCTAATATTTGAAAAAATCTAATTATAAAATGTTCTGCCCGCCGATGTTGGTAACGGCTAGTACATACAGCTACATTCGCAGGAGACAATTATAATCCACTTACTGTCAATCCCCTAACTCTCACAGTTTGACAGAACATAAATCTGATACAGCTAAAGATAGATTAAGCACAAGATTTAAAGCTTATTAAAAAATATGGTTGTCTGTAAAGTCGGTTTGTGGACAATAATTTTACATGATAACGTCATAAGATGTTTTGTTTCGCATGTCGCTGCAATCGCCAAAACATTAATGATGTTATAATAAACAACCGTACCGGTGAAACCGGGCGCATGCGCACGCTGTACGTGCGCATGCGCATCCTATCACCAGGCGGAACAGATGTGAACATAACGTGAGTGGTGACGTCAGACTTTTTTGTGAGTGCAGCCGGTCATTTATAAGACTATCACGACAAAAAAGACCACATGCCTAAAGACCGATGGTGCTCACATTGATAGAACTTCCACGATCTCTCAGTAAATAATGTCTAACAGAAACACCAAGACCAGAAAATGATGTTGATTGCTTAAATTTGCTAAGAATTGACGGCTCTACATTTCCGCTTAGTACCAATTTCGATATGTTATGGGTAAAAACTCTTGGTGACTACCACATAAACTTACGAAAATAAATTTTAGAAAGGTGGTAATACCGTCATGAACTTTGACAATATTACACTTCTTTTTTTGAAGCTGTCGAATGCATGTCCGTGGTAAATGCTAATCTTCGGACTTATACCTATAGTAACACAGTGTAGTATTTCACTATATTATGTCCGATACTATACCGACTATTATAGTTCCAATTTAACACTAAATCCAACAATGTTTATTAGGGAATAAAATGTAATAATGCGGCCCGCATCAGCATCAAGTGGCTACATCCGTGCGGAGGCGCGCAATTGTCTGCACTCTACTTTATTTTTATACCTCATCACAAACGAAATCAACCTTACTTAATCAACATAGAGTTGAGTTTCAAATGTATCTAAGAGTTATTTTTAGGCTAGTTCATACAATACAATGTCAACTTTATGGTTCATTGGAAAAGTTGAATTTAGAATAAACGTTTGTTTTATGTTTCAATTTATAGATTAAAGGAATTTGAATTTTATTTTCTGGTCCTAGAGCTAATTTTTGTGTGAGAATTTTGAAAGTAATTAATAGTGTAACTAATACATATTTATTGGAATTAAAATGCATTTTGTTACTTTTTGGATTGCAACTTGTTGCCAAGGGTATTTAAAAATAGCAGTGTTACTAGACACTGATCATACCTACAGATAAATTTAGAGGTGACAAAGGCTTGTAATTTAATTAATTTGAATTGGAACATAGTATCCGGACATTTGTGCTAAAACAAATACTCGACTAGTCTAGTCTTACGTTGGTTAAAGCATCATGTTCGTGGTCTGTGTGTTTAATAGTTGTTTAATGAATCTTGGGAAGTCATACTTTCTGGACGGAAAGGCTTTTTAATGCGACCTCCGTCGCTTTTCATATTTGCCTTAAACTTTACGAATTATTATATTAATCGCACGCTAGGATGATGACATTAAAATAATAGCGGGGCCTAATGGCAGCCAATAATCCAAATCGAGAAGAGTGCTTGTGTTTACGAGTATATTTAGAGTTGCCTTGTATTTATTTTTGAAGTCGTTAGTATTTTTTGTTAAAAAGTTTTTTTTTCTTACTTTTTAGTGGGTTGTAATTCACTTAAGTTTTATGTCAACTGCTCAAATCCTTTTACAAAATATTACTTGCCCCGATGCAGGGCCGTTAATGTGTAATAGTAGTAAGACAAGAATAAAGTGCTCAATACCATATTAAAGTAACTGAATTGCAAACTCTGAAATATTGAATAGCTCGTCATTTGTGATCTTCATCATCAGTGCCACTCCACCAATTGGTGCTTTTTAAGAGTAAATGCACGAATCACTATGAAATATACCTAAATCACTGTAGGTGTGCCTTTAATATTTGAAGAGTTCCCTCGATTTCTCCAGGATCCCAACATCAGATCGTGATCTCATGACAATGAGACCAATTTGGAAGTATACCCTTTCAAATACAAAAAAATTTTTTCAAATCGGTACAGTCGTTTTTGCGTAATCGGTGAACAAACATTAAAAAAAAATTAAAAAACAAACATACAGTTGAATTGAGAACCTCCTCATTTTAGAAGTCGGTTGAAAAACGTTCACACTTGTAACTCGTGTCTCTGCCTCTGTGGCGCGGTGGGAGTGTGTCCAACTGCTACGCAAGAGGTCGTGGGTTCGATTTCCTTGTTCACTTACTCGTTTGTTAAGTCCTCCGCGACACAGGGCTTGTACTATACTGCGGGAGTCGAATTTAATAAAAAAAAAAAATGGCGAATGGCCATCTAACTCGTACAGCCATCTTCTCCGGAATTATCCTAACACTCGGCGTGTTTTTATTATTTTTCTACATGCTTTCGAACCTATGATACGATGACATTCCTTCACAAAGTTATAATAATTATAGAGAACCTAGTCTATTATTTATTAATAACATAATATATAACAAGTCAGAACAACCGTTACATCGGTCAAGGGTGGACCGACCGCTTAAGTAGATTTAATCATACTTTATGTAAAATTGAAATGTATTGATCACTATCTGTTATTATTGTTTCTTAAATAATAGTAATAATGATCGTGTATCTAAGTGGAGAGTAGACGGCTAGGTTTTTAATTGAAAGTGAATGTTGACCGTGAATACTGTGACTTATAGGACAATGTCAAAGATAAAAGTTGTAAATATGGTGTTATCTCTTATATCAATGAAATACTTTTTAGTATTGGGTATATGAATGTAATATCGTAGTAAGGGAGGCTATTAGCTGTTTGTTAGCTATCATGAAAAAATTGTAGGACCGATTTCAATTTAATTTTATACAGGGTGATTTGTAATATACTAATAACTAAACTTTTAAGTTTTAAGGATTAATAAAGGCTTTTTTTTTTTTAATAACTAAGCTCGTAGCTTCTTTACATAACACTAAATAACTTTGTAATGTCAGTTTTAGAAATATATAATATACAACGTTATTCTTGGTATAGTGCAAACTTGGAAGTAGTTTGCTCAGAATCAGGAATATAATCCAATGGGGTAGTTTTTTAGACCATGTTATATTTTTGAAATAATTAATTAATCAATCATTAATTAATTCATTAATCATTCTAACGTCCAAATCCTGTTCACAATGTGATGTCAAATATGTTTTATTGTGTTTTATTTTTAAATAATAACCATGAATTATAACTACGGGACGCAATGAAGCACTATAGCGCGAAGAACACAAGATAATTTGAATGGCTTATAACTATGCAAGTTTTTAATAATTCCATTTTTTATGTAATTTCTTGAAGTAAAAATCTTGTTAAAGTGCCTGAGATTTACCAAAAAGAACGCTGTACAAACCATTAATCACCCACTACTTGTTTTTAGACTTACGACCTTAATCACCTACAGATTATTTTACTGGAGTAAAATCGTTGTTTATTGTGAGGTTTAGGCCCTAAATCTGACAAAAAAACATCGATTTGACTCATGGGTTTTTCAGATGTGTGGTAAATGGCTGTAAGTAGTGACAAAAGTAAGAAGTAGGGGGTGAAGGGTTCATTATAATATATTATTATAATACGAAGTTATTTGGTGTAAGGTAAAGAAGCCAAGAGCGGGAGCATATTAGTAGGTATATTAAAAAACACCCTGTATAGAGATACATTAAGCAGTTAATTTGCTAAGATTCTTCACTTCGGAAAATGGTAAAAAATTGTTTACTTTTCATAATTTGAAACCATATTTTAAATCTGATTTAAATAAAAACTATATGTACGATATGCCAAACTAAAATTGTAAAGTTTTGCTTAATGAATTTTAACATTGAAATTTTATTAGAAGAATTTATTAACTTGCCAGAATATATTGGACATAATCAGTTTATACTTACACGCAAAGCTCAAGAACGGCTGGACTAGGATAAAATTCGAAAAAATCTCGAAAAAGCTTAAAAACCCAACCTAATCTGGGACTTTCTATGTTTTAGTTTTGTTTTAATTTACACTTAAAACATTTTTATCTTTCGCGAAACATATTAAAGATTTGTCAACATGCTTTTTAACAGTGGCTAAATATAGAACACTTACATATACAGTATTGAGAAACGACAACTTATTTGTAATCTTTGTTCTAGGTTGACATACTAGTAGTTTGCCTTATTAGTAACTAACTAATTCCAAATTGTAAATTATGACAACTTTCACTTAAATGTAGAACGATGTTTCATAAAAGCATAGATTTTTAAATGTAAGATATTTCTGAATAATAACCTTTATAAGAAAAAATAACCGTAAACATAATATTATACATCTTGTCAAATAGAGAACGACCTTTTTTCAAGGCGGTTAAAAATATTGGCAACAATTTAAGTCAACTCTCTAAGCTTGCTTATAACAGACAGGTAATAGATATATATGTACTTTTGTGTTAATAGTACCTCTCGTATTTTGCAAAAGTATTGATTTTTGTAAAAAAAAAATTAGACCAAAAAAAAGTCTTTAGATACTATGTAATACTAGGCCTAAGTAACAATTTATTTGAAGAGCGGGACCTCCTGCTACAGGCTTTTATAAAGCTTACTAGGAGGATCTCAAAAACCTGTATATTTAGTATCCTAAGGCTTTTAAAAAATAAAAAATAAAATATTATTTATTCAAAACAAAAATATTCTGGCTAATTGACAGTTTTATTTTACAATAACGAGAAAAGTTACATGTATGGAGTGCCCTCCTTAAAAATATTTATTATTTAGCTATACTAAGAAGCGACTACTACTACTTTTCACCAAACAGACAGACAGATAGACATGACGAAACTATAATCCGGTTCCGTTTTTGTCAGTTTGGCTACGGAACCCTAAAAAAGAAGATGCTTATTTTATTTATAAATGTATTAGTATAAATTTATATAGTTATCATAGGCGCTCTGCAAAAAAAAACCGTGGACAGTTTAATTGGACTTGAAATTTGATAGATTTTTTACTTTTGACCTTCAGTCAAAAGTAAACAATTGTCATTTTGTGACTTGCAATTGTTGTTCTACACCTTTAGTCAAAAGTAAAATCTATCCAATTTGAAGTCCAATTAACCTGTTCACATTTTTTTGCAAGTAACTTTGTGATATTTAGAGTTTAACTTTAAGCTATTCATCCAAATACTTAAATCACGTAAGGCCCTTATTCCATACATCGAACTGCCGGAAGAGTGCATAATCTCTTAGGCAGTAGGAAGCCTAGAACAGTTGCATAAGAGCAGCTGGCCCTAGTTCGGCATTGTCTTACGGTAACGAATTATATAAACTATCGGATTACTTCTATTGGCACCTTACATTACTTGGTTATAGCTATTAGACAAGGTGTAAACTAATATGGAGAGTGACGGGAGTATATTGTAGGTTATGGTTACATACGCCAAGCTAGTAAAAGCTTCCTACATAATTATTTCAACATAGTATTCATTCTGCACTAGGCTCAAGGAATCGAACGTATGACTGCAAACCAACGTGTTGCCTGGGTATGTATCTGTGCAAAATTGATGAAAAATGTTTATAAAGCTTCCGCGACACTGGGATTCTACTGCAGAAGATGTCTTAAAATAAATGCGTTTTTTTTCTATAACTCCTGCAGTAGAATACCAGCCCTGTACCTACACAAAGAACCTACATAGACTCGGTACCAATATTTATAGGTGTCTTAAAACTGCTGATAAGCTTTCGCGATTTGATTAAACAAGGTTATTTTTGGTATAGTGCAAAGCTTAGACACCCCAACAAGATTTTTACTTGAAGAAATCACATAAAAAAAAGAAAATGAAAATATTGAAAACTTGCAGAGTTATAAGCCATTTAAGTTGTCTTGTGTTCTTCGCGCTATCGTGCTCATTGCGTCGCGTAGTACGTAATCCATGGTTAATATTGAAAATAAGTGATGATTACAATTCACATCACATTATGAACATGATTTGAACTGCTACAATAATTAATGAATTAATTATTGATTGCTTCATTAATTAATTGAAAAATATAAAATTGTCCAAAAACTACCCTATTGGATTGTGTTACTGATTCTGAGCAAACTACTTTCAGGTTTGCACTTTACCAACAATAACGTTGCAAATATTACGGGTCTTAATCGTATGAATATTTAAAGGTATTGTCATATTTATTACACATGCCCACAGTCGTTGCAAAACGGTGTATAGTCGGGCAAAAAAAAAAAGTATTTACACTAAAATAATTACGCGATTAAGACCAGCAAGCAGTATATAAAAAATAAATGTCATAAAACCATCCAAAAATTAAAACTTCTCATAATACACTATGTTTATATTCTCAAAAAAAGTAACCTGAACATTCTGTAACCTTTCAGGCGCATCATGGAGCGAGGTTCCTCGGCATCTTGGTCACAGATCTTACAAGAAACAATCGGAGAAGGCAGGCTGAACGGCGAAGCTTTAAGAGATTACTTCAGGCCGCTCGAAGACTGGCTCCGAAGTGAGAACCTGAGAACCGGAGAGTATCTTGGATGGAGTTACGATGGGGATTATTGTAAATTCAGGTATTGCAAAAAAAAAAAATTGTAATTTTAACTACATAAAACAGAGTTTGACGTAGGTATTCATGTCTGTCTGGCTTCGAAGCATCCAAACACATGAACGGTGACGGAGATGATTTCTTAAGGGGGCCCCAGTCAATAATTCTTCTATACAAACGCGCATAAGTGATTACACCTCTGTGTTTGGTCGTAAGTCAATGCCTAAATATTAATATCAATTCGTTTTATTTTGTACTAGGCTTGCAGAAGGCTATCATTGAAAATAAATTAATATTATGAAAGTTATATATAGTGTTAAGGTCCATTATCGCTTTCTACAAGCCTAGTTTATGATAAAACGAATTGAAATCAATTTTAAGCTTTGACTTACGACCTTATGCAGAGAAGTAATCACTTATGCGCGTTTGTATGGTAGAATCATCGACTAGGACGCCCTTATTTGACGCAGGCGCACATTACGCCTAATTTCAGTTGTAGGTACAATTACAACGTAGTCATTCATTTAATTTAGGGATAATTATCAAATTATTGCATTGACACCATTACTTAATACCATTTGAAATATTACGTGCAAATTTTATTATTGTAAATGCAATATACGGAACGGACCTTCACTAGACGCACTGACGACCAAGGGGTCAATTCACGTATTTAAAGCAATGCAGTTGCAGTCTAGTTGCAGTTAAGTTTCGATTAAAACGGCCTTTATGTACTCTTCTGTAACTTTGGGATCGATCTCAAATACGCTTGAGGCAAGTATGTGCCTCGAGAGCGGAATAACGACATTCTAGTACGGTGCGCAAGCGTTTTTAAGATCGATCCCAAAATGCTACTTAAATACGTGAATTGGCCTCCTGATCTGATTAACGTAGCGGGGAGCCGTTGGATGCAGACCGCTCAAAATCAGTCCTTGTGGAAGTCCTTTAGAACAGGCCTATGTTCTGCAGAATCCATTTTCAGGCTAATAATGATGAGAATCCATTTTCAGGCTAATGATGTTGAATGCAATATTGAAAAAAAATATAGATATTGCTGGATAACAATACTTAAAACATAATTTTTCTATTTCCAGTATCGAGACAGCCGGTCTACAAGTCTACGGAGGATTCTACAATGCTGCTCATCGCCATTATGACGTCACTAGTTTCGTCATCATCCTACTGACGTCACTCTTCACCACAGTAATCACCATGCGTTGGCGGTGAAAAAATTATGCTTAGACTTTTTATTTTATTTTAAGGAGTTTATGTTATTTGTTTTTAAGATTTGATTTTCATTTATGTTTTATTTTATGATGGCTAAAAATGCATTTGATTTAAGCGACATTTTATCTTTGTAATGTACATAAACAAGTAATTCTTATACCTATACAGGGTGATTTTAAATATATTAATAATCTCCCGTGCGTAGCTTCTTTACATAACACTAAATACCTTTGTAATATCAGTTTTGGAAAATATTTAATACAATTATTAATAATTAACCCTTAACCACCTATAACTTATTTTTTGGATTATGACCTTAACCACCTTCAGACTATTATACTGGAGCAAAATTAAAACGTTGTTTATTGTGAGGTTTAGGTCATCAACCTGACAAAGAAACATTGATTTTACCCCGGATTCTCTGATGTGTGGTAAATGGTTGTGTGACAAAAGTAGGTCTAGTAGGTAGTAAAGGGTTAATTTGTATTTTTTTTTTAAAAATTATATTACGAAGTTATTTGGTGTAATATAAAGAAGCCAAGAGCAGGAGGTTATTAGTATATCAAAAATAATTGTGAATACAAACTCGCTCAAAAACAGCTTTTAAAGTTTTGATCCAAAATTGTAAGCAGATAGAGTTTTGCTTTCTAAGTTTCTCTACATTTAACTTTAACTTTTCAACAAATAAAACGAATACGTCTTGGTCACTCAGCTAGATGTAATACCCTTATTGGCCTTGGCTTTGCCTTTTTTAAATGTCAGTTACGACAGTATCACCTACTCAACTATAGCTTACATCTATCAGTGAGTTAAAATGTAACAGATATACTTACTTTCGTATTTATTAAAACAGTTTGTAATATTCACATACCAATAGGCAAATAGTTGACTAAACATTATATGTGATCTTATACCGATAAATATCTTTAACATTTTGGTCAGAAGCTGTAACAATTTTCAGTACACTTAATAATAAAGTAATATATTTTTTGTATGTTTGTATGTAACGAATAAACTTAAAAACTACTGGATTGATTTTAAAAATTCTTTCACCATTAGAAAGCTGCATTATCGGGGCGTAACATAGGCTATATTTTATTGTCAAAAAATTAGAGACCTCTTTGAAAATTACATTGCAATAATGTTTCTCAAGGTATAAGACTACAATATGACACCCATGCGAAGCCGGGGCAGGAGCTTGTAAAGTAATAAAAGGAAACAAAAACAAGATTCCAATTATTTACCTACATCGAAGGGTAAGTAATTGGCAACAAAAAACCCAAACCTCTTTCCTGAATCTTTAATAAAATGTCACTTAAACTAATTAAGCTAACCGTAGCTTCCGGTCGGTCTTCCCAATGGTAAGCAGTTACCGAACTGCTTACCATTGGAAGACCGTACGATTATTTACAGTTGTTTTCAATAATCTATTATTTTGACTACTAGACATAGAATTTATATATATTTTGTATGGAGCTTTTGTCAAATAAATAATCTAGTAACCAAATAGATTGACAGATAGAACATTGAGAACGGCCGTTAAAGGCACAAAAACAGTACAGAAAGTCGGCTCACAGCTTAACAAAAAGTCCACACCCCCATTGATGCGTCCGTAAGGCGTTTTTAATATGTGCAGAGTCTCGGTGGAATATTCGACCGAACTCGACTCAGATCTGTGTACATGCGTGTCTTTGTGTGGGTGAACCTGTTTGAGCTTGTTGTAGGGAGCCGACCATCTGTATCTGTGTAATTTATGTAAGAGTTACCTTTTAGCCGTCGCGATTTCAGTGCAATAATTTGTTTTCTTTTTTTTTTAATTTTGATATTCATTATTTACATCTATAAATCACTTTATATTGTAATCATTGTGAATAATATTTTAATATATAATATTAATTTATTATAACAAAACTGTCTCTCTTATTTCAGGGTTTATTACAATAAATGATATTATGAATTTTAATTTTAGGCATAAGAAATGAAATTGTAAATAGCTTAAACTAACATGAGATTTTATTGTGATAAATAAAATAAATTGAAAAGAAGTAAAATCAGTTTTTCAAAATCTGTCACTCCTTTACAAACCTGATAAGGGCAACTACATAAAACACTTACCCTTTAAGTAGGGGTAAGTGGTTTATGCAGTTGCCCTTAGATTAATTAACATGGTAACCCATGTTAATTAATCTAATTGGTAATGTACCATTTTTTAATTAAGTATAAATGAAAATAATTAAATAAATTCATAATAAATTAGCAGACGTTTCAACAGCATTATAACTAGCAAATGTCCTTTTTGAGCGAAGTACCTAAAATGAACGATGCCACTGCTGTATAACCTAAAACGTGAGATACCTGAAACTCGAAGTACCTAAAATGCACGATTTTACCTTTGTTTTTCATTCCATTTCCAAAATTGAATAAAAGAAGACAAAATATTCGCTAGTTAAAATACTGTTGAAACGTCTGCTGATTTATTATGAACTAGCTGACGAGCGCAACTTTATAATTTTAGTTAAATTTTCCCTGTTTTTGCAACATTTTTCATTGTTGCTCCGCTCCTATTGGGCGTAGCGTAGTGATATATATCGTCATATACCGCATTCCTCCATAAAAGGGCTACCCAACATTATAACAATTTTTCGATTCCCACCAATAGTTCCTGAGATTATAGCATTCAACCAATAAAACGAACAAACTCTTCAGCTTTAAATATTAGTAGGTATAGATAAGGGAGTGAGAGTATAAAGCGAAAGCTTCATTCAACGTGTTCACGTTGTTCACAATACATTGCACGAGCTATACACCCACACCATCCTTTCTGTGGGTGTCGTCAAGGCGACTAAGGGATTTCACACCTCGGACGGGCAGCAGCATCCTGTGCATATTTAAGGCCGTAGGGCTCTTTCCCATTTGTCGGGTGTCGGATCCGAATAAAAATCGGGTGCTATAGTGGCAGAACATTTTGTATGGAGCTGTTCGCACTTACAACGATACGATTTTTTATCCTCTTCTACAGGGAACGTTTTGCCAATGACGCGTCGTCGGGTGCTCAAGTAGCAGAAGATTTTGTATGGAGCTGTTTGTATGGAGCTGTTCACACTTACACGGATATGATTTTTTATCCTCTCCGACAAGAAACGTTTTGCCAATGTGTGTGTGTATGTGTGTGTGTATGTGTATGTCTTCTAGATTCTTCTGAACGACACGATTATTATTCAGATCCGATACCTGACAAGTGAGAATAATGGCGCCGACACCCGACAAGTGTAAATAGAGTGTCGACATCCGAAATAGTAGATTCTACTGGAGTTGATATAATAATTTTCATGATGATGATGAAGCTTAAGCTACGCCTAAGCACGATGTTTCAGCCTTTGTGTTTTGTGACATCTTACACTTAACCTCAACATTGATAATAAAATAAAGCAAGGGATAGATCAAGACAGCAATCAAATATAAAACCAATGCATGCGGGCTCTTCACAGAAGATGACGTTATTATAATTGAGTGCACATGACTCTACCAATTTGTCTGCCCCTCTGTTATATAATGACTTATTTAAGTGACAAGGGACATTTCAAAAGAAATACTTGATGCTCTGATTGTACAATATTTCATCAGATTGATACTAAGTACAGTCATCGATGGAAGTCGCTTGAAACATTTTCAAATCGATTTATTCCACAACAAAATCAAAGTAAAATCTCAAATGTCCGTAGATGTTGCAATTTGACAACGAAACGATGGTCGCGTGAATGTAATAAAATGTAGCGGTTTGTATCCCCGTCCTTACACTCTTTCTATATAAAACTTCACCAAAATCAGCCCAGCAGCTTAACCGTAAATACGTAACAAACAGTCAGAGAAAGTTAAATTCGATTTGCTTATATTATACATATTTATAATATTAAGTATGTATATTATTCTTAGTTAGATTAGCAAAAAAACGAGTTAAAAATGTTTTGCATAAATGTCAAGTAAAATATAAATCACTAGCTGACACTGTCATTTTTCATTGCTGCTTCGCTCCTATTGGTTGTAGCGTGATGTTATATAGTCTATAGCCTTCCTCGATAAATGGACTATCCAACAGTAAAATAATTGGAGCGGAGCAACAATGAAAAATGTTGCCAAAAGGAGTAAAATTGATGCATACGTAGTTGCGCGGGTCAGCTAGTATTAGTGTAGAATAAGATTTATTTTAATAAACAAGTAAACACCGATAGAGAAAAAAAAAAAACTAAAATCCTTGCCAAATTCATCTTATCTATAAAGTAAACACAAAGTACTTCAAAAGTACTTTAAATATTCAAAGCAATCACTTCAAAGAAATCAAATTATAAGGATATGGGCATGTCAAATAAAGTACCCAGTTTGCGTAACAAAGTTTATACAGCGAAGTAATATCAAAAATAGATTACAGAAGGAAAACTCCATTAAAACAGCATGAGCAATAGGCACATAGATACTGCTCATGAATACGGAATGTCGGACTAACTCAGACCACTTTATTCTAAATGTGTTCCAAGATTCTGTATCCATAAACGTTGATACAGACAGTGTGTGTGCATTGCCCGAGTGATATAAACTCAAAATTCTTTATTCACTTTGGAAGAAAAATACTGCACTTGTGATAAGTCATAGTTTATTAACACAAACTCGCGACCACTTGTTCCAAATTGAAAAATACTCGTACTGCTAATAAATCAATCCTTTTTTTTTTAAGACGACATCTCCCGCCTATGACCCAAAGACTTTACAAACACACAAACGTTAACGTTCCCCTGTGTATAATATGAGGGTAGTGCTATTCACCGACTACTCGGCGCCAGTTGACGCAACGACATCTCCTTATAATTCATGATAGCCTGGTACTTGCGGAATGATTTGAATTTGTGGCATTGTTCTCCGCCGCGTCATGATCGGCGCCTGGTGACTTATGTCCTACTTCTTTAATAGTTATGATGTCTTGGTATGTTATATTTTGAAATGAGTATCTGTCTTTTTTTTCTAGAATTTAATTATATGTATGTCTCTATTCGTCACGGTCATCTAGGCTAGTCCGAGGCTTCTACGGATCAATAAGGTTTTGAATCTAAGATGACATTGTGTGTTATCTTATTCATTATTAGAATTATTGTTCACGCCTTTAAAGCAGTATCGCGTGAAAAAGTGTCACGGTCTGTCACGTTCCGCCTGCTGATAGGCTGAAGTATTCATAGGCGTGGTTGTTTATTACAATGTCATTGATGTTTTGGCGATTGCAGTGACAAACAATTGAAAATTAAAAGAAAAGCTTGTATAGGCATGGTTGTTTATTACAATGTCGTCAATGTTTTTTTATGACGTTATCACATTAAATTTACTTTACAGACAACCATTTTTTTGAGTAATTGCTACATACCTAAAGGCTTTTATTCCTAAGCCTATTCAAGGCTCTTGGTTAGAGGACCAAAGTCTTGCAAAGACCTAAAAGGCTTGTCTGACAACAGTAACGATTAACCCTCTGAAATGGCCTCGAAAGCTAGAAAGCTTTTAGTCATCTAGGCTATAGGTAAAATTATACGAGGTTTACATTTTATTCTTATTTGTAATAAATATCTAAAAACAAAAAAAAATCATTTAATTTTCTTAAAATAAATGCAATATAAAATAGATGTTGTTTAATTCATATGATGGCTCACTTAGACTGAGTTTCAAATATGGCTTCAGCCTTAACATAAGCCTATTACTTGAATAAATACTCAAGTTGCGAACAAGCCTAAAGGGTTTTATGAACTTATGGGCTTTTTAAAAAGGTTAGTCCTTTTAAAGCCCTTTTTTTATTAGCATAGTTGTAAAAAACGACCTAAAAAATGACGGAATTTAGGCTTAAAGTCCTCGGGAACACTAATACAAATGAAAGTAGGTCACGCATTTTCTTCGTCACAAAAAAACGTGAATCTCCATTATTTCCCATATTTATTGAAAGGAAATTAAAAAATATGGTTCGATTCAATCAATATTCACTCCCTATCAACAGCATAAACCCAACTTTTTCCTTTCAAAGCAGAATAAAACCAATCACATCTACATTCTATTCATTTCACGATATTTTGATAAGTTGATATTTCCCCTCTAAAAGTAAGGGAGAGTTTGAATGTTATCTAAAACGCAGTCTAATGGCTTCGCAACAAATAAAAGTCGCATCCCTAGCGTACAGTCTCCCGCTGATAACGACGTTATTGTGTCTGTAAACACTTGGCGATAGGGGCCGACACTGTGACGCCGACTGTACGAGTGTACGTGGACGCAAACTTCTACCGCTTTATAAGCGCCTGGTACAATTCTGCGGGCGAACAAAACATGAGTAACGGAAAGGAAAAATTGGATCGAGAACAGTTCCATTGTGTTACTTTTTTAAATAAATTTACAATATCCAAAAAGATTATTTTTAAATAGGTATAAAATTTTTATAAAGTGTATAGTTGTTGGTAAGAAATATTTAATTAAAAGGGCTCCGTGACTCAGTGGCGGCCACGCAGATTGAAAGATCTGCGAGGTTAACCAATCGAGATAATAAACAACGTTACCACTATCGGTTTACAGATTGGTGACCAATATCAAAAATTATCACATCCCTCGTTAATCCTGCATTTTTATCCTATCAGACTTTGAGAGCAAGGGACTAGAAAATTGACCTTAAATATGGACATTTGTACCTTCATTTATCTCTGTGTAGTCAGTGCATTCCATCGAACAACGTGAACTTGATACCTATTGTTACAGCTTCTAAACACCAATAGTACATGACTGGTCTCTGACAAAATTGGCCACCGCCATATCAATTTCTTAGCTTAACTTGCTTAGTTGATTTCACACAAGCTCTATTTCGAAATTATTTACTGCATAGCTAAGTTATAAAATAATGTTAATTTTATTTGATTAAATTAAAATTTTAAGTTTTATATATAATCAAAATACTTATTAATAAAGTCAACATTATTGAGTAACATGACCATTAAAGTGCGACCCTTGCTATAACCCTATTAAAAGAAGTAGGTAGATATTTCGTAAGAAATGTCCTTCAAAATTGTGTTGTCACAATCTTGCACAATTTATCATTTTCCGTTCACTACAAAAAATTAAAATTAAATATTCATAATCTCCCTCCGAACTATGAATATCAAATACGACCTTCTCGACGTAGAATATGGTAGAACCTTAAAAATATTTGTCCCATTTCTGCTACACTAATAAAAGCTTGAGTGAATTCAATCTTCCGAAATATTGGTAGTTTTGTAAACAACTGGGGTTCGTAGCGAGTAGCGACAATCTGACGCCATTCTTGTTTTCGTGTGCATCTGGGGGACAAAACATGGTGTTAAATAGTAGCTGGTGATAGAAACGAGTAACTTTGAACGATATTTCTATCATATACTTTGGATAGATGTGCCTTATAAAAACGTTTGTGAGCAAACATCTCCTCCCATGTTATGTTACCCTAGTGCTTTAAACAGATGTTTGCTGAGGAAATTAGCTGTTATTGAAATTTTGACAAGCTTAAATAAACACAGTCACATGACTGTGCCCACCTACCTAGGTTTCCGTATTAGGTCAAACTTAAAATATTTTAAATTTTGCTGTTCTAAGTTTTTTAAAATTAAACTAGCAGACCCTCAATACTTCTTCTGCGTCGTTTTCACCCGTTTTAGTCATTCACATAAAATTACTAAAGTTGCGATTTAAAAAAAACTTGACGATCTATTCTCATACCTACAAAATATACAAAAAACATTATAGTCAGTCCAGTCGTTTCGGTAGAGTTCGACCACAAAATTATATATTAGAAAGATTAGTTTTCGTTATTAATTTCAAGTAGATAAGTAGGTAGCCACCTACTGTAGTGCCATACAGACAATGGCCCATTTTACATAATACCTCTAACGTAGCCTCTGTCTGGGCCTCAACCATATACTTAAATACCTATTGATATCGAAACTTTAATCTATACTTTAATATCTACTATCACACAATCAACATTGTGAAAGTTTTAAAAATTTGTTAAACTATTTCGTTAAAACAGAATCTGGTTAGAAGAACTAGGTACTTATATATTTTATCTGAATTAGTTACTAATATGCAATTGATGCCCCTAAATATAATATATTGCTTTAAGTCGTGAACTATGTTAAAAAGTCGTAAACATAGTAGAGTTATGTTAATAACGTCAACAATATATCACAAGTTGTATCTATCTCTTATATCTACGTGCACGAGTTAAAAAGGATTCAGTATTAGTTCATAGTATTACAAAAGTTCCCTAAAGGTTAAAAATAAACAACAATCACTGAAACAAATTCGTCTGAAGATCAAAGAAAACCTTAAAACAACTATTGACTCGGAACTCGAATGCTACCTATATATATTCATATGTTTAACCAAGTTAGTAACACAAAGTTGTAACACATTGTGGAAGGGTTCAAAGAAATCTATTTTGGTCCCAAAAATTTGCTCAATCTTCCACAAAAATGGGCCGAAAAACACAAAAAACCCTGTCCAAATAAACGGTACAACCCTTATCGATATTTTTATCTAAACAGTTCCCATCTGTCCTGTACCCAATTTCATCCCAGTCGCGTCCTAACTGTACCGCGCATCACATGTGCGGAGCGCTCCGTGCCTTTTCTGATACCCTGGTACTTTTTGTGAACTAGTGTGTGTTTTGACTTGTTTCATGTGGTTTTGGCCGGTTCTTTTGTAAGTAAAAAAGTTTAATGACCTTTTTTAACAGTGTTACCAAGTAAAAATAAGAAATTAAGTAGAAAAGTTGTTTTTGTTCAGCTTGTATCGTGAGATCGTAAGCTTTTGTTGTTACTCATAATTATTATAATATTAGCTGTTGCCCGCGACTTCGTTCGCGTGAAAAATTTAAAAAAGCAAATGTATCCCTCTGGAACATTTTTCCGGGATGAAAACAGGACTATAATCTATCTCTGTTTCTAATTTCGTCCAGATCTGTTTAGCCGTTGTGGCGTGATTGAATATCAAACTTTCAAACTTTCGCATTTATAATATTATGTGGGTATAGATTTTGAAGTGATGATATACGCAAAACGGCTGGCAGGAGCTGGATGCGAGAAGCCGAAGATAGAACAAAGTGGCGTGCAATTGGAGAGGCCTATGTCCAGCAGTGGACTGCGATAGGCTGATGATGATGATGATAGATTTTGAAATAGACGTATAATTCGTAATACCTACGCTTGTGTACATTATCTAGGATATTATTCAATGAAGCTGTATTTCGCTTATAATGTCTGTGACTCAATGGTAACTGAGCAGTTCAAGATATCTGCTTGGTTAAACAACACTACGACTCTCGGTTTATAGATGGGTTACCGTTTTCGAATAATGAAACGTCTCTCAGTGGCACGGAGTACGCTATACCAACAGTCCTGCGTCTAATCTGACTGAATCAGAGTGGACTGTTGGTGTAGTGGTTAGTGACCCTGACTGCTAAACCGGAGGTCGTGGGTTCGATCCCCATCGAGGATAAAACTTTGTGTGATGAGCACGATAGTCTATTCTGTGTCTGGTTGTGATTTATGTATAATAAGTATGTATGTAGAAAAATATATAAATATGTCTATCAGTGGTCTAAAATTCAAAATTCTTTATTCACTTAGGACGCAAAACAACTCTTGTGATACGTCGGGATTCTACATGTACATGTAATGCCAAGTTCGCAAATAATAGGTAGAGCCGGAGAAAAGAACCTGGCAATAAAAACTCCCGGCCACTTTTGACAAATTGCTAATTTTACAATGTTTGAATGTTTATAAACTTGATATGGGAGTAAGGTGCTGCGACTAATATACTATACACCATGTTAAAGGACTGATGCAAATTGTATTATCAAAAAGTTGAAACATGAGATAAACCAAAATCATCATTAGTGGGTACAATAGGGTATAGTAGGAGCATCTACTTACAACAAAGGTAAAAACTATATGTGCTTAAATATTGGCCAAAGTCTGGTTCCCATAGTACAGGCTCTGCCTAGCTTGGAATCAGATGATGTTGTGTGAGTTATCCCAAGATATTATTAAGGCATTATTATTAAAATTAATCTCTCCTCCGGCCATATCGGATTTCATTCCATTGCACCGGATTGAAACCGGAAGGTGTGAAAAGGGTCTAACACTTGTGTCTACGCACAAACTTGTGTACGTATAAAATATCTCCTGTATCTTTGATGAGATTCGCCGCCGTAGCAGGAATTGGTTGGAAGACTATCATTATAATGCGCTATAAAGACTATATAGTGAAATCTTTTTAATACGTAATTGGACTTGCACAAATTTATTAAAATTAAATACCAATAAATTGTGTTTAATACACAAATTTATTAGATTTTTTTTTTTTACTTTGAATTTCGAAGTTTTTATACCCTGAATACTCGCATATTCTAATATAAACCATTTAAGGCACATTTCCCGTATATCTGAGAGCAGTTAGTGTAATAGTAACTTTAGACATATATCTTATTTGCTCATATAATTGTTAAACAAACTATTAAAAACGCATGCCATGTCCCAATGGTGACCTCGTAGGAATAAAACATACATAGTATAGTCTCATAATTGTTTCTTAGTATCATTAGTGCCGACTATTCAATATTTGACGGATTGTACAGTACTGCCATTAGATAATATTCTACAATCCAGTGAAGTGATGTATGAAGATAATATAATGTTCTAGATAGAACATAAGATATTATCTACATACATTACGAGTGTGATAATGATTAACAAGTAGATATCTTTAACAAAAAGAGTAACTTGATTTAACAGAAACCAATTAAACTTTTATTGCCAAAGCGAAGATACACAGATATTGAGAATAATGATAGTCCGACACAATGGTCTAATGGTTAAGGCTTTGGACTCGCAATTGTGAGATCGCAGTTCGAATCCTACCGACGTGAACCAACCCCTAACAAAAGCCATTGAGCTTAGCTGGAAGGGTTAACAGGATTGCTAGTAATGTGGGACCTACAATTCCACATTCCAAAACTAGTTTAAAGAGTGTCAAAAGCTGTTTACGTTTTCAAAATATAATTCTAGAAGTCTGTAGGAAAACATAAGCAAATTATTTTATTATCACTATAAGCATGATAACTAGTTTAGTTTATATATCAACCCATTTGATGGGTACGGGTCTCCCCAGTATAAACTACTTATTACATCCTGGAGGTAAGTGTCATAATCGCCACGCTTGGCGAGCGGGTTGGCGATCGCAGTAAGGCTTTAAAGTACGCAGAGGACGCTGCTGCCCGTCCTCCGGTGTGAAATCCCTTAGTCGCCTTGACGACACCCACGGGGTGGTACTATTCTTAAGGGAGTACCTCACGGCAATTATTTTAGTAAATACAAATTAAAAAAAAAATGTGACATTGAGTCCCATATTACTAGCAATCTTGTTAACCCCTCCAGCTAAGCTCAAAGGCTTGTGGGTTCACGTCGGTAGTAGGTATAATGGGTAGGATTTCAAACCGCGACCTCGCGATTGAGAGACCAACATTAATTCAACAATTCACCGAGCAGTTTTCATTTTTTCATGATTCATTGCGGCAGTAATAAAGAAAGTACTTAACCAACTGTATTCATCATACTTTGTCCTCAGCCACTGTTACTAAACGAGTGTATGCTATACTCATTAAGCCAATTTAATCTTTTGTTCGTTCACGACCTAAATACTGCTGGCCTGTGTATTAAATGATAATAGTTGCAGTAGTAGTACAATCACAATATGTGTAAGTACTTGGTTAGTACTATACTGCCTCTGTGGCGCGGTGTGAGTGTATCCGACTGCTACACAAGAGGTCGTGGGTTCGATCCCCACCCAGGATAAAAAATTGTGTAATGAGCACGATGGTTTATTCTGTGTCTGGGTGTTATTTATCTATAATATGTATGTATTTAGAAATATATAAGTATGTTTATCGGTCGTCTGGTTTCATATAGCTTTGTGTGAGTTGTCCCAAGATATTATTGTTATACTATATACACACCATTTTCTATAGGATAATTACAATTTTTTAGTTGCAAATTGTTTACAACCTACTTGTAAACAATTTGTAACTACGAAATTGTTTTCACTCTTTCAATTACATTCATTGATAGATGTTAAGGTTAATTATTTAAATAAAGTTTTGAATTGTAAAATTAATTGATGGTTGCATGACTTGCACGTCTTATTCGTGACAGGAAAAAATCTTATCTTTCTTTCTTTACATAATAGTTTTTTTGGAGGGCTGTTTATCACTGAAAAACCTAGGGAGGTCTTACTTACTCTAAAAAAAAAATATTTTGTTTGCTGGGTTTTGAAACTTTATGAGTATACGCACATATAATAGTCAAGATCTGGTCTAATAAATATGTACCTCATTTGTTATTTGATCCTAAAAAAGCTATAATAATGTTAATATTGTCTAGATTGATAAATCAGGAATGGGTTGCCTATCTAAAACTATACTAATATTATACAGCTGAAGAGTTTGTTTGATTGTTTGTATTTTGGTTTGTTTGTTTGAACGCGATAATCTCAGAATGACTGATCCAAATTGAAAAATTCTTATACTGTTGGATAGCCCATTTATCGATGAAGGCACGCTACGACCATTGGGAGCGGAGCAGCAATTAAAAATGTTGCAATAACGGGGAAAATTTACGCAGACTAAGTTGCGCGGGTCAGCTAGTATTACATATTTCTAAGATCGGATCTCGTATCGTATTATAATTGATGTATGTAATTACATAATAGTTTGTGTTTAATCATTAAGTTTAAGTCGGCGATGTTTTTAAAATGTATACCTACTTAGAAGGATCGTGCTACATATACTTAAGTAGGTAAATGTAGCACGATCTTTTTCTGTAGGTAAGTACTTATATACACATACTTACATATACTTAGAAAGATCTGTTTTCTAAATACTGACGCTTATACCTCGCAGAGTACATTAAATCCATTGTTTTTCGCCAAATCTCTCACTTTTCGTGTCGGATTAGTATCCCATTGAGATGAGTTTGGCGTGATAAAGAATGGACTTGTATTTGCTCTAACAAATAGTTTAGATTGCCCGCTTACGGCCACATCCTTATCATTACTGTTTGATTCCAATCTGTCAAAAAACAAAAGGTCTAGGGATCTAGACAAAATCATATTCGAAAAGCGATGTCAGAATTATTTATTTAGCGCTACGTACACAGCGACACGATCGCCGGCCTCGCTCTTCCGCACACAACCATTACTTCAAAGTGCGCAGGAGCGCAGGTCAAAATAAAGTAGAATATTATTTCGTACATTTGTTAGATTACGTACGCCATGACTATGACAATACAAAAATGCTCGTACAACTTCAAGATTTATTTGCGGGATCATAGTCAGGCATATCCTTAAATTTCTTTATTTTATCTACTAGAAAAACTTTTTGACACACTAGTCAAAGAGTTTTATTTAAATATTAGGACACGAAAAAAATTGTGTCACTACACAATTTTTTTCGTGTCCTAATATTTAGGTTTTCTATTAAATTTTTTGGGAGAGCAGAACCCTGTTTCGCGTAATCTATATTAAAATTATTTTCCATTAGGTAAGGGTCCTAATGGAAAAGAATTTTAATATAGAATTTGACGTTTGCAATGGAGATCATAGCCGTTTTTTTTTGCGAACGATTAGTACGGTGTTATCGAATTCGCCACGGAACAAATGTACCTTGTCTAACCCCCCCATTGAATAGCCATGGAATATGTACGTACCAATGATGTAACCCTACCTATCAAAGCGTACAATAAGTAGGTCCTCACAACTGCGCAACTTATGCACCTATCTAATTAGTTCACATCCTTTATGATATGGCCATTAGTTTGTAATTAACTAATGATTTCATTACAAATTCTTTGAAAAAAAGTAATAATAACAACACCTTAGAACCTTGAACCCCTAAATACCTACTTAAACATATTATACCCTTATTAATAACTAGCTGTCCCGCGCAACTTTGTCTGCGTGAATCTTACTCGTTTTTGCAACATTTCTCATTGCTGCTCCGCTCCTATTTATCGTAGTGTGGTGTTATATAGCCTATAGCCATCTTCGATAAATGGGCTATCCAACAGAGAAAGATTTTCAAGATTTTTTTTCAATTCGGATCAGAAGTTCCTGAGATTACCGCGTTCAAACCAACAAACTCTTCAGCTTTATAATATTAGTTTACATAAACAAATAAATTTGCAGAAGCTTGAGTATTTTATTTCATTCCATTTCCAAACTCTTAAAACGTCTGCTAATTTATTTGTTTATTATGAATAAGGGGTATGTAAATACTCAGTGACAGATTAACCATATAGCAGGAGTAGCAATTGCTACAGGCCCCATACAAAAGGGGACCCGCATATCTAAACTCGAAACCCTCCCCAAACTGAGCAATTCTTGTATTATATTTTTTATATAATTATATCATAACCATATCAGATTAAGGCCCCGTTGATAGAATTTGCTGCGGGCCGCACGCCTGTTTATACCAGCACTGTTAGTACTTATATGCTAAGAAGTAATTCTGTCTCCTAAAGACGATGACAGCATGAAAGTTAAAGTTTATTTAAAACTGCCTTTAAGTATTCGGCCGTAAACCATCGTTTTCCACGAACAATGCGAAGAGCAACCGATAGATTATGTGTTTGCAAGTAAAACGATAACATAATTGTATTACATTAAAATCCCGGTTCGTACTTTCGCAGTGACCGAAAGTGACCGGCCTCTTTTCGAAAGTGGGAGTTTTTCCGTGAAGTGGGAACTTTATGACACTTTTATGTTATTAAATACAGGGTGTTTGGTAATTTGTAAACAATCTAATAAAATATAATTAGGGCATATGTGCCTTGAGATATTTTTTTACAGTAATTTAAAGTTTATGATTTTTTTCCGCATTTTGACGACATTAAAATAAAACACGTACGGTGCTTTTTTTATTCAGACATTTTCAAAAACATTTCTGGTTATTGTTCTTTCTTTTGAGGCATGAAACATACAGATAACTTAAAAAATATTGAAATTAGGGTCTACACTACTTTGCTCTGTATCCTATTATTCGCAGTGTAACATTTTGGGTTTTGTCATAAAAAATGAACAAAAAATGCTAAATAAAAGTCACACTTAGTGTAAGACAAGTTTAGTTTAAATGGTTTTAAATAGTCTATACTAGCTCCGCTTTACGGCTTTGCATAGATCTTCCAAACACCTTAATATCAGCGTTTTTGACCCCACTTATATCTGTTACATATTAATGGTCAATCTAAATTATTTGATGATCATCGCTTTTAATCCTTAAAATACCTTTAGATAATTAAATATTATAGAAGCAAAAATATAGTATGTTTATAAAGTTGACCTGCCAAATATAAATGGGTGCCGACAGAAATAACATTGGGGTTAAAATGTTCACCCTCCGTGGCAGTCAATCGCGAGTTCGGGACTCCACTGTGCCATAGGGGCATCGCGATATGAACAAATGTGACATTTGAATGCGTAACAGTTTGTTATCTCTAACTTTGTTCAGTTCATAGTCTTTTAATCCTGGATTCTCTGTATCTGCCCTTTTGTGTTTATCTAAGCGTGGTTACACGTCCGATTCCTACCCGACGATGGCGAAGCCAAAGAGGAAGGGTAATGTTTTTAGCAGTCTATATATACATATTTGTATGTTTCACAGTAGCGCCTAAGCTACTTATCCGATTTCGATGAACGAGGTATCAATTGATTTGTTATAATAGCGCGGGTGACATAGGCTACATTTTCTTCCATTATGATGGTCACAAAAAATGTACTGTGTTTGGTATCAAATAAAAAGGCCTAATTAGCTCATTCATTTAATACCGAACACATTGCTAGCATAGTTTGTGTTAACTTAATAATTGACGTTTGTTTGATGGATTAAATCTATAAGACATAATATAAACAAGTCATCGGAAATTCAGGATAGCTTTGAATGATAAAACCTGGGTGAATATGAACCAATAAAAAAAAAACTTGTGGCACTCGGGGACTGCCGCGGTAAAGCTATTGCATAGCATTTTTTAACAAATTAAAAAAACAACATTTTTTTTTTATTTATTAGAACAATTTTTTGTTTTAAAAAGAAAAAAAATGTATTAAAAAATATTACAATTTTGTATTTTTTTTTTAACTGTATATATATTTTTTTTATTTTATTTTTTCCATTACATTCGGAGCAGCTCGTCTCTATCCGTGCGAGCTTCGTACAGTCGTACCATATACCTACATATACTTTATGCGAACTCTCGGCCGAGCTACATGGCAGGCGGAGTGGGGGGTGTTAGGTTTTATTTTCGTTACAGAATTTTTTGTTACGAAATTTCTTAATTCGGTCGCCGCGCTCAAAGCCCAAGCGAAATAAAAGCTATGCAATAGCTTAAAAATAATGCTCAAATCTCACGAAAAAAAAAGAATAAATGCTGTCCAAAACACTATACCAGACTGTTAAGTACTATAACTTTACAACGTTATAGAGTTACTATAGCAACCTGTTTTAGTCTCTGGTTAATCTCTATAAATAGGTACTAAACGAAATGTTGAATTCTATTTTGTAGGTACAGGATGACTTGAAACTATGGCAATCGGTCAAAGATGAGCAGATCAAAAGTGCCAAGCGACCACGGCTATTTTCTTTATATCACTATCAAATTCTTGCTGGGTACAAATATCGCCCAAGAATAATATTTTATTTCATACTTTTTAGATCACGATAGGTACTCGTATCATGTAGTAGCCGGGTTAAAGTTTTTTAAACTTTTATTTTATTTACAGGACCATTTTATCGGACCATTACTAAGCTGATGGTCCGATCTGGTTTTGTTTAGATTTCATTTCAAAAATTTGCATTGAGCAAAGGGATCGTTCTTGGTCGACGTAATGTCTTCCAAAAACGATCTCTTCGCAAGTGACTGCCGGGTTCCCTAATTATTGAAACGTAATTTAACCCAAAGAAATAAAACTCTACATTGTTCCTACTAAAACATAGTATATGTGTTGATAGTCCGTTACATAACCAATTACACTATCGTGAATTCACTACATATATCTAAATTAAGTGTAAAATTTCAAATTATTTGAATGTTATGTATCTCTCTTGTCTGCATGTAATGTCCAGACGCCGCGCGCTGAAGAAAGAGATAAATGAATGGTTTGGATTAACTTTGGAATTAACACAGTGAACTGCATTGCACTGTCTTCATATCCACAATGAATAGACGTGACAATGACAACATCAGTTAACCGCACTAACCCCTAATTGCACAGGCCCTTACGCCATAATCACTACGTAGAACAGAGACAATCAATCAATTGCTAACAATAAATGTCTATAATATTTTGTCAGTGAACAGTTAGAGTAACTGTTTGCTGTCCCCTCGACACAAACAATCCTCATCCGCTAGTCAAACGGATTGACTATAAAATAAATGGAACCCCTTTAGGTACTCGTTGTTAATCCTATTGAAATTTCACTTACTGATGTACCAAACTGTTGTAATTTGAACTGTGTATGGGATGTTTATGGATGTATCTCTATGTAGCTATTTAAATTAACCTGATAACAAACCAGTGTTATCCGAAACGGAGCGTTTTGGTTATAGAGGCTACAGGTTTTATTATATGCTGAAGTTTTAAATTTCATTCTTTCCTAAAGATGATTTCCAATCACTTTCTGATATGCAATGCACATAAAGTGCACACCAGTCGTGCGCATTCCTTCTGCACCACCGATTCAGTAAAAAAAAAATAGGTACCTACCTACTCACCCATAGTCAGCATTGAAAGACATCTTTGTTTATTCGTCCCAATTATTTAGACGTTGGGTACCTACTCAACAAAATAAACGAACATTAATTTCTTGTAACAACGTCCTTGAAAGACAATACTTTTATAAAGCGACTTTTTAATTTAATTAAGAAGGAAATAACATCTTGACAAGACTCAAGTTGACATTCCTAAAGCATCCAGGATAAAGTAGCGAAGAGAATAAAAATAAAAATAATTTCGCTTTCAATTCCTCAAGAGTCTACTCTAAGGTCTTAAAATACTTGTAGTCCATCTCTATCAATTTAACAAATCAAGTTAATAGTCGGCTTTCATTCACAATTCAGTAAGAGGTCGTCGACGCCACGACTGATAAAGCAGTCAGTAGTGACGCGCCAATCGACGCATCCTGCCCAATTGTGCACACGCATGCGAAACGACACGACCGCATGCGTACACGCGTACTTACACACACACTCGCATCAGTCTATGTAAATAAGTCCAACCGCAGTCCTACTACTATTATAAACACGAAAATTTGTTAGGATTACTCAGGATATTTTATGATTAAGACTCTTTCATACAAAACTGAATTAATTGAACGGATTTAAATGAAATTTTACAGTAATACAGCATACAAACTTATACTCGCAGTTCCGCCCGTTTCAATATCGGCTATAAACAAAGAAATAGACACAAAAAAAACAAAGCATAGGGCCAAGAAACCCTTCATTTGTTGAACCGAAACTATGTTTTGCGTACTAACTATGCCGTTGCGTATTACCCGAAACTATGCTTAACATAAGTACGTTCAATCTACAAACACAGCTCTGATATAGCTACAATTTTTTAAAAGTAGAGTTACACCAAAATGACACTTAGGCTGTAATTTTTATAGATATCGTGTAAATTGGGCAAAATATAATGATTTATACGGACGAAGTCGCAGGTGGCCGCTAGTTTCGACATAAACCATAAACAATGCACACATGCGTATCTAAACACATGCGTATGAGACGAGCATGCTCACATACATGTGCATGTGTGTGAATACAGTACATGTTTAATCAATTAGCACCGCGCTGCGAGCTGAAATGTTTCAAGTTCAATAATTTCACTGTTTGTTTTACGAATTATCACGTTTTGTAACGGTTGCATTATACAAACATACATTGTTTTTCATTTAAAATTGTTGTCGAAATTTCATTCATGAATTGTTTTGTACATTGACCTTTTGATATTGTAATAGTCTATTTTTTATTTGTTTTAGCAATTGTTTTATATTACAAGGCCTTTCGCTAACCAATTTCTTATTGGCCAATTTTCCTATTAAGACTAGCGACACGTATTTGGCATCGAAGAACTGATATTAGTTTCAGTTGCGGGAAAATTATTTCATTTTTTGTTTTGTCTCTTTTCCGTAACCCTTCAAGGTATATTCACCATCTCGCTCTCTCCTGTGAGGCAAACTACGAGTACTTGTCCTCTGGGTGTTGTCTTTGCAGAAGCATTTTTACTAAGAGCCAACCTCGAAGCCTCTTAATAGCCATTTGGTTTACCGTAGGAAACAGAAGGCCAATTATGGTCCGTTATATGTTTATTCTTGTTTCAATCGCAGCTAAAGCATAAGAATAGTAGAACATCGAGCCTTTTAGTACCAATTATCTCGATGATGAAGAAACTGGGAACGAGAAAAGAAACAGACGTAACATAACACTTGTGTTATATGAATATGTCACAAAATTAGTAAAAGAAAAGACAATACCACTGGGTAGTTCGACTTTCTATAATAAAATTCAGGTCCTTAATAATAAGATAGAAACTATTTGACCCCACAACAGAGTTCAGTTAATACGGAAGCAACACAAACCATTTTAAGACAGGCTATGACCGTAATAGATCCGGATATAGTTAACTAAATCAATGAACATAAACAAAATGTAAGATTCCATGCAGATGCACATACAGTTTTTTCTACGAACTTCGAACTACGTTTAAAATAAACTGAGCCATATGGATAATACCTTTTGGTTCAAAGCATAACCCTTTCTTTTGGATTATCTTAGCCGGGCAATATACTGTTTGTCTTTCTTTTAGTTATTCGAATCTCCACGGGAGGGGCCTTTTTGTATATCATTGGAAGGGGAACATGATCACTCCATGATACTCTACAAAAAGTGATTTCAAATTCGAATAATAATTTTAGTAACCAATTTAACTAACTCAGTTGATTTACTGCACTGTCCCCGAAACGCATCATCAGCTCGAAATTCAAGACAAAATTTACATGGGACCATTTCGGAATAAACTTATTTCGAACAAAAAAATACTTTGGAAAATCCGTCCATATATGATAGATTATGCCCAAAAATGCATAAAAACATCCGAATTGAGAACCTCCTCCACCAGCGGTATTGTCTTTTTGAAGTCGGTTACGAAATTAATATTATGATTTGAATTTGAAGACAACGCGCGGAGTTTAACAATGGCCTTATTATATTATTGATTTCGGTAGAGTATTATGGTGTGATACTTCTCCCGCAGGGATTCGACTAACTAAATTGGCATTCAGTATAATAATGAGATTATCAGATTAGGCTATATTGTCTCTCTCATGCGTCATCTGAGTGGATATATATTTGTATAGTGAGCATGATTGTTTATTCTGTCTGAGTGTAATTAATCTACGTATAATATATTAATAATAAGTATTTTTTTAGAAAAGTATGTTTATCAGTATAATTAAGAGGCTAAGTGCGATTAATTGCCGCGTGTACGAACTGACTAAACTTACAAGGTTCATGTATATTCTCAAAGTAATTTCAGTTTTAAATACTGGTTACAAAAACGTATCCTATATGTCTCTGAATTAAAAAAAATGTTGTAACTAAGAGAGATTACTTCTACATTGAATTGAAAGTAAAATGTCCAACCCATTTTAAAGATCTGTCTAACCATCTAAAACATAATTAATTATTCAAAAGCTTTCCCAAATCAAGATCTGAATTTGACACGCAATTTGGAATCGCTTTTGAAACGCATTAGCGGTATTAGCTAAATACCTAATCCTTGTTTTTGCCTCGATTACTCTCTCGTGGGTTTCAGTCATCGCAAAAATGTTTGTTTTTGGGTCTTTAGCGGCGTTGTGCACTTTTTCTTGTATGGGTTAAAAAATTTAAACTCGCGTCAGGAACACATGACCCTGTTCGAAAATTCATAGATCACGTGACCCTGATCAAAAATTCGTAAGATGAAGAACAATGAAAAACTGCTACAATATCATTAGAATACGAAGGTAAATTTCGCCACCATTTACAATGTTATTTTATGTCAGGTGGGAAATCGGGCGGATCAGAAACCAGAAGACCCAAGTCCGAGTAACGATTATTTTTTTCCTTTTTTTATTTTAATTTTTGATTTTGGTTTTTTGATTTATGATTTATTATTTCATATATTTTTATTATTAGGTCAGTAACATCGAAAAATATGATTCATCAGTATGTAATTCAAAACTTTTTAATTGCATTTCGTTGTCAATGTCATTTTTTAAATTTTTATGTTTGTGTATGATAGAGCAATAAATAAATATTGCATTTTAACCACATAGGTAAAAAATATTATACCGAAAAAAAAATTCCTAACTATTCCAAAATTTTCAAAACACAACGTTAATGTTCAAGTTTTCACTTCTGCCGGCACAATCCGTTTTTTTTACAAGTTTCTATCAGTTATTCAACCTAATTCAAGTTATATTTTTATCACAAAACATAGTACACATCTTTCTTTAAATTCTAATCTATTAATATGCCAATATTTCTCAAATTCAGCGGTTTAAGTCCAAAATGAGCCGAAAATAACATTTATATTAGTAATAGTTTTTGGTGGAATGTATCTTGAACGAACTTCTTCTGTTTTAAGCTACCTACATACCAAATTACATTGAAATCGGGTAAGTGTTTTTGACGATTATCCAACAAAAAAATTCTTCAGCCACGAGGCTGAAGAAAATTTTTCAGTTCAATTTTTTTCAATTCAATTATTTTCAATTCAATTTTTTTTTATTAAAAAACAAAAAAATCTTAAAAGATTTTTTGTTTTTTTTTATAATTTGTTTAATAAGTAATGTAATGCCTAGTCCTATGGACAATACATTATTCCTTCCTCATTACCCCATCACATGTAACAGAAGCCATACATTACGAAACTAGTATCACACAGTCATTGGCACAATTAGTTGAGCTCCCTCCGTCCTGTCGAGTTAGTTGACCCCGTATCGTTATACAAATTATGTGAAGCGCTAATGGGAAAAGATGGACCGACAAACGGACAAGGGGACTGAAGGGACAGTGAAAGATAATTAATAGAAGGACCCTATACGACACGACATTATGCGCAGAAGTTTGTCCCTTGTTAAAAGTTACTTAATGTTTAAGTACTTTAAATTTAACACATATGTAGGTATATAAACGCACGCTTTATATGGTTAGTCGCACCTTCAGGTTTTACTATACATTATGTATCCATTGTTGGGAGGGGTCCCTGACCCAGGTGGTGCAAATAAATTCGTTATTTAAGTGGTGGGGGGGGGGGGGTTAATTGGGGTTATATTCTTTAAGGCGATTCCCGCAGTAGGTTGCAAGCCCTATGTCGCGGGAGACTTTACAAATATACAAGTCACGGACACAAAGTACACCCAGACTCGGAACAACAATTTGTGGATCACGCAAAGTGGTGTCCCGTGTGGGAATCGACAACCACGGCCTCTAACGTAGCAGTCGGCCATACTTCCACCGCGACACAGGGGCAGTCAATTGACTAAACACCAGCCAAATATATACTGTGTACCTATCTTCAGCAATTTGCGGGGAGGGGGGTTGACCAGTCAGTCAGTCTTTTTATGTTTGATTTTGTTGAATCGACTTCTTATATAACATCTGCTCTATTATATTGAAATTCATATGTTCCTTTTTTGCAAAAGAAACGGTTAACCATTCACGAATGAAATTTTCTCCAAAAAAATCATCTAGACATTTAGGTATGGAAAATATTCACTCTTTCATTCTTTCTTCAGGAGCTCCCAGTTTCAAGAATGAGGCATCATCATTAGAGCACCATGGATCGAGGCCTGTAGTACAATGTTGGTCAACGCGGCAAAAACTATAAGGACTGAAGCATGGTGCGTGGCGGTTCTATGTGTGGTTGCGATGGTGGCTGTGGAAGTTGGCGCGCTGAACGGACCCAATGTCTGCATGGTGAAACAAAAGTAAGTTCATCTTTTGTAAGGACTGTCCGTTTCCGTCTGCGGTCGCGTGGATACGTCTGCGTCATTTCCTAAGCTTTAATTTAATATAAAATGGCCAGGGATTAAGTCCTATACAGTGTGATTTGTAATATACAAATAACCACCCGCGGTGGCTTCTTCACATAACACTAAAACAACTTTATAGTATCAGTTTTGGAAAATGTTTAATATTTTAACCCTTTATCTCCTACTACCTCAACCACCTACAGATTATTTTGCTGGAGTAAAATCATTGTTTAATGTGAGGTTTAGGCCCTGAACCTGACAAAGAAACATCGATTTTACTCTGGAGTCCCCCAGATGTGTGGTAAATGGTTGTGTAACAAAAGTAAGTGGTAGGTGGTGAAGGGTTAATTTGTATTTTTTTTTCATAAATAACGAAGTTATTTGGTGTAATGTAAAGAATTTAAGAGCGGTAGTTATTAGTATACTAATAATCACCTTGTTTATACAATAATACAAACTGTTTTTACACATTTTTTAAGATCCAACTATTTCAGTTTCGTTTTCGTTCACACTTAGGGACCGTCTCCACCGGCGAGAGAATCGTAACTATTCCGTTCTACTATCGTCGGGTAGTCTCCACGAATGAGCGATTATTCCGCCAGGGTGAAGACGGCCCCGATCTTGAATTAGCGTAAATTATGAAAAAGTATAACTTGACTTAAGTCGAAATGAAACATATACCTACCAGATTTCAAGTCAATTCTGCAACAAGATATTAATGACAACCGCATTCTATTTTTTCATTAATTCCTGATGCATGCATGCACAAGCATGCGTACAGAGAAGCGGACAAAAAATCTAAAAATATATTTTAAAGACATTAAGTTGTCTTGAGTTTGATTAGAGTTAACTTTAACTAAGTATTTTAAATAGTTTGCTAAATACTACATAAATCAAGATTATAAGATATTTTAAAGTGGTATAATTGTAATGTTGAAAGTCAACCTTGTGTCACCTATTTGGTAAAAAACATTACTAAATTTTGGACACGTATGGCAATAATTGTAATTTTAACATCAGGCTTTACTAGACTTTTACTACCTCATATAAACACTCGATACTACCACAGCAACTGCTACTCTATGATCATTAGGATAATAGATTTCCGGAGACTTTTTGGAGTCTTCTACTGAATCAGTTTAAGTCTAAACTCCACTCGTGGCTATAACAAAAATGTTTTTTAATCTGTGGACTATCTCCCTGCTCGAATAAAATGAAAAAATGGTTTGTGTATAACCTTTAATAATTTTACCTTTAAAAATTTAAATTTTATTAATTAAATAAAAAAATATATTTTTCAATAATAAAAATCTCAAAAATTTTGGGTGCTACAAGTGGTCAAACATGTTGGTCTAATCACGCTATTATATACTCCAACTATATGTACCATGTTAGCAAAGATAAATAATTTCATTACTATTTCATTTCGTAGCAAAATATCCCATCTTAAAACTCGCATCTTGTTACAAAAAGTTTTATCACGGGTACACGCTGGTTGGTCGGTGGTTTAAGCAAAGTGGTGATAAATCATCGAGTGGGACTTTTATTACTACCACTTAGACTTAATTGACGAGAAAAATTCACCATTCACCCCCGGTGCTGCACTTTACCACATCACGAAATAAGGTTGAAACTGCAGTTATTCTGTTAACTCCTTTAGCTAAGTTAAAAAGATTAGAGAAAACGTTTTATATTTAATTTAGATAAAAGATTACATCTGTAGCACTAGTGTGAGATTCAAACCAAAAAATAATCAAGTCACAATTTACCAACAAAGAAGAGAAACAGCCAGTACATATATTTTTTAAATTAAATACATACTCTAGTAGGATGTTTAATCTAATAGAAATAAAACTGGAAAATTACCTAACCACTAAATATTCTAGAGGTTCTAAGATCTATATTTACATGTTCGCAAAGAATAGATAAAGAGAAAAGAACAAGACAATAAAAACAATTTAAAATGAAGACTCCTAAATCGTTATAGGTCTATCAATAGAATCGATATTGTATCACGCACGCCACCCGCACTCCTCCCGAAATTGTATTGTATAGTACATTGGTGTTCTGTCGACTTAATGGCACCACTCCGTTGTGTGATTCGCACTTGCCCGATGTTGAAACAAAAACCCCAAAAACTATCCTGGGTACGCCAATGATAAATTATAATATTTACAGGTACAATATAACGAAGAGAGTGAAGTATCGAGCTCCGATGTCAGTCAGGACATACGAGTGGTGCTTCTCCATGCCACCGAGGTGCTCCAAATGGAACACAGAAATGAGAGACCTGACTAGACTTGAGGTATGTCATTTCAGTTTTCTTTTATATTGGTACCTAACACTCAAGTGATTTGAGAAAGTGAAACAGTGGCAGATCCAGGGAAGCTAAGGAGCCCAGTACTCTCATGTGAAGACTAAACATATTTTTTTTATCTCTCTTGCTCCGGTGCATTGATATTATTCAGACATTTTTTTTTATAATCGACGACTTCCGCATTAGGGTATAAGCCCTGTGTCGCGGGGGACTTTACAAACATACAAGTCTCGGGCACAAAGTACACCAAGACTCGGAACAATAATTTGTGGATTACACAAAGTGGTGTCCCGTGTGGGAATCTAACCCACGACCCCTTGCGTAGCAGTCGGACACACTCCCACCGTGCCACAGAGACAGTCAAAACATGGTATTTCATTCCTCTCATGGGTGGACGTTTCCTTTGATAAAATCTATCTTCAAAAGGACCAAGCTGCACCCCTGCCTCTAATCCAAATTCTGGATCAACCACTGAAGTCAAACCTTTAACAATCTTAATCTCATCCAAGTTTCAGATTCGGGAACTTTAGGTTATGTTACTTCTTTAAATATATTATAATATTTTTTTTTTTTTTTAAACTTACGCGTTGCATTATAAATACAATTTGACACGGGAATAAACGCGTTTAATCTAGGTAAAGTTATTTACCTTATGCTTGACGTTTCGATCGGGTTACACCGACCGTGGTCACACACACACACACACACACACTCATACACACACACACACACATTCATACACACACACACACACACGCACGCACGCACACACAATCATACACACACACACACACACACACATACACACACACATACACCCACACTCATATACACACACACACACACAAATGTACTTAATTACCTATAAGATAACTGTTAACTATTACTATGTCATAACATAAGCCACGGACAAAAGGGGACTCTTCTAACACAGGTTTTCTCAAACTTAACAGAAGAGCTCCCAAACCATATTTATAAAAAACATGTAATAGTTGAAAATAAAGATTTTTATTTTATTTATTTATTTATTTATAAGCTGACTAAGTCAGCTTGTGACTAAGTCAGCTTGTGACCACGGTCGGTGTAACCCGATCGAAACGTCAAGCATAAGGTAAATAACTTTACCTAGATTAAACGCGTTTATTCCCGTGTCAAATTGTATTTATATTATAATATTTTAGAAATAAATTAATGTTATAGAGAAGAGATTACTGCACGGACCACGGATTAACCAATAGCTTCTCTTGATTACACTTTAACCGCTGCGAGGATTTAGATTAAATTTGGTATGGAAATGATTTGACTCCCGAAAAGGACATTGGATAGTTTTTATCGTGATAACCGATATACACGTAGGCAAAAAACGAAAGTTAATTTAAAGTAAAGCACACCTAAAATCGGAACCAACAATATATGGAACATCCACGGCTCTATCACGTGTGAGAATCGAACTAACAGCCTCTTGTACTGCCATCGTACGAACTCCCACTGCACCAATGAATTTAAACCAAAATGTTCCGAATTCGAGCTGAATAACATAAATTGTTACTCTGAGTCTGTACGTTTATCCGTCATTGGAATGAGTCACGGTCATCATTATTAGCCTGAAAACGTCTACTGCTGAAACTTAAGCGGTCTGCATCAAACGGCTCTCATAATCGATACTACGATTAATAATAAACGTAGAGGATTGTCGACCGGTGACCAAATGCGGTGCAAAAATAAAAGATTCGCACTTTTAAATAATATTCACACATAATTAAGTCCCGATATGTATTTATCTAATAAGCGTATTAAGTGTTTCAAAACACATTAAAAATGTCATCAGATACTTAATTCTAAAAATATTGATCTAGCTTCTAGTCAGACCAGAATAATCAGCGATTGCCTTTGCAAATAAAGCAATTCTCGGTATAGTATCAACCATCTACGTCTTTATGGTCAATGAAATAATAAAGAATATTATTGGCTTAGTTGCTAGGTTAACTCTTACATAAAACCGGGCAAGTGCATGCCGGGCCACGCATAATGTAGGGTTCCGTAGTAACCCTACACCCCTCATCCATCCGAATAATGCGGCTTATGAAGTGGGTTTTCTGTGGTTTTTGTTTCACACTTACAATGTTATACCTACTTATTAATAGTTTTCAATGGAATTTGTACGAAATTTTGCTACTTCTCATTTGAACAGCTAACTCGTAAACTTGTAAAGCCTTTTTAGCTGTGATAGTATTCTTTTTAATTACACTATAAATACTACTACCGTGAATGTTTCACATACTCAATATCAACCATTTAGCTGCCAGGGGCACACTGCACACTTGACTCTAACAAAATTTTGCACTTTAAATCTTAACATCACAAACGGATCCCTAAATCATTTTTTTTTTAAAGACCTGTCTAATGATACCCCACACAGTGGGGTAGGTCAGAAAGGGGAGGTACCCTCATTAAAAATGTTTTTCAAGATTTGATTTTTTCGTATCCATGCAAAATTACAGCTTTCTACAACTAACAGTCTTTGAGCTAAGCTGCAGACGGACGGACGAACATGGCGAAACTATACAGCTTCCGTTTTGCCATTTTGGCTACGGACCCTACAAATAGTATCAGAATCATATCTAAATGACAACTTAACGTTTAATTTTCTTATTTTACATGATAATACTACCATTCTTCATTAGTATAAGTTGCTTAGCTTAAATAATTGCCAAGACTAATTGCCATTGCTTACTTTAAAAGGAAAATATTACGTTTAGATGTCAACAACTTATTACTTAGTACTATCCTTGAGAAAAACTAGATCGACTGTGACAATCACTAGCCATAATTGACACTAAATATACAAAAGCCTTTATTGACGACTCTATTTTCTTACAAATACTTATTCTAGTGCAGTATTTTTAAACTCTCTTAGAAGCTTGGAAATATAGAAGAAGATAGACCCAAATTAATCGGGTTGTCGATTAGAAGCGTTTAAAAGAATAACTTTACTGACAGGCTGATTCATAATCACAGAGTCTAAACACGTATATTATACGACACGACCTTCGGTGCTCCAACACTCTATTGATTAAAAGAGCGATCGAGCAGAACCGGGGGTCAAAAGTGTTCGTACAATCTCTTGGAAGAAGCCACCTGACGAAGTTGACAACAGCAAGTGGAGAAGTCGTTTCTTCGAAGCCGGCAGTCCTCTCAGAAGTGGAAGGCTTCTATGGCCGGTTATACGCTTCGCATGCATCTCGACCTGATCCTGAAAATGAGGGTCCTAGAGCCACTCTAACACGTCACTACACCGAAGACCTGCCAGAAGTCAACATTGACGAAATCGTGCTGGCTCTTAAACAGCTGAAAAATGGAAAAGCCCCTGGAGAGAATGGCGTTACAACAGAGCTGTTAAAAGCTGGAGGTAAACCCGTACTGAGGGAGCTCCAAAAGCTTTTTAATGCTGTCCTGTTTGAAGGGAGAACTCCGGAGGCGTGGAGTAGAAGTGTAGTCGTCTTGTTCTTCAAAAAAGGAGATAAGACCCGGCTGAAGAACTACCGACCTATTTCTCTTCTAAGCCACGTCTATAAGCTGTTTTCAAGAGTCATCACGAACCGCCTTGCGCTAAGACTTGACGAATTCCAACCACCGGAACAGGCTGGATTTCGGAGCGGATATGGCACCATAGACCACATCCACACAGTGCGGCAGATTATACTAAAGACCCAGGAGTATAATCAGCCCCTGTGTCTAGCATTCGTGGACTATGAGAAGGCCTTTGACTCGATTGAAATCTGGTCCGTTCTGGAGTCTCTGCAGCGATGCCAAGTAGATTGGCGATATATCCAAGTGATGAGATGTCTCTACGAAGCCGCCACCATGTCCGTCCAAGTACAGAATCAGCAAACAAAACCTATACCATTGCATCGAGGAGTGAGGCAAGGGGACGTTATTTCCCCGAAACTGTTCACAAATGCAATGGAGGATATGTTCAAAATGGGCGGGGCATCAACGTCAATGGTGAATATATTTCTCACTTGCGATTTGCAATGGCGGATTATTTTGCGATGGCGGAAACGCTGCAGGACCTGCAACGGATGCTGAATGACCTGGCTGACTCCTCTGTACGCATCGGCCTACGGATGAACTTGGATAAAACCAAGGTCATGTTCAATGAACATGTACTACCGGAACCGACAGCGGTGCACGGCGCCGTTCTCGAAGTTGTTCAAAAATATGTGTACCTCGGGCAGTCATTGCAGTTAGGTAGAAACAACTTCGAGGACGAGGTGAACAGGAGAATTCGGTTGGGTTGGGCAGCGTTTGGTAAGCTACGTCAAGTCTTCTCATCGTCGATCCCACAATGTCTAAAGACTAAAGTCTTTAATCAGTGCGTCCTACCCGTCATGACATACGGAGCCGAAACGTGGACACTGACGGTACGGCTGGTCCACAAGTTCAAAGTCGCTCAGCGGGCTATGGAACGGGCTATGCTCGGAGTTTCTCTTAGGGACAAAATGAGGATGATGAATGATGACAGAAATGAGGTGATCCGGCAGAGAACCAAAGTTATCGACATAGCCCACCGGATTAGCAAGTTGAAGTGGCAGTGGGCTGGCCATATTAGCCGAAGAACCGACAACCGTTGGGGTAAACGAGTTCTTGAGTGGAGACCGCGGCTTGGCAAACGTAGTGTAGGACGCCCTCAAGCCAGGTGGAGTGATGATATACCCAAAACGGCTGGCAGGAGCTGGATGCGATAATTGGAGAGCCTATGTCCAGCAGTGGACTGCGATAGGCTGATGATGGTAACACGTATGATAATAAAGTTTGTTTGTGAATCGCAGACATAGTCACTGGCAACTGCTGTTTCAGTACAAGTAACCATATTCTCTTTAAAATTAATACTAGAGCACAGATAGATTACTATGGGTAATAATAAAGAAGTGTGAGACAAACACGTGAGTTGTGGCTTTTAACTTCATTATTATGATTAGATGAATGTTTACACGAACAGATAGGTTTATTTAAATCAGGTTCCTTTCTCAAGATTACTTCAAGTTCATGTTTTGTTTATTTTGTGTTAATACATAATGTTATGCTACTTTCAAATTTGTCATAATAGTTGACCTAGTGCATGGTAGGGTACCTCAACTTATAATAACTGCACAAACTCTTTTGGATACAATTGTGGAACGCATGGTTTCCACAATTGTATCCAAAAGTAATAGAATTAGCACAAGCTCTGCTTAGTTTGGGATCAGATAGCGTTGTTGAGTTGTCTCAAGATATAATTTTACAAAATAGCCGCAGTATGGTTTGCAGTTTTTAGTTTTTATGGATTTTGGTAACCCTCAACAGGCAGCTACCTTATCCAAAGCCAAGGGGTTCATCTAGCCAAAATACCAAACATTAACTGAAACATAACAAGTAATTTTGTCGTTACTAGTATTTTATTTGTTTATTAAAACAAACAAAATACTAGTAATGACAAAATTATCTCTAATAGTTTTACTTTAGTAGATTATAGGGATCCCACCACCCGATGGGATCCCTCCCTTATAAAGATGGATTTCCGCCATGTGATGCCTGATTCAATTAGTTATCTTTATTTTAGTGTTAACTAGATAAAGGTAAATTGCCACTAAAACGTGTAAATTGGCGGTTTTCAGACGGAAGAAAGAACTGCTGAAGTAGCGGTTTGCTGTCCAGGATACAAGATGAGAGATGTCTCCTGCGTACCCATCTGTCCCAATGGCAAGACAGGGCCTGGCTGCATGGAAGGTAGACCTTAGGGTACCTACTTTGATGGAGTATTGCATTCAAAATTATTTATTTCAAAATATTCCTTAGCTGGTTTTAAAATTTAAAAAAGGTTTATACATCCTACAAGTCGACTTACGCCTCATTTACGAGACGCAGGGCGTCGCGCGTTGCGTGTGGCGTGGTGTCTCACGTCGCGTTAGACGTTTTTTTCTGTTGACGAAGCGACGGCACGTGTAAACACAAACATGTGCCTGTCGCGGCGCCCGCGGCCTGAATTACGGCGGTCATGGCCGTGGCACACGCGGTGTACTATAATTTAAATAATTCACGTTTAACATAGAATATTATTATTCTATGGTGTAGAATGGCATTAAATAATTCACTTTTAAACATAGAATTTTCTTTAAAAAAAGTCTAGTCAGGGTTGTGCGATTTAAAAATAAGACTGGCAGGTAAAAATAAGTTTTCGCCGCCGGCATCGCTTTATCAAGAACTGTCGTTGCGTGCGACTTCAGGTGCACGGCCGCGATAAAAGCCGCGGGCTATGCCGCAAAAAACACTACATTTCAAACAAACGTCTGTCCAATCGATTCTTCTCCATAAATGCACTCGCTTACAACGATGTTTGAATTCAGTGCGGGCCGTGCCACCCAACGCCACGCGCGGCGCCCCACGTCTCCGTAAATGAGGCCTTATCACAGACCAATTAGAGTTATCATGTAGATTTCGCATTAGTTATTCGATAAGAGAGAATAAAGAAAGCAAATAGCCATTACGATTCAGCATCATTTACTAAGAATGAAAGAATAATGTGGAATAATAATATTCTTCATTGTACATCAATACAAAAAGCATACATTGTATAACTTAATGATCTCTTCCAGGCAGCCTATGATTAGATTTATGAGACAAAAAGGAGGAGATAGTTAAAGGTGTAAATCTTATTAAAAAAAAACAAATATTTTCAGATTGTCCAGATAACAAATGGGGCCCGAATTGCATACATGATTGTAAAAGATGTAAAAATGGATTCTGTTCCCCTATAACGGGAGAATGCGAGTGTCTGGATGGATGGCAAGGTGAGAGGTGGGTTGCCACTTTATATTACTTCATTTTTTTTTAGGAGTTGACAGCCAACCTTACAGAAAAAATCATTCTCAGATTAGAACCAACATTTTATGAATTGCGTAATATGGGACGTGACATTAGTGCAGTTTTTAAAATCTAAATGCCTGGTTTCCCTTTTTTATAATTAAATATTTTTAAGCGTTGTAATATATTATGTACTTTTCATTTTACAGTTGTGACACAAGCATGCCACCAGCAACTTCAACAACGTCGTTAGAAGAACTACTAACAGCATTTGCTACTAATCTTACAACCTCTAATACAACACCTAAAGTCACAGCTCCTAGCAATGCCGTTACTTTTCCTAGACCTCCAGTTACTACTTTTACAACTACTGTAGCTCCTCCCACTACATTAGTAACTATTCCTACAAAACCAGCTATTTCTACAATAATGGCAACTAGTCCTTTAACTACAAACAAACCAATTTCTATAATCACAATAGTGCCAGTTACAAGCCCATCAACTACAAGTACCACAGCTGCACCAAAAAGTTTAACTACGATGACAACATCTCAGAAGGCAGTAGAAACAACGACATCAATTGTTACAATTACAAATAAACCTAAAATAAATGCATCAAGTAATAATACTACTTTTGTTACCACTAGTACACTGAGAAATCATTCAGTTAATGAGAGGGTAACACAAAAAATATTTATTAAATCAGTTCATGGTAACACAAAAGCAACAGAAGTTATCAAACCCACCCAGCCAACTACAGAAGGAACGACAGCCACTGTCATTGAACAACAGGCAACTTTGGAAGATTTTACACAGACTGAAGTATCAAAAATGATAATACCCACAAAGCCGCTTACTGAAACCACAATAAGAACAGAAACAACAAAGAAAGAAACCACTATCAAAATAGTTCCTACGACACCCAAATTTAAACCAAAAGAAATATGGATACGACCGGCTCAAAAAGGTGAATCTCCAGTAGTCGAAACAAAGATTAAAATGACTCACGATATTCCAAGGTACAGAAGTGCTAATAATAAAGAGTTGACACCTGCAATTACTACTCCAAAGACTATTATAGTCTCTATAATACCAACATCGGTTTCATACTCAACGTTCAAAAAGATTGCTTTAACATCATCATATTTATCAATTACGAACACAACAAGCATACCATCTTATAATAAAACTGATAACGGACTAACTACGAGGTCAATGCTGGTTGTAACACCAAAACCAACAACAAGCTTGAGTACCGTAGCAAAGAAAGACTTATCTTCTACTACGCCTTTTGTTTCTACTAGTACATTTCTACCAAGCACTTCTGTAGCTACTACTGTGACAAAATCTTTGGAAGCAACTAAAACCATACTTCATATTAATAGAACTAACAGCATGATGACTGATATTAACAAGAATATTCCTACTACTGTAATAGCTACTTCTCCTAATACAATAAGTGTTACACCGAAATTGAATGATCTACTTACAACTCCAACTACTAAATTTATAAAGAATGCTACTACAGCAATGTCTTCAACAGAACAAACAGCGAAACATTTTGTGAAACAGATAACGTTTCAAAAACATGAAAATATTTCATTGATAACAAAAACACATAAAACGACTAATCCTCCGAAAGTTATTGAGAAAGAATTTAAAACGGCTAACGTTACTAAAAGTTTTAATGCAGTGACAACTGATGGTCCCGCAGATGATGAGGAATTTCATATTTTGACAGAACCAGAACATATAACAGCAGTTATGGGAGACAAAGGTACAGAAAGATCTTCGGTTGACTTGATATCGGTGATAAGTATAGCAGGAGGAGTAATGATGGCAGTCATTACCGTAGCAGTAGTTATTGTGATGATAGAGAGGTGTAAGAAGCCGAGATATGAAGACGTGAGGAAAATTAATGATATAAGAATGCAAGTGATGATTGATAACAATGATGTGCCGCCACCATATGTCAGGAGCATTTTCCATACGCCACTTCCTGGTAAGAATAAATAATTAATGAAACTAAATAAAAGTTAAATGGCAAAGCCAAAGATTTTTCTTGCTTATGAAATCCAAAAAATGTGTGGCACTCGGGGACTGCCGCGGTAAAGCTATTGCATAGCATTTTTTATCAAGTTATGCATTTTTATTTTTTTTTCATTTTTCTTCAAATCTTTCTGACGCTGATAACATTTTGACGCTCACAATTTCTTTTTCTTTTTAGCTCTTTAAGTTTTTCTTCTCTATAAAATAAAAGCTACATATAAATAATAAGTAAAATATTAAGTATAAACGATTACGTATAAATAGTGTAATTATACACCAAAAATAAAAAAAATCAATTACGTTTTCGTCCGATTTCGGAGCAGCTCGTCTCGATCCGTGCGAGATATATGTAAACGAATGCTCGGCCCAGCTAAATGGTAGGCCGAGTGGGGGGGAGGGGTGTTAGGGTTTATTTTCGTTACGGAATCAAAAAGCTATGCAATACCTTAATAAACAAGTAAATTCATTTAAATAGAAAAGTCATAGATATGTAAAATTACAAATATACAGCAGTTTTTTTATTCACAGAGCCACCTTCGTCGGACAAATGTCATTACCAACCAATATCGACGTTAGACAGAAATTTGAAACAATTTATGAGGCCAGTCGTCGTACAAACAATATCACCTATTATGCTGGAAAATTTCAGAGGTAACTTAGACATATTACCTACATTGTCTTACACAAAAGCTTGTAAAATTAATTACCTACACAGACATATTTTAAAATAAAAAAGATTATACATAACATTTTCTATATTAAAAATGTAATATGTTGGTGTTATCTTGTTGAAGGTATCTTAGAGTGTCACTACGATCATTTACCACGAAGAAGCAACGATTTTGGGACGATTCAAACTCGATCCTCTATAGCGCCATCTATGCACGAGTGCAGCGAACTACATCAGCTGCGAGCTAGCGTCACTGAGTCCACGATAGAAGCGTTGAAATGCGAGGCCAAACTTGATGTAATTGACAATACAACTTCAGAGCCTTTATATGCAGAAATACCTTGTTGGAGACCACCTTCCGAACACGCTATTGAAATATTAAACCTGAATGGAGAAGCCGTGACTGAATTATGACCGTGATGCTTAAACCACAACGTGTTCAAAGTTTAAATGTAGTTCTAACATATTGTTCTAGATGGCGTTGTATAAAGTTTTATCCACCAAAGATGTTTTATGTGTGTGAAGTGAATTATTTCATAAATATACCTACTGTAGCTATTAATAAATTAAAGTTTCAAATTGTGACTTTATTTTTTCCGTTTTGATGGTAAATACTAATTTATATGCAACGCCTGAAACCAAGTTACCTACCTCTACCAGTCTATCTCTTTCATTAGTGATGCTCTCTTCCTCTGTGCTTCTTGTTTCCCCAAAAAATGGAAAATAAATTATCTTATAGGTACAAGGTGATCAAATGTAATATTACCTACTAATAACCTTCCACTTATGGCTTCTAACCTAACACTAAATAACTTTATAGTATAGAACGTTTAAAAAAATATTTATTATATTAACATTAAACCATAATAATAAATGTCATTACTGTCTGTTGTTAGAAAATTCTTCAATACTTTAATAACATTTGTGCTGAATAATAAGTAGCTGCTTGTTAAAAAGGTTGACAGATTAATTAGTGCAGTGGTTCTAAACCGATGGTCTGCGGACCACTGGTAGCCCTCAAATGAAGGGAAGCATCTCAAGTGGTTCGCCGAGCCATTTTAAGACCAACCGTACATTATAAGATTTTTTTCTAAAAGATACTTTTTTTGAATAACTTTTCAAAATGGCAGTGTCCGAAAGTCCATAAGGTAAAAAAAAAATTATAGAAATAAAAAAACCCGCCTGCAAAAAAGATGGAAACAAGATCCCTTACAAAATTATATAATTTCATGCAGTCGGAAGCAATAATGAATCTCGATGAACTTAGTGAAGTTTATTACATACATATACAAGATACGCACGAAAAACATACCCAGTCGGGTACAAAGGTTTCTGTCAAAAAAATCTTATAATGTGCGCCCGGCCTAATAAGTAAGTCCATGTTTCTCTATATTTTGACATATTACATTCATAACATCTGCATCTTACAACGTGTGTCGAACTGTCGACTTAGACAGTTCGACACAACAGATGTTATGAATGTAATATGTCAAAATATAGAGAAACATGGACTTATGTATGTGGGACAGGCTACGCGGGTTTGATTGGACGATGCCCCTGCTGCTATGCTTGGTTTCCGCTTTGGTCTTGCAGCGTACACTAAATTTTAGTGTAATATGTACCTATCTACTTTGCGAACTTCGTCGAACCACTCATGAGGTAACATTGGAGTTATTTCTTAAAAACACCAACTGGCATGCGCTGCACGATTACCTGTTTTGATGAAAAAAATAGAGTATGATCGTCTAGGTATATTAACTAATACTATCGAGACTACATTTTCCAATAGCTAATTTGTTTTTTTACAATCATCGAAAGTTTAAAAATAGTCGATTTTAGGGTCGGTTTTAATGGGTTAGTTTTTTCTATTACACAAATTCTGTCTGAATAAATAAATGAATCGTTATTGCTGTATTAGTCCGAGAGAAGAGCGTCAAAAATGCAAGCATTTTACGAAGGCCCATTTTTTGATATTACGTCACATAAATGGGGTAAATCAATATACCCTGTCGTTAGTCAAGTGGATTACTTGTCTCTTCCTTGTTGATCACTTGTCCCACCAAACGGCGTGAAAGCGAGCAACTATGAACGATTTTCTCGTTCAAGAACAATAGTTGTAGATGTAAACAAAAGAGATACAGATACTAATAGTTGATCGCTAATTATTCACCCTGCAGGCAAGAACTCGCCCTGTGTTCATACTGCAAGAAAATTTATTTTCAGGTTTTGCAGCAAAACCAGTTTTGCGATTTATTTAAAAAAAATAACCTGCCTCAATGCCAAACTCTAAGGAATTCTATTGACCACAGGGACGAAAGGTATTTTTTTTACTTTATTAATTTGACGTAATATTAAAAAAATTGCCTTTATAAACGCTTGCATTTTTGGCGCTCTATCTAGGACTACATTGTACAGTACAAAATATATGCTTTCAATGGTTACCGTATTTTTATTATTTATATTTTGATAGTTGACGACGGACAAAAACTTTCGTGAAAATTGGTCGATTTTCCTGATTTTTCGATAGCTCCTCGGCAATTACTATTAACTGTGGGAAGTTAGTTTTTTTATACTACATTCATTAGGTTTCAATCCCAAAACTTGTCATGATACTTTAGAAATAAAAAGTTAAAATTTACAAAAATGACATAACTGGGCTCACGAAATGAACCCAATCCTAACAAAAGTAATTGAGCTTAGCTGGAGGGGTTAGCAGGATTGTTAGTTATGTGAGACCCACAATCCCACATTGCTAGTTATCTTTTTTTAAACGGCAAAAAACCTGAAATTTTCGGAAAATGTACTTTATATTGTCATCATTTATATGTACCTAATTAGTTTCATCCTGTTACTTTCATCTTGGATATAGGTATGTTTAGTTATGTCTATTTTTCTAAATACCTAATTCAAAATAATTTATAATACGAGTACATAACAATTCAATAACACTTATTGTGTCCAGATATCCAGAAAAATAATATCTAAGTGAAAAGTAGATCAATTGTCGGTCTTATTGTCATGTAGCATTTTTTTCAAGTTGTATGTGCTACCTATATATAGAAAATAGTTTATGTAATGCAATCATGGACATAAAATATAGAATTTATGTGCCTGCGACCATGCGATGTTGCCGATTCGCTTTGTTTTGACTATTACGAGGCACAAAGGGTTCTTTGTTTTAGTTTAATACCAGGAAATGATAACAAAAGTTTGCCTTGGCCTCTGGTCCGAATAAAGAGCTACGAGTAGTTCAGATTTCATTCATCAGTCGTAGCATACACAATTCGTACATGTCTTAGATATATTATTAGCCATCCGGCTGTAGTTTTTTTTTTAAATAATAGCTTTAAATCATAATATATAATAGCATAAAATCTTGCATATGGTACTATTGCAGGTTTTATTATAAATCATTATTTTTTTAATTTCAATTTGAAGTAAGTTTTTAAGTTAGTAATTGATACTTACTGACACTGAAAATGTCCAGAAAAATACTTCAATCTAAAAGTAAGTACATAATAATTATATTTTACATTTTATTTTTTATATGATTTTCTGGTGAGATATCGGGATATATGTGAGGTTAAACAACTTTACCACTGTCGGTCTATAGATGGGTGACCGTTTACGAACATTGTCACACCACTTAGTGCCTCGGAAAGAACGTGAATCCGTCGGCTCTGCCTTATCTCCGGGCGTGTCGGATTTCTGTCTCATCATATTTTTATTTTTTCACTCGCATAGGCGAGTGAAAAAATAAAAATAATTCCTGAGTAGTTAGTAGTCTTTATTAAGATTAGCCGCCGTGACCGACATTCGGTAGGAGACCATTTTAACTGTACAACTGCATTTTTACGATCATTACCCAGAAGATCAGAAGATCAGTGTAACTAAGTACTGTACATCAATAAAGGGTGTAACAGAAAGGTGTGGTCATATTCAAAGGTTGGTATGTGTCTATGACTGAGTGCACATACCTAATTTTATCAATATCGGAGTACCCTAAAAAATATTTATTATTTTTGCATCCGTTTATTTATGAATGAAAAAGTTATTAATTAAATAAAGTATGACTTAAAAAGTTCTATGCCATAATAATCCAATCGAATTTTGTACCAGGGGAGGTATAATTCTAATGCCATACGCCTTTCACTACTGAATTTTGACAAAATGAATATGCTATAACTATGTAATAATCATGCAACCAGCTATGGCACCATGGTAGGTGCAAACTGATAACATACTCTATTTGCTGCTGAAATTTGACCACACCTTGCTGTTACACACTGTTTAGATGGAAATGTAGAATAGACACAAAATGTACTCTCCTGCAATACTAGAGCCTATGTTCGATTCCCGAAACAGATTAAACATCTCTCGTTATTCAGGGTTAAATATTGATACATCATATTACGTCTGTAGAACCTCCGTTAGGGAAATATCAATTAAAATAATAATATCTTGGGACAACTCACACAACATCATCTGATCCCAAACTAAGCAGAGCTTGTACTATGGCAAGTAGACAACAGATAAAAATAATTAAATACGTTCTTATTATAGATAAATTACACCCAGACACAGAATAAACCATCGTGCTCATCACACAAAGTTATATCCTGGGTGGAGATCGAACCCACGACCTGCAGTAAGGGTCATTAACCGCTAGACCAACATGCCAGTTAATTTAATTTTGATTTTATTAATTGGTGGTGTGATTAATTATAATTATTTTTACTTTTAGGTCCCTGTCGGGTATAAAACACAAGAAACAAAGTAAGTTAACAAGAAAAAATCTAAGCAAATCTTACTTTACTCAAAAACATCTACAAATAAAAAACACAAAGTCAGGTATGTCCAGTACGGGAGTAATGAACAATATAATCGTTACAAATTTATTATATTTCTAACGATTTTGTGTAGGTATACAGCGTGCAGAAAGGCGTGGTCAAACTCAAGGGCTCTGTTATTTTCACATACCAAAGTTTATCAAAAACGGAGTACCCTTTAGTTTTATTTATAATTTTTTAATCATTTATTTGTCAATGAAAAAAAAAAGTATCAATTAATACCTATATGTATGACTTAAAAAGTTCTATACCATTACACTAGTGGAGGTCTAATACTTATGCCATACAAGGGGTGTTTATTATGTGAGGGTACAGGCGATGGTCATCTTTGAGGGTTTCTTGAAGTTAATACAGGCAGTATAGTTGGTACATAACGAGCCTTAACCTAATGTTCTGGGATTTAGACCCCTTATCGCAGTCTCCTGGCTTTACGATAATACTCCAGAAGGGTCAGGATGTCACCGCCACGCACAGGCCCTTTCAAGTTTCTGATGATCTGTCGGCTAGTCTCTTCGATGAAATATATAGTAGGTACCTGGATGACCAAGCTTTGCTCAGTTTTTTTTAAAAGTAGTTTATAAAAAACAAAAACCCGCCTGCACAAAAAAGATGAAAACAAGAACCCCTACACAATTATATAATTTCAAGCAGTCGGAGGCAATAATGAATCTCGATGAACAGTTAGTAAAGTGCCTCCGACTGCATGAAATTATATTGTAGGGGATCTTGTTTTCATCTTTTTTGTGTAGGCGGGTTTTTTATTTTTAAAATTTATTTTTTTATTTAATACTTTTTAGTAATTGTAGTATGTAACCGATGTAATACCTAACTTTTATCACAGCTATTGTCAAGTATTGAAAATTGCATGTTATACCTTTTTGAAATGAGCCCTTTAATTTGATACCCATATTGCAGTATTCAAAACAACTTTTTTTTCACAACTCTTTATTTTGACATCTCACAGCCACCATGTTTGTTTTTTTTCAAACGTCACATATTTAAGAACACTCGGGCGATCAAGACGAATCTAACGACGTCTTTATTCTACAAATCTGTTCAGTGGATTGTGAGATATCAAGTAATAAAGAATATTACATACATACATACATACAAGATACGCGCGAAAAACATAACCCTTCTTTACAGTCGGTAAAAGTGGAACCTAGCTAGATCGATTTATCGCCACCAAAACCCCCTGCATACTAAATTTCATTAAAATCGCTGGAGCGTTGCCGAGATTCAGATTAGATAAAAAGGTATATATAAGAATTGCTCGTTTAAAGGTATAAGATACATACTTTCGCTACTGAAATTTAACAAAAAGAAAACGCTATAACAATGTAATAACAATGACATTGGATAAGGCACCATGGTAGGTGCAATACTATATGCGCTGATGAAATTTGACCACATCTTTCTGTAACACGTTGTATATCTACAAGTTTGTCTGGAAGAAATTGTAACAGAAAACTAATTTTGATGTGTATTTCAGGATAACAATGGAAAAATTGCCCCTTTATTTACTCAGGAAGGCATTGAAGGAAGTTTCACACAAAATTATCGTCTCATCATTAAGCGATGACGAGGACTACGTCTGCAAATCAAATGACAATGTTTATGTATTGGAAACAGAAACAGAATATCATGACTCTTCATCTGGGAATTCCATCATCTTTACGGATAAGGATAAATTGAAAAACTAATAAGTAACATTTCAACTTAAAGGTTCTTTTAAAACTATGCCTGTCTGCCAGTCTATCAAGTTGTAGAAGTTGTGTTAATATCTATAACATAATTTAGCCAGATTTTCAAATGTCGATTATTATTAATCTTGTAGTAAATGTTTGGGATTTTATTCACGAAATAAGCTATGCAAGCACAAAAAAGAATGTGATCAAACTTTTTCTGCTACAAACGTGCCAGCTTATGCTCTAAACTTTTCATTACGTATTATCAAAGTTAATCAAAAGTTACAAGAAGAGGTTTCTCTATGTTTGAGGCCGAATCAATTTTTTTAGAAGCAAAGAGAGTAGAAGCTAAAAGAAAGAAACGTGTTCTGATTTCATTCTATTCTGCAGTCACCGGAACAAAAAAAAATTTGTAGTAAAATTCTTTACAAATCACATAAAAATAAAAAAAAACCATCCAAACGATTCGAATATGAAAACATAAAAACCAATACCCAGAATTACTCAAAAAGAAGAATTGGTTTAAAATATTTTTTTTTGTTCAAGACATATATTCCAAACAAATTACCAGAATCACTAACCCGTACTTAAACTTATCTGCCGTTCGCTAACTCTAGTTTAGCGAAACTGTAATTGAGACTGGCCGTAGATCTTAATAGCCGATTCGTAGTTACACTGATTTGTCACCCATCTTGTTCTACATGCGGTGCTAACTGTTTGATAGTTTAGTTTTCAGTGATAGTTATTTTTATGGATATTGATGTTATTTTTTAACTAGATCCGATCTTGAATACATGTTAAATAACAATTCGGTGTGGCCTTGAAATACGACACATTTTATATTGCGAACACATTACATTAAATATTACAAATCGTAGTGTAGGTTTAATGTAAAAATGTAGCTTAGGTCCTTTAAAATGTAAGAACATACAATAATATTTTTATACGACTGTTTTTATATTATTTAGTAATAAAAAATCAATCGCATCGTTTTATTTTTGGTTTAAATTTTTTACTAACTACTAAAATGATACATTTTTCTGGTGTAGTAATTGTACAACTGCATTTTACGATCATGTGAAGATAAGTATGACTACTGCCCAACTCAATAGGTAGGCATTTTAATTTAAATTAGTATCTAATAGGACTAGAACTGGCGCGGTGGGAGTGTGTCTGACTGCTACGCAAGAGGGTTCGATTCCCACACGGCACACCACTTTGTGTGATCCACAAATCGTTGTTCCAAGTCTGGGTGTACTTTGTGTTCGTTACTTGTATGTTTGTAAAGTCCCCTGCGACACAGGGCTTGTACACTAATGCGGGAGTCGTCTTTTTTTAAAATTAAAAATTATATAAATAAAAAAACCCGCCTACACAAAAAAGACGGAAACAAGATCCCCTACATCATTATACAATTTCATGCAGTCGGAGGCATTAATGAATCTCGATGCACTTAGTAAAGTTTTTTAAGTTGTTTCCATCTTTTTTGTGCAGGCGGGTTTTTTTATTTTTATAATTAATTTTTTTATTTAATACTTTTTAGTAGTTGTAAGGTGTAACCGATGTAGCAACTTACTTTTATCATAGCTATTGTCAAGTATTGATAATTTACTTTTTTACTTTTTTAGCAAAACAGTCATAATCATGTTATACCTTTTTGAAATGCTTAAGATGAGCTCTTTAATGTGATACCCATATGTAGTATTCGAAACAACTTTTTTTTTCACACCTCTTTATTTTGACATCTCATAGCCGCCTTATTTGTTTTTTAAAAACATCACCTATCTAAGTCCACTTGGGCAATTAAGACGAATCTAACGACGTGTGAATTGTATAAATCCGTTCAGTGGATTGTGAGATATCAGGTAATAAAGAATATTACATACATACATAATCCAAGATACGCGCGAAAAACATAACCCTTCTTTACAGTCGGGTAAAAAGAAAACCCTTTAGCCTTAAAAGTTTTTTTTTTATTGACGGTTCATATGTCACTATTATATCAATAGTTAAATATTTTAAACAGACTGTTAACCGTTGTTATTGAGACCGGCCCTAAAGAGAAAGAAATTTAAATTAAAAAATATATATATATTAAAATTATTATACATTCCAAAATAGTTTAATGTCAAAGAAACTATTATCCAGTACCTAACCAGGCCGGTTTTACAATAAACAGCCTAAGCAGAATTGGGTAGATTACTACAAAAACAATAAATTATTTTACATAGGAAATAGCATTTGCAAAACTGTTCTGAAAAACAATGTTTGTCCACCATTTTACGTAGGGAACTATTTACATTACTTAAAACAGGTGAAGCTACGAATATAGCATCAAATATTAAGACTTTAAGGAAGATTTTAATTTAGTGTAATAGGTAGCTATTTACTTTGCGAACTTCGTGGAACCGCTCATGAGATAACACCAGCAAGGTCACTACGCGTGGGTAACATAATTATATTGAACAACATCCTATACGCCGCAGTAGGTCATAACAGATAAATCATAACGTATTATTCTTGCAATCATGGACATCAAAAGTGTATAGGTAGCTTAAGTTTCTACCTAAATTCCTTTACTTACATAGTAATCTGCCTGTCGATTTTTACAGCTAAACTTTACATTGATTTTAGTAAAGTTTTGTATAGAGACCTTAGGCTGAATATAATCTGATCTTAGACATATTTCGGGACTTAATCGCGTGAATTATTTAAAGGTACGAAACATTCATTTACCCGACGTTACGGTTGAATTGCACCGATCGTGTAGGGTCGACTCGTCGATCGAAACGTCGGGTAAATAAAAGGTAATATGATGTTTTTTAATAATTCAAAATAATTCACACGATTATAAATATATCTAATATTATCCTTTAAATAATTCATGCGATTAAGTCCCGAAATATATCTAATACTAGCTGTCCCGCGCAACTTCGTATGCGTAATTTTCCCCCGTTTTTGAAACATTTCTCGTCGCTTCTCCGCTCCTATTAGTCGTAGCGCGATGTTATATAGCCTATAGCCTTCCTCGATAAATGGACTATCCAACAAAAAAAGAATTTTTCAAATCGGACCAGTAGATCTTGAGATTAGCGCGTTTAAACAAACAAACAAACAAACTCTTCCGCTTTATAATATTAGTATAGATGTAGGTATAAAAATAGCGAAAGTTTAAAAACAAAATAATCTGGTCTGTTGGTTTAGTGGTTAGTGACACTGACTGCTAAGTCAGATATCGTGGGTTCGATTCCCATACAGGATAAAACTGTGTGATGAGCATGATGGTGTATTTTGTATCCGGGGGCATTACAATTGACATGTACCTATATGTATGTATTTATAAATAATATAAGAATGTTTATCAGTTGTTTATTATCTCTTGTTTTTGCATCAGTCCTCTAATATGGTGTTTAATATAATGGTGGCAGCACCTTACCCGTATATGTATATGCAGTTAATATACAAAATAACATTGTAAACATTGGCAAATTGAAAAGAGTTGCCGCGAGTTTTTATTACCTGTTCTTTTCTCCGGCTTTACCTTTTGTTTGCGAATAGGCATTACATGTACATGTAGAATTGGCTTTTTACAAGAGTAGTATTTTGCTCCTAAGTGAATAAAGATTTTTTATTATTTATATATTATTGTCTGGTTGCCTTAGTACAGTCTATTGTAATTATCTTCCTACTTAAGCTATTTTATATCACGTAAGCTGGATCCATCCACTTGGATGAAATTTTAAGAAATAAATTAACTATGTAATTAAAGTATAGTAGTTGTATATCTTCAAAACAGTTAAAAGAATTTTCACCAAACAAAGTTGAGATAAACTTCATTTCTAACAGACACACATACATAAAATCAACTTACAACACCCCTCTATACTAACCTAAATACATACAAACTTATCATATAATTGCATATTGATATACTAACATAACGTTACTAAATATATCTCATAACGAAATAGAAAAATATGGTAAACTTGTGGTGAACTTTCTTTCGCGAAAATCAATTAGCCAAAGTACTAAATAATCAAACATAGAAATTAAGTAAAAACACCTATTGAAAGCACTTAATAGGTATCAGCACTGGCGAATACAGTAGTTGGCTCCAAAGCGAAGATAGCAGTGGCCACAGAGACAGAGGTTAATCTTAACAAAAACAAAAAACATAAAATGATGTTTTCGCATTGATATCATCAAAATATTGCAAAACATATTGTATTATCTCATCGTTTCCAACTATTGTGACGATATCTGGTCTATTCGGAATTGGGGTTCCGCAAGCCTATACTTGCATGAGATATAGCATCAAAAAACTTTAATGTACGTACTCAGCGGCAACCGAGCAGATGAATAAATCTGCAGGGTTAAGCAACGTCACTGCTATTGATTTAGACGGGTGAAATTTTTCGTTAAATGTCACCCACTGTGCCTCAGAGAGGACGTTAGGTCGGGATTAGTTCTGCTTCTAATCTCTCTCCAATTGTGTTCGATTCCCGTCCCATCGCGTTATGATCAGAGTTAGGTAATAAACAGCTGGTTCCTTAGCATGGTGTGTCTGGTGTCTTAGCAATTGTATCTGCAAATTTGTATACAACATGAACAGAAGACAGACGAATAACAATAGCTAAGTTCTTGTAAAGTATGTAGTAAATTAGTTATGGTTTTTGAAGAGTACAATGTGCCAATATTATCGTTAATTTTACTGCAACACGTTCATCGGTAAGGTATTTAACTACTACTATGACATAATGCCTAGGTTTCATAGATAATAGGGGATAAAAGACATTAACATACTATTTACAACTTTATTTGAATGGGATACGATCGATGTTTTAATATCCTTAGAAGTGTTTTGTTTGGTTTGCGTTGAAGGTGGTTGAAGCTTTGCGATCTCAAGGCCCGCGAATAGTATGTTTTCCTCATGGACCAACTAAGTATGCACAACTAGCTGTGCTATCCGAGAATGTGTTTCTAATGACACAACTGTACAGAACTAATCACAGTCGAACGGGAAACATCTTTTTATTGTCCATATGAGTGGTGGAAGTGTGTCTGACTGCTACGCAAGAGGTCTTAGGTTCCCACACGGGACACCACTTTGTGTGATCCACAAATTGTTGTTCCGAGTCTGGGTGTACTTTGTGTCTGTGACTTGTATGTTTGTAAAGTCCCTCGCGACACAGGCCTGGTACCATAATGCGGGTCGTCTTTTAAAAAAATATATATATAAATATGTAATTAACAAGCAAAATAAGACTAACACGTCCGCACGATTTATACTACAAGAGAATAGCTCTTATAGGTTTTTGTATATCAATGCTTGAATAATATTAACGATTGAACGTACCTACAGAAAAAACAGGCAGACATTATTTATATAAGTAGTTACCTACAGATGTATAGTAATAGATACGGAACCCGACTATTAAATAAATAGGTAAGTAAGTATATTTCACACAACTTATAAAGTGACTACTAATTTTAACCACAGTGTGTCACTAGATGTAGTAGAGACAAGTACGATCCGTATCGGTAAGTGAAGCTCGATTATCTCATACTTAAAAACATCTTTATGCATCTACTTGTGTAACATAAACATAATATAAAAATAGAATTTTGTTGTTCAAAATTGAGATAATTATCTCAAAACTATACCTAACTTTATGTTTGTTTCCTCTCCCAAAGATATTGTAATATTTTCTTTGGCCAATATTTAAGCACTTATAGTTTTTACCTTTGTTGTAAGTAGATGCTCTTACTATATTGTACCCACTAAGGTTGATTTTGGTACATCTCTTGTTTCAACTTTTTGATAATACAGTTTGCATCAGTCCTTTAACGTGGTGTATAGTATATTAGTCGCAGCACCTTACCCCCGTGTTAAGTTTAAAAACATTCAAACATTGTAAAATTGGCAATTTGAAAAGAGTGGCCGCGAGTTTTTGTTGCCAGGTTCTTTTCTCCGACTTAACCTATTGTTTGCGAACTTGGCATTACATGTACACAGAATTCCGGCGTATCACAAGAGTTGTTTTGCATCCTAAGTAATATTTACAATACGGTGTACACTATTGTACACTTAATTAAAACCACTACCCTTGTATTTTGTAAAAGTAGGTTAGGTAAAGTTGGCTTACGGTTTTTAGTATATTAACAGGAAAATGGAAAATTATTATACAATATAGGTCAGATTTTATCTGTTTGAACCGTTTAATCCATGATTATCGAGGTTATTACTTATCTACTATATGAATAAAATAATTAATGTATTTATAAAGGAAAACAATAAGTACATATATATTGAAATAGTCTGATGAAAAGTTGCGGATACTGTTCCTATATGTGACGTCACTTTGTGTGATCCAATTTATAATTCCGTGTTTAGGTGTTGGTACTTTATGTGACTAAAATGAACGCGTATGTTTGTAAAATCCCCCGCGACGCAGGCGTAGTTCCCAACTGCGAGATTTGGTTTTTTTTTTAAACAAAAAAAGCCGGCCAAGTGCATGTTGGACCATGCTCAATGTAGGGTTCCGAAACCGTTGCCGTATGAAAAAAGCCGATTTGAATAATTGCACCAGCAGAAGAGCGTATGTACATGACAATTACGCCCTTTTGTTGATAAACGCAGTTTTTCGGAAACGGTAAATCCGATGATGTCCGCAATAATTTTAATTTAAAGGATGTTTTGGTCTCACGTTTTGGACACAATTTATACAACTTTCTGAGCGTTTATTTCCAAAAATATTCACTTAATCTTTTTTTGTGTAAAATTACTGTGACATAGGGACGGACAGACAGACAGACAGACGGACATGGCGAAACTATAAGGGACTATGAAACCCTATCAAAAAAGATACAGAAGAAAGAAAAGAAGAAAACTTTTATGATATCTAATCATAAAAGTTTTCTTATTTTAATAAAAAAATATTTTTTAGCCGTGTGGTGCCGGCTTAAGAATAGTACCACCCCATCTCTACCCGTGGGTGTCGTCAAGGCGACTAAGGGATTTCACCCCGGAGGACGGGTAGCAGCGGCCTCTGCGTATTTAAAGCCTTACTGCGATCGCCAACCCGCTCGCCAAGCGTGGCGATTATGGCAATTACCCCCTGGATCTACATAGTAGGTTCTACTGGGGAGACCCGTGCCCAGCAGTGGGCCATCATATGGGTTGATATGATGTATGTATATGTATATCTTTCTAAAATTTTACCAACTTTCTTCCAGATCAAAATGCGTTTATTTATACTAGCCGTGCTAGTATCATGCGCGTGCGCAAGTCCACAGTATGTGAAGTCACGATTATCGGGCGGCGTTAAGGGCGGTTACAGCGGCCCTACATATCAGGGAGGAGAGAATCTAGTCAGGTACTGTAATAATGAACTGATAGTCCAACTGAGTATTGTCCAAGCTATGGAATTGACCAATAGCATTTGTGCATCGGTCATCAAACTATAATAAATCATTAAGAGATTATTTCAGATTGCGTTGTCTAACTGCTCTTTTACACTCTGATCAAAATGAATAAAAATACTGAGTAGATACTACTCAGTATTTTTATTCATTTTGAACATTTTGTCTGACTGATATATCAACGAACAGCTCAAGGTTCTAAACGAGTTAAGTTGTAATTTGTCACATAGATAGTTAATTAAAAGTGATACAAGGAATCAAAATCAAGTACTACATAAAATATATAACGGAGAGCCATCGAGATTTTCTTTCAATATTATTTCTCACTAATTAACGTCAATGTTCCGTCAATAACATCACACACGTTTTAATTGCTATTATTTTAAAATATTTTAAGATAACACAAATAACAAAACATTCAGTGTTCTTCGTTTCAATCTAGAGATATTTTTATATATCAGCTGTTAATAAACTATGTTTTGTTAAGGTATTTCAACAACACACAGCCAGGGTATGGCGCCGGTGGATACAACTCAGGATATAACATGACTGAAGCTTTGAATTATGAGAAAGGAGTCTGTTATATTGAAGTACCGTGAGTACCTTTCTTATGATTTTTTTGGCTTTGAAATCTCTCTTTAACTATTCTTCTGTCAAAACCCTTGTCTCAAAAACTTGTGGTAGTACCAAATTAAAGTTATTTAAAATTAATTATATATTTTATTATTAATTATGTAATTGTAACTACAATCATAGATGCATTTAAGTATGCCATAATGACTTTGTTATCGCTTTATCACTACCAAAAATATAGGAGTAGGTTTCAAACTTATAAATATTATACGTAGGTACTTACTTAGTAAACGTAAACGAAATTATAATAACTAGAAACCTCCTAAGCAGTTTTTATGTTGTTACTGGACACAAAAGTGTATTTAAGTATTATTACTCGTACTTTACAGAACTGCCTCAATCGCAAGAGACCCTGCTCATGTTCCAGCCGGTAACGGCGTAAGTATTTTTCAAAACATGTATACTACTACTTATTGAGTATATATACTATTACTTAATGAGTTACTTCGGACACAGGGGTAAATCAATAATAGCAGCATCAAATAGCTGACTTCAGAAGCCTATGAGACAACAAAATCGATACATAGATTTTTTTCTTGTCCGTTATCCTTATAAAATTATAAATTGCGTGCGCACCCCGTGTTCCTTTGTATATAAGTCAATTAATTTATTATAACTTCTGTCTGACCTGTTCCTAAGAGGCGAAGTTAGAAAGATATCAGAAATAAGACCGTCGAAATAAGATTAGCCATTTAATACCTTGACTAAACTACACTAGACTAGACTAAATCTATGCCTGTATCTATTCCAGTCCCGCTCTGACCTAAGCCGCATCAGATCCTGCTGCGAGGGTTACATCAGAAATATCCACAACTACAGAATCTGTGACCCAGTCTGCACTAATGAGTGCGTGAATGCTCTCTGTACCGAACCCGAAACCTGCACTTGCTTCCCCGGCCACGTCATGAACTTAGGTGGCATTTGCGTATCAACCTGCCCCATAGGTTGCCAAAATGGACACTGCTCTGGGGGTGAATGTATCTGCAAAAGCGGGTACAGATTGGACTCTGAAAGCAGATTCTGTGTGCCAGTTTGCAGAGATAATTGTGGCAGGATGGGTAAGTTGGTGATTTAGGTTTAGGTTTTATTGGGTTTTGAGTGAGTCAGTTTTCAATTGTCAAATCTTCTCGTCAATACTACTTTTCTGATCAATTACATCGAAAAAGAGTACGAGATTTCCTTTTGGTGGCAATCATCGTACGTATCTATTATTTCTCTCTTCTTAAAAAGTTAAATTAGATATTTAATCTATAGTGTATGTGGAAGAGCGGCTGCCTCCTAACACAGGCAATATACAAGCCTAAAAGGAGAGCTCCAAACAATTTTGTAATTAGATCAAGCACAGTTACTGGAAATAAATATTTTTTATTATTTTATTATTATTATTCTCTTATTTATATTTGATGTAATTGTAGTAGTCGATAATTTAGGTAGAATTATTTATAATTCTACACTAATATGACCACACAATCAAACCCGCAAGCATAAAATTACCTTTGCTCAAAAAATATAATGGTAATTTCAAAATCAATTGGTTGGGTTTTCCAGGAAATTGCACCGCTCCAGACACATGTGACTGCAAGACCGGTTACAGCTCAACCCCTGAAGGGGCCTGCAGGCCTCATTGTGACAACTGTGGACGCTACTCAGAGTGTGTAGCACCAAACGACTGCAGGTGCCAACATGGATACACAAAGAACACACAAGGGGACTGCGTACCACAATGCGCTGAGTAAGAATTCAAATAAAAATATGTTAATATATCAATTGAGTGATAGTTGGGTTTATTTTTTTAAATAATATGTAATACTAGAAAAAAAGAGCTATAAAAGAAAAACAAGGAATTTCCTTATTGAATAATAAGTAACTTAAAAGATATAGTTTTTTATTTAGGTATTATTTTATTTCTAAATGCTATATTTGCCTATTATAACACATTTTTTTTTCCTTTATGGGTAATGAAATCCACCTTTTTTCACAGCAATTGTCAGCCAAATGGACAATGTGTGGCACCAAATGTGTGTAATTACCCCACGACTAGTACAACCAGCACCATTAGCCCTGCAGGCCAAAACCCCTACGGAGGTCATGATCACAACCAGAATAATCAATCATACTACCATAATTACCCTAGCCAACGACCGCGCTACCCCATCAACACAGTACACCAATACCCAGTACCCAACCATAGTTACCCTAGTCTCTACAATCATTCTGGTCATCACCAATACAACATAAATCCTGATCAACGACCACCCACATACTCCGATAGTCAACATGGCTATTATGATAGTCAGCGTACAAACCAAACTGAAAGTCAACAAGTCAATACGAGTCAGTCTTCTTATAATGATAACCAGTATTACTATTCAGGTGGCCAATACTATCCATCAGGCAATCAACAAAATTCCTCCGGTCAACAACAACCTTACCCTGGCCAACAACAACCCTATCCTGGCCAACAACAACCCTACCCTGGTCAACAACAACCCTACCCTGGTCAACATCAACCCTACCCTGGCCAACAACAACCCTACCCTGGCCAATCACAACCATACCCGGGCCAACAACAACCCTACCCTGGTCAACAACAACCCTACCCTGGTCAACAACAACCCAATCCGGGTCAACAACAACCCAACCCTGGTCAACAACAAACTTACCCCGGTTATCAACCAACCTACCCCGGTTATCAACGACCTAACTCTGACAATCAACACCACTATCCTCACTATCCGAGTCAACAGCAGGGTAACTCTCCCAATGCAAACCAATCGTACCCATCCCAACAACAAAATTACGACCAACATTCTCAAAGTCATTACTCTGAAAATCAAATGAGTAACGTTGAAACCCTTTGCTCGAGGCCTTGTATCAACGGCGAGTGTCTTGGAGAAGGCAGATGCGTTTGTAACACTGGATATGAACTCGATGTATCAGACAGCACAGTCGACAGGTATGTGTTTCTTTGTACATAGCTGCGTTTTGTTTATGCGAAAGGGGTAACCAAGCAAAATTACCAATGTTCGTGTCTTGATTTGGTGTAAAATGTCATCAAAAAGTTCAAAGGTCGAATAAAAAATATTTACCTACTATAAACATCGAGCTGATACCTATGTACCAATCTAAGTAATTATTTCAAGGGCTACATTTTTTTAAAGTGAATTCTTATTTAGTTTTTTTGGTATGGGTATAAAATGTTAAACTCGCGTCAGGATGACGTGATCCTGATCGAAAAATCGAAAGATTTTTAGAATACGGAGGTAGATTTCGCCGTAATCTACTATGTTATAATAGCTGAGGTGGGAAATCGGGCGGTCTAGAAACCCCGGTTCGGCTCCAAATTATTAATTTTCCCTTTTGTACTTATATTTTTTTTTTTTGTTTTTTAATTTATGATTTAATATTTCATATTTTTGATTTAATTGCAAATATGCTATACGTTAATTTATAAATTTAATATAATAAGTTCATACGCATTAGTTTGGCCCACTCTGTATTTAAAACTGGAAAGTCCCCGAAATGTTAAGTTAAGAAGCAAAATTTGCTGAAAAAGAAAATACCTTCATTTTTAGGGCTCCGTAGCCAAAATAGCAAAACGGAACCCTTAAAGTTTCGCCATGTCCATCCGTCCGTTCGTCCGTCCGCAACTTAGATCAATTACTGTAGAAGGCTGCATTTTACTTATGCCGATAAAGTGAAATAATAAAATTTAGGGTATCATTAGATAGGTCTAGGGGTTTATTGGGGAACATTTTTCGATTTGTGGAACCGTTTGTGAAACATTATGCTTTAAAATGCAAATTTTTGTTAGAGTCAAGTGTCTGGGAGGGGGCTGTCAGCTAAATGGTTGATGCTAGAGATGTGAAAACATTTACGGTAGTAGCATATATAGTGATATTTAAAGGAAGACTATCACAGCTAAGTAGGCTTTACAACTTAACCTGTAACAGCAGACCAAGTGAGAAGTAATAAAATTTTCGTACAGATTGTATTAAAAAAATACATTATATAACGTTGTTAGTAATATGAAACGAAAACAACAAAAAACCCACTTCTTAAGCCGCATAATTCGAATGGGGGACTACGGAACCCTACATTGTGCGAGGCCCGACATACACTTACCCGGTTTTATAAAGAAAAATAGTTGCATTCAAAGGTTTTCTAAAGAGAAGACAAGATATTTGTCTCTAGTCAGGTAGAATGAATTAGTAGATATTTTTTAAAACTTTAGTATCTTTATTAAAGTATTTTTTTCTTTTCAGATGCATACCGCTCTGCCCCGGTGGATGCCCCAACGGCGTATGTTCTTCTCCAAACTTCTGCATTTGTAACATGGGCTATTATAAGGAACGTGGAGTCAAAGGCAGGGCCAACTGTGTCAAACGCATCAGAAGATCAGTCGCCGACATATTGGTCTTTCAAATACCTAATGAAGAACGTGAACACTGACCAGTAATAAAATAGATTTGCAACCTGTTTTGTAGTTGATGACGAAAATGTAGCCAGAGTGAGAGCAATAAAGATTGATTTAAAAATGGAATAAATAAATTAAATGTGTTTCGTCTAAGATTAATATTATCTTATTTATTATTACTAGCTGTGCCCCACGGTTTCACTCGCATCGACTATGCCTATAACCTCAATCAATAAAGGGGCTATGTAATGCCAAAACCATTTTTCAAACTAGATTAGTAGGTCCTAAGATTGGAGCGTTCAAACAAACAAATTCTGCCTCTTTGTAATATTAGTAGTATTCTTTGATTGTCCATAGATTAGCTAGATGTTCTTCCCCACCACTAAAGTTATCCCCGTACTCAAAGCAGTTAAAACATTATTAGATTTGTTTTTAAATATCGCTTGATACTTTAAAGGTAGTAAAGAATTAAATTATTTTTTTACAGGAAGCAGGATGCCAAAATAAGTTTGAAAATTATAAATACATGAGCAGTTACCTACGTAAAATGCGTGCGCATATCTCGATGCATATGGAATTACCTTGTGCCATTTACCTGTAGTTAGGTTCTAATAATATTCTATAGGCGTAATCCCAGAATTAGATAAACTACAACCGTACGTAAGTACCGCACAGTAAACAAATCATTATACCTATATTACCTACCTATAGCAGTCCATATAATTTATCATTTATTTAATTAGACTGCTATACCTACCTTGATAAATATAAAACATTAGGTATACATAATTGAGACAGCTCTATATGTTAGAAGACGCTGTAGCGTTTATCAGAAGAATAATTTCAGGAGCATAGGTAGCAGCAGTACCTACCTATTTAAAGTAGGTACTTGATACACCTCCCGTGACGTAAAATTCGACATTATTATATCGTGTATTAACTCTAAAATTTCGCAGTAGGTGTTTGTATTTAGTAAATAAAAAAAGACGTGTGGCACTCGGGGACTGCCGCGGTAAAGCTATTGCATAGCATTTTTATCAACTTAAGCAATTAATAAAAAAAAAAAAAAATTAAAAATGTTTTTTTTTGTTTTGAATTATAAAAAAACAATGTTTTTATTTTTCTTTTTCTTTATTTTATTTTTTTAAATAGGCATAAAAAAAAAATATTATAAAATATTTTTCTTTTCTTTTTCTTTTTAAATTTAAAAAAAAAGTAATTAAAAGTTCTGCTATTCATCGATAGATGGCAAAACTAAAAAGTGTCACCGCTGTGCCCGTCGGAGTGGGGAGCGTGAGGTTTTTTCGTTACGGAATTTCTGGATTCGGTCCCCGCGCTCAAGGCCCGCGATAGAAGCTATGCAATAGCTTAACAACTATTAAAATTTGTATAATTTTAAAAGTTAAGTTAAGTTCAGAAATGCACCAACGTGCATGCGCGTTAGATATCTTTGAGCGCACCGCGCATGCGCCATTTCGCACGGGCTTGTCACGGACACGAAATAAATATCGTGAATAAGGAACCAGGTCTCACTGGTTCAGGTACCTGCATAGACTAGTATACAATATCATTTGTAATATACTAATCTAATATATAAAATTCTCGTGTCACAGTTTTCGTTGCCATACTCCTCCGAAACGGCTTGACCGATTTTGATGAATTTTTTTGTGCTTATCCGGTATCTATGAGAATCGGCCAACATCTATTTTTCATACCCCTAAAAGTTTGTTTGTTTGTTTGAATGCGATAATCTCAGGAACTACTGGGCTGCAATGAAAAAATATTTTATTGTTGGATAGCCCATTTATCGAGGAAGGCTATAGGTTATAACATCACGCTACGGCCAATAGGAGCGGAGCAGCAATGAAAAATGTTGTAAAAAAAAAGGAAGAAAAAAGAAAAAAAGGGAAAATTTACGCAGACGAAGTTGCGCTGGTCAGCTAGTAACCTATAAATAACTTTGTTATATCAGTTTTGGAAAATATTTAATATAAACCTACCACTTGTTTTTTGAGATATGACCTTAACCACCTATAGACTATTTTACTGGAGTACAATCGTTGTTTATTGTCAAGTTTAGGCCCTAAACCTGACAAAGAAACATCGAATTTTCTCCGTGGTCTCTCAGATGTATGGTAAATGGTTATGTGACAAAAGTAGGTGGTAGTTGGTGAAGGGTTAATTTGTATTTTTTTTTTAAATTATAACACAATGTCATTTCGTGTAATGTAAAGAATCCAAGAGCAGGAGGTTATTAAAATATTAAAATTTAATACACAGGATATAAACTGGGAAGGCTCCTGCTTACATCAACTTCAAATCATTCGCTTAACTTATGAGGTACCTAAATAAGATACCTACATTAAATTAATACATTAACTGCATTTTTGGATTACACATTAGATTATCTTTATGGCACCTACTTATTTTATTTAAATAGAAAAGGTAGGCACTGTACACATTCGTTAGATATTTACTTTCCTTGGTCTTCATGTATGTTTAATGTCTTAATGTATTTTATAGTACCTAAATAAGATACCTATATTAGATTAATACATTATATGCATTTCTGAATTACACATTAGATTGTCGGTTTGGCACCAACTCATTTTTTTTAAATAGAATAGTTAGGCACGGTACACATTAGTTAAATATTTATTTTCATTGGTCTTCATGTATTTTCAATTTTAAATATCCTTATTAACATTAAACTTATCAAGAGCCAAGTTCAAGTGTTGGTCTAAATTCTTAGAAGTTACCTACTAGTGTGAAAGACCTCTTAAAAAGATGATCTCATAGAATGAAGGCCATTAAAGTGACAAACAGAATTAAAGCAGAAAAAAATACATATAAAAAGTAGGTACTCAATAAATTCTATGATTCATGCATAATTCATATGGTGGTCATTCGTGCTTGTTTTTAGCTTCTGTTTGTTACATAGTTTTTATGTCAGACTAACTTTAGCCTGCGGTTCCGCCCGCGTGGAGGTCGGTTATCGCGATAAAAACCTTTTGTCCTTCCCCGGGACTCAAACTATCTCCATACCAAATTTCATCTAAATCGGTTGAGCATGAAAGCGTAACAGACAGACAGACAGAATTACTTTCATATTTATAATATTAAGTATGGATTACGATAAATACTTACCTAATAAAATTGTAGCTAAATAGATCACGCCGATAAACGTCGTATTTTTTTTAAAGACCATCAGCAATGTTCCAACAACAATTTCAACCATATTACTAGCAATCCTGTTAATCCCTCCAGCTACGCTAAATTGCTTGTGTTAGGAGTGAGTTCACGACATTAGTTTACTAAATAAGAATTGAACCCGCGACCTCTTAATTGCGAGTCCAATGCAGTAGGCTACCGCAGCTTTAACTGTTAGAGTCAACCCTCCCTTTTACTACTGGACAGACCTCTCTCCCCTCCTTTGAAAATAAAAATCTTAGACACCTACGTCGTAGTAAGCCTGTTCTTGAACAGGCTTGCAAAACCGAGTAAATAAATAAACAAATCAGAAAGTCAAACGATTAAACTATACAGGGTGTAACAGAAAGGTGTGGTCATATTCTAGGGTTGGTATGTGCCTATGATACTGAGTGCACATACCTAATTTTATCAAAATCGGAGTACCGTAAAAAAAAAATTATTATTTTTTCATTCGTTTCTTTATGAATGAAAAAGTTATTAATTAAGAAAAGTATGACTTAAAAAGCTCTATGCCATAATAATCCTATCGAATTTTGTACCAGGCGAGGTATAATTCTCATGCCATACGCCTTTCACTACTGAATTTTGCCAACAAGAATATGCTATAACTATGTAATAATAATGCAACCAGCTACGGCACCATGGCAGGTGCAATACTGATAACATTCCCTATCCGCTGCTGAAATTTGACCACACCTTTCTGTTACACCCTGTATAGGGTGCCGATTTAGTCAGTCGAATTCTAGCAGGGGGTGATCAGGCCATGACATTAATCAAACTTATTTAGAAAAAAAAAAAAATTGATTTAAAAAAAAAATGATGTGTGATCCTATTGTTCTTAAACTTTCGCGAATTTATACCTATTAGATATATTTTGGGACTTAATCGCGTGAAGTTTTTAAAGGTACGAACCTTTTATTTACCCGACGTTTCGATCGAATTGCACCGATCGTGGTCACGGTTCGAAATATATCTAATTTAGTATTATATATCTAATTAAGTCTCGAAATATATCTAATAAGTATACCTAGCTCGGTGGCGGAATACTAACATGTAATATGTTAATAAATAACAACTGTTTTCGTTTGATAAAGAACAAGGTCACACATTGAAGTGCCTTAACCGTTGTAGCAGGCTAAAGCGCGAATCTTCGGATTAGGAATTTGATTAATATTGTTTTGAAAAACATTAAACGGTTTTTTACCTATTATGGTCTAATCAATTGGCTGGCACCCTGTATATAAATATAAATTACTAGCTGTCCCGCGCAACTTCGTCTGCGTAAATTTTCCCCGTTTTTGCAACATTTCTCATTGCTGTTCCGCTTTTATTGGTCGTAGCGTGATGTTTTATAGCCTATAGGCTTCCTCGATAAATAGGCTATCCAACAACGAAAGATTTTTAAATTCGGACTAGCAGTTCCTGAGATTACGGCGTTCAAACAAACAAACAAACTCTTCAGCTTTATAATATTAATCTATACGAGATTAAAACTCAACACATCCATCTCAAGGTTTCTTTTGAAAAAACACAATTTTTATTGATTACTTTACATTACTTTATCACTTTGATTTTAATGGAAACACAGTTTTACCTAGAAACTGTCAATAGATATTGGTGACGAACAGACCCCCTAGCTGCAAATCATGGAACTAACATAAGGCAACTTTACAAAATTTACCACTGTCTTGGAAGAGATAATGCGACTGTGCGGTCAATAGATTTCTAGAACTGGACAACTACTGGCCGCACTAATGTTTTGTCTCTCACACTATTTGCAGTATATATTTACTACATACCTGGAATGACAGGCTCAGTGTAGTCTAGACAATCAAAATATTTTTTATTTATATACATTTTATTTTCAGTTAAAACATCATTGAGTCTAGGTATATATTTATGAGGCAGATAAACAATAGCGACTGACAGGTTAACTCTTTTAATCAACCCGAACTTGTTCAGATTGAGAAAATTGGACGTCTACACAACTTAGCTGTTATGCTAGCATTGAGTGTACATATAAAAACACTACCTGAAGCCCCACAGTTTTTCTGTTACAAAATAAACTTGGTCTGACACGCCAGGTAGGTATACTAAACGCAACAAGGAGCTCTGAGAGAGAGCACTACGCGCAAACAGCGCGCGAGTCGTGATTCCGATGCGATAACGCGCGATTGAAATCTCTCGCACGGATCATGTGAAACGCAATGAATGTTTTCCGTGTAACTAGCCTACGCGCGTATGCTTTCGCGCGTTATTCGCCTAATCTGAACAAGGTCTAATCCTGGTTCCGGTTTTAATCCTGTCCGGCGCCGGGTACCTGGTGCGAAGTACACGTGCGTATATGGCGATGTACGACAGCTTTCACATGTTTCGAAGTCCATTCGCCATACATTCATACATGGATTGGAACAGGAACGTGTGAAAAAGGTCTCAGGGAATAAAATAAAGGAACATCTGGCTTATAAAATGTTAGCTCTGCAAACGACCTCCAGGGCAATAAAATCGACACCAATAATAATAGTCATTAGCTTATTTTAATAGTTAGGTAGTAGTAAATACCTAAGTGCAATTGAAAGTACAGTAGAGCATCGATTATCCGAACTAATTGTGGACATTTTTTCAGATAATCACACAATTTTGATTCGCACATACATTAAATTTTATACTATAATTATTTTCCAATAACGACATCGCTTTTAGAATGTGACTTTGTCTAGACTCCCTGAGTGCGAGGATTGTAGCGCGGGAGGAAGTAAGTACGCGCGAGTTGGACGAGAGTTGTCGTGTTAGCAGTCGTTTGGTTGATGGACGTTCGGATAATTGACGCTCCATATACCTAACAGTAGGCATCGTTACTTTCTTCCTTCTGTGCAGTTCTTGAATACTGGACTCGATTACGTCCCGGGCGGTCATCTGAAATGATGATGATCTTTTTAAAAATCATCACACTAGGTAACGATTTAAGAAAAATATAATTATTATATAATAATGATAATAATAATAAAACCGCAGGGCAGCTTTGTAGCGAGCTGAATGTGCTTGGCGACACTGCGGTCCCGATGCCTCAGAGAGTCGGCCAGGGCCTCGTCTCCCGCTTGCCTTCACTGGCCGGCGGGAGTGGAACACCAAGAGCGCCCGCAGGACTCTCAACTCTATCTTGCCTTAACCGGCCGGCCAGAGGGAGGTCGCCAGAGCTTGTATGCTCTGGGGTGGAAGTGTCATTTTCAAGGGCATAACTACGGAGAAACCCGCTCACGGGCCTTCTTCGTGATGGTGAAACCGGCGCCGCACCGCTCGACACCCCAAGCTGCTCACACCCATGTTGCTCCCTGTCGGCTGTATGCCTGTGGCGGCCAGAAAGGGGCCCATCTAGTGAGTGGCGAGTCACCGCCTGCCCATTTGTCCGTGTGTTTTTAGCATGTGTTTGCAGGGCAGGCGTCATAGTCCTTCAATAGTACCAGCTAACCATTCCACTAACACATCAGCTCTATAACCCAGTTTCTTAGCTACCACTTTTTGGTAATAGTTTTTACACTAACCGGGGAATGTCGTTGGGTACATTTATATAGTGTATACAACAATATTCGTCGGTTTGTGTCACATAGCCTTTAGATTAAAGTGTCTAACGAGCCTCTACGTGTTGGCTTCGGCCCCACGCACGCCTCCCAAATGACCGGGACTCCATAGTCCCGTGATATGGAAACGACATACATAATAATAATATATCATGGGACAACTTACACAACGCCATCTGATCCCAAACTAGGAAGAACCTCTACTATGGCAACCGGATAACTGATAAACATAGGTAAAGTACCTCTCTCTTTCAGTTTTCCGGTTACATATCAACCCATAAGATGGCCCACTGCTGGGCACGGGTCTCCCCAGTAGCACCTACTAGTATGTAGATCCTGGGGGTAATTGCCATAATCGCCACGCTTGGCGAGCGGGTTGGCGATCGCAGTAAGGCTTTAAGTACGCAGAGGACGCTGCTGCCCGTCCTCCGGGGTAAAATCCCTTAGTCGCCTTGACGACACCCACGGGTAGAGATGGGGTGGTACTATTCTTAAGCCGGCACCACACAGCAAAAGTTTTCCGGTTATCCTATATATATTTCTAAATGCATACTTACATATTATAGATAAATTAGGTACACCTAGACACAGAATAAACCGTCGTGCTCATCACTCAAAGATTTATACCCACGACCTCTAGCTTAGCTGTCAGGGTCACTAACCACTAGCTAGGTCAGTCAAATGGGGCTGAAGAGGTAATGTAGTTCCGGATAGAAGTCGAATTTGAATGTGTAGACATATATGGGTACTTAGATTAGGGATTAGGTATGACAAGTTATAGTGACAGGAGACAGTAAGATTCGGTGAGCTCCTTTGCTGAAGAAGGTAATTTGATTATGATTGGAAAAGTACAGCTTACAGAAGATCGTAGTAAAAAAAGACGTGTTTCAAATGGTTAACTGCGTACTTTTCAATGAAATTTGTACCAAAATTTTGTTACTTCTCACTTGGTCTGTTACTCTTATACCTGTAAAGCCTACTTAGCTGGGATAGTTGTCCTTTTAATTTCATTATATATTTATAGCTACTACTATCCTGTTTTTTTCCACATTTCCAAAACAACCACTTAGCTGGCAGGTGGGGGACACTTGACGTCATTTTCACATTCACAACCCTAAATATTTTTAAAAGCACCTATCCAACGCACTAAGGATGGTGTAGCTGAGAAAAAAACTCACACTCCCACTTTAAATGTATACGAGGTACGATTTTTTTTTTAAGATTTTATTCTACCACTTTGTTGGTGTAACTAATATGTATATCTAGAAATAAGGGTCTTTGAGATAAAGTAGGGACAGACAGACAGACGGACAGAGAGAAACTTTAAGGGTTCCGTTTTGCCATTTTGCCTACGGCGCGACAGCTGTTTTAAAATCGTAACATTGGATAATTTGGAAGCTCTCAAATGTGTTCTCGGTGCCAAAGTCAAATAATAACCAGAGTGGAAAGTGATTAATGGCATAGGAACGTATCGTCTGTGATCATGGCGGGTTGGAATACCTACCGCCCGAGTCATTTTTTGTTCATACCATGTTCAAACTTAGGTACATTTTTTTGTTACAATGTGGTATTGTGGATACACATTACTAGCAATCCTCTAAACCCCTCCAGCTAAGCTCAACGGCTTATGTTAAGATTGGGTTCACATAGGCAGTATAATAGGTAGGATTAGAACCTGCAACCTCACGATTTCGATTGTTTAAATTAACTTAAGTGAACTAAGATTATTCTTAAATCGTTTTTTTGCAAATAGATAGACTTTCTATACCTTCAACGACGTAGCTTCTCCCTTTGAAAAATCGTATGATCGGTTTCCGCCAGACAAGCAACACGACAATGATTGAAGCTATTACCAATGATATTATTAGGAACAACCAATCTTGCGCCATCCTGAAAGACAATAATAGGTACAAGTCATTTTTTGGAGGAAATCGTAAGAAGCTTCTTCGCTTTAAAATGTTATGGCCTTGTCTACGTAAGTGTCCGGCTTACTAGTTAGTACATCCGGCTGCTTTGCAACAGGTTATTTAGTTCGGTTGATGGGTTTCCATATGAGACAAAACTTTATGTGATTCTTAAGTTATTAGCTGTTTTTTTTACAGGAGCTCTCGACAAATCAAAATACAAACCCTGTGTTACATTAGTTTTTGGCAATAGACAGAGTAATTCAAGAGTATTGTTTGTATGTCTAATATTTCAACACGCGTGAGCAGGATCCACGCGTACGAAGTCGAGGGTGTACGCTAGTTAAAATATATTTTTGTAATTCCCATTACCGAGCAAAATCATATTTTAAAACATCTATTCCCAAAAAGAATAATCTCAAAGCCATGAGGCATTTTCCAAACAAACAATTTACGAAGATAAGACTCGGAACAACAATTTGGTTAGGTAGGCCGCTCTATCATTCGTGCAGTCAAAACTGGATTCTATGTACTAGTAGGTAAGCTCTATAGTACTAGTAGGTACTCTGGACTGGCTACCCCGTACAAACGTACAAAGTGACTGCAATTTCAAATTCTGAATTGAATGATCGCCCTGTGAACGTTATTTGACAAAATTATCATCATGTTGCTATCTTGGTTTAATTTGAGTCCTTGTTTCACAAAGTAGGTAAAGTTTTCAATTTGATTTTGTCAAATGGCCGTCCACATGTCAAAATCGGAAATCTTGTTGTCGTCGGCGATAGTCTGTCCGGCGTATCTACTAGCACAAGTTCAGTGATTCTTTATTATAGAAGTAAAGATTACCTACCATGCCTGTTGTGTAGTTTTCCTTTCAAGTAGTGAAGGGTCTAACGTTTGAGCAACTACCAGTTGCTCAGTAGTAGTTTCATAATCAAATTTATAGATAACGGTTGTTGGTAGTTGAATAGTTGATTCTTCTTCATACCCAGTTGAAGATACAGAAGTTGTTGATATAGTTGTTGCCGGTGTTACAGATGTTGTTGATGTTGTAATTGGTTTAGCGGTTGTAGCTGGTGCTACTGTCGTAGAATGTGTTATCTTTGACGTACTTGTTGTGGGTGTTACCGTCGTCATTGTTATGGTCGCTGCTGGTATTGTAGTAATTTCTGGCGAGGTTATAACTGTTGTAGTTGTGGCTGATATTTCAGCTGTTGATGACGTGGAAATAGTTGTTGGCGTTATTGTTGTAGGTGCTTTTGGTATTACAGTTGTTGCCAGGGATATGATAGTTGTTTGGGCTGCAGTCGTTGTTGCAATGCAAGTACTCGGAGCTACACACTCTCCAATGCAGTTTTTGCATAATGGAGCGCATATAGAAAGTTTTTCAACAGTCTGTATACGTAACCTTTTAATGTCTATTTTGTAACCATCAAAACATTTACACTGATTTGGTTTAAAACATGTTCCATTGCCACATGGGTAGGTGCATTCAGCTTCGCATGTGCTATTGTTATTTTTATATCCAGTGGGGCAGATACATTCATTTGTCCTGTAAATAGAAAGAAAGTGTGCTGGCAGTAAAAAAAAACAAGAAAAACAGGTGAATTACATACGAAGAGATTCAGCATACACTGCAGATTGGTTCGGGAAGCATTCACAAGATTCTGCACGAGCACCTTCGCGTGAGGTGGATAGTTTCGCGCCGGATGCCGCACAAATTCACCGAAGCTCAGAAGCAGGCCCGTATGAGGTGGTGCCGTGATATGATTCAAAACTTTAAAGCAGGCTTGTCTCGTCGCGTTTACGACATTGTGACAGACGATGAATCCTGAATTTATCAATACAATCTAGAAACAAAGCGTCAGTCGAAAGTTTGGCTGTTTTAAAACGAACTAACGCCAACGAAAGTAAAGCGATCAAGAAGCGCAGGGAAAAATTTTATCACTCATTTTGAAAAAGTCCAACTGAAAAAAATAGTGATATAAATTTTTATATATCTGCTTGCAACTCAAATAAGAGACCAAAACAGCATTAACGCCACATGGTATACCACAAAATGACTGCCAGAAGTTTGGTCTGCAATGAGCAACAAGCGACCGAACCCGGGCTGCTTCACCATGACAACGCGCCCGCGCACTCAGCGCTCAAAACGAAGGACTTCATGGACACCACACCGTTCAGAGCCCATAGAAGTTCGTTTTTTAGTTTCTCAAAACTTTCTGACTATCCCATGACCTATTCACTATTGCTTATATTGTCAGATTATTATTATTTTAGTAAACAATACTTAATAGATTTATATTCGTTGTCAAATAATACTCGTTGATTATACCTTATTTTAGACTTAAGTTCGTCAACAATTGTTTTGAGATCCGACTTCTTATATTTATTTGTGCTATGATTATTGTAAATTGTATGTTATTATGATTCGATATTAATTTTAAAAAAAAAACTACCGGTGATGTACGACAACGGTGATAAAACTATCGTAATCTGTGGGGTTTCATTCTACAAAAAAATATTTGAAACCATATTTATGAATTACTACGTGAAATCTAGAGGAGGAGGGTAGGGTCTTGCTATATACAGGGTGGTGAAGGGTTCATTTGTATCATGTGAAGATGCCAAGAGCGGGAGTTTAATACACACATCAAAAGTGTCTAGGGATCAACATATATTTTTGCAATAACTTTTCTACTGATTGATTTTTTTTTTTTATTTCTTTAAGGATTCATCAAATAAAGTGTTTTCGTTTGTCACAGTAACGATAAACCAAGTCACCTTTGCATTAATAAAGAAATTTGCCATTTTTCTAATAAAGGGATTTTTGACATTTGAACCACTAACATTAAAGTTCGAAAAAAAGACTGAAATAACAGTGTTCTTTAAAATTTTATTGGGTAACTTAAACAATTAATAATCCGTGTTTCTACCGCGAACACTAACAACACAAGAACATCAGTTTGGCATACTCAAAATGAGTTCATCCAAATCACGCTGAGGAATGGCCGCCCATGTTCGTTGCAACAACAAAAAAAGGTCTTCTTGCGACTGGATACCCTCCATATTCGGCAGAGCTCTTCTCTGTAGCATATCCCATGCATGCTCAATCGGGTTCAAGTCTGGCGACTGAGCAGGCCAGGGCAGGACATTGATGTTAGCTGCGGCGAGAGTCTGTCTTACAACTCTTGCGGTGTGCGGTCGTGCATTATCATGCATTAACTGAAATAAGGGACCGATTTGCACTTGTAGAGGAACGATGACGTCTGATACAATCGTCTCAGCATAAATTTGAGCGTTGAGGTTGCCTCTGATCCAAATCAACTCAGTTCTTCCGCCGATCCAAATACCCGCCCATACCATGATGGTTCCACCACTATAAGGATGGACTTCCTGGCAGGATTTTAATCGCTGTTGGCGTCCAGGGGTTCTCCAGTGTCGTATACGTCTTGTATCCGGTCTCATACCAAAACGAGACTCATCAGAAAAGCACACGAAACGCCATTGTTCTTCTGCCCAATTTCTGTGTTCAAGAGCCCATTGATATCGAATCCTACGATTGTGCATTGCTATAGGTGGTACCCGTAGCGGTCTTCGGGAATGAAGGTTCACTTCATGCAAGCGGTTTCTGACTGTTTGGTCGCTAATTAAGTTCCCTGAAGAGTGATGAAGCCTCACGGCTAACATCATGGCGGTTATTGTTGGACCTCTTCGAGTTAAGATTTGAATGTATCGGTCTTGTCTCCGTGTGGTGCAGCGATACCGTCCTCCATGGCGCTCAGCCACGGTACCAGTGCTTCGGTAACGTGTCCAAAGTCGACTGATAACACTCTGACTTGTATTCAGAGCTAAAGCCACAGTACGTTGCCGGGAACCAGCTTCTATCATTCCCACGGCTTTGAGCATTTCTTCCCTGCTTAAATGACGTCGCCGCTCCATAATAACGTTGGTTTTAATCAGTAGTAGGGAAACAGTAGCACTAATAATGTCTTCAATGCGTTGTATGTTTTTATGGGGAAAATATTGACAGCTGATTTTCATCTTTTACTCGAATTTGATTCACAGTTCCTGATTCAAATTATGAAATGCACCAAAAAGGATCCATATAAATTTATAAAATCATAAATTTATTACAAAGCCACATCTCAATCTCAAGAAATCCGCATAAAAATGCTTGATCCCTAGACACTTTTGATGTGTGTAGTTTATCAAATATCACTCTGTATTCGTGGTCACCGAGAAGGGTTAGGGTGATAAAAAATATAACAAATGGGTCACGTAGTATGAGTACGTTCCCTTATGCCTTCTTGGTCGTTTGGGCCTTTGGGTAAGTCTAAGGCAAGCTACTCCACTGTATGACGACAATAAAGTTGATGGTTTTAATGAAACTTTCACTAGTTGGTTGCTGACTGACTTCGTCAGTAAAATTGATTAAACTACGACTAACATGAACTACTTATTATTAACTTTATGTGTTGGCAATGTCCAGGGTTGAAAGGGTTTGATGATGCTATCTAAATTAGACAAGAATAATTTCATGAAAATCGGTTTTGTACCTAAGTGACGTGACGTCAAAGTTATCACTTAATGATAGGTACAGCGTATCTATATTCCAACTTAGCACATTTGGAAATCGACATACTTTTAAAAGCTTTTTTACTATTTAATTAGATATGCCTTGCTCAGTCGGCTTCATTTTAAACATTAGTAAACTTCCTCCCTCCGCTTCTCCCTGGACTGTCCCCCTAAAATACAACCCGGGGCAGGTAGGTAACTACGCTAATTGAGAGAGGTGGTTTACATACGTAAGAGAGGTCATAAACTGCTCAAGATCATGCTTTTATTTTTTGTTGTAAGAATAATATGTACTCATTCTAGCAGCTGTATTTAATGTGATTGGTATTAAGTACCTATCACTTTAATACAGCGGCTAGGATAAGCACCACTTTGTATAAGTAGTAGGTAAGTAAGGATATATTAGGCACCTACATAGATAGAAATGCCTTAAGACTAAAGTCTTTAATCAGTGCGTCCTACCCGTCATGACATACGGAGCCGAAACGTAGACACTGGCGGTACGGCTGGTTCACAAGTTCAAAATCGCTCAGCGGGCTATGGAAAGGGCTATGCTCGGAGTTTCTCTTAAGGACAAAATGAGGTCAGAAATGTGGTGATTCGGCAGAGAACCAAAGTTATCGACATAGCCTACCGGATTAGCAAGCTGAAGTGGTAGTGGGCTGGCCATATTAGCCGAAGAACCGACAACCGTTGGGGTAAACGAGTTCTTGAGTGGAGACCGCGGCTCAGCAAACGTAGTGTAGGACGCCCTCAGGCCAGATGGAGTGATGATTTACGCAAAACGGCTGGCAGGAGCTGGATGCGAGAAGCCGAAGATAGAACAAAGTGGCATGCAATTGAAGAGGCCTATGTCCAGCAGTCGACTGCGCTAGGCTGATGATGGATGGATGGATAGATAGAAATAACTTACGATATATTCATAGTGCAATGTATAGATTCTCCGAAGTTCACACACAAAAGAATAACTAAATACAATAAAATACATTTAGTGATCATTTTAAATATGTTCAATTTATCATCACAAGCACTGCACTGGACAGTCAAAGTTTAAATGAAACATGCTCAATAATATACGATAAGAAATATAACGATGCTGTGATTCAGGAAACCTAAACAGGATAAATGTCATATTTGCTTTATACATTATCTGCTTGTTATGGTCCAATAAAACCCAAAATAATATTAAATACATATTTGAGCAAAATCTAACTGACAAAATGCCAAACCCAACGCGTGAATCGTACATGTCCCCTATGAAGTTGAGATACAAAAAAAGACGCACAACATGCAACTTTGTACTGGAAGTGACAGCTAGCATAAGAAAGACCCTTAAAAATCAGGATCGTGTCTTCATCAACTTCCTTAAAGACGTCCTTGCCCAGTTCGGGACTTCACATTGGTGACCAGATGCTTTAAATGTCAACAATATATATAATAGCTTAAACTTGTCGCGAAGCAACCTACACGTGCGGACAGTGTGGTGAACTAGGTCACCAGGTAAATGAGTGCACTAAGGAAACTGACTCACTAAAATGTGCAACATGGTGGTACGCTTTAACAATAAATTATAAAAATAAAAAAACCCGCCTGCACAAAAAAGATGGAAACAATTAATGATTCTCGATAAATTTAGTAAAGTGCCTCCGACTGCATGAAATTATATAATTATGTAGGGGATCTTGTTTCCATCATTTTGTACAGGCGGCTAGTTTTATTATTTTTTTTATTAAATACTCTTTAGTAGTTGTAGGTTGTAACCGATGTAACAACTAACTTTTATCACAGTTATTGTCAAGTATTGAATAATAAAAAATGGTTGCTAACTAACTTTTTCAGTATTACAATCATAATTATGTTATACCTTTTTGAAATGCTTACAGTATTCAAAACAAACAACAACAAAAAAGTTTTTCACACCTCTATATTTTGACATCTCACAGCCGCCGTGTTTGTTTTTTTCAAATGTCACATATCTAAGAACACTTGGGCAATCAAGACGAATCCAACGACTTCTTAATTGTATAAATCCGTTCCGTAGATTGTGAGATATCAGGTAATAAAGAATATTACATACATACATACAAGATACGCGCGAAAAACATATTACCCTTCCTTACAGTCGGGTAAAAAACCGAGCGATCACAAAACAGGGGACTCAGAATGTCCGGCGAAAAAGATTGCTGAATCGAGATATAAATAGCATAGATTATGATGAGGACACTTAAAAGCGTCATATTATTACACAAATATTGTAAATTATTCTAAATTGTATTTTATTTGTTACTACATATAAATATTTGACTTGATAAATATTGTTAAAATTTAGTTCACTACAAGTTAACTTTAACGCCTGTTTGGCACAGGTTTACACTAGTACAGGCACCATGTTATTATCCCTATATAAGATGTTTTATGAACTAAATATAATATATACATTTAAAATGTAATATGTATAACAGCTAGCTGATTGCCATATTGTCTATAATATAAAAATGAATCGCAAAATGTGTTGGTAAGCGCATAACTCAACAACGCCTGGACCAATTTGGCCAAATCTTTTTTTAAAATGTTCGTTGAAGTTCAAGGATGGTTTTTACGGTGAGAAAAATTAGAATTATTGCTGGAAAAACCTTAAAAATAGCCCTTTTCTTTTTCCCATACAAATGATTTGTAACTAAAACGTAGTCAATTTGAGCTTTATTGCTATGGTATAAAGTTCATATTAAATTACAAGCACTCACTGTTGTCTAAGCAATGTAGGTGTGTTCCTAACGTCAAAGATCATATCTATCAAAACAATGTGCGTGTGTGCGTTGGAGCACAGAATACATAGTTGGAGGAGTTTAATGTCGCGTTCCGAAACTCGCGTTTCTTTTGTATTAGTTTCGGCACGCGAGATAAAATGCATCAGTTTCCACGTCATTACATCAGTCAAACAAAAATCGCGTTACCAACAGTGTTTTGTTATTTTTAATATCCAAATTTTAAATAAATCAAACAATTCGTACGGCTTAAAAGGATTTGACTTCGTCATATCAAATTTAAAAAAAAAAAAGTTGTCTGTTACCTAATCTACTGAGTTTGCTTCTGTCAACTGATACACGAAACAAATTCGTATATCGTGTTTTGTGCAGAGTTTTTAGTTAGTTAGTGTTTGTTTAGTTCGTGATTAGTGAAAATGCCTCCTATAAGACGAAGCAATTTAGGTAGAAGAACCAGAAATGCTATAAACCAAGCTAATTACCGATCTAATCGTACTGCACAAGAACGTGACGACGGAAATGAACGTGAAAGAATTCGGATATCACAAACGCGTGAAGCGCGAGCGCGACATTCAACTAATAATCGCGCAAGTTTGAATCGAGCTGCTTTCAGTTACGATTAATAATAGAAATAAAACAATTCGCGTTGAATCAGATTTGTTTATCTATGCGCCAGGTAATCAAACAAAAAACATCGTATACCACAAAGCACTACAATGATAATAATAATAATAATGATTCACATGATTAACAATAAAGCGATTATTTACTTTTAAATCCTTATATATGTTTTATTTAATTATTTTTTATTCACAACGCCCTATCACCAGGGTGACGGTTCTGTTCAGTTGCTGTAGGGGAGGGCGGGGCTGAAAGTGCCGGGGGTAAGTTGTTCCGATGAAAATATCGTCAAAATGGAAAGAGATAGCTATAATGTTCGTATTACGTCCGGCGTCATGGCGATCAAGCGCATGTGCGGCGGCCAGTTTAGGTGCGCCGGAGACGCGAACCAAGCGGCAGTGCGTGTATGATTCTCCAGCACCACGTGAGTAAATATTTTTTTGTCTATACTTTTTGGTCTTGATTGACCATTTTTGGCGTTATGGCTAAAGTAGTTTATCTAATATGTTTATAATTTATTATGGAATGTTAGTCTATGCAATTTTAACGCTTTGTGCAAAATGTTTTTTCGGCATATGATAAAAAGTAAATGTCCTTAAAACGGGGTAAAAAGTGCCGTACAGTCGGGGTCAGTTGTGCCGCGGCACAACCAACCCCCAACTAACCTTTAATTTACCTATATTGTTTTGTTTGATAGGATGAGAACATACAAGAGAAAAACACAAAGGGGAACCACTTCCCAGGACCTTCTACAGAGGGCTGCTGATGCGGTCATTAAGGACAGGCGTAAATTAAAAACCGTTGCACGTGAATTAGAAATTTGTCACACAACGCTACAATGATATGTCAAGAAAATAAAGAGTGGAGTTACTCCTACAGTTGGATATAAACCAAGACTAGTTTTGAATGAGAAACAAGAGACGTCAATGTCGTCCTATGTCCAAAGAAGTGCATCAATCTACTTCGGACTTCTACCTGAAGAAGTGAGACTACTAGCATACCAGTGTGCAGCAAAATTTGGTGTTCAAAATATTCCACCTTCTTCTTCTTTTTATAGATTTAGAAGATACTTTCTGTTTCAGAGAAAAAAAGATGTTTATTTTGTTAATTTAATATTTAAAAAATTAAGATTTTTTATTTTTATTTTGTAAAAGATTTTTACTTAATAAATTTATTATTATTATAGTTTAAAAACACAAAAGTTTTATAAAAGGTTGATTATTTATAATATTAATTTAAAATAAACAAAAAGCGATCAAAACCTATGTTTTTTATTCTAAAAAAACCGTTTAAACTTGAATAAAACACCAAACATTATGAACGGCACAACCGACCTCAGCTGCGGCACAACTTGCCCCAGCGAGGGGTCAGTTGTGCCTTACGACCTCTGCTTAAAAAAATACTTCTCTAAGTAAAACCGTTCATAAACCACAAAAACTAATTATAAATTTAAAATCTATATTAAATTTCACCTAAGTTAGACTAGAACCATTAACCGTAGCATTAGGCTTAACAGATTTATCCAGCAATTAGTCAAAATCGGCACTTTCAGCCCCGCCCTCCCCTACAGGCTCTGCCTAGTTTGGGATCAGATGACTGTGTGTGTTGTACCAAAATATTATTATTAAACGTTATTATGTATATGCAATTTTATTTTGTAACAGTTTTTCGTAAGAAATTTATTATTATTATTATTAATGGTTCGCATCATAACAGATTTTATTGGCTTTAGCGAATCATGTTAAAAAATATTGCCTGAAGCGCGAAGACTGAACCGTACTCAACAAATTCTAGAGATTATAGCAGTTTAATTGTCATAAAAAGTTTATATGGTTTTTCAACCGACTTCAAAAAGGAGGAGGTTCTCAATTCGACTGTTTTTTTGTATGTTTGTTTACCGATTACGCAAAGACGGCAGGACCGATTTGAAAAACTATTTTTGTGTTTTAAAGGGTATACTTCCAAGTTGGTCCCATTTTCATCAGATCACGATCTGATGATGGGATCCCGGAGAAATCGAGGGAACTCTTTGAATATTAAAGGCAGACCTACAGTGATTTAGGTATATTTCATAGTGATTCGTGCATTTACTCTCAAAAAGCATCAACTGGTGAAGTGGAACTGATGATGAAGACCACAAATGACGAGCGGACGTATTCAATATTTCACGATTTGCGATTTTACGATGCGATTTGAAAGGGTATACTTCCAAGTTGGTCCCATTGTCATCAGATCACGATCTGATCATGGGATCCTGGAGAAATCGAGGGAACTCTTCAAATATTAAAGACACACATACAGTGATTTAGGTATATTTCATAGTGATTCATGGATTTACTATTAAAAATCACCAATTGGTGAAGTGGAACTGATGATGAAGACCACAAATGACGAGTGGATCTATACAATATTTCACAGTTTGAGATTCAGTTACTTTAATATGGTATTGAGTAGCATATTATTCTCGTCATACTACTATTACACAATTTGAACTCCTCAACATTTAACGGCCCTGCATCAGGGCAAGCAGTATTTGGTAAAAGGATTTGAGCAGTTGACATAAGCCTATTGTAACTTACGTGAATTACAAACTAACCCACTAAAAAGTAAGAAATAAAAAACGTTTTTATAATAAAAATATTACCGACTTCAAAAATAAATATAAGGCAACTAAAAAGCAAAAAATAATATAAACATTTTGAAGTTGGTGCCGAATAAAACATAAAGACATATTTCATGGCACCAACTTCAAAATGTTTAATTTGTTTTGGTTTATCTAGGTAGGTATATTATTTTTTGCTTTTTAATTGCCTTATATTTATTTTTGAAAACGTTTTTTATTAAATAACCTCTTCTCAAAGATTCTATTTTGAAAATTAAAAAAAATAGCTGCAAAATAATATAAAATCAAAACATTTTTATGAGTTTATTTACATAACAAAAGGCATTGTGTAGGATTTTCCCTTTTTATGTGATTTACCTAATTGATATCGTAATAGTCGACATGAAACGTTACAAGCAGAGATGAGATCAGACACACTCAAGCCGGAATGGCCGGCTGATGAATCTCGCTTTGCATTTCATCCAAATTCGCAACCAACACTTATTTTGAGATCTCCAGGCAGAAACAGTCTCCAAAGCCCTTAGGAGGCCCACTTGTATATTGTGTTTAAAGACCTTGATGTGAGTTGCAATTCGGCTCGGCGCAGCGCGACGCACTTAGTTCATTTGGATACAAGGCAGGCATGACTGTTAAAAATTACCACGAGGTAAGTAGTAGAACCTTTTATAGAATTCAAATAGATTTATCACCTACCAAATATGAATCGTTCGCACGGGGCTAATTTATTAAGGGTGTCACACGTACACGGTGAAGATACTTCGGACTCGCAATCGTGAGGTCGCGGGTTCGAATTTTACCCATTATACTACCAACGAGAACATACTCCTAACACAAGCGATTGAGCTTAGCTGGAGGGGTAAACAGAATTGCTAGTAATATGGGACCATTACCCAATGGTTACTAGTTATCTTTAAAAAAAACTGCGAGATGTAACGATAATGTTGCCAAATTTAAACTTGCCGAATCTAAGCCTGGTTAAGTGAAAAGTGGTTTAGTAAATTGTGGATTCAGTGTACACACCAATCACCATAGGAATCAAGTACCCATTTAAGTAGGTAGGTATTTATCTAATAATATTTATCATTCAATTACCACTGCGCCACGGGGGCCGTCTACATTAAAACTATTAAAAAAAAATTAAATTCCTGATATAACGTCTATCTCTACTATCACGTAAGTACGTGCCTGTCTTCTAGTTACTAGGTACATGTTGCGACTAAAGGTTCATTTCCGAGCATCGCGACCGATCGCGAGCCGCTCGCGGCTTACGACAAGCGGCTGAGGTAAGTGACAGACGCGCGCGGCCGATGACTGTCGTAGGCCTGCGCGCGCACTGTGAATATTGTCGCATCGGCCGCGAGCGTCAGCCGCTTGTCGTAAACCGCGAACGGCTCGCGAACGGCCGCGATGCTCGGAAATGAACCTTAACTATCGATGTGACTGTTCAGTCAAACGACTCAGTCAAACGACTTATTACGTACACATTAGCTGAATAGCTGATACGTATTTTCTGGTAACATTAATATGACTATGCACTTACCTTACCTATGCAAACATAATAGTCGCGTTAATCGCATCGTTCTACCTAGTTAAAATACTTATTTGTCATACAACTGAATACAGTGAAATTAGTCTCGAGAAATTTTTGCATATGTAGTGGTGTGTATGTTACTTAGATATTAGAGCGCGTTTCCACTATATCGTTCTGGCCCTTACAAAAATGTTTCAATATCCTAACATTACTATTTAATTTAATACTTATCCCTAGCAACACTCTGATTTTTGTTTTCAATAAAAACAAGTTTTTATTTTAAAGAAAAAGGTTTTGACTTTATTAAAAAAAATATGTCATTCAATTTCACGTCCTTGAGCAAACGACAAGGCGACTACCGTGAAACAATAAAATATCGTGTCGTTCTTTAGATGATAGTAGTTTAGCTATAGGTAAAAAGTTTTGACCATAATAATTACGAAACAAAACAAATAAATAAATCGTCACTTGATAGTGGAAAGTGGAAACACGCACAAAACCAGAATAAACCAGTTTACTCTGTCCGCAGGTGCCACGTGCAGTCTGACGTCAGTCGCTTGATACCGTTAGAACATAAAGCACGCATTTCATTAAAAAATTATAATTATTAGATACGTAGTAGTTTCATTGTGAAATTTTGTATTTGTTGATTGTTGTTATTGTTTGTTATTATTGTTAAAATATTTGTTGAAGTGTTTAATTTCAAGTGTGTAAGTGTTGTAACTTTATATTGATAATTCAAAATGGCTCCAGTGTTAAAACATGGTCGAGGCAAGCCTTTGACTTCTCAAACTAAGGAAGTTTTGTACTGTTTGTACAAATATTTCGAAAATGAGTGTAATAACAACCCGAGCAGTATTATGACCCCCACTCAATTAGTTGCTAAATCAACAGGAATTTCAATAGCATCCGTCAGAAAGGTAGTATCAGAAAGCAAATGTCCTCCTTCAGATCAGGAAGTAACATTTAAATCTCCTAAAAAGAAACCGAATCGTAAACCTACAATAGTAATCGATAACTTTGATCAGCAAGTTATCAGAAGAACAATTCATGACTTCCACATCACAAATAAAGAAGTTCCCACTTTAAAAACTTTGCACTCAAAATTGAAAGAAGATATCGATTATAAAGGTTGTGTCAGCACGTTACGAAAACACGTCATGTCATTAGGTTTTAATTGGAAGCAAACAGAAGATAACCGGAAACTTCTTATGGAAAAACACGAAATTAGATACTTGCGAATTAATTATTTGATGAAAATTGCTGAATATCGTGAACAACGCCGACCAATTGTTTACACCGACGAAACATATATACATACATCACATACCCTCTCGAAATCTTGGTCAGATGGAAGCACTTCAGGTTTGAAGCAACATATATCGAAAGGCAACCGCTTAATCATTGTTCATGCCGGTGGTATCGATGGCTTTATACCAAATGCATTGCTTATGTTTAAAGCCGACCAAAAAAGTGGAGATTACCACAACAATATGAACTATGACAACTATTCAAGGTGGATTCAAACTCAATTAATACCCAACTTACAACCAAATAGTGTTGTTGTTGTTGACAACGCACCATATCATAACTCAATACAAAATCCTGCACCGAATAGTAATTCTAGAAAACAGCAAATGATAGACTGGCTGACATTTCGAAACATTGAGCATTCATCCACGTTGCTTAAGCCTCAATTATATGAACTGATTCTGCAAAACAAGGCGAGATTTATAGAGTACAAGATAGACGAAATATTACGACAGCACGGTCATACTGTGCTGCGTTTACCACCATACCATCCGGAGTTTAATCCTATAGAAAATATATGGGGGATAGTGAAAACATATGTCGCAAAAAAGAATGTCGCAATGAATATGAAGGTTATAATGTCATTAGCTGAAGAAAAAATGAACGCCATAACTGTAGAGGAATGGAGAAAAGTTTGTTTGCATGCTATTGAGGAGGAAAGCAAATATCAGGGTAGAGACGCAGCTTTAGACACAATATTTTGACGGCCTCTGTGGCGCGGTGGGAGTGTATCCGACTGCTACGCAAGAGGTCGTGGGTTCGATCCCCACCCAGGATAAAACTTTGTGTGATGAGCACGATGGTTTATTCTGTGTCTGGGTGTTATTTATCTATAATATGTATGTATTTAGAAATATATAAGTATGTTTATCAGTTGTCTGGTTTCCATAGTACAAGCTCTGCTTAGTTTGGGATCAGATAGCGTTGTGTGAGTTGTCCCAAGATATTATATTATTATATTATAATATCAGAACGAATCATAATTAATTTAAATAACTCATCTGATGAAAGCGAGGATGGGGATGATTGTGATATGCCTGGGGTTGATGAATTATTAGAATAAAACATTTATGGCCGGAGAACACCTAATTCATACACGTCTTCACTGAAGTGAAAACCGGCATTCAATGCTTGTAATGTTTGGAACTGGCTTGTCTGCCTCATACAGTTCCATAGATTACAATGCGGTGGATACACATTTTCACGACCGTATTAGTACGTAGTGCGTATGCGTAGACGTGCACGCATTTGGTGTGCTCCAGCCACAAACGTATATTACCTTTAAAACAATAAAAACTAAAAATAAAATGTTGTTTTTTTTATTTGCTGATCATACACTACTACAAACGCAAAAATTTCTTCAAGCTAATTTACCTTTACGTACCTATGTACATTTGAAGAACAGTTGATTACGTACTTTCTTAAGATTCATTTGGTTACGGGCGGTAGGTTATCAGTATTCCCTGACTGACAAATGACCATATTTTCATATTACAGTATCGAGCAAGGAAATTGTGTGTTAAGATTCGAAATATATCTTAGCATACTGAGTAGTTTGGCATTAGTGATATATCAGTGATTCGCTTTCTTTTGCTAAGGTTTAGTAGTAGGTTACAAGGATAAGGTACGATGGAGTTGACTTGCCATGTGGACAAAAACTCCTTAACAAAAATAAAGAATAAAAAAAAAAAAAAAAAATCTTAGCATACTTTATTCAACAGCCTTTTCTTTCAAGTTTTTGTTATTACTCGTTGTACTTTTTGTTAATATTATGTTGGTAAATTGACCTGTACAACTTTGTACATACAAACATACGCAACATACGAGTAGGTACGTGTGACCCTTAGTGCAGAGAGAATGATTCCAGCGGGTATATTATTCTAGTTACTTAGGTTGTTACCACCTATCTTTTTAGGGTTTCGTAGTCAAAATTTCAAAAACGGATCCCTTATAGGTACTTTCATAATGTCCGTCTGTATGTCACAGGCATTTTACTCAAACACTACTCTATGAATATTTATAAAATTTGGTGAAAAGGTGTCTTGTAGTAGCCGCTACATTTAGCCGTTTGATGGCTAAATAATAATAATAAATATTTTTAGGGGGGGGGGGGCTCTCCATACATGTAACAGAACCTGATTTTTTTTCCAAGCAAACATCAACGTGTGGCACATCATTCGACAGGCCTTTAAAATACATTTTGAGGTTTCTAATAAACTTTTTTGATTGAGTGAATATTTTTGGAAATAATTGCTACGAAAGTTGCATAAATTGGGCCCCCCCCTTAACTTTTGAACCGTGAAACCAAAAAATATGAAAATATCAGAAAGGTAGTGCTTAATAAATACTTAAAATTAAAATTATTACGGACATGATCGGATATATCGTTATTGAGTTATTGCCGAAAAACTCAACAAAAGGGCCACGAACATACGCTCTTCTGCTGGTGCAATTATTCAAGGCTGCGGAATCCTACACTGAGCATATTCCGTCATGCTCTTGCCCGGTATTTTGGATTTGTTTCGACGGTTAACAAAGGCAGGGGGAAAGAAGCCCAAAAATCTAATTACGCTGATTAACTTACAATTTTTCAAAATCATAGACTCAGTAACTTCAGAGAGAGATGGGGGAGGCGGGTGGATTTCCATGGGTTTCGCTTAAATAACTTTAAAACTAATTCGTTTCAAATTTAGTATAAAAAATATATTTTTGAGACCTGTGGTGTAAACCACAGAACATTGATACTTACTTACACCAGTTTCCAATACTTTATTTTCAGTTTCCTATTTTGGCCTTACATTAACCCCGATTTAGTCTGTTTGTTACAGACCGAATGGGGGTTATCTGTAAGTTACAGATTACTTAGAAACCCATAAGATTTCTAAGTAATCTGTAATTGGAGTCTAAAACTTGCAAAAATACATAAATTTATAGTTCCGGAGATAACACAAAGGGTAAACTCCAGCTGGACGAAATGGCGATTGTTGTTGGGTGTACTCTGCGCCCAAGATGCCAATTAAAACCAAAGAAAAAGTTTATAAAACTTGCATGATACGCGATCATGAATCCAAACTCAATGAAGATGCTCCGATGGACCAGTGGTATAACCAAACTAGACAGTATTAAGAACGAATAAGTGCGAGGCAGATTTTAGGTCATAGCTTTATCAGATAAACTCAAGGAAAATCAGCTTCACTGAACAGCGCCGAGACAATCACGAGAACGCCCAAAAGCTACTTGGTGGAGAAACCATGACAAATTAGCACATTTAATCCCTGCTGACATCAATGACAGAACCGAATGGCGCAAACATATTCAGAGGGCTGGACTCCAAATGATATGGGAAGATGCACGGAGAAATAAGGGTATTATGTACCTCTATAAACGCATGTCGGACCATGCTCATCAGTAGAAGAGCGTATGTTCATAGCACATACGCCCTTTTGTTGAGAAACGCCGTTTTTCTGCAATAACTCAATGAATTTATATACGATCTTGTCCGAAATAATTATAATTTAAAATATTTATTAAGCGATATTTTTCCTTATTTTTGGTCGCACGGTTCAAAAGTTCAGGGGGAGGGGCACAATTTATGTAACTTTTAGAGCGATTATTTCCAAAAATATTCACTCAATCAAAATTTTGAAAGATCTGTCGAATGATGTGCCACACGTTGATGTTTGCTTAAAAAAAACTAAAATCAGCTTCTGTTACATGTATGAAGTGCCCCTGGCTATTACAAGACACCTTTTCACCACATTTCATTCATATTCATTAAGTGGTCTTTGAGTAAAATGCCCGTGAGATACGGACGGACTGACAGGCAGACAGACAAAATAAAGGGCGTCAATCTTTATTTTGAGTTATAGTACGAGAGCTACAACCCTGCTTTTCTTTATGGATTCACCCGTGTTACGTTTTACTTTTATAGCCTTTGTACTATTCTGATTTATAAACTATAAAAGTTTCATCTAAATCCATTCAGTAGTTTTAGCGAACGAAAATGAAAATTAGCATATGTTAGAGATCGTAGAATCAAAAATGTAATTAAGGTGTAATGTAATTATCGGGACTTAATCGCGTGTAATATTTAAAGATACGAACCTTTTATTTACACGACGTTTCGATCGAATTGCCCCGATCGTGGTCACGGGTGAAATTTGATCGAAACGTCTGGTAAATATAAGCATTGCGAAAGTTTAAAAACAATTATTATGGTTAGTCCTATTCAGTTTTCAACCGACTTCAAAAAGGAGGAGGTTCTAAATTCGTCTGTTTTTTTTTTTTTTGGATGTTTGTTCACCGATTACGCAGAGACGGCTGGACCGATTTGAAAAATTCTTTTTGTGTTTGAAAGGGTATAGGTACTTCCAAGTTAGTCCCATTGTCCCCAGATCACGATCTGATGATGGGATCCTGGAGAAATCGAGGGAACGCTTAAAATATTAAAAGCACACCTACAGTGATTTAGGTATATTTCATAGTGATTCGTGCATTTACTCTCAAAAAACACCAATTGGTGAAGTGGAACTGATGATGAAGACCAAAAATTACGCGCAGACCTATTCAATATTTCACAGTTTGCGATTCAATTAAGTACTTTAATATGGTATTGAGTAGCACTTTAATCTCGATATACTACTATTATACAATGTAATAAAGCTGATAGTGAACTCCTAAACAATTAACGGCCCTGTATCGGAGCAAGCAATATTTCGTAAAAGGATTTGAGCAGATGACATAAGCCTATTGTAACTTATGTGAATTATAAACCAACCCACTAAAAAGTGAGAAATAAAAACTTTTCAACAAAAAATATTACCGACTTCAAAAATAAATACAAATTGAACATTTTGAAGTTGGTGCCATGAAATAGTAGTCTTTATGTTTTATTCGGCACCAACTTCAAAATGTTCAATTTGTTTTTGTTATTCTAGGTATATTATTTTTTGCTTTTTAGTTGCCTTGTATTTATTTTTGAAGTCGGTTATATTTTTTGTTAAAAAGTTTTTATTTTTTCTCTAGTGTTCGTATGTATCTTGTTTGTGTGTGTGTTAGTTTTAAGGGTTTATTTTCAACACAAATGTAATTTTGTGCAGAAATAAATGTCTAATGTCCTGCTATATGTGTAATCCGGCACCGACAGTATGTCTTTAGGTAAAACTTTTAACAAATTAAATAGAGCCTCCAGTTTATTTTGAGAACGGTATCGGGATTAGCGCTTTATGTCTTGCGTTCGAAAATCTATCTTATCCTATCTCACGTTTAATCATTTATCTCAAACATATGGTAGATAACTTGGTGGCTATGTGGCAAAAATAGGTGGTAGAATAGGTACAGACTCATAAAAACAAAGAATTTTACGACCTTTCGAATCCACGACCTCTTACACAACAATCGACGCATTATAGTAAAATACAAGTGATGCATTAACTCCAGGTGGCGAGGGTCAAGAGCATGGTCCGGTGTTACTGATGGAGCCGCCTCCTCGGCTGGTATTTTCAAACACGACTGGCGCCAGGGTATCATGCGCGGCCCACGGGTTCCCCTCGCCACAGATCGCCTGGCAACAACCTGATGGTGCACAGCTTGATGATGTACCGGGCTTAAGGTAAGTCAAGATTATTATTATTACTTTTTATCTGTGCAAATGTAACCTTAACATATTGCCAAATTTTCTCCTCTGACGCCTTGTGGATCCTAATAGATTCGGACCGTGAGTAGTATGCTACTCACGGTCCGAAGGTTGAGATAGACTGATATTTATTTTGACCACACCAGGTTGTCGTCAAGCATGTATGGTTGTACCTGTGCCACGTTTTATTAGTATAAAAATGCTGCTAGTGATGTATCCTCGGCCAAATATTTTTATGATACCCGACTTCATAGATAAATACAAGGAAACTAAAAAGAAAAAAAAAATGGATCAACAGAAATATGTGAATATTTTTAAGTTGGTGCCATGAAGTAGTAGTATTTTTAGGGTTCCGTAGTCAGTCGTAGGCAAAAACGGAACCAGTTTCGTCATGTCCGTCTGTCTGTCTGTCCGTCCGTATTTCAGAGGCATTTTATTGGTGAAATTGAAAAGGTGTCTTGTAGTAGCCGCTACTTAGTTTGATAGCTATATAATAAAAATAAATGTATTTAGGCGGGCACTCTATACAAGTAACAGAAGCTAATTTTTTTTTACACCAAACATCTATGTGTGGCACCTCATTCGACAGGTCTTTCTAAAACATTTTACGTTTCTAGTAAACTTTTTTGATTGAGTAAATATTTTTGGAAATAATCGCTCCGAAAGTTGCATAACTTTTGTCCCCCTCCCTCCTTAACTTTTAAACCGTGTGAGCGAAAAATACGAAAAAAATCACAAAGATAACGCTTAATAAGTGCTTTTAAAATAAAATTATTTTGGACATGATTGGATATACCGTCATTCAGTTATTGTTGAAAAATAAGTGCCATGAACACACGCTTATCTGCTGATGCAATTATTACAAGGCTACGGAACCCTACACTGAGATGGTTCGACAAGCTCTTGTCCGGTTTTTTTTCCTTTTTAGTTACCTTGTATTTAATTTTGAAGTCGGTTATATTTTTTGTAAAAAAGGTATTATTAGGTCTGATGGTTTAAAAATATGTTTTTCCAATTTATCAATAGTGGTAAAATCACTAAAACCCATCAATTTATATTCTAATAATAAAAATATTTAAATAAAACAGTAATCATAATTCTTCTACAAAACTGTAGTGCATATGATCAAAAGATCGGCTCACGGGACTTGTAACTTTCAAACGTATCTTCACATGCTTTCAAAGAAGGAATCTAACGGATGACTACTTCTGTTCATATATCGGCTTCTGTCGTCCATATCAATCATTATTTTCCCAAAATCGTTATCAAGTTTTCTTTTTCTAAATTTGTGTTCAATGTCTTGAGTCGTGTCAACATTATTCTGTGCGTTGGACTCAGGACCAAACGTTATATTGTCAGCATTCGACGTGGAAGGTACTGCTACGAAAGAGTCAGTAGGAGATGGACATGAGTCTTCATCCTCACCAACAGACTCAACTAAGTTACGGCCTCTCTTACGAGTTTTCATATATGGTAAGAGGAATTCCATTTGTTCAGCAAATTTCCATTTGTTGACTTTGGCAAAATCTGTTTGTTGTGGTCCTGGTTGACCAAGCGCCTTTGCTCTTTTTAATGAGTCTCTGTGACTGTCTCGTAGTTTCTTCCATTCAGCTTTTGCAGTTCTGACTGGAAATAGATAAATGGCCATATAACATTTTGTAGACGAAAGGTTATTTAATTGTTTTTAATAATGTAACCTCATAAAGATTAAGTAAAAGTATGATGAGGTAAACAATATTTTTATCTAGTTTTTTGCTGCAATGTAGTGAAACAAAGGGCATTGGTAAATGTGGAGCCAACATTATTTCAAGCTCATAATAGGATTTAGCAGATTTGTATTAATCACAATAAAGTGCATTTATAATTTAAATTAAAACAGGATTAAAATATTACCCGAAAAGTTAATGATTGACCTATAAATGTATTGCTAGTAGCTGGTTATCATTTATGTGACAATGTTCACAAGAAATGTGGTTACATTTCACCTATATGTAATAGTGATAAATAAGTTTTTTCACATTCTACCATAACAACGCACCAGCGTGATAAGGTCATACAAGTGACATTTTTTTTATTTTTTTATTAATGACTTGTTATTATTGCTTTAAAATTGTATGTTAATTAATGTCAAAAAAATAAATATGATGTCAAATATTCAACGTCAATATTATATTTATAATAATTGTTTAGAAAATTGTTATCCATTAAATTAAAACTTTTTCGTGGTACAAATAAAATTACATATTTTCTTTCTTTCTTTCTTTTACCCAATTGTGCAAAGTTCAAAAGTGTTGTAATAAGTAGCAAGTAAGACAAACAAGTACTATGGGAAAAACTTAGTGAACAGAACAGAATCTTTCTTATATTAAAATACATTTTAATCTAGAGAGTTTGAAAGTGCAATTAAAACTTACCCTTTTAAAAAATAAAAAAAAAACGTGTAATGCAAAGTTGAGAGAGTGTTTTTGTTTGTGCTAGTCTGGAAACGCCTTATTCAGGTGAACCCGGAATCAAACTTAATAAGTGCGTAACAAGTAACATAGTACCACACCATAGGCGCACACTGTAACACCATAATTAGATTGTTTAAAACAACGCCATCTATCGGTTCGCTCTTTAACCACTAAATACAAGGTTTAGTCATCCATCAGTAGTTTGCGTGCGCGCCCTGCTTACAAAACTTGTGCGCTTACTTGCACGCCATCTTAACTCCCTACGGACATCTAAAATATAAACAAACTCAAACGGCAAATATGAACAAATGTGGGGGATGTGGTAAATTCTTGTCCAATAACAATATTATTCGCTATTGTAAATGTCAGGTGGCATTCCATAAGGATTGTGTGAAGAATCATGATGCAGTTTTGATGAAAAAGCCGTGGACTTGTCCAAGTTGTGCCGAAGGGAGGCTTAAGCGTAGTCCACCGGCAACGTCACCTCTGCGGCGGCAGGCTGGGTTCCCCATTGAATTTAGACTTAGTTACCGAAATTCGCTCAATGCGAAGTGAAATTAGCGCTCTGAGGGTTGAAATCCGTGACTTATCAATTCTCAAAACTAAACTACAATCGCATGTAGACACTATATCTAGCATGGAGTATAGGCTCTCAAACATCGAAGAAAAAATCGAAAAAGGCGTCCCGGCTGATTTAACACCTCCGAAGGATATTATTACCCAGTTAATGGCCCAGTTAAATGAACGCGATCAGGAACTTATGCTCAATGATTTAGAAATTGCAGGGATACCTAAGACCAGGGAAGAGAGAGTAGTTCATGTTGTGAAGGCATTAACTACGAAACTGGGCATAAATTGACATGATTGGGATGTAGTTCACGCGGAGCGCGTGGGTTCTGCACGACGAAACAGGCTTGATGCGACTAACGGTGATAGCATACGACTTTTGATACTACGTTGCAGCGGCTGCGATGTATTATTGTGCGTTTTGCTCAACGGTCAACCCACAGATTAGTAATATGTACTACGTAGACCAACCCGCGACAAAGTACTGCGTGCGGCTCGGATGCGACGTGGCCTCACTTCAACTGATCCCTAAATGCGCACCAAGTAAAATCTATTTAAATGAGCGATTGACTCCTACCAATCGCGAGCTGTTCTGTGAAACCAGGCAGGCCGGAAATCAGTCTAAATGGAAACGTATGGATACCACATGGATACCCACCAACTATTTAGCTGGCAGGGGCGGGGGGGATATTTGACCCTAACAAAAATTTGCATTTTAAGAGTGTAATAAAGGGTCTTTCAACAAAGACGGGTCGATGTTAAAATTGAATAAAACTAGATGTGTGTGAGATATTAACGAAATTTATTTTTTATTTGAAAGGCCCGTTTATGCCATTATGCATGAAATATGACATCGTTCAAATGTCCGCCGCGGCTTCGCATGGTGGCACAAATCCGAGAGGTCCAATTTTTAATGACTCTGCTGCATAGATCCGGCTGAATCTGAGCGATGGCCTGCGTTATGTTGGATGCATTGCTATCTGGTGAACCTCATGTGGGTTGTGGTCATCCCATATACGGCAATTTTGCTTATTAACGAAACCATTCATCCAAAAATGTGCCTCGTCGCTATAGATTATTTTTTGGCCAAAATCGGGGTCCTCTTCCAAGCGTTCCGACGCCCATTCAGCGAACACACGGCGTTGTCTATGGTCATTAACTTTGAGCTCCTGGGTCAGTTGGATCTTGTATGGATGCAGACCCAAGTCCCGACGCAAAATTCTCCAAGTTGAAGTCTGCGAAAGGCCGAGTTCTTGTGCACGGCGAGAAATCGACTGCTTCGGAGTCTCCTGAACACTCTCACGTACAGCGGCGATGTTCTCGGCCGATCTGGCGTTCCTTTGACGTAAAGGTGTTGGTTGGTTGTTTACCGAACCGGTCGTCTCGAATTTAGTCACCAATCGTTGGAGAGTAGACTTTGAAGGGCCACCGCGTCTGCCGTAAAATGGGCGCAATGCGCGCAACGTTTTCACTAACGAACACTCATTTTGATAATAAAGTTTTATCATTTGCACATGCTGCTCAACCGTGTAACTTGCCATGGTGATTTGGCATCAGTGACTGAATAAGAAAAAACAGATTTGACAGATGCCGCCAAATCAAAATGGCCGCCACAGATTATTAACATCGACCCGCTCTATTTGAAAGACCCTTTAGTTAGTTTTAGTTAGTTAGTTTTACCTGGGCGAACAAGAAAACCGCACTTAGCCTCCCAATTGGGCCATTGTGCGTGTTCTACTTATCTTTCTGTCACTCCAGCCAACCGATGCACTCCCAAAACGCCAGCAGCTTGCCCAAATTGCTGCAGGCTTCCTGAAGGGATGTTGGTGATGCTAGGAGTCGTGCCCGTTGTTCTGTTACACTGCCACACTCCGTGAGCACGTGTATTGGTGTTTCTTCTGCCTTCATACATCCTCTACAGAGGGGACTGTCCGTCACCCCTATCCTGAAAAGATGCTTGTTTAGGGGACAGTGGCCTGTGATAATGCCTATGGTTTTTCGCAACTTGTCCCTGGTCAGCCTGATGAGATTGCGAGTGAGTCTTTTGGACATCATTGGAATCGCCTCTTTCGTGTGTCTGCAGTCATCGGTGTTGTTCCATTCTGCTTGGTGGGTAGTCTCAGTTTTTTCTTGCAGCCATGATTTTATTTGAGAAGTGGGCAGGGGCAGTAGTGGTTCTGGTCCCTATGTGATTAAATTAGATCCCTGCTTTGCCAGTTCATCTGCTGCGTCATTGCCTATTGAGTTGCTGTGCCCTTTGATCCATTGCAGGGTCACTGTGTTGGGTCCAGTGATCTCCTGAAGGGCCATGTGACAGTCCATGACAAGGGCTGAATTGATTGTTCGGTTTTGTAGTGCTAGGAGTACAGAGGCACTATCCGAGACCATTTTTATGTTGAGACCCTTGATGTCTCTTGCCGCAACCGCTTGGGCCGCTCTGGTGATTCCAATACATTCGGCCTGGAATATTGTGTTCCTTTTGTCTAAAGATGTTGACAATCTTATGTTGAGGTCGTCCGAGAAGACACCGGCTCCGGTTCCCTTAACGGTTTTGGACCCGTCTGTGTATATTCTTACCGTGTTTGTGCCTGAGCTGTCTTTCGCTTCTGGCATCAGTTGGATTCTGTATCCTCGGTTAAAAATATATTGTTGTGGTATTTTATCCACTGGGGCATCAAGAAGAGGTTTCTCTTTGGTGATGCCTGATAAAATTTTCATGTGTGTTGGTCTGTTGTCTTTTTTCCAAAGTTTGTTTGATCTAAGTCTGAGGGCCGCTGCCATTGCCTCTTCCTGAATGACCAGGTGTAGTGGTTTCAGGTTTAAGAGACATTCGAGTGCTGCTGATGGGGTGGTCCTCATACATCCGGTTGCCGCAATGCTGGCCAGGCGCTGTAGGCTCTGGAGTTTGTTTCTCGTGGCGATTAGTTGTGTTCTGGGCCACCACACTACTGAACCGTATGTTATTGTTGGTCTGATAACTGCACCGTATAACCATAGAGTAATTCGGGGAGTAAGAGTGTAATATTTCACAAACGGATCCCTAAATCTAAATGGTCTTCACAACCCGTAAACGTTTTTAAAAAACCTATCTTTAATTAACCCACACAATAGGGTAGGGAGGAAAAAATCACACCCCATTTTATTTCACTTTGTATCTATCTCATGTGTATCTATGCAAAATTAGCCTTCTAGCATTAACTGTCTCTGAGCTAAGCTGCGGACGGACGAGCATGGCGAAACTATAAGAGTTCCGTTTTGCTATTTTGGCTACAGAACCCTAAAAACAAAAAAACTAACCGTCCAGTATATTTTTAATTTTTTTCGATTCCTATATATTTCGTTTCGAGGCAGCGTGTTTTTCCTCATATCTGTATTCCCAACATTTCATGTCTCATAAACAAGCCATAATATGCCTCGCCAAAATTACAATTTGTTACATTTTCTGTAAGTAATAATAAAAGATACGGATCAATTACTGCTTTATTTTATACTAGCTGTCCCGCTACAGACTAGCTGCGCCGCTCCTATTGGTCGTAGCGTGATGTCCTATAGCCTATAGCCTTCCTCGATAAATGGACTATGCAACAGTGAAATAATTTTTCAATTTAGACCAGTAGTTCCTGAGACTACCGCGTTCAAAGAAACAAACAAATCTTCAGTTTTTTAATATTAGTATAGATTAGGATACAAAGATTATACTACTTACAAGCTTGGTAGCAAGTAAGATGAGCAAGAAATTATTCTATTCAATACCACACATTAAAATAAAGTTTAAATTCAAAACTAATCAATCTAAAGGTAAGGCAATAACTTGTTTTGAATAGCGCTATCCATATTTAATTCTTAATTTATTATTTGTCACCTTATTATAAATTATTTGTTTCTTTTTATTTTGGACTAGCTGACCCGCGCAACTTCGTATGCGTCAATTTCCCCCGTTATAGCTACATTTTTAATTGCTGCTCTGCTCCTATTCGCCTAGCGTGGTGTTGTATAGCCTTAGCATAGGCTATTTTTTAAATATTTACATGTACTGTGTTTGGTACCGAAAGGGCTTAATTTGCACATTCATTTGATACCAAACACATTGCTAGCATAGTTTGCGTTAACTAAATAATTATGTAATATCTCCGTAACTTTTCGCTTGTTGAGTTGAAGTTGGTGCCGAATAAAACTTAAAGACATTTCATGTCACCAACTTCAAAATGTTTAATTTGTTTTGGTTATTCTAGGTAGGTATATTATTTTTTTTGCTTTCTAGTTGCCTTGTATTTATTTTTGTTTTTTTCTAAATAGCTTTTAAATTTCGTCAATTGACCCTTGATCCTTTTTTCTTTTTTTTTGGTGTCAATAAAGATTATTATTATTATACCAGCTGTCCCGGCGAACTTCGACTCTTTTTTTGTAAATCGGGTTCAATTGTGAATCTAAACCATCCTCGAATCCCCTTGAACTCACACAAAAAATTTCATCTAAATCGGTCCAGCCGTCTAGGAGGAGTTCAGTGACATACACACACACACACACACAAGAAATATATATATATAAAGATTATTGTGTTCAGAATTCTCACGAGCAAGAAATTAAACATAAATAGACACGTAAGGTTCACAAACAACGAAAACTAATTAAATGAAAGTACGCTCACGTCCCTCCCCGGTGGCATCCGACGGCAGAGCACGGTTCAGGTCCGGTGGTAGCCACGACGCTCAGCAGCGTATGGGTAACACGTTCTCACTCTGAAATATTCGGCGAAATAATGAGTAAATGAGAACCAACTGGTGGAAGAATTTTCTTAGTACCAAACTCGTAGGTACTTAAAGATGCAAAATTTAAGTAAAATTTATGCAAAACTCGGTTTATAAATTGCAAAAAAAGCGATAATACTTGTCAAACAAATTATAAAAATTAACATATAACAGTAGATTTGCGAAAATATGCCGAAAAATTGACTGGGAACTGCGATGACGCAGTATGATCTTGATAGGTCAAATCTACAATAAATTTTTCAAATTTTACGGTTACGTAATGTACCTAACAAGAAGTTTGGAAGCAATGAGGACAATTATCTTAAATAATCCAGCAATACTGGGCGTGAAAATGTCTGGCAGTGCTATACTTATTTCCACGGGTACTCCTCGTTTAGGCTGCCTTTTAGGTTGGGTGCGGTGCGGTGCTGACCGACTGAAAGCTACGGCGTGTGTTGACCCACTCCAAATTGACCTTGGTACTGTAAACTTTCCTCAGATTTTTGCCCTCTCGTGGTCGCCAATCCAATTGGTGCACGGTGTCTAATCTTGAGACACTGGAGCTTGGACGCTTAATCAAACGACATTTTTGATTAACAAGTTAGTTTCATTTGTTTCTTAGTGTTTACAATGTAAAAGTTAGATTTTTACTAATTTCGAAACATTAGCTCGATATATTGCAATGTAATTAATTGGCAACACCTCTCCAGTATAAATAAGTAGGTACCTAGAATTTTTTTATATTTGTAAATAAAAATAATTAGTTGTACCGCCGATTTTGTTGCGCCCTACAAATTGAACATAGCAACTCAATGTGGTAACGTGAAGACCAGGCGTTGACATAATAATATGGTATTATTTTTTTAAATATTTACGTGTGCAGTGTTTGGTATCAAACGAAAGGGCTTTATATGTACATTCATTTGATAGGTACCAAACACATTGCTAGCATAGTTTGCGTTAACTCCGCATATTGTCTCCGTTTCTTTTCATAAAATACAATGGCATAGTAAAAACGTCAAAATAATTATGACGTTTTTTTTAATGGATTTAAACAAGTCATCGGAAATTCAGGATAGTTTTGAGTAATGATAAAACCCGGGGTAATTAATTAAAAAAAATGCTTAAATATCTCTCGAAAAAATAATGAATGATGTTCAAAACAATACACCAAACAGTTATTACTGTCTCCTGTAATACAGTGTATACTAGCATAGGAGACAGGGTTATCATATATTTTTGTACTTGTCCTTTTATGTCAATAAAGTTTTTATTATTATTCTCTTTATTTAAAATCAATAAAACTACATACATACAAAAAAAATAAATACATTTAGAAATATAAAAAATAGTGTTCCACCGGCATCGGATACAGGAACCAAGCTACCGGTGGTTAGGGCTCCAGAGAGAGTAACCGCCTCACTATGCGAGCCGTGTTGTGAGTACCGCTTTTAGCATCAGGCGTTTGATCCAACCGCTCAACGGGAGCCTAGAGAGGCTCCCGAGAGGTTGCCAAGAGCCTCGAACAACACCTAGAGAGGTGTTGGTCGAGGCTCTTGGCAATCAGTCCATTGACCGAGACAACTATCGGGACAATGATCGCCAATGATCCCACATGTCGGCAATCTGGTGCGGCCTGATATTTAATTTGATTATCTTTTTCTGCTTTTACGAGATTCTCGTCATGGGGTATGGTGATAATGTATGGCCTAAATGCTAATCCGCATCTATGAAATTGTACGGCAAAATTTCAACTGAATCTGTCTGGTAGTTTTTGCGTGATGCGTGTTCAAACAAACAGATAGACAGACAGACATTTCTAAAAATGCAGCAATGTGTTTATAAACTCTTTTCGAACATGTTGCAATATTTTTTTCACTAAGTTCGGCCATGTACAGACACTTTAAATTTTCAATTTTATTATGTATATGTATAGATAATGGCTATGAAACCCCAGCATGGTTCGACATGTTCTTGCCCGGTATTTTAATAGAATTATAAATTGCAATAGCAAAATGTGAATTGCTCGCACAACGCGTAAATATCATCGCAAGCATTCATGTTATATCTCACTCCCGTCAAAGTCCTAGGCTCTACACGCGAAGTTGTTGACAAATACATATGTACATAAGACAAACAATCGACTAGGTAAGTCGAAGAATTTCGAACAAGAGGCAGATGTATACAACTAGGCAGCGGTCGTGAGGCAACGAAAATGTTTCTCAGGTGTGTGTTTCCGTAAAGTGAAACTATCGTTCCACTTTTATTATTCGGCCAGCATGTGGCCATGGTAACCACCATGGCCACATGCTGGCCGAAACCGAAGGCCTCGAAAAATTATACTGTTGTCCTCTCCATCTCTTTCTAAATAGCGGTTCTCTTTTGTGTTTTTCCATGTTTTTTGTACTTCTGGAAATTCCTAAATAAATAAATTTAGACCAACGGAGCCGACTACTTTATAGATAAATACTGAATATCGAGTTATTATAAGTCGATACCTACATATATTCTAATTTATATTTGAATAAATCGTTTTAATAATTCATTTATTTTTAAAAAGGAATGAAGAGGGCTTACAGTATATTATTAACGATACTGTTACTAACAAGCCCCATATTTAAATACCCAATTTAAAAAATACATAAAAATACCTTATAAAGTACACTTATATAAAATTATCAAAAAAACATAAAATGAAATATAGAAGTAGGTAGAACATTAAAGTATGGGTGCCGCTATTACTCATATCAATGTGTAAATTATTATATATACAATTTACGTACAGTGCTTGTACTGATGCAAAACAAGTCTAAAAAAAACTTCTGGCACTTCTCATCATGAATGTACTCCGGTAGCAAAAGGTTCTGTCAAAAGGGTAATTGTAATATCGATCGCAGGCATGAGGCACCTATCCGACCAACAGCGAGAAAAAGAGTAGCGAGTAGTGATTTTATCGCTCAAGACACGTACACAGAGATGTAGATATTAATAGTTGATCGCTGAGTGTTCACACTGCCGGCGAGTACTCGCTCTATACTGTATCTCTTTTGTTAACACGGACGGGATCTACAAAATATATCTGTTGTACGTTTCTTGCGCGATAAATCGCTACTCGCTACTCGCTTCATCGTCGTTGGTGGGACAGGTCCCTAGGTCCCTAAACCTATTTGATTTGTACTTAGGCTGACTTTAGCAAGGAGTTTGGTACTGTCCATTAATCCCTTTGCAATATTCTGCAAACATACATTAATTATTATTCTCCTAAATTCAAGTACTTGACTGCCTCTGTGGCACAGTGGGAGTGTGTCCGACTGCTACGCAAGAGGTAGTGGGTTCGATTCCCACACGGGACACCACTTTGTGTGATCCACAAATTGTTATTCCGAGTCTGGGTGTACTTTGTGTGCGTGACTTATATGTTTGTAAAGTGCGTTTTAAAAAAACAAAAATAATGATTACCTACCTTTCGCCCGCCGCTCCGCCCGTGTGCATGTAGGTTATTGCGATAAACATTATCCTATGTCCCCATTATTGTACCGGGACTCAAACTATCTCCTATATCAATTTTATTCTAAATTCCGGCTGGCCGGTGGCCCGTGTTGCTCATTAATAAAACCCGACTTCCAAAATAAATTTAAGGTAACAAAAAAAAATATGTTTATTATTTTTTTGATTTTTAGATACCTTATATTTATTTTGGAAGTCGGTTTTATTTTTTTAGAAAAAAGTTTTAATTTCTAACTTTTTAGTGAATTGGTTTGTAGTAGATTTATGTTACAATAGCATAACCCAAACTGCTCATTTCTTCTTACAAATTGTTGCGTTTTGCGATACAAGGCCGTTGATTTTTGAGGAGTTCACCTGATACTAGACCATCAGTTCCATTACATGATTTAACGGAGACGAAGAATCGCAATATTTATTATTGAATAGTTCCGCTGGTCATCTGTGGTCTTCATCATCAATTCCATTTCACTCAAAAGTGTTTTTTAAGAGTAAATGCACGAATTACAACAAAATATACACAAATTACTATAGATGTGCTTTAATATTTGAAGAGTTCCCTCGATTTCTCCAAGATCGCATCATCAAATCCGAACTTTGAAAATGAGATCAATCTGGAAGTATGCCCTTTCAAACATAAACATAAATTTTCTAATCGGTCCAGCCGTCTGGGAGTAATCGGATAACAAACATAAAAAAAAAATACAGTCAAATTAAGAAACCTCCTCCTTTTTGAAGTCGGTTGAAAATGTATCAAATTGGAACCAACTATATAACGGTTTGCGGTACAACATATTAAGGTAAAAAGCCATATTTATTTAAAGTACCTAAATAATGAAATTGACGTACCGTAGGTATCCCGTTGTCGCTATGCGCCAAATATGAAACAAAAACAGATACCTAGTTACTACTTCAATATTCGGCCTGCGTCATCATAATTTGTTAAAATGCTCTCTGTAACGAAGCAATAACAAAAGCCGTGATAGTTCTTTAACTTCCGACTAGATGGCGCTACGGGGGCCTAACCCGTAAAAGCATTAAGAGATAGAAGAATTTGATATCTAGTAACATAGTCCAGATAGGTGGTTCGCTTCTGGCCCCGGTTTGGCTACGGAAGTCTCGGGTTCGATTCCTGAGTCTGGATTCAAATTTTTCTATCTTTCAAAAATGCAATTATTGTACAGATACCTAGTGCCAATTAAAAGAAATACCAATCCAAACAGGGAGTACAATATAATGAAAATAATAAAAAAGTGCTACTACATGTTGAAAGAATATTTTGATGATAATATTGACATAATTTGATGGTTATGAATTTTATCTACCTAATGTACTTTTATAATATACTGGCTGTCCCGCGCAACTTCGTCTGCGTAAATTTTCCTCTTTTTTTATAATCCTATGTTACTTCTAATACCTCCAAGAATATGTGTACAAAGTTTCATGATGATCGGTTGAGTAGTTTTCGCGTGAAAGCGTAACAAACAAACTTACATTCACATTTATATATTAGTAGGAACGTGTACTTAATCATATGCATGAATGTAATTATTATTATCAAAATTATATATATATGGCGGTGCCACAAATTCTCTGTAAAAAGCAATTACTATTTACAAAACAATGGCCAAGAATCCTACCGAGAAGATGGAAGACGAAATCTAAAACCATGCCAACGGACTGCGGACCAGATTTACAAGATAGAGGGATATGCGCTGTTGGTCCATGCAATGCTAACAAAGAATGAAGAACTACGTGTCGTGATCATCGGTGCGGGCATGGCAGGACTCTCTGCTGGTGCTCGCCTTACAGAACGAGGCATATCAAACATAGTAATACTAGAAGCCTACGAAAGGTGCGACAGTATTGAAAGGACAAAGTAAAGACTAAAAAAAAGTGTGTGTATTACTGGTCATATTAAGTGCCTGAATTTTAGTTAAACAACAATAGACCAATCACGGTGTTGTAAAGTGAACTAATTCTTGTGTAGTACTTTTGTGAACCATAGTGTTGGAGATAGAAGAGTTTGTTTTCACTTCAGAGAGCTGATTGCTATCGATTATGATATAAAGGTAATGATTCTCACAGTTCAAAGTTTGGTATGTCGGAACATTTATCAAATTATTAAATTGTTTTGTATAATACAAAAGACAATACGAAAAAGTGAGAGTGATTAGACATTTTAGTTATAGATATTTTGTAAATTGTGATATATTTTATTAATACAATTATTTAAGTGATTTTTTAAATATTCGTCATGTCCCAAGACCACGGTGCCAGTGATGCGAGTGTCGGTCAACCTACGTCCTTGGTGCGCTGCCCTTATTGTTCCCAAGCCCGCTTTTTCAAAGGTGAGCGAGGCTTGAAAGTACATTTGGGTAGAGTACATAAATCCCCAATTGTACTTCCTAGCCTAACTACTCCATCATCATCATCAAGTTCGACAACCCAAATTCCATTTTGGCAAACCCTCGCGAAGTATAAAAATTCAGTTCCGATTTTAAAACGTGTACCCCGTGGCGCGAGACCTTCAGTTGCCCAAAATCTGGCCCGCTGTATAGGTCTCGTTGTCCGGGAGAATTCCGAAAGTGCCTGGAAACAGTTATTAACCTTCCCTTACAGGATTCTACACATTAAAAATGACCAATCTAGAAAGCAAACTTTGACGACCCAAATTAAACAAAATTGTAACGTTTCAATTCAAGATTTTGACGCAAAATTCACCGTTTTTCACAGAAATTCCAAATTCCATTATGTAGAATCCAAATTAAGGGAAGGTGATATCAGAGGTGCCTCCAGACTACTTTTCAGTACTGACGAAGTCGCGCCTTGCTCTCCAGATACGCTCGCGGGTCTGCAGAGTAAGCACCCAGCGCCTCTAGATGATCTTTCCTTCCCGGACGCTCCTGACGCTGATGCAGACTGCCTCAGCGTCACTGCCAAGGAGGTGCTAGGCTCCTTTAGAAATGGATCTGCTGGCGGCTTTGACGGTTTGTCGCCACAGCACTTAAAAGATTTATTATGCCCAAGTGCTGGTCCGGCTGGCGAGGGCCTTTTAAAGGAGCTGACGGCTTTAGTCAACATGATGCTCTCCGGCAATGTGGACGAGGCCATCATTGATATTTTGTATGGGGCGAACTTATGCGCCCTATGTAAGAGAGATGGTGGTATTCGTCCAATTGCCGTAGGGTGTACTTACAGGCGTTTGGCGGCCAAACTTTGTTGTAAATATTACAGCGAATATTTGTCTAGTAAATTACAGCCTTTGCAACTTGGCTTCGGTTCCAAGGGAGGCTGTGAGGCTGCCATTCATGCCCTGTCGACTTACCTTGGCAGTGGTAAAGGAGAGGTCATCTTAAAGGTTGATCTGAAGAATGCCTTTAACTCTGTCAATAGGAACACTTTGTTGACACAAGCAAAATTAGAAACACCCAAAATTTATAAATTTCTTTTTCAATGTTACAGATATCCATCCAAATTACTATACAAAGATAATCTTTTAAGTTCGGCAGTTGGTTGTCAACAGGGTGACCCGCTAGGACCAGCCATTTTTAGTTTAGCCATACAACCGATAGTTCGGCAATTAAATTCTAAATTTAATGTTTGGTATCTGGATGACGGTACTCTCGGAGGAGACGTGGACACAGTCTTGAACGACCTGGCTTTAATTAAAGATAAATTTAAATCAATTGGCTTAGAGTTAAATTCTAGTAAATGCGAAATTTTCATTGCTGATAAGATTAATAGAACCAATCGGAGTCCATACAACCAGCGGCTATCCAGATTTGGAATGACCACCCTCAGTAATCGAAGGCACGCTTTTGACCTCTGTTTCCTTCATAAAATAATAAATAATCAAATACATTGCAGTGATCTTCTTGAAAAGGTACGCCTGGCTGTGCCTTATTCTTATCCAAGGCATAAAATTATAAAAATCTTTCATGCACCCTCTTATAGAACCAATTTGGGTAGACAATCACCTATACACAGAATAATTGATCAGTGCAACACTGTCCAGGCTCGCTATCCTGACATTGATATCTTTCATGATTCACTCAGCAAATTCAAAGCGAAGATGCAATTAATATTTACAAAACCAAACTGCTAGTCCTCAGTTTAAACAATGTCTCACAAATTGATATTTTAAATTATTTTAAATATTGTAAAAATTAAAAAACATTTATTTTGTAATTTAAATTAGCTCAAAATTAATTCTACATTTTACAGTGAATGTTATGTACACCGTAAGTGTCATATATATCAGATGTAATACCTATTTGTAATTGTACCAAAAAATGTATGAATATGTATGATGTGGTTGTACTTACTTAAATAAATAAATAAATAAATAAATAGAACTACAGTTTTTTCAAAATTCAATTCTTTGGCTCCAAATTTAAAAATTATAGAAAACAATTCTTTCCGCCTCCTTGGGTCCCCAATTCTAGAAGATTCCTATGTTCCCTTCGTAGAAGAGAAAATCCAAAATTTTAGTGACGTTTCGGACCGACTACTCCAAATAAATATACACTCGGCCTTTACAATTATTCGATACTGCCTTTTCGTCCCAAAATTTACCCATGCTCTTAGGTCTACCCAACTTTTTAAACATTCGGCACTTTTAGAAAAAATGGACAAAGTCATTCAAAACACCCTATGCAAAATTTTAAATATAGCCTTGAACGACCGAGCGTGGCTACAGGCGTCCCTACCTGTTCGCCTAGGCGGCCTCGGCGTTCGCAAAATTTCTGACGTAAGTTTACCAGCTTTTCTGTCTTCGGTCCACAGCACCGAAGGATTAACCAGGAATATTTTAACGCCTACACTGGTTAATTCTGAAGTGTTGTGTAAGACTGAAGCGCTGAACGCTTGGAAAATGGCTTGCCCTAATACTGACTTACCCGCTAACCCCTTCTCCCAGAGGCAATGGGATAGAGCGCTGTGCAGCATAGTAAGAGAACATTTAATTAGCACATCATCGAACGCTGCAGAGCGCGCTCGCCTGTTGGCGGTGGGGGAATGGGAATCGGGTCTTTGGTTACAGGCACTTCCATCGCCCAATATAGGCACTATGTTGGATGATACGACATTTCGGATTGCTGCGTGCCAACGTTTAGGCACTTCGTGTGTTTCTCCACATCGATGCCACTGTGGAGAACTGGTCACCGGCCTTGGACACCACGGCCTATCGTGTAGTAGGAGCTCAGGCCGTATATCTCGGCATGCCAGTCTGAACGATATAATCCGTCGGGCTCTTGTCACCGCCGACGTTCCAGCCATGCTTGAACCAAATGGTTTGGCGCGCGACGATGGCAAGAGACCGAATGGTATGACATTGCTGCCATGGAGGATGGGGAGGCCATTGGTATGGGACGCAACTTGTGTCGATACCCTTGCGCCCTCCCATCTTTCAAGCACTTCAGACTGTGCCTGCGCAGCTGCTGCATCAGCGGAGACTCTCAAACGTCGCAAATATGTAAATCTAATTGAAGATTATATATTTGAGCCGTTTGGGGTCGAGACGCTGGGTCCGTGGGGTCCAAGTGCCCGACTTCTTTTTAAGGAAATTTCTAATCGGCTTATCAGTTCTTCACGTGACCCGAGGGCTGGGTTTTTCTTTACACAAAGAATAAGCATTGCTATTAAACGTGGCAATGCTGCCAGCCTTCTGGGTACGTTACCAGTTGACATCGATGGAGAAGAATATTTTGACGCGTAAACGGGTCTTGCCTTTTTTTATTTTACTTGGTTTTGTTAGTTTGTAAATATATGTAAATAATTAGTTAGTTGTAAAAAATATATATTAAAGTCATTAAATAAATAGATAAATAATCACTTAATACAGTAAAAAAAGATATTCTCAGTAATATTTGCACACCAACTTGGTAAAACTTTTGTAATTATTTACAAAAGTTTTACCAATTGTAATTACTAACACCTTGGAATGTACCCTTGTTGCAAAAATAAATGCATTAAATTGAATGAGGGTTATTTCCAAAATAGTAATAATCTCTCACAGGGTACTTGTTACGATAAAATCATAATCAGGAGCAAAGTTACCTTCTCCTATCGTCTATATTGGTTAATTACGATTTATATATAAAAAAAAACAAATTAAGGTTTTGACAAGTTAGTGAAGACTGTTTTGTGAAACCAAAAGTTATAACGAATCGATTGACATTTCATATACAGGATAAACCAATGAAAACTTAGAGGAAAAGTACCCTAAATAATTTACCTACCAAATGTTACTTACGGGAATCATTATTTTATAAAATAATAGAACACTATTATATTTCTTTTATTTCTAAAAAAAATAAAAATAGCTTAAAATAAGATAAACAAAAATGTTTTTTAAAGTGCCCAGAGCCAGGAATCAAACCCATCAAATGCAGAAAATAATATTCTGTACTTTTATGATAGCAATTGAAAGAGTCAATCATAAGGAACAAATAAAAAATAAATAACATCTAAAATTGAAAGAACTTCGTGAAATTTACCAATCTCTACTATTATAAAATTGTTAAGTAGCTGTGTCTGTACATTGGAGATATTAAAAAAAAACTATCCTCCTATCGACTAATTAAGGGTTTCTGAGTTCAAATCTATGCTTTCGTGCCTGTTTGTTTATTTGTATATTTGTTCGGGGTTAAGCCATGTCTTCTAAAACTGACCATAATTTATAGTCTAAAGGGTTGAGGTCTGGGCTAGATGAGGACCAGTGTTCAGCTCTTATAATGTCCGGAACGTTGGTTTCAAGTCAGGCTTGGGTAGTTCGTGCCTTGTGACAGGTGCAGAGTCCTGCTGGAAAGTAAACGGCACATTTTTAAAAAGTGTATTGCTGACAGGTTTTTCTGAAGTTTTCACAACTTTTTCACAAAAATGTAGCTTTGTGAGGCCTTGATAGGACACGCCCCACCAAACCATCACGGACGCTGGATGATGACCTTTCCGACCATTTGAGCAGCTTCTTTAGAACTGTGAGCGTGAACTTTATCATTTTGCTTATTGTAGTGCCCTTCAATCGTGAAATTTTTTTCATCGATGCCCTTCACCTGCGTATCGCGACAGAAGGCGTTTTGATCGATCCATCCACTTTCTTTATTGTAAAGATTGATTTAGGGCATGTCCTGTATATCGACGATAAGCACCGAGCTTAGAAGAATCCGAGAATCTTAGAAAAAAAACTACTTTTAATTTATCAGTAAAGTCGGCAACTATTACTTTAACCTTTATTACTTTTATATGACTGCTACGCAAGAGGTCGAAGGTTCGATTCCCTCACAGGACAACACTTTGTGTGATCCACAAATTGTTGTGCCGAGTCTGGGTACCCTTACTTGTATATTTGTAAAGTCCCGCGCGACACAGGGCTTGTACCACACTGCGGTAGTCGTCATCTTTAAAAAAAAGTTATATACATATAAATATTAACTAAACATTTGTTATCTAACTTGTATTTTGTGTGTTAATTAACCATGCTACATATATCATTTATCCTGGAATAACGGTCTACGTTTTATTATTAACATGTAGTGAGTTTACTGATAATAAAACTGTGCATTTTTTTCCTCTCCGTAATTTCAACTAAACTAAATATTTTTATAGTATTCTCGACCAATTTCTGTCCAGCAAATAACGCAGGGGTACTTTACACATACGCAATAAGGGTAAGGTCTATAAAATAGCAAGGAGCAAGGAGGCACATGTCCAAAAGTTACACGTGACTGAAATGAAAATGCTTCGATGATCCGGTGGAGTTACGAGACTGGACAGAGTAACACATGCGATTACTCCAGTTGTTTTTGTTGAGAAAGTAACTTTTAAAGCTAAAGGTTACTTTCGGAGACAGTTATCCTGTCTCGGAAGAACTGACTGAAACCCAACTTAGGTGGTATGGTCACGAGACGCAAAGGGTCATCGATAACGTCGTTCAAAACTCTGCCGGAGGGATAGAAAGGAAGAGGTCGCCCTCTTTTGAAGTGGTGGCCTAGTATGACCAAATGAATGGAAAAAGCCCAATAATAATTACCTGAACCAACAAGTCAAGACGGATTCTCTTGGCGCCGTAGGATTAGAAGACCGAAGCCGACCCCACCTAATGTAGGATAAGGTAAAGCTTATGAAAACATTAATTTATTCCTAATTAGTGAATAGTATTTTATAATCTATTTTAATTTTCGCATTTAGAATAGAGTCCCAGCCAACTACGCTGGAGACTATTATACAGATTCAGGTGCATTCTCTATTCCCTCACTCTCATACTCAGATGGGACGGAAATCCAATAAATACAACCGGGGAATGATTAGACACAGAAGCGACATTTCAAAGACACGCAGGGGTTTGATGTCTCGATTTGTCCAGTCAACATTAATAGCCCAAGAGCTGATGACGAGTTTAGGGAAAATAACTGGGCAAGAGTCTGGCTATGCTCAGTGTAGGGTTCCGCTGTCTTGAATAATTGTATCAGCAGAAGAGGGTATGTCATGGCACTTACGCCCTTTTGTTGAAAAACGCAGTTTTTCAGTATATCCGATCATGTCCGAAATAATTTTAGTTTAAAGTATTTATTAAGCGCTATCGTTGTGGTAGCGGCTACTATAAGACACCTTTTCCATCCAATTTCATAAATATTCAATGAGTATTCTTTGAGTAAAATGCCTCAGTGACATACTGACGGACAAACAGACAGACAGACGGACATGACGAAACTATAAAGGCTTGTATAATACGAATGAAGAATCTCGAGTTTGGTAACATAATAACTTTTATAATTTTCGAGCTTTTATACTTTAAAAATAATTTATCTACTTCGATATTGTTTATAAACCTGATGTCAATTTATTTAAAACTACACAATTCAAAATTTGTTGAATAAAAGTTAGGTTTAAAAACAAATTTATTGAATAATTTAAAATGTTAATTTCTTAGCTAATATGTTATTCTTGTGTTTCTACTACAATTATATTTCAAAATTTCTCCGATTTTTTTATTTCACTCTTTTTTTTAATTAATTTATTTTTATTTGTTACCTTGTACATGTTTATTATTATTTATTTATTAATTGCTTAAAAAATAAACTGGTCCAAAATACTCTATGTATACTTACATGTAACCAATTTTAGAAAGCCTAAACAATATTTTTTGCAAATAAAAAATAAATGTTTGAGAGAGTCGGGGACAAAAAGAATAGTCTGGGTTTTTATTTCTGTATTATTTAAATACAAAAATGTTGAAGCCAAAAATATATTATTGCAATTCTTATTCTTGTGCTGCGCAGTAGCGAAATAACCACAAGTGCTCTACCAGACTCCAGGTTTTACATTCGCAAATAATAATTATAAAACATATTTTTTTTTATGATTTAGAACTCGCCTAAAATAGGTTTCTTAAATCCGTCATCAGCTCTCCGGCTATAACTCACGGACACAAATTTATAGGCAAGTATGTGTACCTACTTACTTCAAAAAGATTAAAATGATACGTATATATAGTAACCGGAAAACGTACAATGTATTATATTATTATCAACGTAGATACCCACGGGTCCCACGTATACTGGTGTAATCCGCAAATTAAAATAATCTATATTTTGTAGCCTGTCAAATTTGCGAAAAAATATCAATTGCTTTTGAAGTTAAAAACATGAAAACTAATGTAACATTATTTTAAGCCAGACAACCATCTGCACTGTTATAGTTTTAAATCACTTACACCAGTGCAGTGTAGGTAGTTGTGTTTCATGCGACGCACGACCGCAATAGTAGGTACATTATGATATAAGTGCGGTAAGTAGATTGATTTTATTGATGAAATTAGAGCCGAGGTGACATTGCTAGCCCGAGCCATAAGTCTACAAGAAAGGGAGACTGTAATTATCGAAATGCACGTATGTTTTACGATGTTTTATAACATATTTGCGAGGAAATACAAAAAAAAGAAAAAGCGCGCGGAATAATTTTTACTTGTTTAGAAATTAGCGATGCGCGCGCATAGCGCTTTTTTAAGGCAAAGGCACAAAAAACAGCCTGTAAATTTAGTAAATACTAATAAAGTAAATTAATATTTTTGTGTTTTGTTTTGTGTGGTTTTAATTTATGATCAAAATTAATGAAATTAAAGAATTAAATGTTTGTTTAATAAATTTTATCTCCGAAATTTAATTTTATATTTATTTAAACATGAAATGTTTGCCAATTTATTGACATAAAAACTCTTTGCTAAGATTTAAAAAACCAGGAAAGTGCTTGTGGCTTAAGAAGTGGGTTTTCTGTTGTTTCGACCGTATTGCAATACGGTCGAAACGTCGGGAATTATACAAGGTATTTAGCCTTATAATAAAATATTTACGCGATTAAGACCCGTAGCTTATAAAATTCTATAATGTGTACAAATCCCGAAAGTTTACGAATATATATTAATAATATTTTTCAATAGGATCTGTACGAAACTTGTTACTTCTCATTATTATTATAACCATTTAGCTAGCAGGGAGGGGGGGGGGGGCAAATCGACTCTAACTAAAATTACCAGTTTAAAGCCTAATATTTTACAAACGGATCTTCCCACCCCTAAACGTTTTTAATAGACCCATCTAATGATACCCCTCACTGTGGGGTTGGTGAGAAAAAAAAAATCACACCCCACTTTACATATAGGGCAGGTACCCAAAAATTTTATATTACCGACGTGAACCCACTCCTTTTTTTTTATGTGGCGGGAAAAAATCCTTACATACACCCTCACCGTCCGGGGAAGACGATGTAGGTAGTGTGAGGCTTGCACCCACTAAAAACCCGCCGTGTATCGCTCGCCACCTTCGCGAACGCCCCGCGCCCAGTGGCAATGTCCGGAAGCGATGTTGTTGTACGCGGGCACTCCTGAATGAATGGCAGAGACCCGAAGGCGTTGGCGATATCGAGAGATATCGCCAACATCATTCCCCTCCTCCGATGCGGCTCTCAGGCGCAGAATAGCCCCAATGGTCGAGCGCCCAGCACGAAAGCCGTACGCCTCGTTCAAATACCGGACGATGCGGGTAGCGAGAATTCTCTCCAGCAACTTCCCCGCCTCATCCAGCAACACGATAGGCCGTGGGAATGTGGGACCAATTTCCACATTAGTAGGTTACATATATTCTTTGATTTGCAAAAAAGACCACTTGTATCAGTTTATGTGTCATAATTTAAGTAGGTAAACATCCTATTCAAATTTGAGTAGAACTATTTTCTAAGGTTAAAAAAAATGTTAAATTTTAATAATGCAATTTTATTCCTATACTATTCAAGTATAACATTTCGAAATTTCAATTATTTTTACAGATTTATGTCAAAGTTACAAGCTTTAGAACCTTTAAATCGCGCTCCTGAAAAGTTATGTATTTGCACTTGCACTAGTATACGTAGGACCCGTCGATACGAACTTAGTGACGTGTTTTTTAGTACATAGCTCCTGTAGCATACATACTGGCTCTGGAATTTACGGTATTTACTTAAAATTATTTCAGTTCAACAGACGTAGTGAAAATGAATTTGTTTTATCTCTTATTTACCTTCCGTGTAAGTTTTTACTTTGTTTTATTATTTATTATCTTTTTTTGCTTTATATTTTAGGATTTTAAATATTTTTATAAACTTTTTATTTTAATAATCAAACAACAATGTAATCCATTGCCAAATGGTTATATTTTTAATTTATTGGGAGTAGAGACGAAACGAGACGAGAAGAAAGAAATACCTATGTTTATTTTCTTGAATGAATTAAAGTAAAAAGTGTAGTCTCGTGATAATCGTTTAAATTTTATTTTCGTTATTTTTTAAATCAAACGTGTCGAACAAACAGTTTTGCACAAAGTCTATAATTTTAAAACTTACTGTTTTTAATATCGATAATTGGATATCAGATAATTTTGGACTGATAAAATTTATTCCTTATCAAATATGAATTCAAATTATATATTCTATAATAATGATGATAAAAAATTGACCAATTTTATTATTATAATACTGTTTGTTTGAATAAAATATCTCTCTGATCACCAAGGATATTCAACCGATTAAGATGACATTTAAAAGGGACGTAGCTTGAAGCAAGGAAAGTTTAAGGCTTGCATTCTTTGATAATGTGATTTGATCCACGGGAGCGCTCCACAGACTAAAGATTGTTAATCAATAAAATTAAAAAAGATATAGAAAACTAAACATTTTAATTAATTTTGTGTTAACAGCGTCTCCAAAATGAAAAACATGGCGGTAACTTTACTCGTATTTGTGCATCATAAAGTCCATGTATATAAGGAATTAAAAGCATTCTTTTGAGATTTTTTTTTAAAGGTTGATTTGATGAAAATTCGTATTTACATTATGGACTTTCGGTGATTTTTTGGATACTTATGTTGCTTTCAAGCTGAATTCTAATAGAGCCTGGATTGGCCTAGCTGATGCTTAGGTATTAAATTTGTACGAAAACCTTGGCAAAGCATAGGTATTTATGTAAAAGCATAGGTATTTATAGGTAGTTTGAAATTTTAGAGTCGTAATTAAATTAATTAGGGTTCTCTCTGTGGTGCGGTGGGAGTGTGCCCGACTGCAACGCAAGATGTCGTGAGTTCGATTCTCACACGAGACACGACTTTGAGTGATCCACAAATTGTTGTTCCAAGTCTGGGTATACTTTGTGTCCAAGACTTGTACGTTTGTTAAGTCCCACCGTGACGCAGGGCTTGTAGCCAACTGCGGGAGTCATCTTTAAAAATAGAGCGTCATCTATACCTCTTTCAAGAAAACATCGTAACTAAGGAACACAAATGAAAACAACGATTTTATTTATGATTATGACTAAGTGTTCAAATTCGATCATTTTTATTGATAAATATCAATATTATAATAAATAATTTCATGCCACAATTCAGTAAATGTAACTAGTTAAAATATCTTATGTAGGTACATACCACATTTGAAGCAAAACAAAATTAATTTTAGATTAAGATGAAGCTTAACATTCTTCTTCTTCATATTTTTTAATTTCATGGCAATCTAGGCGAAATTTCAACTAATTCCTGCCAGCGACAAGTATTTATTTAACAATGTAACTACACAGAAACTAAGTCTAACGAATTTTTAAATTATTCTATGTATTTTAGTAAGCTTTGTAGTTCGCTACCGTTTTCACATCTTCTACCTTAATGATTATTTTTGTTAAACCTACAGTTTGCACATTTGAGTTTGCGACTGCCTCTTAGGCGCGGTGGGAGTGTATCCGACTGCTACGCAAGAGGTCGTGGGTTCGATCCCCACCCAGGATAAAACTTTGTGTGATGAGCACGATGGTTTATTCTGTGTCTGGGTGTTATTTATCTATAATATGTATGTATTTAGAAATATATAAGTATGTTTATCAGTTGTATGGTTTCCATAGTACGAGCTCTGCTTAGTTTGGGATCAGATGGCGTTGTGTGAGTTGTCCCAAGATATTATTATTATTAATAGTTAGTAATCACTAGACCGACAGGCCAGTATCTTCTTTACTCTTCTAAAGTACATGAAAATATAAAAAAAAACGGGTTGCACTCAGGGAGTGCCGGCAGAAGTGAAAACTTGAACATTAACGTAGTAGTATTTTTAAATATTTTCAATGGTTAAGAATCTTTTTTTATCAGTATTTAAGTACTATCATTTAAGTAGTTAAATACAATATTCATCTATTGCGCTATCGTACACAAACATGAGAATTTAAAAAATGACAATGACAACGACATGACAATTAAAAAAACTTTCTTAGAAAGCTGCTCTGCTTAGTTTGGGATCAGATGGCGTTGTGTGAGTTGTCCCAAGATATTATTATTATTATTGTCATTATTATTTTTGGCTATCATTATAAAATCTGCGGGGAAGTGCAAACTTGGCAATATTAGACAAATAGGAATTTATTAGGCAACCAATGCTATTAATCTTATCTTTGACCACCTTATTCATGATACTTTAGTGACAGCATTTTTACTAGTAAATGTTTTTAGTCTTTGCAAGACAAAGACTAAACATTTACTAGTAAAAATGGTGTTCGTTCCATTTTCCAACGTTCCATTTTCAAAATTTAACAGATAAAGACAAAACATTCGCCAATTATAATGCTATTACTGAAGTAACATAAGGAGAAGAATTAAGAAGATTTTTTTTTTATTGCCAGATTACCGCTCAGTCAGTCGTGTTTCCTTTGTTTCAACGATACTGTAAAAAATAACGGATTAGTGAATAAAGTATTAAAGTTGATTTTTTATATGTTTTAGTTCCTGCAAGTAGCTGTAGCAGATAGTTCAACAAACTTGAAAGACAAAACAGATGATGCGTAAGTATCTATAATTTTTTCCACTTTTTATCTTACTAGAGGTTTTCTGATTTTCCATACAAAATATATTTTGGTCGACACGGTTTTTTGTGCCTAAATTATAACGTACTAGCTTTCGCCCGCTGCTTCGCCCGCGTGGATGTCGGTTATCGCGATAAAAACTATCCTATGTCCTTCCCCGGGTCTCAAACTATCTCCATACCAAATTTCATCTAAATCGGTTCAGCTGTTTGAGCGTGAAAGCGTAACAGACAGACAGACAGACAGACAGACAGAGTTACTTTCATATTTATAATATTAGTATGGAAGTATGGATGTTTTAAGAAGCCTCCGCCACCTACTTATACGTACCTACTTAAAGTTACGTGACTGAAAGTATAGAACCTTTTGGAGCACATTTTGGAAGATATCCGCTCAATTTGGATTGATGGACGCATCATCAGTGAACTCTTAAAGGCGCTTGAAAATAACTTACAATGGATCGTTGAATTAACTGCACGTCACTATGTTATGTTTGTTGTGTGAATTTTAATGTAAACGTCAGGGACGTGTATAGACGTCAAATAAAAACGTGTTGACGACGCCACCGACGGTATGAGACGTCAAAAATACGGGTTAGGCGACATCTCGCCCCCTTCAAATCTTGCCCGCCGGCGAGTTGTACCCTCTTGTTAAATGTTAGGGCCGCACTCGCCCAAATACAATTTTACAACTGGGCCAGTTATACCTCTGAATATTCACTAGGAGTCAAGTGGCCCATTGAAGTAAATTCTTATACATTTGGTAGTTGTAAATTTTTTCATCGTTAAAAATCGTCAAGAGTCAAAATAACTTAGCTTCTTTTACACAGATTTGAACAAAAAGTTAATAGAATATTATTAATCATTAAATTGTAATATTTTTTCTTTATTCGATGTGTAAATGTTCGGATTGAAAGCTGAAATCTGGCTTTTATGTACTATATATATATATGATATATTATATTTTTTGATTCATATAACGGACAAAAGTGCGAAATTTACAATTTTAATATATGTAATAGATATGTCTACTTATGTAGCCATATCTCTCACACTCAACACACCTTTTTATTGAAGTGATTATGAGGGTACTTTATAAAAAGGAATATAATATACATACCCTTTTTTTTTACAAAAAAACATGTATTATTTGCTTGATATTGTTTTAGTGTTGCATACTTTTGTCCGTTATATGAATCAAAAAATATAATATTTTAATATATAAAATTCTCGTGTCACAGTTTTCGTTGCCATACTCCTCCGAAACGGCTTGACTGATTTTGATGAAATTTTGTGTGCATGTTGGGTAGGTCTGAGAATCGGACAACATCTATTTTTCATCCCCCTAAGAGTTTGTTTGTTTGTTTGAACGCTATAATCTCAGGAACTACTGGGCCGCATTGAAAAAATATTTTATTGTTGGATAGCCCATTTATCGAGGAAGGCTATAGGTTATAACATCACGCTACGACCAATAGGAGCGGAGCAGCAATGAAAAATGTTGTAAAAAAAAAAGGGGAAAATTTACGCAGACGAAGTTGCGCGGGTCAGCTATCTATGAGAATCGGCCAACATCTATTTTTCATACCTCTAAGAGTTTGTTTGTTTGTTTGAACGCGATAATCTCAGGAACTACTGGGCGGCATTGAAAAAATATTTTATTGTTGGATAGCCCATTTATCGAGGAAGGCTATAGGTTATAACATCACGCTACGACTAATAGAAGCGGAGCAGCAATGAAAAATGTTGTAAAAAAAAGGAAGAAAAAAGAAAAAAGGGAAAATTTACGCAGACGAAGTTGCGCGGGTCAGCTAGTATCATATATATATAGTACATAAAAGCCAGATTTCAGCTTTCAATCCGAACATTTACACATTGAATAAAGAAAAAATATTACAATTTAATGATTAATAATATTCTATTAACTTTTTGTTCAAATCTGTGTAAAAGAAGCTAAGTTATTTTGACTCTTGACGATTTTTAACGATGAAAAAATTTACAACTACCAAATGTATAAGAATTTACTTCAATGGGCCACTTGACTCCTAGTGAATATTCAGAGGTATAATTGGCCCAGTTGTAAAATTGTATTTGGGCGAGTGCGGCCCTAACATTTAACAAGAGGGTACAACTCGCCGGCGGGCAAGATTTGAAGGGGGCGAGATGTCGCCTAACCCAATTTTTTCATCGTTAAAAATCGTCAAGAGTCAAAATAACTTAGCTTCTTTTACACAGATTTGAACAAAAAGTTAATAGAATATTATTAATCATTAAATTGTAATATTTTTTCTTTATTCAATGTGTAAATGTTCGGATTGAAAGCTGAAATCTGGCTTTTATGTACTATATATATATGATACTAGCTGACCCGCGCAACTTCGTCTGCGTAAATTTTCCCTTTTTTCTTTGTTCTTCCTTTTTTTTACAACATTTTTCATTGCTGCTCCGCTTCTATTAGTCGTAGCGTGATGTTATAACCTATAGCCTTCCTCGATAAATGGGCTATCCAACAATAAAATATTTTTTCAATGCCGCCCAGTAGTTCCTGAGATTATCGCGTTCAAACAAACAAACAAACTCTTAGAGGTATGAAAAATAGATGTTGGCCGATTCTCATAGATAGCTGACCCGCGCAACTTCGTCTGCGTAAATTTTCCCCTTTTTTTTTTACAACATTTTTCATTGCTGCTCCGCTCCTATTGGTCGTAGCGTGATGTTATAACCTATAGCCTTCCTCGATAAATGGGCTATCCAACAATAAAATATTTTTTCAATGCGGCCCAGTAGTTCCTGAGATTATAGCGTTCAAACAAACAAACAAACTCTTAGGGGGATGAAAAATAGATGTTGTCCGATTCTCAGACCTACCCAACATGCACACAAAATTTCATCAAAATCGGTCAAGCCGTTTCGGAGGAGTATGGCAACGAAAACTGTGACACGAGAATTTTATATATTAAAATATTATATTTTTTGATTCATATAACGGACAAAAGTATGCAACACTAAAACAATATCAAGCAAATAATACATGTTTTTTTGTAAAAAAAAAGGGTATGTATATTATATTCCTTTTTATAAAGTACCCTCATAATCACTTCAATAAAAAGGTGTGTTGAGTGTGAGAGATATGGCTACATAAGTAGACATATCTATTACATATATTAAAATTGTAAATTTCGCACTTTTGTCCGTTATATGAATCAAAAAATATAATATATCATATATATATATAGTACATAAAAGCCAGATTTCAGCTTTCAATCCGAACATTTACACATCGAATAAAGAAAAAATATTACAATTTAATGATTAATAATATTCTATTAACTTTTTGTTCAAATCTGTGTAAAAGAAGCTAAGTTATTTTGACTCTTGACGATTTTTAACGATGAAAAAATTTACAACTACCAAATGTATAAGAATTTACTTCAATGGGCCACTTGACTCCTAGTGAATATTCAGAGGTATAACTGGCCCAGTTGTAAAATTGTATTTGGGCGAGTGCGGCCCTAACATTTAACAAGAGGGTACAACTCGCCGGCGGGCAAGATTTGAAGGGGGCGAGATGTCGCCTAACCCAAAAAATTTACAACTACCAAATGTATAAGAATTTACTTCAATGGGCCACTTGACTCCTAGTGAATATTCAGAGGTATAATTGGCCCAGTTGTAAAATTGTATTTGGGCGAGTGCGGCCCTAACATTTAACAAGAGGGTACAACTCGCCGGCGGGCAAGATTTGAAGGGGGCGAGATGTCGCCTAACCCAAAAATACTACATTTTGACATAAAGTGGCGTGGGGACCACGGATTTTCGCTATAGATGTGGCGGTCAAAAGTTTAACATAGTACAATTTTGTTTAATAATAAAAAAAAAAAAAAAAAAAAAAAAAATCCACTTTTTATCTTACTAGAGGTTTTCTGATTTTCCATACAAAATATAAGCAATAACAAAAGCCGTGATAGTTCTTTAACTAATGACTAGATGTCGCTACGGGGGCCTAACCCGTAAGCATTAAGAGATAAAAGAATTTGATATCTAGTGGCATAGTCCAGATAGGTGGTTCGCTTCTGGCCCCGGTTTGGCTACGGAAGTCTCGGGTTCGATTCCTGAGTCTGGATTCAAATTTTTCTATCTTTCAAAAATGCAATTATTGTATTTGTAAAGTCTTTGGCAAGAAATGCCTGTAAAAATTACTTCAAATATACCTTTTTGCAACCCTCAAATGCCCCACCTGAGTACACCCATATCTCTTCTTATCTTTGGGGTACAAGACAGAAAGAACCTCTTTGCACAGGCTCATAGACTAGACTTGAGTTTTGAGGTTGTGCAATAGTAATTTAAGGTAGACCATTACTATTTAAAACTAGGGCATAGCCCTACAATACCCTACCCCCCTAGCTACGGCCCTGAAGAACTTTAAAAAAAACTCCTTTTTCCCAAAAATCGTAAAAGTAGCTTTGTGACGCCTTGATAAGACACGCCCCACTAAACCATCACTGACGCAGGATGATGACCGCGCTGTACCTTTATGACCACTTGAGCAGCTTCTTTAGAACTGTGAGCGTACATTTTATAATTTTGCTGTAGTGCTCTTCAATCGTGAAACTTTTTTCATCGGTAAAGAGGATATTTCAGCCCCCTTCACCTGCGTATCGCGACAGAAGGCGTTTTGATCGTTAATTGTAAAGATTGATTTAGGGCATGTTCTGTATATCGACGATAAGCACCGAGCTTCAGGTCTTGTTTTATAATACGCGACAGAGTCCTAGCGGGAATCTTCATTTCTCGCGATAAGATTTTTTGCTTCCTAATAGGTAGGATTTCGACGAATTCTGGCTTTAACGGCTTCATACCTACTTTGTGCAAGGCGATCACCGCAATCCTATTTTCTTTAACACCCCAATCCATATTGTAATTTGATAATAAACACGAAAAAATATGTGAAATGGCGCGAAATCGAAAGAACTTTTAAAAATAATAAACGCGTTCTAAATTCAAAGTAATTAAAAAGTTGAAAAAAGAAAAGTTTTTATGTAACCAGTACTTAAGGCCGGACTAGTTACATTACTTTATTTAAAAAAAAAAGCATTTTCATTTGTTACAGAACTTATGGCCGGACTGAGTATTATAATAAATTGTTATATGAGTTTAGAATAACTAGAATATAGTGTTCAAACATACAATATTTTGTTACATTTATCAAATTACTTTATTTGACATTGTTTTTCAGGCTCAAACAAATTGTTACAATACGAGAAGACCTACAATGCAAGTTCATCGAGATCACAGAACCGTTGGTAAGTTATATATTAATACCATTTTACATACAGGGTGATTTACAATGTTAAAATAACCTCCCACTCGTGGTTTCTTTACATTTCACTAAATAACTTGTTAACACGTTCGTGGAAAGTCTCAGTTTAAATTGTGTTCTGGAATTACACAACAAATTATCATACAAAACGAATTGACGTATCGATTTGTTGTTTTGAATTATATTAAATAAATCAATACTAATAAAGCTAAAAAGCTGAAGAGTTGGTTTTTTGTTCGAATGCGGTAATCTCAGGATCTACTGGTCTAAATTGAAAATTTATTTCACTGTTGGATAGCCCATTTAACGAGGAAAGCTATTGGCTATATTACATCACGCTACGACCAATAGGAGCGGAGCAGCAATGAGATATGTTGTAAAAACGGGGAAACGTTGAATGTTCTGTCGTACCAAAATCTCAACGTCCACGAAAGTGTTAAATCAATGTTTAAAAATATTTAACCGATAACCACCTGCTACCTATTTTTCTCACACAACCACCTGCTAGGTTTTTTTTTTAAAGAAATCTAGAAATGTGGGATTGAGTCCCACATTACTAGCAGTCTTGTTTACCCCTCCAGCTAAGTTAAGCTAAGCTCCAGATAATTTTGCCAACTTTTGTAGTGAACAGACGTGCGTTTTAATATTAGCATTATTTATACATGTTTATTAAAATCAGTGACCTAGATTACTACACACTTGCGAATAAGTAAATTTTAGTATGACAATCGAGTAAATCAAACTATGGCTACTATGGAAAGTAGCCCTCGCAGTCCTCCCAGCACACCTCAGTCTCAACAGACAAAAAACCTCACCGTTGAAGCCTTGAGGACCAGCGATATCAAGCACTGGATGACATCAATTGAACAATGTCTGAATGAGGTAGGTCAGATTGCTGCAGACGGGAAACTGAACTCAGAGCAAAAGCTAAGGATAAATACTATTGCGCGAAAGGTGGGAAATGGAGTCTCTCAAATGGCTGTGCACTATCAATCATTAAAGGAAAAAGCTATTTTAATTCATACTTCACTAGAAGCCTTGAAGGAAAACCAGGACCTAGCTGAATGCCTTAATGATTTCAAAAAATCTATCAAGCAGACCATGGAAGAAACCTGCAATAAACCAGTAAGTCAAGACAAGCTCTCCTTTGCCGAAATGGTCAAGACCCGTAATAATAATATTCTGCGGCCTAAAAGTTTCAGCTCAATAGCAATATACCCAAAAAATGGACAAAAATCCAGTGACGACACTAAATGTCTAGTCCAAAAAATTATCTGCCCAGAGCAACTAAAATTGCATGTAAGAGGACTACGTAGGACCAAGAACGGCGGTGTAATTATCAGCACTGAAACAAAGGACGATATAGAGAAACTTCGTAAGTCGACCCAACTAACCAGTTCCGGGCTGAAGGTGGAAGAGCCGCATAAAAGAAGACCTAGAATCACAGTCATCGGAGTTCCAGCTACTCTACGTGACCAGGAAGTGTTTGACTGCATATTTGAGCAAAACCTAACTGACAAGATACCAAACCTTACGCGTGAATCGTACATGTCCTCTATGAAGTTAAGTCACAAATCGGGAAGAAAAGACGCACCAACATGCAATTTTGTACTGGAAGTGTCGGCTAGCATAAGAAAGGCCCTTATAAACCAAGATCGTGTATTTATCAATTGGACGTCCTGTCCAGTTCGGGACTTCACGTTAGTGACCAGATGCTTCAAATGCCAACAATATGGACACGCAGCTCGAACTTGTCGCGAAGCAACATACACGTGCGGACAGTGCGGTGAACTAGGTCACCAGGTAAATGAGTGCCCTAAGAAAACTGACTCGCCAAAATGTGCAACTTGCGTACGTTTTAAAAAACCAAGCGATCACAAAACAGGTGACTCAGAATGTCCGGCGAAAAAGATTGCTGAATCTAATTATATAAATAGCATAGACTATAATGAGGACACCTAAACGCGTCATAATATGATATAAACATTGCTAATTATTTATTTTTTATTTGTTACCTATAAGTATGTACCTACATGTTTTATTTATAGATATATATTTATATAGGTTCTAATAGTTTACTACAAGTGCCCTTAACGCCTGTGGCACAGGTTTACCCTAGTACAGGCACCCTGTTGTTATCCCTATATTAGTTATTTTTTATGAACTATATACATTTTTAGTTATTAAAATGGTATGTTTATCAGTTGTCTGGTTGCCATAGTACAGGCTCTGCCTAGTTTGGGATCAGATGACCGTGTGTGTTGTTCTAAGATATTATTAATAGACGTTATTATGTATCTGCTACCTAATTTTATGTATATGTTTTTGTAAAAAATATTTTCGTAATAATAAAAAATAAATTTAAGTTCAAAGGCATGTGTTAGGAGTGGGTTCACGTCGGTAGTATAATGGGTAGTATTCGAACCCGCGACCTCACGATTGCGAGACCGATGCCTTAGCCATTAGGCTACCGCCGCTATGTTGTATGTCTGTGAGACCCGGAGTAATTCCCCGAAAATGTTGTTTTATATCAGGTTTGGCCCAAAACTCACAAAAAACAACGATTTTACTCCAGTTAAATAGTCTGTAGATGGTTAAGGCCATTAATTCAAAAGTAGGTAGTAAAGTCTTAGATTTTAAACATAAAAAGACTAATTAAATAGTAGTGAAAGTATATCTAGAATTAAACATTGAGATGTTTACTAAAGAAACTTTTTTAAATTAAACCGACTCCAAAAATAAATACAATGTTCGTCGAAATCGAACAACAAAAAATATTAGGTGAAGAACACAAAAAAAATATGGGGATTCCCTTTATTCGCATATTTTTTTTATCCTAAATTACTTTCGCATAGTGACTTTGGCATAACTGTTAAAAGCATAACAATATTTTGACCTATTGATACTTTGGCATCATGTTTTAGTAATAGGCATAAAGCGTTTAGACTTTATTAATTTAGTCTAACTTTGAATCGCATAAAGTTATACCGAATATTTTTTATCCGTATAACAGTTATTAGAGTTACTGTTAAGAGCATGTCGGACCATGCTAAGTGTAGGGTTACACGGGTCGACCCGTGACCACAATTGATGCAATTCGCTCGAAACGTCGAGTAAATAAAAGGTTTGTACCTTTAAATATTTCACGCGATTAAGTCACGTTAATACTCCAATATGTGTAAAAATGGCGTAAGATTAAAAATAATTATTACACACCATATCAAAGAGTGTACCAGCAGAAGAGCGTATCCCCATGGGACTTACGTCCTTTAGTTGAGAAGCGTAGTTTTTCGGCAATAACTCAAAAATGGTAGGATATCCAATCATGTATTTAATAAGCGTTACTTTTGTGATTCTCTTCATATTATTTGGACATATGGTTTAAAAGATAAAGAGATAAACTTTTTCATTAAAAATGTTTTTTTTTTATTTCGGAGCAATTAGGTATGTTTCTTAGAAACCTTAAAGTTTACCTCAATGTTTTCCGAATGATGTCCATGTTCCTGTCGAATGATATATCATACATTGATATTTTGTTTTTAAGTAAAATACCTCTGGCATACGGATAGACAGATAGACAGATAGTCAAATGGATGTACTTACATGACAAAACTATACGGAACCCTTCTTGCCATTTCGGCTACTGAACCCTGAAAAGGATGTACCTACTATTCCCTTCTAAATTGTGACAGTAGGTTAAGGTGCGGCGGGGGTGGCCCTTGGGCCACGCCTAAGCTGCTAATGTGTTTATTTTTTTCACTAATTAACAGTACTTACCTTTCCATAAGCAAAATGCTTTTGCTGTTACTTGGTAATAAGTTGAAAATTACTTTTGTTATAATATATATATTTTTTTATTCTATTTATTTAGGGATTTTAAACCGCAATGCGTATGGCAGTCCCATCGTACCCTAAGCACATACAATTCACCGTAAATCATAATTACATTAAAGTAGCCATGAACCTGAACAGGGCTTCTGCAGCAACACTAATTGGTTGAGACAAAACTTAGTGGAAAGTGCCTACATCAGTTCTGTTCAGGGTCAGGGTCGTAACTAAATTACTTCTATTAGGCTAGTGGTATAATTCGTATCGCAATGTTGTTATGCCATGTAGCATTATGTACAAATAACGTTATGCGTATGTAGCATTATGCTATAAAATAGTATGCTATAAGTTATGTGTAACAAAATCATGTGTAAAGATTAATGCGAAATAATGTTGAGTAACGCCTATTAGTGCAAATAAAATTATTCCATATCAAATTATGACAAAAAAAATTATGCGACACAATTTTTTGCCAACTTCAAAGTCTCTAACAAATTCAAAAAGATGTATGTATTAAATACAGTAATCTGGTTGGGGATTATGTATTTGAGCCGTTTGGGGTTGAGACTCTAGGGCCGTGGGGCCCAAGTGCGCGCCTATTATATAAGGAAATTTCCCGACGTCTTATCAGTGCCTCCCGTGACCAGAAGGCTGGCCTTTTCTTTGCACAAAGAATTAGCATTGCCATCCAACGTGGCAATGCTGCCAGCCTTCTGGGAACGTTACCTGTTGTCATCGATGGGGAGGAATTCTTTGACGCCTAAACGGTTCTGCCCTCCTTTTTTATTTTATTTTAATTCTGTAAATATCTTGTTTAATTGGTTAGATGTATTATAATAAAAAAAAAAGAATTATTGAAATCGCATGAGTGTGAAAAAATATATGAGTGATCAATATCATACATAAATAAATAACAAGTTAACTTGATAATCTCCTATTTTGTTTTCGTCAGTTTAAAATGTAATTTTATTAAACAATTTTTTTTGTTTCAGGCCTATGGGACAGATCAAACGGAGTAAGTAATATATTAAAATAAAGACTCTGATCTCTATTCGTTACTGAAAGTTATGTCAATGTTAAATTTAAGTTATTTACATAACCAGCAGGTCAATTCAAGTATTTAAAGCAGTGCAGTTTAATCGAAACTTAACTGCAACTGAACTGTAACTGCACTGCTTTATTTACGTGAATTGACCATCTCCTGTAGTAGGTGCAGAATATTAAGTATATGTCTAATGCAAACCTAACTAAATCATCATGTACGAAATACTTGTTTAGTTTACGTAATTTAGCATAGAACAATCAGAAGTTTTTGAAAAACTTATACCCCACTGCGACAAATAATCTTTTTAGACCATGATCAGCCATTGTCGGATTTTAATTTGTTAAAGTCACCAATTAATATCGTTTATCGAGTTCACTCTTTTATTATGTATTGTTATTATATATTGTAATTTCGTCCATATAAAATAATCTATTATGATTTTCCAGTAAAAATCAGAAATTGGGCTGATTAAAATAAAATATTAAAATAATATCTTGATTTATTAAATCAACATATTATTTTTATTATTTTATTTTTATTACAACAAATTGTACAACTAATTCATAATTATATAATAATAATAATAATATTGAAATTGATGATTATATTTACTTTATTTACTCTATACAAAATTATCGCTATAAATAATGAATGAAAAATATTTCAAAGTTAGTTTTCTTAACGCAGGATCCTTGGGTACTTACCATGACGACTTTATCCATTTACTAAACATACATAACGTTGATATCTTTGCTGTAAATGAGACGTGGTTATGTTCGGGGAAGGAGGGGCGCGCGTCAAACGTACCTGGCTATCGTTTGTGACACACTCCACCCCCAAGTAGGGTGCGTTCTGGCCGCGGTGGCGGTGTCAGTTTTTATGTAAGACGAGGTTTGAACTTACGAACTTGGGTTTATCCTATAGACCAAAGATACGAATCTGTTGAGCAAATGTGGCTGACTATAACGGCAAACGGAAGGAAACTAGCAATAGGCACAGCTTATCGACAGCCCTGGTTAAACTTGGAACCCTTTTTAGACGCCGTTGCAGATATGATAGGTACCTACATTGAGTCACTATGATAATCTTATATTGTTGGGCGATTTCAACGTAAATCTGTTGCAACCTGATAATAAAACTAAAAGGGTTCTTGAAGCTATTTGCTATAATAGTCTGCAGCAACTAGTAACGACTACGACTCATAACGTCAACAATAGCGAAAGCCTTATAGACCTGGTATGCACAAACCTTCGCGCCAAGCGCACCATTGTCGAGCCTTTCAGAGCAATAAATGGTCACTTTGCTATTGTGTGTAAGATTTTAATCAAGAGAGATAAGTGTAGACCGTTTTTTGTCAAATTTAGACCTTTAAAAGATGTGGATCGGGATAGTGTCACTTTGCATCTATCTAGGATGGACTGAAGCAATTTGGGTACAATGGGTACGGTAAATACTATGGTCGAGACACCTAATACCAATATTTTGACAGCGTTTGACGCTCTCGCACCGATTAAAATTGACCTAATTAAAGAACCCTCTTATCCTTGGATAACGGACAACATAAAACTGATGATGAGGTTGCGAGACGATGCTCTGGCTAAATATCGTAGCTCAAGGTGTGAGTCCAAAAAGAATAACTATAAGCAAATAAAATCTTTAATTGTTACGTCCTTGCACTAGGAAAAAACTGCTTACTTTAAGTTACATTAATAATAAAATAAACAACCCTAAACTTTTATGGCGTAACTTAAAAAGTACTGTTTATCAAATGAAACCGAAAATTAATCTACCCCCTAATTTCACAGACCCCACACAAATAAATAAACATTTTCTTGACGTGCCTGCCTATCTCGCTTAAGTAATATTTTGAGTTTTGCAACATTTATGATCAAACTTTCACAATTACACTAGTGACACAAAAGTCACATCACGTATTATATTGCAAATGAAATCAAATGCAGAAGGGTTTGATAACATTTCTCTTAACATGCTTCTATTGTCTCTACCATCTGACTCTGCCATACATAACTAACATAATTAATCGGTCTATAGAAACTTCAATATTTCCTGACACTTGGAAGGTGGCCATTGTCCGTCCTCTGCCCAAAAAGTTAAATCCTGCTGATGTTAGGGATCTTCGACCCATCAGTATACTACCATGCCTCTCTAAGGTTAAGAAAAAGGTAGCCTGCAACCAGCTTGTGGAATACTTGGAAATACAAGACATACTACAACTACGATCAGGTTTCAGAAATAGATGCGGCATGTTTTTTGTCGGGATGGGGTGGTACTATTCTTAAGCCGTGTGGTGCCGGCTTAAGAATAGTACCACCCCATCTCTTCCCGTGGGTGTCGTCAAGGCGACTAAGGGATTTCACTCCGGAGGACGGGCAGCAGCGTCCTCTGCGTACTTAAAGCCTTACTGCGATCGCCAACCCGCTCGCCAAGCGTGGCGATTATGGCAATTACCCCCAGGATCTACATACCAGTAGGTTCTCTGGGGAGACCCGTGCCCAGCAGTGGGCCATCATATGGGTTGATATGTATGTATATGTTTTTTGTCAGGGGGTTGCTTGTTCGTAACTTGTCCGGTTGCGATACAGGTGGCTTCGTACGCGGTACGCGACCCCGACTTCCCGAGCCGTCAATCACTGCACTCCCAACCATCCCTGCACTGGTGTCCGCTGTCCTCCCTTTCCTTCCCTATTACTTGTGGTAGCATCTAGCGACCGGGTAGGTACCACAGCTCGGCTTATTTTGATCGTATAGCAAATATGTGTTCCGACCAAAGAGCTAAGTAGCCGATATCCCTTCTTCCAACTATCCCTTCCATATGAGCTGTCGGGTCACATTAAAGTTCGGAACAGGCAGTATAGGAGTTCTCGCGGAACCGTAGGGCGTGACGGGTTGACGGGGGGTTCAGGGAGACCCGGTGGGAATGGTTACCGTCGGCCACCTGCTGGCCAGTAGGGGACCCGAACCCGGGAATATACCACCTGGGAGGCTGTCCCGCCAACCGGCGAAAATCCCGCATACTGCTGCCGTGCCGAGAGGGAGACCGGAGTGGATCCCGTTAGTGGTGTGCGGGGGGGCACCGGGGGCCCTTCCGTGCCCCGCGTCAGCCCTTCACACAACTCGCGGACCAGCCGGGACTTACGCCCCGCCCCCTTATCTGAGTATCACTGTGGCCCCATACCTCATATAACCCCTTCCCGATATATCTCTCTCTAAATGATGCCACGAATTAGAAAAAAGAGAAGGCTTAACACGGCGGACACTCTATCCACATTTAAAATGGATTTTTGCAATGTCAGGGGTCTTCATAGCAACCTAGACGCTGTACACCACCACCTTGAGACAGCGCGGCCTGCTTTGCTCTTTTTAACGGAGACGCAGATTTGTGCCCCGGATGACATCTCGTACCTTAAGTACCCCGGCTACGAATTGGAGCAGATATTCCTTCGGAAAGCCGGGGTGTGCGTGTTCATATGTGGCGATATATGCTGTCGCCGCCTTCGGAGCCTCGAACATGGAGATCTGTCTGTGACTTACCCGAATCTACGCGTGCCTCTACAGATCTCCTTGCAGTGATTCGGGGTCGACTCTACTGTTTGAGAACGTCCAAAGGGGGATTGACCAAATGTTGGAGCAGTGCCCATCCGCAGAGGTGGTGGTCCTCGGTGACTTTAACGCTCATCTTAAAGAGTGGTTGGTATCGAGGACCACCGATCTCCCGGGTAAGACTACTTTCAATATGGCCTTGGCCTATGGTCTCCCACAACTAGTAATACAGCGCACCCGTATTCCAGACGTTGAGAGCCACATAGCCTCCTTGTTGGACCTTCTGCTTCAGGCACATCCACGCGGATACAGGATAGTCGTCGATGCTCCACTTGGATCGTCTGACCACTGCCTTATCCGCAGTGAAGCCCCCATTGCGCGACCCGTCCGCTCTCCAGCGAATGGTTCCCGCAGAGTCTGGCGATATGCATCAGCAGAATGGGATGGACTCCGCGATTTTTTCGCGTCCTACCCTTGGAGGCGGCTTTGCTTCTCCACAGAGGATCCCGACGCTTGTGCGGACTGCATCACGGATACGGTGCTTCAGGGAATGGAACTATTCATTCCCAATGCCCGAATTCCCGTTGGTGGTCGTAGTCACCCCTGGTTCAACCAGGCTTGTCGAGTAACCGCGCGCCTGAAATAGTCTGCGTACTTAGCCTGGAATGATGCCAGGAATCGTAAGGATCTGACCGTGAATGTTGAGAAACGTAAGTTCAACGCCGCCTCCAGAGCCAACAAGAAGGCTATTGCTATAGACACGGCAGATCACATTGCTAGAATTGGCGAGCGACTTCAAAGGTATTCCTCTGGGAGTCGTGCATTCTGGTCGCTCGCCAAAGCTGCGCAAGATAACTTCTGCCAGTCCAACCTCCCACCACTGCGCAATTTCGATGGCAGTCTGGCCCACAGTGCTAAGGAGAAAGCCGATCTCTTGGGCCGACTCTTCGCCTCTAACTCGATTTTGGATGATAGAGAAGCTACACCACCTTCCATCTCAAAGTGTAAGCGCTCCATGCCAGAAATACGTATCACGCAACGTGCGGTTAGGCAGGAGCTCAGGCTCCTTGAAACCCAGAAATCGAGCGGGCCGGACGGCATCCCTGCAGTGGTACTTAAGACGTGCGCCCCTGAGTTGACCCCCGTTCTGGCGCGCCTCTACCGCCTCTCATATAAAACTGGAAGGATCTTAAATCTTCGAGGAAGGTCGCCAATGTCCACCCTATTCCCAAAAAGGGTGACCGGTCAGACCCGTCAAATTACATGCCGATAGCGGTAACATTCTTGTTCTCAAAAGTGATGGAGAGAGTTCTCAACACCAGACTCTTGCGGTATCTTGAGGAGCACCAGCTGATAAGCGACCGCCAGAACGGCTTCCATTACGGTCGCTCAGCATGGAAGGCAAGGGCGAGGTTCTCGCTGTCAGTCTCGACATCGCCAAGGCGTTTGACAGGGTCTGGGACAAGGCCCTTCTATCGAAGCTTCCTTCTTATGGAATCCCCGAGGGGCTCTGCAGATGGATCGCTAGCTTTCTGGATAATCGGAGCATTATGGTCGTCGTTGACGGTGCTTGTTTCAGTCTGATAACCATTAATGCTGGAGTTCCACAAGGTTCGGTGCTCTGCCCAACACTGTTCATTCTGCATATCAATGATATGCTGTCCATAGAGAACATACATTGCTATACAGATGACAGCACGGGTGATGCAAGATATACCAGCCAACAGAACGTCTCTCGGAGCGTTGTTCAGGAGAGACGGTTGCAACTTGTGTCAGAAGTCGAGGACTCTCTAGGGAGGGTCTCCGAATGAGGTGAGAGGAACCTGGTTCGATTCAACCCCACAAAGACACAAGTATGCGCGTTCACTGCGAAGAAAGACCCATTTGTCCTAGTGCCAGTGGAGTTACACTCCGAGTCACCGAGAGTATTGGGATCCTCGGTGTCGAAATCTCCAGCAAAGTCCAGTTTGGGAGTCATTTGGAAAATAAAGCCAAATTGGCGAGCAAAAAGGTGGGTGTCCTCAACAGAACGAAGCGTTACTTCTCACCGGCACAGCGACTTGTGCTTTATAAAGCGCAGGTTCGACCGCACGTGGAGTACTGCTCTCATCTCTGGGCGGGTGCCCCCAAATACTTGCTCGATCCTTTTGACTCCCTCCAAAGGCGAGTTGTTCGGATCGTTGATGATCCCAATCTCACGGACAGACTGGAGTCTTTAAAGCAGAGGTTGTGACTTTGGTGCACTTTGCGTACTCTACCGTCTGTTCAACGGTGAGTGCTCTGAGGAACTGTTTGACATGGTGCCACCGTCACCTTTCTACTACCGCACCACTCGACATCGTAGTAGGGTTCATCCATTCCACCTGGAAACAATGCGGTCCTGTACGGATCGATTCCGGCGTTCTTTTCTTCCACGTACGTGTAGACTCTGGAATGAACTACCTGCTGCGGTGTTTCCCGAGCGGTACGACATGTCTTTCTTTAAACAAGGTTTCAAGAGAGTTTTCAGTTCACGGTAGGCAGCGGCTTGGGTGTGTCCCTGACATTCCTGTAGTCCATGAGCGGCGGTTACCGCTTTCCATCAGGTGGGCCGCTGGCTCGTCTGCCAACGATAGGCAATAAAAAAAATGGCTATTGCACTTCTTGATGTAACAGATAACATACTAAACGCACAACATAAGGGTATGTGCACGCTGCTCCTGTTACTGGACTATTCCCGTGCATTTGATGCAATCCATACAGGGCTACTGCTATCTAAGCTTAGACATTATGATTTCGATCATAAGTCTATAACATGGTTCCACAGTTACTTGCATGATCGTAAACAGCTTGTGGAACAATTGAACAACGGTGAGCACATTAGATCGGCTCTTACCCTCTTTAAAAGGGGTGTACCGCAGGGCTCAATATTGGGCCCAATCTTGTTTATTGTGTACTGCGCCGATGTGATTATATGCCTAAAGAACTGTCGGTATCACATATACGCCGACGACATCCAGTTGTACATCTCCTTTAAGCCGAGTGAGTACCAGAGAGCTGTAGTAGAACTTAACGATGATCTTAACCGTGTAACTGAGTGGTCTGCGTTAAATTGATTAGTTCTAAATCCATTTAAAAACTAAATATATTGTATTCGGTACGAAACACACAAGATCCGTAGTCTGCCATCTACATTTAATATCACCCTCATGGGAGAGCTGGTAGTCCGAGTAGATGAAGCCCGCAATCTGGATTTACACGTTGACTTAAGCTTAAGATTTGAGAAACAGGTATCAGAGTCGGTCTAAAACTGTTATTACCGACTCAAAGTTTTATATATGATGCGACCGTACCTGTCAGAGAAACTCAGAATGAGACTGGTTTAAACTTTGGTACTGTCAAAGCTAAAGTACGCAGACGGTGTGTACGGACCGCGACTGCGCGCGCGAACTGACCGTCGCATACAAAGAGTACATAACGCCTGTGCACGGTTTTGTTTCGCCGTTCCATCAAGATCCCATGTCACTCCATTTTTTAACAAACATTCAATGCTTAAAATTAAACATAGACGCAAATTACATTTGGCATGGCTTACTATTCGGTGTCATCAAGTGTAAGGAACCGTCGTACTTGCATGATAATCTCCATTGGGTAGCGAGCAGGAGAGAATGTGAGAAAATATCACAGGCTACATAAAACTCATAATTTATTTAAAGGTCTTTCTGTGAGAGTATATAACAAGATACCACCTAGTATTATGAGTAAAGACTCAGTCAGTGAATAAGTCCAAAAATGTAGTCAAAAACCGTCTTATACGTAGAGGTTATTAAACAACATACATAAGTGTTACAAAATTGTTAGAGGGATCGGGGACTGCTACTCCTTAATACAGGCTAACTACTAGCCTAGCTAGGAGAACAGCGCTTCATCCACTTGATTATAGATTTAATTTATAAGTACCTACTATGTATATTTTGCAATCTGCCTTTTATGCAAATAAAGATTACTATTACTTACAGTTGATGAATATTTTAAAGATATAGAATAATGAATCTAGTTGCTTGGGTGAATTTTGTTGTCACTTTGTTTTAATTGTCACATTGAATAAGTGCATGATTTGGTTTTGGTAACTAAAGATTCTGTGTGACGAATAAAAGCCATTCTTTTTTTTCTTTTGATATCAGAATTAATATTTTATACTTAATGATTCGTTACTAGTACTTTGGCCAATAAATAAGCACATTATAGTTTTTGCCCTTGTTGTAAGAAGATGGACCTGCTACTCGTATGTTGTACCCACTAAGACTGATTTTATTTTATCTCATGTTCCAACTTTATAATAATATAATTTGCATCAGGCCTCTAACATGGTGTATAGAATACTAGTGGCAGCACCTTACCCCCATTTCAAGTTTATAAACATTCAGACATTGTTAAATTGGCAATTTGAAAAGAGTGGCCGTGAGTTTTTATTGCTTGGTTTTTTTTTATTTTTTTTCCTACATAAAGGCGTAAAGTGTTGTTTTGCATCCTCAGTGAATGTTATTTTTTTTGTTCATAAACATTTGCAATCCATCCATTAATTTGTAAAAGTAACCATTCAAAAGTTATAATCGTTTAAAGGCACTTAGTCCCTCAATCGTGACTGACTGGCACCTATTTCTCATTTTGACGATGAATGACTACTTTTAGTAATAGATATCGCATTATGTATAGAGACACTCTGCACATTCGTGCGCCGGCTTGCTCTGAAGCCTGGTACCTGCCTGAGGTAGGTCGGAGGATAACGCAGTTTAATATCAGTGACTGACTAGTGTATATATTTTAGTTAGAACATGGGTATATTTAATTACTGAGAGAAATCCATCAGTTCGAGCTTGATCAAATCCGGCTCAGTATTCGGTTACATCTATATTTATAGACGTCTAAAACCCGCTAAATCCATGGTAATTTAACTCTAAAATAACCTCTTGCCATTGGTCAATTTATTTTTACACTGTTATCAACCCTATATTTTTTTTTAAATAAAAATCAACCAACCGCGTGCAGTAAACTTCGATACGCTCGCGTGACGGTGCTGTGGACTTTGGCTGATGCAAAAAACTCTGATTTTCCCCAAAAAAGTCCCTTGAATACATAACCCTCCTTCTTGTGAAGTCGGGTAAATACCGCTACCTTATTTATGTCTTCCTAAATTTAAGGGTAAATTCCCTAAATTGGCAACACTGCTATTACATGATATTAAATTCATCATCATCATCACAAACAGTGTCATTCAGATTGCAATTACAAATTACGGCTAAATAATACAATATTACTAAGAGATATTTTGCTAGAGATATTGTTTATCCATTATGAAGTGTATTATCAATACTATTTACACGTAATTTTAACTAACGAATTTAGAATTATACAAACTTACTATCTATAATATATACCTATATATATCTACTAAGGCACGAAAGAAAATGTAAAATGTGTCCAAAATTACTTTGTTATTTTGGATTTCACTATTCGTAAATGAGGTATAAAAATCACTAATTAAAAGTTAAAAATACTATTTAATAAGTTGTATGTCGATTATGGCAATTACCCCCAGGATCTACATACTAGTAGGTTCTAATGGGGAGATCCGTGCCCAGCAGTGGGCCATCACATGGGTTGATATGTAAGTTGTAATCTCTATGGCCAAGGAAAATTTTATTACAAAGTTTTATATTCTCTTTGGACATTAACTACTTCTTTGACCCTGTGGCCAGTATTGTCCTTGAACATATACGTCTCATGTCACATGGAGATAGATATCTCTATCTCTTTATTACTCTATCTCCATGTGACATGAGACGGATAATGTTGCACTAAAATTTAATTCCTTAGAATAAAATTATAACGATTATTTTCATATCGATTATGAAATACAAATTATAAAAAAAAACTATTGGATATTAACTGTCCCGCTCACATTATGACCATTATTTTTTACCCGGCTGCGCAAGAGGGAGGATTATGTTTTTTCGAGTATATTGACAACAGGATTCTCCTCTATCCTCCCTATTGCGCAGCTTAGGCTAAATATACATACATACAAATGTATGTAGATATATTTATTTGACATGCCCTAGCGCCTAAACGGCTTAATGGATTTTAGCTTCGTGTCGTTAGATTCGTTTTAGTTGTAAGAGTGACACTGGGTACTTTAAAATTTAAAAAAAAAATAGGCATTATTTTAGCCAATATATTATATTGGCTAAAATAACGCCTATTTTTTTGTATATTATACTTATCTTACCAAAAAATCTTCTGAACCAATCGAGTGGGGTATCAACAGGAATCTGAATGTGTAAAATTTTTGGGGCTAAGTTTGGACAAATACTTCACTTGGAAAACACAAATTAAGTCTGTGTGCAAAAGAATTAACACCTTTGTTTACCTGCTCAATCGACATGAAGAATTTCTACCCAACATAAAAACCCAATAAAAAAATTACGTTAATCAGGGTAAATCAGTAAAAAACGTGTATTTATTAAAGAACGGTATACAATGAGAACCAGAGCAAATTCAAACAAAACAGTTCATAGGTAGGGTACTTCTTAGCCACATGTATCAAAGTTGACTCCATAAACTTAGACCTCACAAACTGATAACGGAAACTTTCCTAGGATGTAGGAAATTGTTTCTCTTTGAATACAGACTGTTATAATATTATAATTAATTTTAAATTGTTGTAATTATTTATTTCAGTTTAGCACGAAGAAGAATAATATGCGAAGAGCTCAAGAGGTAGGTATTTCCTACTAATTTGTTGATTCAAAATTTATTACTTGATAAATATGTTCTTTGTTCATCAACATTATTGATTTTAATCTTTGTATTTAAACTTTTACAGTATCATTGAGAATGAAATCATAGCCGCACCCACTAACTCTAAACATACTACAACATCTGCCGCAACGAATCACTCTAAAGATACAACAACATTTGCAGCACCCACAAACTCTAAAGATACTACAACATCTTCCACAACCACTGACTCTGAAGATGCTACAACATCTGCCACAACCACTGACTCTGAAGATACTACAACATCTGCCACAACAACTGACTCCAAAGATACTACAACATCTGCCGCAACAACTCACTTAAAAGATACTACGACATCTACAGCACCCACTAACTCTAAAGATACTACAACATCTGCCACAACCACTGACTCTAAAGATACTACAACATCTGCCGTAACCACTCACTCTAAAGATACTACAACATCTGCCACAACCACTAACTCTAAAGATACTACAACATCTGCCACAACCACTAACTCTAAAGATACTACAACATCTGCCACAACCACTGACTCTAAAGATACTACAACATCTGCCACAACCACTGACTCTGAAGATACTACAACATCTGCCACAACAACTGACTCCAAAGATACTACAACATCTGCCGCAACCACTCACTCTAAAGATACTACAACATCTGCCACAACCACTAACTCTAAAGATACTACAACATCTGCCACAACCACTAACTCTGACGATACTACAACATCTGCCGCAACAACTCACTTTAAAGATTCTACGACATCTACAGCACCCACAAACTCTAAAGATATTCCAACATCTGCCACAACCACTGACTCTGAAGATACTACAACATTTGCCAAAACCACTCACTCCAAAGATACTACAACATCTGAAGCACCCACAAACTCTAAAGATACTACAACATCTGCAGCAACCACTGACTCCGAAGATACTACAACATCTGCCGCAACAACTCACTTTAAAGATACTACGACATCTACAGCACCCACTAACTCTAAAGATACTACAACATCTGCCACAACCACTGACTCTAAAGATACTACAACATCTGCCGCAACCACTCACTCTAAAGATACTACAACATCTGCCACAACCACTAACTCTAAAGATACTACAACATCTGCCACAACCACTAACTCTGACGATACTACAACATCTGCCGCAACCACTGACTCTGAGGATACTACAACATCTGCCGCAACAACTCACTTTAAAGATACTACAACATCTGTAGCAACCACTAACTCTAAAGATACTACAACATCTGCCACAACCACTGACTCTGAAGATACTACAACATTTGCCAAAACAACTCACTCCAAAGATACTACAACATCTGAAGCACCCACAAACTCTAAAGATACTACAACATCTGCAGCAACCACTGACTCCGAAGATACTACAACATCTGCCGCAACAACTCACTTTAAAGATACTACGACATCTACAGCACCCACTAACTCTAAAGATACTACAACATCTGCCACAACCACTGACTCTAAAGATACTACAACATCTGCCGCAACCACTCACTCTAAAGATACTACAACATCTGCCACAACCACTAACTCTAAAGATACTACAACATCTGCCACAACCACTAACTCTAAAGATACTACAACATCTGCCACAACCACTGACTCTGACGATACTACAACATCTGCCGCAACAACTCACTTTAAAGATACTACAACATCTGTAGCAACCACTAACTCTAAAGATACTACAACATCTGCCACAACCACTGACTCTGAAGATACTACAACATTTGCCAAAACAACTCACTCCAAAGATACTACAACATCTGAAGCACCCACAAACTCTAAAGATACTACAACATCTGCAGCAACCACTGACTCCGAAGATACTACAACATCTGCCGCAACCACTCACTCTAAAGATACAACAACATTTGCAGCACCCACAAACTCTAAAGATACTACAACATCTGCCACAATCACTGACTCTGACGATACTACAACATCTGCCGCAACAACTCACTTTAAAGATACTACGACATCTACAGCACCCACTAACTCTAAAGATACTACAACATCTGCCACAACCACTGACTCTAAAGATACTACAACATCTGCCGCAACCACTCACTCTAAAGATACTACAACATCTGCCACAACCACTAACTCTAAAGATACTACAACATCTGCCACAACCACTAACTCTGACGATACTACAACATATGCCGCAACAACTCACTTTAAAGATACTACGACATCTACAGCACCCACTAACTCTAAAGATACTACAACATCTGCCACAACCACTGACTCTAAAGATACTACAACATCTGCCACAACCACTGACTCTGAAGATACTACAACATCTGCCACAACAACTGACTCCAAAGATACTACAACATCTGTAGCAACCACTAACTCTAAAGATACTACAACATCTGCCACAACGAATCACTCTAAAGATACAACAACATTTGCAGCACCCACAAACTCTAAAGATATTACAACATCTGCCACAACCACTGACTCTGAAGACACTACAACATTTGCCAAAACCACTCACTCCAAAGATACTACAACATCTGAAGCACCCACAAACTCTAAAGATACTACACCATCTGCCACAACCACTGACTCTAAAGATACCACAACATCTGCCGTAACCACTCACTCTAAAGATACTACAACATCTGCCACAACCACTAACTCTAAAGATACTACGACATCTACAGCACCCACTAACTCTAAAGATACTACAACATCTGCCACAACCACTGACTCTAAAGATACTACAACATCTGCCACAACCACTGACTCTGAAGATACTACAACATCTGCCACAACAACTGACTCCAAAGATACTACAACATCTGTAGCAACCACTAACTCTAAAGATACTACAACATCTGCCACAACCACTGACTCTGAAGATACTACAACATTTGCCAAAACCACTCACTCCAAAGATACTACAACATCTGAAGCACCCACAAACTCTAAAGATACTACAACATCTGCCACAACCACTGACTCTGACGATACTACAACATCTGCCGCAACAACTCACTTTAAAGATACTACGACATCTACAGCACCCACTAACTCTAAAGATACTACAACATCTGCCACAACCACTGACTCTAAAGATACTACAACATCTGCCACAACCACTGACTCTGAAGATACTACAACATCTGCCACAACAACTGACTCCAAAGATACTACAACATCTGTAGCAACCACTAACTCTAAAGATACTACAACATCTGCCACAACGAATCACTCTAAAGATACAACAACATTTGCAGCACCCACAAACTCTAAAGATATTACAACATCTGCCACAACCACTGACTCTAAAGATACTACAACATCTGTCGCAACCACTCACTCTAAAGATACTACAACATCTGCCACAACCACTAACTCTAAAGATACTACAACATCTGCAGCAACCACTGACTCTGAAGATGACGATGGCTCAGCAACTGGCTCTAAAGATGCAATGGTTAATCCTGATTCTAATAATCAGGCCAGCGGTGCATTGATAGCGGTGGCTTTTGGTGCCTTTGTTTTGGGCGCCCTCGTTGTGGTTGGAGCTAAACTGGTATACAATCATTATAGACAGAAATCTTATGGTAAGTTTTGTTAGGTTTTCTCTATTTATCTACTTTTAGGTTAAATTGTGAAATTCTGGAGTAGGTGAACATTAAAAACTAGTTTATTTCACTTCTCTTCTAGAGCAGACTTGTAAAAAAATGGGTAGGTACTAGAACAGTTACTTAAATAAAAAGGTTCAATTATCTTAGGCACCCATAAATTAAACATAACAAACTCAAAACTTGTACAAATATTATTTAGGTTTTCTAAATATTACTCAGCAGTCGCAATAAATATCATGCGTCATGCGTGCGTCTAAATATATTTAAAGCATAGGAAGCGTGATATTTAGGAATACCTAACTATTTTTATAAATTAACAATTATCTAGAGCTAACTAAGATGATAGAGAAAGTTATGTTATCATTAATATTAACTAATTTCCTTGAAAAATACAGAATTAAAAATTCAGAAGAAATAGGATAAGGATACTTTAACATTAGAACATCGATTCTCCGAAAATATACAAACACATTATTAGATAAATGGTTAGATCTCTTAAACATAATAAACAATATTTAAAATCTGACTGGCCTGTTGGTCTAGTGGTTAGTGACTCTGACTGCTAAGCTGGAGGTCGTGGGTTCGATCCCCACCCAGGATAAAACTTTATGTGATGAGCACGACGGCTTATTCTGTGTCTGGGTGTAATTTATCTATAATAAGTATGTATTTGGAAATATATAAGTAGATTCATCAGTTGTCTGGTTGCCATAGTGCAAGGGCTGCTTGGATCAGATGACGTTATGTGAGTAGGCTCAAGATATTAATAATATAAAAATTTGTTTCAGGGTTGCCGCTAGAACAAGAGATAGCATCACTAATATAAAGCTGAAGAGTCGTCGAGTCGAATCGTTTGATGTATTTGCAGGTACGCTGTCACCATCGACGTCCAAAGCCAACAAAAACGTTTTTTTTCTCTATCAGATTTTTATTTTATACTGTTCTTTACGTTCATACTTGAAGCGGCGGTAGCCTAATGGCTAAGGCATCGGTCTCGCAATTGTGAGGTCGCGGGTTCTAATCCTACCCATTATACTACCGACGTGAACAAACTCCTAACACAAGTCATTGAGCTTAGCTGGAGGGGTTAGCAGGATTGCTAGTAATGTGGGACAAAAAATCCCACATTGCTTAGTTGCTAGTTATCTTTAAAAAAAATATACACATTTGTACATTTGCAATTTATTTCTTAATTTATATAAAAATACAAAGTACCAAACGAACTGTTGGGTGTAAAATATAAAGTTGAATGCGCTGGATTGAATTTTTTTGCGGTATTAAATGCTGAATTCATGGTATTTTATGCTGGAATCGCAGTAATCGAGGATTCAGACATATTTTGTTTATTGGTTTTATTACTTTCATAAAGTGTCAGTTTAACACTATATGATGTTGATTAGGCACCTAACCTTTTATAAATTATCAATCTATCTTCTATATCTTCTATCTATATCTAAATCATCAATACATATAATAAAATTGTAAATTTCACGAGTCTGTACATGTCCGAATTTAGTGAAATAAAATTTAAGGAAATGTTCGAAAAGAGTATTTAAACACTTTGCTGCATTTTTAGAATTGTCTGTCTGTCTGTCTGTTTGTTTGAACACGCATCACGCAAAAACTACCAGACAGATTCGGTTGAAATTTTGCACGTGCAATCTAATAGATGCAGATTAACATTTAGGCTATAAATTATCACGCTTTTTCCCATATGAGCTAAGCAGTAAGGGAAAATGTCTGTAGCTATTTTTCGTTATAAAACAGTAACTACTTGACGCAAAATTTGCAGTTTTATAGTAAACTAGCTTTCGCCCGCGGCTTCGCCCGCGTGGATGTCGGTTATCGCGATAAAAACTATCCTATGTTCTTTCCCGGAACTCAAACCATCTCCATGCCAAATTTCATCTAAATCGGTTCAGTAGTTTGAGCGTGAAAGCGTAACAGACAGACAGACAGACAGACAGACAGAGTTACTTTCACATTTATAATATTAGTATGGATACTATACGACATTTTTTACACTATGAATCATTACGCTAACGTCTATGGGGAACGAGTAGCAATGTATTTTTTGTCACATCATAATGGTTTATCACAAAATTTTCCACAATTAGACCATTATCAATAATTGTAACCCATGGAATACATAACTTCACGCTAAAACTATAAGGAGCTATACACAACATTTTTAAGTTTCATAAGAACAGATAATTTGACTTGGTAAGTAGCGAACAGTATAGCCTCGAAGCTATGCTAGCGGTCTTTGACGACGAAGTCCCAGGCTCGAATCTGATGTCTGATTATGTTCTTTTTGTATTTTTTTTAAATTGTCTTAATTCTTTTTTAAATTTTTTCTCAATGTTTTAGTTATTTTTTCGACCTTAGTATTTACTTTGGTTATTATTTTTTTATATTAAAAATCAAGTGAAATATGCACTTAAGTAAGAAATTTATAGGTGAGAGTAATGAATGAATCGTAGTAGAAATGAAAAACAATATTACATTACAATTAAAAAGTATTCGACATTTTTCAGAATTTATGTGTTCGTTGCTAAAAAAAAAATACATTACACACGTAAAAAAAAAAACATGCAGCGCCATGTATGAAATCAAATTGTTCACCGTGATCAAATAATTCCTAATTTGTGAAAACATTTATTAGGGTATAGGTGCTTGCGATGACGGATTTGTTTTTTGCTGAGTGGCAACATTCTCCTATTTAATTAATTAAATTGCATAAATTAATAAAAAACTTTAAGTATTAAAAGAAACTTCACTGGTTTTGAAAGTAGATGGCGTTGTATTCAATAATGTTCTATACTTAGAAGAAACACATTGCAATCATTTTTAGAAATGTTTGTCTGTCTGTCCGTTTGTTTCACCACGCATCACACAGGTGCATCGAGGATCATGTTTTGGGATTATGGTTGAAGATCACGTGTTCATCAATTCAACGTTATTGAATGACTCAACATCGGCCAAGTGTGAGTAGTTCGGGTGACGGGAGGAGGGGGGTGGGGGTGTCATTGTCTGTCAACGCAGACCAAATGTATGACGAAGGCTTGAAAATTCATGAGCCTGAGGGTGCATGTCTTTTTTTTCTTACTTGCATCATTGTAACGTAAGAAAACATATAAAAACACTCCACAGAGCATAGATTAATTTTTAAAAAACCATTGAAGACATCATTAATGCTGACTAATTTGAACGCTACCCACAGATTAGTATGTACCTTTAGAGACATCTGACATTTTCGCGGACATGACACACATGACACGCTGTGTTTGTTTACTAAAGTGTTACAGCAGTTTTATATGCATTTCAGTTGTATATCTTTGCAGACAAAGGAAAATCCTAAAAAAAACATTTTATAAGTATTGCGTTGTAGCACTATATGAAATACACCCCATTTTTAGCCAAAATGGCAAAACGGAACCCTTATAGTTCCCTTAAGTCCGTCCGTTCGCAGCTTAGCTCAGAGACTATTAGTGCTAGAAGGTTGCAACTTTGCATGAATAAATTACTAACGCCGATAAAGTGAAAGAATAAAATCTTGAAAATCATTATTTTTTATATGTAAAGCACCCTACCGCATCGTGTGGGGTATCATTAGATAGGTCTTTTAAAAAATGTTTAGGGTTTGTGAAGACTATTTTTAGATTTAAGGATTCCTTTGTGTAATGTTAGGCTTTATAGTGAACATTTTTGTTAGAGTCAAGTGTCCCCCTGCCAGCTAAATGGTTGATGTTCGGTATGTGAAAAAAATCACGGTAGTAGTATAAATACTAAAATTATAAGGAAAACTATCACAGTTAAGTATTTATGCTTTACAAGTTTACGATCACATGGGAAGTAACCACATTTTCGTACAAATTCTACTTCTTAAGCCGCACACCAAACTAACTATCTAAAAGAATAGAACAGAACGATTTTTATTAAGTACACAGAAGACACATGTATAGACATTATTATAATTTAACAGGAAAAGTCATGCAGAAGATAAAAAAAAACAATAAATAAAGCAGTAAAATAATAAAAATAACAATAGACCAAAAGAAAACAGACACAAATTAATAACAAAAAACACAATTAACGAATACATAGAGTCTGTATTTGGTACTTATTTATTTTCACAAAGCTTTTGGGTGTCGAAGCTATCAATAGATGAGTATATGACGATTCTCCGCTGCTGAATCATATCGCGGTTCACCCGACAGGACTGTTTCCAACATATTTACACAGAAGTTATTTCGTAACATAAACTACCTTAATTTAAACCCGACTTTCACGCGAACGAAGTCGCGGGCACAGCTAGTCTATACTAAAATTATAAAGAGGAAAGATTTGTATATTTGTATTTTTGTGTGTGTCTGTGTATGTTTGTAACGAATAAACTCAAAAACTACGGAACCGATTTTAAAAATTCTTTCACCGTTGGGAAGCTACACTATCCCCGGGGGATATAGGCTACTTTTTATCCCTGTATTCCTACGGGAACGGGAACTACGGGGGTGAACCCGCTAGGCGTCAGCTAGTGTTATAATAAATATATATATAAATCGATCAAAATTAAATTCATACATGATTTTATATTATAATCTAGGTAAAAAAAAATATTATTTAATCATAATGAATATAAATCAAAGTGATTTGAGAGTGACTTTTATTTCATCCACAGTGTAACGATCTGTCATAAGTATCTGTGTAAGTCTTTCATTGATGTCTCATTGGTGACGAGTATTAAAATATATATTTTCCATTACGCGTGTATTTTAATCGAAAACAGTAAAAATGCCGATCGGTAAAATTGAACCATTTCATTTAAGTGCTAACAGTGGCCAGCATGTATCTGTCGCGTAAATCAATACGTTATGCTGAATCGCATCGAGGACATGCTGAAGGTTGTGTTAGTAACCGTCGTAGGGGAAGAAACGTACGCTTTAATGTGTGATTTGTGTGCGCCTAGCTCTCCAGAAGAGAAAACATACGATGAGTTAGTGAAATTAGTCACCGAACATTTGGGGCCACAACGTCCCGGGATTGCCGAGCGACACGTGTTTAGGTTGCGCCGCCAACGTGCCGGCGAGTCCCTCACGGAGTACTTGCAAGCGTTGAAACATCTCGCGGCTACGTGTAACTTTGGCAAATGTAAGTCGTGTATATAGCTCGAACATAATTTGCGAGATCTATTCGTGTCAGGTCTGACGAATGACGAGATGCGATCTAGACTCTTCGCAGAGAAAAAAATCGACTACAAGGATGCGGTTGAACTAGCCTTGGCGTTAGAGGTGGCTGAGAAACATGCGGAGGTGAACGGCTCAACAATGACGGACTCGGTTGCAGCCGAGCGTGGTGGCGGCGGCGGGCAAGCGGGACAGCGCGCCCGGCCGCAGGCACCCGGCGGGACAGCTGTATTGAAACTTCATTTATTGTAACACCAAAACTATTTTATTTCAGCTTATTTATTATCTATCCTATCTATATCTAATCTATTAAATCCTTACAGTTCTCTCTTCTCACACACGTCTGAGTGAAATTTATCTATAACTAGCTGTCCCGGCGAACTTCGTCTTGACTCTTTTTTTTTGTAATACGGGTTCAATTGTGAATCTAAACCATCCTCGAATCCCCTTGAACTCACACAAAAAATTTCATCAAAATCGGTCCAGCCGTCTATTAGGAGTTCAGTGACATACACACGCACACAAGAAATATATATATATAAAGATATATTAATGTAGGCCTTTTTTCTGTAAGCTGGACAACTGGTTGTCTCAGCCAAATCTATACAGGGTGTAACAGAAAGGTGTGGTCACATTCAAGGGTGTTGGTATATGCCCATGATACTGAGTGCACCTTCTATACCTAATTTTATCCAAATCGGAGTACCCTAAAAAAATATTTATTGTTTTTTCATTCGTTTATTTATGAGTGAAAAAGTTATTCATTAAAAAAAGTATGACTTAAAAAGTTCTATGCCATCCTAATCTAATCGAATTTTGTACCAGGGGAAGTATAATCTTATGCCATACGCCTTTCACTACTGAATTTTGACAAAAAGAATATGCTATAACTATGTAATAATAATGCAACCAGCTATGGCACCATGAAACGCTACTGAAATTTGACCACACCTTTCTGTTACACCCTGTAATACAAAAATCAATGTTTGTCTGTATGTCCTCTATGCGTTCCGAAACCATTGATCAGATTGTAATGAAACTTTAGAAGAATGTTCTGGGAAGGCCGGCGAGTGTTCCTGGGTTTAAAAGCCACAGCGAAGCGTGGCCGAGTTTAGCTAGTATTATATAAAAACAATACATATAATGTTTGGTTACCTAATCTACCTGTACTGAGCCTAAAATATTCAATAAAATTAACTTAATTGTATCAAACATGTGTTCAAAAACTAGTCCCCTGACGTGTCACCAAACCAGACCGACATCGAGCTCCATGAGATAGTTTCCAATGAGACCTGTTTTTTTTACTAAGAAAGTTAATTAAAGTTTGTCTCCAGCTTTTGTGAACAGTTCCCCTGCCCACGCTTTAGTGAACAGTTCCCCTGCCCACGCTTTTGTGAACAGTTCCCCTGTCCATCTTTTAAATGATGCGCCATGTAGTCTAAAGGTTAACGGACTGCATGTTTGTATGGAACAGTAAGTAAACAATCTGAACTTTGCTCAGTGGCCCCTGTTACCGTCTACACATTATTTTTAACTAATGTGTACAGTTTAACAGTGTATGTATATTTGACTATAAATGAGTGTTTTTTTTTTTTATTTTTTGTTTTTAAAAAAAAGACTACTCCCGCACTAGGGTACAAGCCCTGTGTCGCGGGGGACTTTACAAACATACAAGTCACGGACACAAAGTACACCCAGACTCGAGACAACAATTTATGGATCACACAAAGTGGTGTCCCGTGTGGGAATCGAACCCACAACCTCTTGCGTAGCAGTCGGACACACTACCACCTCGCCACAGAGGCAGTGTGTCAAAAGTATGGTAGTGTCATTGTCGTATGAAACAGGACTGCGCAATAACCTCACAAAATAGACCACTCTCTAGAAAGAGACAACGCTACTTTGTCCTGTCAAAGAGACAGGGCCGCGCAAGTTTTTTCTCTCTTTTATGCTTTGCAGTCAATATTTACTTTATAATTGAAAGGGATGGCGCGGTCCAGGTTTATACGTCAATGGGTAGTGTGTGTTATATTTTTTTTTCTTAATTTTGTGTATTTTGAATGTATTATTAAACAAAGTATTAGCTGTCTGCACTCCTTCTCCAAAACGTTAACTGCGCCAAACAAACTCCTTCGTTCGCATAATTTTCTTGCAAAAATTGTATCAAAGTCTTTGCTTATTAATAATGTAATAATATTGTCTTTGCCCTACTTATTTGTGAGACAACGCTGGTTTGCAGGTTAACTGTAAACTAATTATGTCATTGAGGTTTGTTTGTAATGAACAACAGCAGAAGATGATAGGTCTCTGTCACCTGAAAATAAATGGAATATAAAATTATGCAAGTTACGTAGGTACCTGTAGCTGATTAAAGATACTTTGAAACTAGCCCAAAATAAAGGAGATAAAAATTAATTATCTGAAAAGAATCTAAAAACTACAAAAATCTTTTAAATAGAAAAGATTCCAAAAGTTGAAGTTGAATTTAACGTGTTTTATTTTATAAATATATTTCCAGAACTTGAACGTCCTTAGAGCTACCTACCTTCTCCAAAACAAAACTCCGCCAACTTTCGAAGTTTTTCGCCCGTTTGATACAAAACGTTGTATCATAAATTCATAAGAATTCAATATACATAAGAGACAACTTTTTGTGTTTCTTTTAATTGCTAATTTCAAAATAGTCCTCGTATACGAACGAAAAATAAAACTTCGAAAGTTCGAAACTTCGTTTTTATTTCTGAAAAAACTTAAGTGTCTGTAAGCAGAAAATAAATAAAAAATACATCTACCTATCTATTTCTTGAATAAAATTGATGTTATTTAAGTTAAGAAAAAAAAAAGTACGATGTTAATGAGCAATGTTATGCTACGAGTATCGAGGTAACCTTTTTCTACGGAATCCGAAATAAAAAATTAAACATAAAAAGAAAAAAAAAATGGTTGAATCGGTTTGGCATTTAGGTAGGTTTTTTACGGTTTTGGGGTTACCCTGACAAAGAAAAACAAAGGTAGGTACTTAAATATTTTTTTTATGCTGCCAAAACTAGCTGTCAAGATTTTATAGTCACAATTTACATCGACTTTTAAGTCGATTTTAAATCTATACTTAATAATATAAAGCTGAAAAATTAGTTTGTTTGTTTGTTTGAACACGATAATCTTAGGTTCGAATTGAAAAAATATTTTACTGTTGAATAGCCCATTTAACGAGGAAGGCTATATAACATCACGCTATGACCAATAGGAGCGGAGCATCATTAGCAATGTTGCAAAATCGGGGGGAATTGACGCAGACGAAATTGCGGGGGTCAGCTTTCATATTCATAGGTATAAGTGTGTCTGATACTCCCAAGTTGTAGTATAGAAGGTAATAACAGACTTCAAAAAAGTATGTTAAGTATTCGATACATTGATATGTAATATTATTGGAGTTGTGTGATTTTCACATAATATGATAATCGATTAAGGATCTTAAAAAAAATAATGAAATTAAAATATCATTTCTCCGAAACCTTTGACGTATAGACCTGTACCGCGCCATCCTTTTCAAATATGAAGCAAAGCGTGAAAAAGAGAAGGAGAAAAAGAGGTTTTTTTTGTTTGGACCATGTCGCATGCTTGCAGAACCGTATGAATTTACACTGTGTGTAAATTTATAAGATACGGTCATGGGTCATGGTAAGCCCCGGTTTTTAATTGTTTGTGACACAAGGAAATTGCCTGATGTGTGTTTTTTTCCGAGACTATTTTTTACTGTAATGTAGGCGTTTGGAGGATTTGTGGTTAACCGCGCGCGGGAAGTAGTTCCGCCACGGAACTTTTTCCATGGAACTACTGGGAATAAACGAGAAAAATGTAGTGCACCCTGATTTTTTTGCCCTGGGTCCCTATTTTCAGTTTGCGCGCCTAGGATTCTCTCTTCTCTTAGGTTAATTTTAAATTTTTATTTTACGTAAATTACGCCAGTCATAGTTTGACAAGGGAGTGGGGGAGGGGGGCTAGTGAAGAACCCTTCTATGAGTTGAGTCAGGTACGGAAGAGAAGAGTGACAGTTACGCTCGCCAGCTCACAGCATATCAAGTCATTGCCCGAGTCGAGCTGGCAAGCGGAGCGCGACTTAGAAGCCAATGAACAAGCTAGCTGTTGCACTGCGGTCCCATTGCAACATAAAAGTTCTGCGATAGATGACTCCAGCGTGGTCTCATAAATCACTGCGCAAACATAGCGAATTTGAAAGTCTTGCGCGAGCTGACGAGTGTCACGTGAATTTAGAAGTCAGTTGAGTAAGATGGGCCCCAGCGTAACCTTATGCAGGAGGCCCGGCGCAATTCTCAAAGTTGAACTAAAACTTAGAAGTCAATGCGCAAGCAACGCGTAGGGAAAAGCTAATATATGTGCTGACAAGCGCAGCTTTCAATTTAAAACCAATAGACGAGTTGGAGCCGCAGCGCGACCACAAAAGTCACAGCACGAGCAGGGGAGTTCAGCGGGAAACATAAAATTGATTCTAGTAATTTTTATAGGCGTTTCTTGACAATTATTCAATTGAAACAATTTAATACAATAATTGCATTTTTGATTCCATTCTTTCAAAAATGATATTATTATTTGTTATATAATAAAATTTACTACTAGCAGAGGGCTTATCGTGAATTTAAAAGTAACTGTAGAAGTTTGTGACCCAGGTCAATCTTAAAAGTCACTCCATAAGCCAAGCGATGAAATGCGAATTTACAAGCACTACGCTGTGCTAGCTATCTCGCGCAACTTAAACTTAAACAACGTCGAACGGGCTGTGAACCGCAGCGCGATCTTAATAGTCACTTTTTAAGCAGTGCTGCATAGCATGAAGGTGGAATTCACTGCATGAGTTAACGAGCACAGCGTAAACTTATAAGCAAACGCCGGGTCTAATGGCCATGGTACAATCGCGTATATTAAAATTCTTTGGACATGTCTCTAGGCGGGATAACGACTCTATAGAGCGGCTAGTCATACAGGGAAAAGTGGAAGGAACCTGGTCACGCAGCAGGGCACCTATACGCTGGATTGAACAAGCCAAATGTGGATTAGAAAGACAGTCTACCCACAGGAAGAGATGGCGAGAAACCTTGCGGAGAGCTGAGGACGTGCAGAAGTCTCTACGTGACCACGACTGCTCTGCCAAGAATGAAACGACAGAGAAAAAGAAGATCAGGAGAGGGTGCGTGTCCTAGAGCTAGTGAACACTGCGGTAACTAAAAAGCAGACTGAGAAATTAAGTCACTGCGTGGACAAGAGCCCAAACAGAAGCCACTGCGCGAGCATGGGGCAGCAGCGCGATCTTAAAATTCCCTACACGAAAAGAGGACCGCAACGGAAACTTAGAAGTCAATGCGCGAGCTGAGAGATACAACTTGAACTTAGAGAGTCATTGAGTAAACATAGACGGATGTACACAGAGAAAATTGCGCGAGTGGAGGTCGCCAAAACATATACAATTTGATTTTTATTAAGAATCCGAAGTTTTTATCTATGTAACCCCTTGGATCGAAGTATCCCCGGTTAACGGTATCAAGATTTTTTATTGTTATAACTTCCACGACTTTTCACATTATAAAACAAAGTCGCTTTTTCTGTCTGTACGCCTAAATCTTCTAAACTACGCAAAGGATTTTAATGGGTTTTCACTATCGAACCCTAGCGACGAAAACCTACTCTACTTAATTAGTAATGTGGACTACAAGTTTTGTTTAGATGGTAGAGAAAAGTCTATGTAAAGCCGGAGTGGGCAGCTACTGGATTATAAATTTTATAAATAAGACTTACCGTTAGGGCCAAAGGAGTTAGAGCATTTCCTTTTGAAAATGGTCGCAGTCACGACTATTGCTATTGTTATTAGAACCATGGATCCTATTCCGTAGAACCATTTAGAATTTAACCTGTCAACATGATTAATTCATTTTTAACGTAAGTGGAAATTACTAGCCTAATAGTCTAGTACCTACATAAGTAGCTCGGTAAGTTTTGAGACAAGAAAAAACTATTCAAGATATTAATAATACTTTTTTTTTGGAACACTCATTCATTCACCATGCAAAAATCCATTCGCCTAAACCGCTATTAAAACACTTTTGCCAGTGTTGATCTGATAGGTCCGAAATAGTGACTTCGGTGTCTGAGAGCAATCATGGTATCCAACGACAACAAAACTTCCTCACCTCAAAATAATGTTAACCAAGAATCTTCTCGATGTCCGAGTAAGTAATTTGTGAGTTTTCTAGTACCATCATTTCAGTAGTTCACACATTTTCTGCCGTTACTGCCATTTGTGGGCGACCACTTAAAGTTTGTTTTACAGGTTTGTATTCACTGAACTAAAAATGATAGCTCGAGATGGGGCAGGAGGCAGGCTACCATATCGCTGGTTGTAATTGTTTTATGATAAGTTTTTCTGCTAAAGCAAATTTAAAATCATAAAATATCATAACATGCTAATGTTCGCGGTTAAGCTCCGTTGCAATGAAAAACGCGGGAACCGTTGAAGTGAAATGACTGGAACACCATTATTTAAAAAAAACCAGCAACCTGGCTACTTGCGTTCAATTTTTAAATTACGAGCATCTCAAAGCTTATCGAGTGACATATGTAGTTAGTAACGCTGACTAAGCCTGAAGCCAGAGGTTGTGGGTTCGATTCTCACCCAGGTTAAATCTTTGTGCAATGTAGAAATGTGTATGAGTACCTACGTTTATTTTGTGTCTGGCTGTAATATATCTATAATATATACTAAAGTATTTAGAAATATATCTAGGTAAAGTATGTTTATCAGTTGTCTGGTTGCCAAAGCACAGGCTCTGCCTAGTTTGGAATCAGACGTGGAAATAGTTACATTACGGCTGAACTACAAACAATCGATACTTATTGTTAGAATCGAACTCACACGATATCTTGCCTTTCAGCAGAGCTAAAAGTTCGGGAGAACCTCTGACGCAATAAAACTTACAAACGTAAGTACAATTGCAAATTATTTATAATTTAGACAAAGGTAAGAAACTAAATGAAGTTCTCTAAGAAATAGTGAGTAGAAATAATATTGATTAGTTTCAATTTAAAATTTATTAGACATAGTAAATGGACGGACCGTTCCCAATCAAGGTATGAAGTAAATACGGGCTGCAGAACCTGAGAGAGACAAAACAATCATGCGGCCAGTCGGCCAATAGTTGTCGACTTGTCCCTAATGACAGTAGTTGTCTCTATGTCTTTTTTTAAGGACGTTGTCTGTGTTGTCATTACAAATCTACAGAAAAGAGACAAATTATTGGCCGCACAGTCGCGGCGTCTCTTTCTAAAGAGTGGTCAATTTTGTTAGGCTATTGCTCAATCCATTCTCTATGTCTATAGTTTTATCAAGGTACAGAAGGTATTAATGTTTTAACATTGTGACTATGAGAGTAATAGCTATTGTAAAATGCAATGTGTAACAGAAAGGAGAAGTAATTCGTAACTCTATAATTGATCACCTCCTTTATCCTACAAGCGTGACAAAAAAGATAGCATGTTTTTGGGTAGGTTAACAATAAGCGTGTTAATAAAAATAGGAACAAACACTCAGTAGATGTAAAGGTACTTGAATTTGACAACAACTTTCCGTTACACGTTGAATATTTAAGTAGGTAAATCAAACATTGTACCTACCAAGATGTTTTTTCAATCTTTAATTCATTTGTATTGCGGTGCTTAGCATCATCATCGTATTCCACAGACTTAGCCGTCGTTGAAATCGTGCTTATTGCCTCTTCGGCAGCATTAATTTGAATGGCAACTTCATCAAGTGCAGTCGGCGTAGTACTTATGCATATTATCTTTTCACATGTGTATTCTTCGATAGAACAGTTATCCAAACAATCACAAGGTGTACCATCAATATTTACACGCCTTGGTACTAGAGGCCACTCACATGTACAATTTCCAGCATCAAAGCAAGCTTCCTTACAGTTGTTACAAATTGGGACACATAGAGGACTCTCTATTTTACCGTTATCAAACAAATAGCCTGGAAAACACTCGCAAACATTAGGGGCAACACATGTCCCGTTACCACACGAATGATCACAGTGAGCGAAACAAGTTCCATTCGATGCCTTTTTAAACCATCCAGGGTCACACACGCACGTTTCCGGGCTAATACAACTGCCATGAGGACAGCCAGAGGAGCAATATGGCTCACAGGTGTCATAAAAAGATCTCATGTATCCATTAAAACAATGACACATCTCTGGAGCAACACAAGTGGCATTGACACAGGGTTCTGAGCATACTGGCTCACAAATTTCAAACGATCCTTGGACCACTTTGGCCCAACCTGGCTCGCAAGTAATAGTAGTTACACACTCCCCACTGCTTGTATAACTTGTGCAGTATTTCTCGCAAATGTCATAATCAGATTTTTTATAGCCAGGAAGACATTCGCATGTTTCTGGAGCAATACAAACGCCATTTAGACACGGTTCTGAGCAGACTGGTTGGCAAACTCCATCTGTAGATGCACATCCAGGGTTGCATTCACAAATGTTTGGTGCTGTGCAGTTCCCATGGTCACAGCCACCTAGACACAAAGGATTGCACCTGTGTGGTTCCAATAAATCTGGTAAGTAACCAGTATTACAATTACAGAGTCCTGGAGATTTACAATATCCATTAATGCACGATGGGGAACAGAGTGGCACGCAGTGAATTCTGGAAGCAACATATTGGAGGATATAAATGGTTACGTCAATATTTTCGAAAATACTGAGTAAGTAGGTACTAAGTATATATCTATAATTAACTAGCGGCCCGTCCCGGCTTCGCACGGGTGGACATCGGATCCCTCAATTTTTGCAATTTGCAATAAAATAAAATTGCGACTATAATTAAAGATCTAAGCTATCCTATCTCTCAAGTTGGACCAAACTGCATATTGCGTGCAAATTTGAACGAAATCTGTTAAGCGGTTTAGGAGTCCATCGCGGACAAACATCGTGACAGGAGATTTATATATATTAAGATATGTTCTCATTTTATTCAGCAGGTATTTAAACTGCGCGATACGAAGTCACTAAAGCTGCTATATACTGTCCACCAAAGTATGCTCTTAAATCAGAGCAATATAAAATCCTCTTGTCAGACCTTTGCAACAATTTTTTTTTTAGGAAGCTAATGCTAAAAATACCCAAGGGGGATCAAGACTGATCTCAACCAAAGGAAAAGAATTAATTTATGCTGTAAGACAAACAAAATGCAACGTTATATCAACAAAAAAGCCCACCTATCGGCCCACTGACACTCAAAATATTCCAGATTTGATTGACTTTTTTGTAGACATAAATGTATCAACGAAGTTCCTAAAGAATAAAGAAGGGTTACATATGAACTCAGATCATACGCTGTTACAGTACAATATCTTTGTGCTGTATCTACAATCTCTACAATCTACATCACAATCTTATGTTCCTTATCGCACGTTCAGTATCTATTAAATGTTTTTACTATCTGTTATCAACACGAAGTCGTTAGTATATAAGATGCACCTTTAGATAATTATAACCAGACTATACTACATCTTTTGTCTCATTTATACCTAATCATATATTGCCAAGTAGTTTGGCAAATTGGTGACCCCGACGAACGAATACGCAGCAAGAAACATGGCACAATCACCGTGCAAGGCGAACATAAATCAGCAAGGAACACTTGAAGTAGCTGCTGGCACCTCGGTTTTATCCCGCATTCCGGAATTTTGGAAAGACCAACCAAGATTATGGTTCACGCAACTAGAAGCCATATTAGCACCACAGAAGCAAGGAGACGAATACAAATACTGTACAGTAATAGCAAAGTTATCCAAGGAAGAAATACTACAGGTTAGTGACCTAATCACTTCACCACCGACTACAGATAAATACAAAAACATCAAGGAACGTTTAATTGATTGTTACGAAGAAACAGAACAGCGACAGTTTCAAAAATTAATATCAGAGACAGAACTCGGTGATCAAAAACCTTCGCAGTTATTACGTCAAATGCGAGTCCTCGGGAGAGGAAAAATCAGTGACGAAACAATTAAACTACTATGGTTCAGGCTTTTACCAACATCAGTTACTACGGTTCTAGCAGTTACGGAAGACATGGAAATTGACAAACTGAGCCAAATTGCAGACAAAATAATAATGAATTCAAAAGTAACCGAAATATCAGCTGTTAGCAACGACACTTCAAACGACAACAATACAGCATGCATTTTAGCCCAGCTAGCAAAATTACAGATAGATATTGACGCAATTCAGCAAGGTCAATATGGCTATCGACCCAACACGCACAATCATTTCAAGAAACGTCAACAATTCCCGATTATGAGGCCGAGAACAAACTATAGAGGAGCAAATCAATTTTGTTACTACCACGAAAGATTCGGAAAATATGCAAAGAACTGCATTAAACCATGCGGTTGGAAACCAATGACTTACGTACGGAACCAGGGAAACGAATAAGAGCACAGACAACGGCGAAACTCTGTGCAATCCACCCATCCAATCGCCTCACCATTACCGACCGAAAAAGTGGTATGAAGTTTTTGATTGACACGGGCGCAAATATTTCAGTCATTAGCAAGCAACAGAGACATTCAATTTTACAAAATGAACAATACACACTATACGCTGCAAATGGGACTAAAATTAGGACTTACGGCGAGAAGACGCTTACCTTGAATTTAGGACTACAACGATGTTATAAATGGAATTTTGTAATCGCCGATGTTACACAACCAATAATTGGAGCAGATTTTCTAGAGCACTATAAACTATTAGTCGACATAGCAGGTCGCAAACTTATCGACAAAGTTACAGAGCTGACAACGCATGTAATTTCGGAAAAAGCGACACAACAAACAATTCGTACTATCGCAGTGGGAACGAATCCACGTATTACGCAACTTTTAAACAAATACGAAGACATCACGAAAGAGTCCTCTCTCCGCAATGCGCCCAAACATAAGATTGAACATCACATTATCACTACAGGACCACCCGTCGCAGCTCGGGCAAGACCATTACCTCCAGAAAAATACGACATAGCCAAAAAGGAATTTCAAAATATGATAGAACTCGGAATTTGCCGACCGTCAGATAGCCCATGGGCAAGCCCATTACATATGGTAAAAAAGAAAAATGGCGAGTGGAGGCCGTGCGGAGACTATCGAATGCTCAATAGCACGACAGTACCGGACAAATACCCACTACCAAGATTAACTGACTTTACATACATATTAGAAAATAAGAAGATACTAAGCAAGATAGATATACGTAAAGCATACCATTGTATTCCTGTTAAAGATATAGAAAAAACAGCCATCATCACACCTTTTGGACTTTTTGAGTACTTAAGAATGCCTTTCGGATTACGCAATGCGGCACAAACATTTCAACGATTCATGGATTCCTTATTTAGAGATTTAAACTACGTATTTATATTTGTAGACGACTGTCTCATTGCATCGGACAACGAAGATTTGCATTATCAGCATTTAGAAACGGTTTTCAAACGTTTACACGAGAATGGAATAACCATTAATCACGAAAAATGCGAATTTCTCAGAAGGGAAATAGATTTCTTAGGTTATCATATAACGAGCCAAGGAATACACCCTACCGAAGAAAATTACAAAGCAATCATGGAATTTCCCAAACCGAAAACAATTCAAGAATTAAGAAGATTTTTGGGCATGGTCAATTTCTACAGAAGTAATATTCCACGCGCAGCGGAAAATCAAAGAATTTTAAACGAATATCTACATGGTTCAAAAAAGAACGATAATTCACCTGTTCCTTGGACAACGGAAGCAGACAAAGCTTACGAAAAATGCAAGGAAAGCATGAAAAACGCAGTGTTAACAGCGCATCCTTCCCGCAACGCATCACTAGCGCTCATGACCGACGCTAGTGCTACTTGCGTTGGTGGAGTTTTACAACAAAAATCCGGACGCAATTGGGAACCATTAGGATTTTTTTCACAAAAATTGAGCGAAACTCAACAAAAATATTCTACGTTTGACAGAGAGCTGTTAGGAATATACATGGCCGTCAAACATTTTCACAGATTAATCGAGGGAAGAGAATTTACAATATTTACGGATCACCGACCTTTGACATACGCATTCTCCCAAAAACCATCATCAAACGATACACCGCGACGGGTCCGGCAGTTAGATTTCATTTCACAATACAGTACCAACATTCAACACATAAGCGGACGTGACAATATTACCGCCGATGCCTTATCTCGAATAGAGGAAATATACGTGCCATCACCTATCGATTACGCTGAATTGGAAAAATGTCAATCAACAGATAATGAACTAAGTAAATTACATGACAATAAAAGATTAAAATTCAAAAATATTACGCTTCCGGGTTCCACAATAAACATCACCTGCGACACATCTACTGGAAAAAGCCGCCCCTACTTACCAAAGCATTTTCGCAAACAAATTTTCGATACCATTCATGGTATGAGCCATCCAGGAAAAAGAACTACGAGAAAAATGATAACCCAAAGGTATTTATGGCCGTATATGAACAAAGATATCAATAATTGGTGTAGATCATGTATAGCCTGCCAAAAATCAAAAATACAACGACATACGATATCACCTCCTGGTACATTTATGACAGCGCAACGTTTTGAACATTTACATATTGACATCGTCGGACCACTTCCGATTTCACAAGGGAAGAGATATTTAATCACAATCATAGATCGTTGTACGTCATGGCCCGAAATATTTCCGGTAGAAGATATAACTGCAGAAACAGTAGCCAAGACACTTTTCGAAGGATGGATTACTCGTTTTGGATGTCCATTGCGCATTACTACGGATCAAGGCCGACAGTTTGAATCAAGAATATTTGAGTCACTCTCACAATTTTTGGGAATACATAAAATTAGGACAACACCTTATCATCCACAATCCAATGGAATGATAGAGAGATTTCATAGAACTTTAAAGGCGGCGTTAATGACAAGAGAATCCAACGAAAATTGGTTAAAAGAAATTCCAACAGTTTTACTCGGGTTGCGGAGTAGCTTGCGAGAAGACACAGGTTATAGTTCAGCAGAGATGACATATGGAACGCCAATACGACTCCCTGGAGGATTTTTTGAGTCATCAGCAGCACAGTTATCAACGTACGAAGAGTTTGTAAAACAAATTCAAAAGGACATCACACAAATGACATCAATTCCGAAAAGAAAAAAACACAATCAAGCTATATTTGTGCATCCCGAACTCAAAGAATGCTCACACGTATTTGTTCGGTGTGATAGAATTAAGAAAGCCCTGACACCGCCGTATGAAGGACCCTACCCAGTAATTAGTAAAACAGATAAAACATTTTGCATTAGAATTAGGGATAAAGAGACAGTGATATCAATTGATAGATTGAAACCAGCTTTCATGATCAATGACGAATCAAACTACGTGCCAGATTCAAAGGATTGCGACAGGCATTCACACACGTACACTACACGATCGGGACGTAAAGTAAAGCCAGTAGTACGTCTATAAAAAATCGCTGATATAAGCAAGCTATTCGTATATATATTAACATAGATCTTAACATATACCATTAATTTACAACTAAGCGAACCAACTCCGTAACCTGATCCAGGAGGACTTACGGTGGACAAGAAATGTTGCAATGGGACAGATTATTTTAACAATCGGCGTGATCCTAATTTACGGCATAATGAAAACACTGGACAGAAGAATGAAGAGTTTAACGAAAAAAAAAAAAATAATAAACACTCGTGCAACAGCTGAGTCAAAATTACAGACGTCAGCAAATCACACCACAACAGGCGTCATCAAATTCCACCGCGTACAATAGCATTATTATTTATATACATCAGCAAATAACTAGTAAGGTCTAGGTCAAATTTATATTTTACAATATAAATTAATTATATGGTAATAGTGTTTACACACTATTACCATAAATTTTTTAAAGGGGGGTGTACTGTTACAGTACAATATCTTTGTGCTGTATCTACAATCTCTACAATCTACATCACAATCTTATGTTCCTTATCGCACGTTCAGTATCTATTAAATGTTTTTACTATCTGTTATCAACACGAAGTCGTTAGTATATAAGATGCACCTTTAGATAATTATAACCAGACTATACTACATCTTTTGTCTCATTTATACCTAATCATATATTGCCAAGTAGTTTGGCAAATACGCCAATAACACGACTCTTGTTAACATAAACACGGATTGGAAAAGTTTTAAACTTGATTAATTGGATAAAGAAGCGATTAGATTTGTAAATCAGTATTCAACATTGCGCTTGGAGTAATACTCACGGGGATGAAGTGGAAAAAGTTCGAAGAGCAGTAAACACCCATCGTTAACTGAACAAAAAAGTGGCGTAGAAAGCTTAATGGATCCAAATCCACTCATATTGACTGCAACAAATTACCAACCGGTGCTTTTAAACGCTAATATCGTACCGTAAGAAAATACAGCTAAATACTTGGGTATGACTCTAGGTGCTAAGCTTCGCTGAAAGGCACACGTCAAGAAGAAACGCGTTGAGTTAGAGCTTCGCTACAAAAAGATGAATTTGTTACTTGGCAAGCACTCCGCGTTGTCAGTTTCAAACAAATTTGCTCTAAATAAACAAGTCCAGTTTTGGGGCTATACCAAAAAAATGAAAAATTAAAATAATACAACGATTTCAAAACAAAGTACTTCGGGGTTTGTAAACGATCCCTGGTGTATAAGAAATGAGGATCACCATCGTGACCTGAAGGTTGACCTTGTTGCCAATATTATAAAAAAGTATGCCGAAGCTCACGAACGACGACTTCTTCGACATGTGAATGTCGAGGCTATCCAGCTTCTCGACACCACGGACAAAGTGAAACTTTGAAACTTGACTTAAAAGGACTAAACCCTTCAAATTAGTTTAATGAGTGAACACAAGAACAAAGTGATCCCCTTCAATAAAGACTAAATGAAAAAAAAAATGCCCCCAGATATCCTTACCAAAATAAAAGCATTTTAGCCGTTCGTAATGCATTTAGATACTGTACCTACTGAAATCATTATGAATTATTTTGCTACTAACCTATTTCCAGTAAAGGATTCATCTTTCACATAACCATCGCAACAAACATGAATCTGTTCGGCTACTTGTTTCTGAAAAATAATTTGACGTGTTAATTTTACATGATACATCTGTATTTGACCTGTAATCTGTATGTGACAAAAATATCTAATAGAAAGAAAATAGCTAATTGTTTTGTTTTAAATGATTTTAATTGGGACAGTTTTTAGCTTTCTGATAAACATCACTTCTACGGTTTCGAAGATAATTAACTCTTAGGCCCGTATTAATAAAAACTTATAAAAAGATCCCAAACGTAAGATCGACCCTAAACACGAGTTTGAGACTCCGTTCTAATCAATAGATAGAGTCTTAAGTTAGGTTTTAAGTCGTTGATATCACAGATCAAATTTAGTGCCCAAACCTCATCTTGGAGTCAGAAAAGATGCCGATTGCTGAGTGTAGTCGGCTCTTGACATAAGATGCTAATATTGATATTTCCTTGATCTGGTAACCAACCGGCTCCCGGTGTAAGTAGGTTTAAAGACATTTATTTCTCATAAGAACTTACAGCTCACTTACAATGAGATACATAGATCGAAACTTAAAAAATAGGTTAGTATTATATGTACCTCTAATGAGTTAATTGTATAAACATATTTCCGAGATACCTACATATCAGGAACGTGTGCTTTCCGTCATTTCAAATTATGACTTATGGACATGTTCTTTAAGCTTATTTTTGAATGAACCCATACTATCGCAATCACTTATCTCGATAGGTAGTTTATTGAACAGCTGTGCTCCTTCAAACAATATTGTTCTCTTGCCATAGTTAGTTCGAATCTTCATTAGTTGTAATTTATTTTTGTTTCGTAGATTATATGGCGTTGTTTTTCTGTGTAATTGTATGTTGGATTGAACTTTGTTAGAGGTGATATTTTTAATAAGGATGCATGTGTTATATATGTATAGTTGTCTAAGGTTCAGTACCTAATTTAGTTTCTGCGTACAATTGTTTTGTTGGCGTCAAATAATCGTAATGAAAGAGAATTTTAATGATTTTGTTTTGGGTTCTTTGTAGTGTGCTTAAATTAGATTCAGCGGCCGACCCCCAAATCTCAATTAAATATTCTAGATGAGGTTTAACTAGAGAGTTGTATATGTATGTAAGTATATATGTTACTTTAATTAGTCACTATGAATAATGACAAAGACGCGTAGTAAATATGTTGATTGATCTTAGGAAAAGTATCGATCGCGAATTGCTGGTGACGGATGATGATGAATGACGATGAAGATTGGTGATGATGGTTGGTAATAATTAGTAGTGAAGATGATTGATGGTAAATTCTATTAATGGTGACACTGATGATTGATGGCGTTGATGATGAACTCTCAAGTTTGTATGGTCTGTATACTATCAAACTTTATCGCCTAAATCTTAAGAATCGCATCTTCTCGGGCGCTGCGGGAAGTGCAGCCTCTTCGCCCATGCGTAACAAAACGCTGGCACCATGTGTCAGCCGTAGCAGCCGCGGCTGGTCGCCGAAGGCGAGCAGCGGGCGGAGACTATACTCCCTACGCGCCTCCGGTTTTAAATAACACCCGCGAGGTGTCACAATTATGTACCTCGTGAAGTCAGGGTGGGCTAATTTGGTTTTGTCTTAGTTTTGAACTTGATTTACTACGTACCTACTACTCGATTCGATCAAAATATACCCATCTTATTACTTTACGTCAGACTTGCTTCTTATATATATATACATAATAACTAGGCAAAATTGATAATTCGGACCCCATAATCAGAATAAGAAAGGGATGTAAGGGGGCGCATCACCATCTTTTGCTCCAAGCCAACCTCACCTGCACGCGGTACATCCTGCTGTACAACGAACGAGGCTCTGGCGACCGTTTGGTGGCGGTATAACCATCCCAATTTAAGGCGTAGCTAAAGTAACAGGTCAGTGACGGGCAGCAGCGTCACTGATGCGAGAGCTACGCCCTGCGATCGCTAACCCGCCTGCCCAGCGTGGCGATTATGGGCATTACCCCCATATGCACCAAGCACAAAAGCCACGGCCCCCAGTTCCCGGCAGTCACGCTATTCTTGGACATGGTGGCGTCCACGGTAACGGCGTGGCGGGGGGTGCTAAGAATCTCCGGGCTACGGAAGGCCACCACAACCAACTGACCCTGGCGACGTATAACGGACGCACGCTACGGCTAGACTCGCATCTGGCACAACTTGAGGTGGAACTTGGGAAGATTAGGTGGCATATCCTCGGGTTAAGTGAAGTCCGAAGAGAGGGAGAGGACACCATAACCCTCGAGTCAGGCCACCTTATGTACTTCCGCGAGGGAGACCAACAATCCCAAGGTGGTGTTGGGTTTCTGGTAAATAAGTCCCTTTCTGACAACGTTGTGGAAATGTCTAGCGTGTCGAACAGGGTAGCGTACCTCATTATCAAGCTCACCGAGAGGTATAGCCTCAAGGTGGTGCAAGTGTACGCACCGATCTCGGCACATCCAGACGACGAAGTGGAGGATATGTTCGATGACATATCGAGGGCCCTCCACTTCACTACTAAGACCCACTACAACGTTGTTATGGGGGACTTCAACGCTAAAGTGGGAGTACAAAATTGCAGCGAATTAGTAGTAGGATCCCATGGATTTGGAAGCAGAAATCATAGGGGGCAAATGCTAGTCAACTTCCTCGAACGGGAGGGGCTCTTCTTGATGAACTCCTTTTTCAAGAAACGGCCCCAAAGGAAGTGGACGTGGCAAAGCCCCGACACTATGACAAAAAACGAAATTGACTTCATCATGACGGACAAAAAGCATATATTCAGAGAAGTCACCGTGATCAACAGGTTTAATACCGGTAGTGATCACCGACTTGTCCGAGGCTCTCTGAATATCGACTTCAAGGCGGAACGTGCCCGTCTGATGAGGTCCAGGCTTCGACCTACTTTGCTCCAAACCATGATAGGATCCGAAGCGTTCCAGTCAAACCTGGATAACCGATTTGCTGCCATGGAAACCACAACAGACGTAAACCAGAAGCTCGTAAATGTGGTTCGGATACTCAGGGAAGAAGGTACGAGATTTTGTGATATGCAGCGTAAGGGCAAGAAGTCTAAGCTTTCGGAAAAGACTTTAGGGCTAATGAAAAAACGACGTGAAAACCCACCCGTCACTTCGTCGGAAAAACGCGCTCTAAACCAAGAGATTAACAAGCTTATACGACACGACCTTCGGCGTTCCAACACTCTTTTCATTAAAAGAGCGATCGAACAGAACCGGGGGTCAAAAGTGTTCGTACAATCTCTTGGAAGAAGCCACCTGACGAAGTTGACCACAACAAGTGGAGAAGTCGTTTCTTCGAAGCCGGCAGTCCTCTCCGAAGTGGAAGGCTTCTATGGCCGGCTATACGCTTCGCATGCATCTCGACCTGATCCAGAAGATGAGGGTCCTAGAGCCACTCTAACACGCCACTACACCGAAGACCTGCCAGAAGTCAACATTGACGAAATTGTGCTGGCTCTTAGACAGCTAAAAGATGGAAAAGCCCCTGGAGAGGATGGCGTTACAACAGAGCTGTTAAAGGCTGGAGGTAAACCCGTACTGAGGGAGCTCCAAAAGCTCTTTAATGCTGTCCTGTTTGAAGGGAGAACTCCGGAGGCGTGGAGTAGAAGCGTAGTCGTCCTGTTCTTCAAAAAAGGAGATAAGACCCGGCTGAAGAACTACCGACCTATTTCTCTTCTAAGCCACGTCTATAAGCTATTCTCAAGAGTCATCACGAACCGCCTTGCGCGAAGACTTGACGAATTCCAACCACCGGAACAGGCTGGATTTCGGAGCGGATATGGCACCATAGACCACATCCACACAGTGCGGCAGATTATACAAAAGACCCAAGAGTATAATCAGCCCCTGTGTCTAGCATTCGTGGACTATGAGAAGGCCTTTGACTCGATTGAAATCTGGTCCGTTCTGGAGTCTCTGCAGCGATGCCAAGTAGATTGGCGATATATCCAAGTGATGAGATGTCTCTACGAAGCCGCAACAATGTCCGTCCAAGTACAGAATCAGGAAACAAAACCTATACCATTGCATCGAGGAGTGAGGCAAGGGGACGTTATCTCCCCGAAACTGTTCACAAATGCAATGGAGGATATGTTCAAGACGCTGCACTGGAAAGGGCGGGGCATCAACATCAATGGTGAATACATCTCTCACTTGCGATTTGCAGATGACATTGTCATTATGGCGGAAACGCTGCAGGACCTGCAACTGATGCTGAATGACCTGGCTGACTCCTCTGTACGCATCGGCCTACGGATGAACTTGGATAAAACCAAGGTCATGTTCAATGAACATGTACTACCGGAACCGATAGCGGTGCACGGCGCCGTTCTCGAAGTTGTTCAAAAATATATGTACCTCGGGCAGTCATTGCAGTTAGGTAGAAACAACTTCGAGGACGAGGTGAACAGGAGAATTCGGTTGGGTTGGGCAGCGTTTGGTAAGCTACGTCAAGTCTTCTCATCGTCGATCCCACAATGTCTAAAGACTAAAGTCTTTAATCAGTGCGTCCTACCCGTCATGACATACGGAGCCGAAACGTGGACACTGACGGTACGGCTAGTCCACAAGTTCAAAGTCGCTCAGCGGGCTATGGAAAGGGCTATGCTCGGAGTTTCTCTTAGGGACAAAATCAGAAATGAGGTGATCCGGCAGAGAATCAAAGTTATCGACATAGCCCACCGGATTAGCAAGCTGAAGTGGCAGTGGGCTGGTCATATTTGCCGAAGAACCGACAACCGTTGGGGTAAACGAGTTCTTGAGTGGAGACCACGGTACGGCAAACGTAGTGTAGGACGCCCTCAGGCCAGGTGGAGTGATGATTTACGCAAAACGGCTGGCAGGAGCTGGATGCGAGAAGCCGAAGATAGAACAAAGTGGCGTGCAATTGGAGAGGCCTATGTCCAGCAGTGGACTGCGATAGGCAGATGATGATGATGATGATGATAATCAGAATTCCTAAAATGCGTTTTATTATGCATGTCTCCTAGTGACTATATATAATCACTAAATTAATCAAATTTACTGTAACATAAATATACTATACTCGATAGGAATACTTGTGTCCACTGATTTTGTCAATTTTAGGTACCTAAAATACCAAGACTAAAAAGATGATTCATGTGACTTTAGAAATCGGTCAGTCATCTATGCACCAACTGTAAGTAACATTACTCCTCGCAGAGGAGTACTCACGTGTCAAGTTTTTTTAAATATCATAAGTAAAAGTATATTGTTACCCTGACTGTCCTAGTGCCTACGGCAGTCGCCACTCTTGTGTCAGTGCACCAAAATAAGCAGTTAGGCTTCTCATAAGCTTCCAAATACGTATACATATATGTTTCTGGAACATCGCGCCAGGTCCTATGGAATCATACAAACAAAATAAAATGGCAAGTCAATAGAAAAGACAATAAAATTAAGTTTGGTTAACTGGTTTTAGGGGTTCCGTAGCCAAAATGGCAAAACGGAACCCCTATAGTTTCGCCATGTCCATCCGTCCGCAGCTTTGGTCAGAGATGTTAGTGCTAGGAGTCTGTAATTTTGCACGGATACACATAATACTTACGTCAACAAAGTGAAATAATAAAATCTTGAAAATTCCCTTATGTACATGTAAAGTTTTTGTAGCGGCGGTACCCTAATGGCTAAGACATCGGTCTCGCAATCGTGTGGTCGCGGGTTCGAATCCTACCCATTATACTACCGACGTGAACCCACTCCTGACACAAGCCTTTGAGCTTAGCTGGAGGGGTTAACAAGATTGCCAGTAATTTGGGACTCAATCCCACATTGCTAGTTATCTTTAAAAAAAAAAGTCTTCAAGGTTTATGGTACATTATCAGGGGCGTAGCTACCGCCATAGGTATCACCATATCAAACAAACGGGGCTGCTAGCCCACAGGGACCCTGAACTTGCATTAGCAATAACACTCCCCACCCCTCTACCTTACGCCAGGGACAAATTTTGTGCGAGCGATTCCCACTACTCCTTTGACCGTCTGGACACCAGGCCTTTCAACAGCAAGGTGAGCTACGCCCCGTACATTATATAGTTTTAAAGTATATATTAACTTACATTTTTGTTTGCACACACACTTGACTAAAGACATCTTTAATACTTCCAATAAATAATACAAGAACAATAACTTGAACGTGCATCATCGTCTAAGATTTAGAAAAATGCAGTCGTTAGAGTTACTGCATTAAACACAGTGTCTACTTAGTCGAAATGCAAGTGAAGACTTCTTAACGAATTGTGCAAGCATTTTTCAGTTAAAACATACCTGACTAAATTTCAAAACAACGTTACTTACCTAAATAAAGATACAGTCAGCATCAAAAGCGGAACCAGTACTCAGTCAGTAACAGTACCTACCTACATAAATGTACCTACGCATAGTCGAGATATATATAGTAAAACTTCGAATATCTTTGTATTTATTCTCGTTAGTATACCCTTAGTCTATTGATTTAACACACTACTATGCGAAGATAATCGCGATCGCGACAACTTCACTCTGTACTTGTCAACATTGTACCGCTAGCAACAAAAACTCCCAAGTCGGGTAAAGTATGTGTACTTAATGGAACGGACATAATATTTATTTTCTTAGAACTATTTACCTAACATTTTACTTTATTCAATTAATATTAGTATTCTTTAATATTTATTAAACACCAAACAGAAATAAGTAGCTTAGAGCAAAAGCAAAAGTTTAGAATGTTCTTTTATTTTAAAAGAATATTCTAAAGTTTTGTGGTCTTTCGTGATATTTTTTATAACTAAAACATATTTACAATAATAAATAGTAAAATACAGTGCTTATGTTTAGTTCATTAGAGTAGGTAGGTACTTCTGTGTTATACTGGTGACACCTTTATACGAATCATTTTATTGCTGACCTTACATTAAACAATGAAGTTGCAGTCGTAATGCGAATCGAAATGTCATAATGACAGTTATCAACTCATTTGAAACGCATAGTACAAGTGTAAACAGATGTGCCGATACGATTTTTACAGTGCTTCAAGGATCATCTGGCACGTGGCTAAAATCAGAACTAACACCGCCGTCTTGTAAAGCACCCTCATTTCAATATCCAAGTGCCTAAAGATCTTTGTTTTTTAGCTCTGTATTCGGATAAAATACCTGACAAGAGAGAACGGAGGCGCTGACGCCGAACAAGTGTGAACAGAGGCACCGACATCCGATTTTCATTCAGATTAGACACCCGACAAGTGGGAATATCAGTATTTTATATCTCGATAAAATATTATTTTTATAGGAGTGGCGCTAGTGTGGCAGGGCTTTTTTGGGGTACCTCTATTCACCTATAGCAGACCTACAAACGGCTAATCGGGGTCATAGGTCTAGAAAATGTAGCAATAAAATACATTTACAACTAAATGTAATATTGACTGTACCTACGTACTTACCTTCTGGTAAATACCATGGTTCTAATAGGTACTTAATACCCGCTAATTACTGTACGTGATAGTAATATTGGCTTCAGGGCGTATGTTTTGTTTTTCGGTAATCTATGTTATTTCTTTAAAATACTTACTGCGTAAAAGTACCTACCTGTACTAAGTATAGTTACTAGGTAGGTACCTACCTAAGCTAATTACACTACAACAATGTCGCCAATAGTTTACAAAGTTATACAAATTATTAGTACCTATTTATAAAAAACTTGTAACTTTGGTTGGTACTTGCCCTCCAAAATAACATAACATTGAATTTAGAATGTATTTCTTTACATAAAACCGTCGTTGTTTTGGGTAGCGAATTTCTTCTGTATTTTTTTTCCCATTTGCCTCTTGTGCAATCATATTATTGGTTAATTATCATTTTTGTTGAATTTTAATTCCTGAAATCAGACTAATATTTTCTCGGTATATTTATTTTTTTAATGTGCCTAAATACGGAAAAAGAAAAGAAAACAACACAATGTAAAAAATGTTTTTACAAGATTTTTAGTTTGACTGCATTACAGAAGTTGGCAACACTGTAGCTAGGCGTCATTTTGTGATTTTGTCAAGTCAATAAATTGGGAACTAAAGGATAGAGTTAATCAAAACAAGATATTATCTTACCTTTAGATTGTTATGTTTTGAATTAAAACTTTATTATAATGTGGTACATTAAATAGACTAGTTTCTTTAAATCAAACTTGAAAGTAGTAAGTCATTCATAATTGCAGTAAATCGATAGAGTGAAATCTTTGTTTCATAGTAGAAAATACAGCAGTAATTAGCCCGTAACTTTTGATAAACTTACAGAAAATGGAACAATTTATAATTTTGGTTAGGCAATTGCCTTGTTTATGGGACATGGAATGTCGGGAATACAGAGATATGAGGAAAAAACACGCTGCCTGGAAACGAATCGTACAGGAATTGAAATGTAAAGATATACCGGACGGTAAGTTCTTTTGTTTTTGTTATACACCACCGACTTGCAATGCAGTTATTTCAGCTTTCTATAAATATAATTAGCATGAATTAGGCTGACTGTTCACTGAAGTAAAGTTCTGTTATAAGCAATCGAATCGCATCAGAAATCGCTGCACTCAGTGCACAGGGATTCGTGAAACAGTTTAATTATAATTTGTTGGCAAGCGGACCGACAACATGGTCGTATTACTCCCTCGTTCTGCTTGACTACTTTGCTGCGAGTCACTAGGCAGACACAGTCTGAAACTTCGCTCAATCTTACCTCCTTATTCTGCTCTAATCCCTTACTGCACTTTGATGGAAAGGTTTAAGGATACATATACCTTAACCTACCTTCTGAAATTAAATCATAATAAAACCGGATCAAAATCCGCTGTGTAGTTTTGATCAAAGAGTGCCATAAAATGTGACTGTACTGTTATATATATTGGTGGTTCAAAGTATCTGTATATAAGACTACCAGCCTGCTCCGGCTTTGCACAGATTTTTCTTCACTATATATCAACATAGTTTTCGTTAGGATTTCTAATTTCTTTGAGAATAAAAGATAGTATAAAGCATATAAATATATGTTACTTGCCAATAATGCAGCTTTCTATTAGAGAAAGAATTTTTAAATTTGTCTAGTAGTTTTAGAGTTTATTAATTACATACAAATCTTTTCTCTTTATAATATTAGTATAGACTAATATATATATAGTGTAGAATTGGAAGGTGTATATTTAAAATTCAAAACAATTTTATGACCACAGGAAAAAAGACATATCATTATAAAATAATTCACACATAATTTCATCTCTTTTACTAACATACTACCTGGTCTTCCTGTGTCAGTATATGCCCATTATTGTGTCAAATCTTTTAAACCACCATTTCACTTGAGCTTTCTAATATACAGTACTACTAGTAAAATGAAGATCGAAATTCAATGATTTTACGAAATAAAGATATTTGACTTTGATACTTACTTTTAAAAACAATGAAAAAGTTAAAATCTATTCATAGAATATTGTATGAAGCTTGAACAATCAAACAGACATTTGACTGGCCTGTTGGTCTAGTGGTTAGTGACCCTGACTGCTAACCCGGAGGTTGTTGGTTTGATCCCCACCCAAGATAAAACTTTGTGTGATGAGCATGATAGTTTATTCAGCGTTTGGGTGTAATTTATTTATAATATGTATGTATTTAGAAATATATAAGTATGTTTATCACTTGTCTGGTTACCATAGTTACAAGCTCTGCTTAATTTGGATCAGAAAAAATATCTTGGGACAACTCACACAACAACAGTTGTGTGAGTTGTCCCAAGATATTTTTTATTATTATTATATAATATGTAAAACAAAGAATATTTTCAGATTAAGAAACCCTTAATTACTAGATAATTAGTAGGTTTTTTTTTATATAATATACATATTTTTATAATAATAAACATTTTATGTTTATTTCAGTAAACATACATACAGTCTCATAAATAATAACCAGCTACTAGTAATAGCTTTATAGGCCAATCATTAACTTTTGGAGTAATACTTTAATCCTGTTTTGATTTCAACTATCAATGCACTTTATTGAGAGTATTAAATTTGCAAAATTTATGAGCTTATGGAACAATGTTGGCTCCTATTGCCAAATGCCCAAAACTGGATAAAATATTGTTTACCTCATCTTACTTTTACTCAATCTTTATGAGGTAAATAAATAAATAAAGACCCCCTACATCATTCTGTAATTTCATGCAGTCTTAGGCATTAAGGAATCTCGATGAACTTAGTAAAGTTCCTCCAAATGCATGAAATTACAACAATAATAGCATATATTTCATAGTATTATTTAAGACTTACAAACCATGTTAGTAATATTATTTTATTTTTATAATTTTAATTCTAATTCATATTCATACAATTATTTCAATTCATATAATTGCCATTATATTTATTAATTATTTTAATTCATAAATCTGCCGCCACTTTGCCTACCAGGTAGGGTCCAATGCCGCATGAACAGGCAATCAGGCCTATCTGCAATTGTTTTCAGGATACTGTTGATGTTCCCACTGGAGCCCCCACCTGCCATCATGGCGCATCAGGGATGCAGTTCTCTTACGTAGGATTGTATGAAAACTGTCAACTCGCGCCTCTGCAAACATCCCTGATGCGCTACAGAAACATGGAAGCCCCATCAGCAACCTGAAAGCATTGTTATATTGAATGCGAAGAATGCTGTAAGCCCTCTGCGTATAACTGACCCACAAGCTGCAAGTGTAAAGTGTCTGTCAATATGCTGTAAGCTCCGCTCTCTCTCGATGTTCTCGTCATCCTTCTGGTCTTCCCTTACAATATGGGAATATATTTAAATTTTGAGACTTTATTTAATGTAACGCCATTAATGTAAACGGGCGGGACAATCTCAGGCTTTTTAGACCCTACCCTAAACACCATAGTTACCATTGTATTGAAGACCATGTGTCTTCGCGTAGTTCTCGCATATGCCTAAAAGTTGACGGAGAGCATTAATCGAGGGGGTCAGCAGCACCATGCCGTCCGCATAACTTATACTGTTTTTACATTTGCAGTCTATTCGACCCCAGTAATACTGAGCTCCTCGATCAACCGATTGATGTATAAGTTACAGAGTGATGGAGAGGTCAGGCCACCCTGTCTCACCCCACACTGTAGCCTTCAGAAACAGCCCCCTCCCTGACCTGGTTTATCTGGTGATCGTACCAGTATACGAAAAGTCGTACTAGCTGATCAGGTAGGCCCTGTTCTTGCATTTTTGTCCATAATGTACCATAATCAGCTGCCTAACAGGTGTATTTCTGTCGGTGTAATACCTGACAGTGTGCCTAAGCGCAAGTATAGCAGTTTCTGTAGACAGTCCTGCTCTGAAACCGAATTGCGCATCGTGTACTTTAATTTGTCTAGCTAAACGTCGCTCAAGTACACCATCAAGCACTTTTGCCGTGATGGTCGCTATCGAAATCGGCCTATAATTTTTCTTGTCGGAACTCTTGAGAACTCTTGGGAGTTGTGGACCGGCATGTTGAAAATGTTCTATGCTAAGACTGTCAATGCCCGTTTTAGCTTTAGTCATAGATTTAATAATACCTCGCATCTCTTTGACTGTTATGGTAATAGGCCTAACAAAACCTCCGGCCCAGTTCCCCGCCTATCATTTTGAAGCCTTGCATGTACTTGAAAATGCTTCTTGAACAGGTTAGCAATTTCCTCTGGCTCTGTCACACCATTGACGCTCACGGGAGCGGCAGCCCTAGGGTCAACCTTTGTGTCGACTTCCAAAATTTTTTGAAACTGCTTATTTTTACGCGCATCGGACAATATGTCCATTCGGATCTGCTCTTCGTGGTTTTGACAGAATTTTAATTTTAATTTATACTCTTTCCTTGTTTTATTTATTACCACAAAGAGCTGACCGACATGGGGTTCACCATGCCATATCCAATTCAGATAAGCCTGTCTCGCGTTACCGTTACCGCGCGTTCTTGACGTTCTTGTTCCACCCTATGATTGTGTTTTGGTTTTGAGCTATTCTCTGCAGCGTCCCTAAGCGATGTAACAATGTTTTCATATAGATCATCGATGGTATTTCTGTGTTGTGTGTTGGTGCAGAAATTATCACAACATTCACTCAGTTCTGAGGGGAAGTCGATCTCTCTTAGCCTCTCTCCGCACAACCTACTGTACTGTTCTATTTGATCTGTGTTCCTGTTACCACATAGAATCCTTTTATTCAACTCATTTATTGGCCTATGTGATATGTCTGTTGGCCTAATCAGTTTTACTGGGGTCTGACTAATCATCCCCATGCTGACATGGATACACAGCGGAAAATAATCAGACATATCACATAGGCCAATAAATGAGTTGAATAAAAGGATTCTAGGGTACACGTTATGACAAACTTCAACCTTTTCAAGTGATTTCCACGCTGCTTCAGTCACACAACGTCTACTTTCACATATCTTACTTAAAAAGGTGTAGGTAATTGTTTAATCCTAGTTTCAGGTAGTCGGCACACTGTCATTTTCGATCTATACAAAAACTTAGCATTTTAGAATTATGTAGGGGATCTTGTTTCCATCTTTTTTTGCAGGTGGTTTTTTTTAAATTTAATACTTGAGTAGTTGTGGGATGTAACAACTAATTTTTATCACAGCTATTGTCAAGTATTGAAAATTGAATAAAAATAATGGTACTACATACTAGCTTTTTTTAGTATTACAGTCATAATTACGTTACACCTTTTTGAAATGCTTAAATCGAGCCCTTTAATTTGATATCTATACAGTATTCAAAACAACTTTTTTTTCACACCTCTTTATTTTGACATCTCACAGCCGCCATGTTTGTTTTTTTACAAACGTCACATATTTATGAACACTTGGGCGGTCAAGACAAATCTAATGACGTATAAATCCTACTACTACTAACTAATTGTATAAATCCGTCCAGTGTTTTGTAAGATATAAAGTTAATAAAGAATATTACATACATACATACAAGATAAGCGCGAAAAACATAACCCTTCTGTTTCTTACAGGGGGGTAAAAAGCAATCAAATAATCTTTCGTCCGCAAAATTTTATATGGCCCTTTATCTATTTCCAGTCAGAACTGCAAAAGCTGAATGGAAGAAACTACGAGACAGTCACAGAGACTCATTAAAAAGAGCAAAGGCGCTTGGTCCACTAGGACCACAACAAACAGATTTTGCCAAAGTCAACAAATGGAAATTTGCTGAACAAATGGAATTCCTCTTACCATATATGAAAACTCGTAAGAGAGGCCGTAACTTAGTTGAGTCTGTTGGTGAGGATGAAGACTCATGTCCATCTCCTACTGACTCTTTCCTAGCAGTTCCTTCCACGTCGAATGCTGACAATATAACGTTTAGTCCTGAGTCCAACACACAGAATAATGTTGACACGACTCAAGACATTGAACACAAATTTAGAAAAAGAAAACTTGATAATGATTTTGGGGAAATAATGATTGATATGGACGACAGAAGCCGATATATGAACAGAAGCAGTCATCCGTTAGATTCCTTCTTTGAAAGCATGTGTGAGACTACAAAACAGTTCCCTACCTGGTTGCAATATAGTGTGAAGAGAAAAATATTTAATGTTATATCTGAAGCAGAAGATACGTTTGAAAGTTACAAGTCCCGTGAGCCGATATTTTGATCATATATGCACTACAGTTTTGTAGAAGAATTATGATTACTGTTTTATTTAAATATATTTATTATTAGAATACAAATTGCAGGTTTTAGTGTTTTGTACCACTATTGATAAATAATCGTGTGAAATATTTAAACCTTTTATTTACACGACGTTTCGATCAAATTGCACCGATCGTGGTCACGGGTGCAATTACATCAAAACATCGCGTGAGTAAAAGGTTCGTCCTTTAAATATTTCAGGCGATTAAGTCCCGATAATATTCTAATAAGGACTAACCTTAATTACATTTTTGATTCTACGATCTCTAACATGTGCTAATTTACATCTTCGTTCGCTAAAACTACTAAATGGTTTTTCTAGAATTTTTTGTAGTTTATAGATCAGAATAGTACATCTTATTTAAAAAAATCTCGTGTCACAGTGTTAGTTACCATACTCCTCCGAAACGGCTTGATCGATTTTGATTAAATGTTATATGCATATTCAATAGTAAATTAAGTAGTAAATTTTATATGCATATTCAGTACGTCTGAGAATCGACTACTGGCTATATAACATCACGCTACCAACAATAGGAGCGGAGCAGTAATAAAAATGTTGCAAAAACGGGGAAAATGTACGCATACGAAGTTGCACGGGACAGCTAGTAGGCTATAAAAGTTAAACGTAACGCGGGTGAAGCCATAAAGAAAAGCGGGGTTATAGCTCTCGTATTTGAACTCAAAATAAAGGGTAACGCCCTTTATTTTGTCTGTCTGCCTGTCAGTCCGTCTGTATGTATGTCACGGGCATTTTACTCAAAGACTACTTAATGAATATTGATGAAATTTTGTGAAAAGGTGTCTTGTAAGGGGCTGGGGAAGCTGATTTTGGATTTTTTTAAGCAAACATTGCACATCGTTTGACAGGTCTTGCAAAATTCTGATTGAGTGAATATTTTTGGAAATAATCGCTCCGATAATTACATCATTTGTGCCCTTAACTTTTGAACCGTGTGACCAAAAATTATAAAAAAGAATCGCAAAGGTAGCGCTACTAATAAATACTTTAAATTACAATTATTTCGAAGGAATTTTTATAGGCATTTCTTGCCAATTACTTTACAAATACAATAATTGCATTTTTGAAAGATAGAAAAATTTTAAGTCCACACTCAGGAATCGAACCCGAGACGTCCGTAGCCAAACCAGGGCCAGAAGCGAACCACCTATCTGGACTATGTTACTAGACCTCAAATTTTTCTATCCCTTGATGCCCGCGAGTTGGGCCCTCGCAGCACCATCTAGTCAGTAGTTAAAGAACTTTCACGGCTTTTGTTATTGCTTCGTTACAGAGAGCATTTTAACAAATTATGATGTCGCAGGCCGAATATTGAAGTAATATTTATAGGCATTTCTTGCCAATTACTTTAAAAATACAATAATTGCATTTTTGAAAGATAGAAAAATTTATAGTCCAGACTCAGGAATCGAACCCGAGACTTCCATAGCCAAACCGGGGCCAGAAGCGAACCAACTATCTGGACTATGTTACTAAACCTCAATTTTTTCTATCCCTTGATGCTCGCGAGTTGGGCCCTCGCAGCGCCATCTAGTCGGTCCCGGTTTAGCACTCAATACTACCTAATCACGAACATCATACTTAAATTAAAGTGAATAGTTACAGAAATCTGTGGTTTATCCCTCAACTCTTCTGAATATACAATCGCAAAGGAAGGAGATCGAAATTTAAAAAATCTTCATATCAACCCATATGATGGCCCACTGCTGGGCACGGGTCTCCCCAGTAGAACCTACAAGTATGTAGATCCTGGGGGTAATTGCCATAATCGCCACGCTTGGCGAGCGGGTTGGCGATCGCAGTAAGGCTTTAAATACGCAAAGGACGCTGCAGCCCGTCCTCTGGGGTGAAATCCCTTAGTCGCCTTGACGACACCCACGGGTTGATATGGGGTGGTACTATTCTTAAAAAATCTTATTTGTGTTTATTCGTTTTATTCACAACTAAAGCATTGCTCTTAAAACTTGTGACTTCATTATCTTCGGAAAGCTACATTTTAGCATTGAAACGTTTTATTTCCCGTAAAGGAAACCCGTCAAAAATTATTTCCGATAATGGTAGGAATTTTGTGGGTGCTTTTCTTAATAGTTCACACGATATTCTTATGCTTCAAACAATGAGGTTAAATTTGAATTTATCCCTCTATATGCACCACATTTTGGTGATTTGTGGGAAGCGGGGGTAAAATCCTGCAAACACCACATATCGCGCGTTGTGGGGAAACTAATTTAACATACGAGGAGTTCAGCACGGTTTTAGTTCAAATAGAAGCCGTCCTGAACTTCCATCCAATGCATCCATTGTCTCCAGATTCAAACGATTTTCTCCTTTAACGCCAGCTCATTTCATTATTGGACGGAGCCTGACCTCTGCAACGCCAGCTGATGATGACGTCATCGCCACACCTACCCATCTACTCTTGCGCTCTCGACGGGTCGAACAACTACGTCAGCACTCCTGGAAGCGGTAGTTGTAGATCAGAGCTACAACGATGCACTAAATGGATGGAAATGTTTTACAAACATATTCCTTTGTTTGTAAAATTTCTAATAAACGCCATTTTTTTTGTAACAATAATGGAATTTATTGAGAGCTCACCACCCCTAATCACCAATCCATTCAGTACAGTCTTCAGCTAAATACAATTAAAATTACTTACCTAGAAAGCTTACCTATTAGAAAATTTCAATTCCCAGCTCTTTGCTTATATCCAAGAAGCAAACTTAACGCGAAGGAAAAGCGCCTGCTAAAGCAGCAGCAACAAAAGGAATAGTATTCTTTCTATATCGAAAGAAACCTTCCCAACGTTTGACATATGTCATTATTTAACACCTACTTGTGGAATCAAGCATTTAATTAATAATATTCATGTTAAACTGGCTAACTACACGTTACAGGACTACTGCATAGTACTTATTGGTGAAGAAGATTTTCGGAGAACTAATAATTACTTTGACATAATTTTAAATATACGTGAAAAACTTTTGGCAATACAGCACACTAACATAATTCTTTGTGTACCTACTTATAAATTTTCTGAATATGCTGTAATGCACAATGTGAGAGTAGAAATATTCATTAATTTGCTCTATCATGACAACCTTACTTACAATTATGCAATCTTATTTGACTCAAATCTTAATCTGTCGTGTGACTATGTTATGTTCCAGCGAAATGGCTTACTGAATAATAACGGAATTAGAAATATATTTCAAAACTTAAAAAATATTATAAAAAATGAAAATGTAAAAAAAGCACAGTTCAATCAAACACCTGATGTAAGTAATAAAGTTAGTGATAAAAATATGATTTTTCGTTCAGGATAATTTGTGTATAATTCACCAAAATATTAATGGGCTCATAAGTAAATCAGATATTATGACAACCCATATGGATGAACTAAAAAATGTTATTGATGTTATATGTATATCTGAGCACAACATGATTTTAGGAGATGAGCAGTTTCTGCTTATACCGAATTTTAGTTTAGCGTCATCTTTTACAAGGAAAAATAGGCACGGCGGCTCTTGTATTTTGATAAAAAATGGATATCCATACAGAACTGCGGAAGAAATAAATAAATTTTCCATTGTAAATATATTTGAGTGCTCGGCGGTTGAACTTACAGACCACAAGATTTACATAATGTGTATTTATAGACCACCAAAACATGATAATGTATCGAAAAATTATTTTCTTGAGAGATTAAATACTGTGTTATCTAAAATTAGTAAAAACAACAAAGTAATTATATGTGGGGATTTTAACATTAATATTTTGGAAAAAACTAAGTTATCCTTGGAATTTGAACATACCCTTTTAGCATTTAATTTAAAATTGGAATTTAAAGAAGCTACCCGTTTTCAGAGCAAAACATGCATTGATAATATTGCACACAATATTAAAGGCTGTAAAAGTGAGCAAATAGATTTATCTGTTTCAGATCACTCAGCTCAAATATTAAAATGTCCATTGCGAAATAAATGTCGTCTAAAATTTTGGTATGTAAAAAAAAGGGACTTCTCAACTGAAAATAGAATAAAATTTAAAAACTACCTAGAAGATCTAACTTTTTCCAACGTTTATAGTGAACTTGAAGCAAATCGGGCATTTAATAACTTTTTTGAATGGTTTATGCTTCTATATGATTTATGTTTTCCAGTTAGAAAATTTAAATGTTTTTCAACAAGTAAAGTAAACTGGATCACTCGAGGACTTAAACTATGTAGTTCAACGAAGCGTAAAATGCTCTGGCAGTATAGGAAAGCCCCAACTCTAGCTAACAAATTAAAATACAAGACCTATGCAAGGCGCTTAAAAACTATAATCAAATCAACTCAAAAATCAAAAAATGACTATTATATCGCATCGTCGACTAATAAAACAAAAGCCACCTGGAACATTATAAATAAGCACAAAGCTAGGTTTCCTAAACATAATATTGCCCGTATAAAAGTCGATGGGAAATTAATTGAAAAAACACAGGATATATGTGAAGCATTTAATAATTATTTTGTTGACTTAGTAGATGAAAAGAGCCCTATAGGTAGTAGTATTAAAATGCCCAATAATAACTATAATTCAATCTATATGGCCCCAATAACAGCATCCCAAATATTTGATATAATTAAATTATTAAAAAATACGAATAGTGCTGGTTACGATGGCGTTATAACATCAGTTGTTAAGAGTGTAGGTGGCACTATCTCACATGTTTTGAGTTATATATTTAATCTATGCATAGAACAAGGGATATTTCCCGAAAAATTAAAAAAGACTATTATAAAGCCATTATTTAAAAAGGGAAATAAAGAGGAAATAAACAACTACAGACCGATAGCACTTATTCCCATATTTGCAAAAATATTTGAGAAAATATTATTTAATAACATTTACAAATTTTTAGAAAAAGAATGTCTGTTAGCACAACAACAATATGGATTTAGACAAAAGAAAAATATAAACATGGCCATTTTTAACTTCCTTAAATCAGTAATGACCAATATGGATAAGGCTCATCCAACTATAGGAATGTTTATGGATATGTCGAAGGCGTTTGACCGAGTCAAACATGACATCCTATTAAATAAGTTATATCGCTATGGTATAAGAGGCAACATTTATAATCTCATGAAATCCTATTTATCTGATAGACAGCAAGTCACAGAAATGGCTAGTATTTGCATTAAATCATTTTCTGAACGTGTATACCAGTCAGACTCAAGAACAGTGAAATTCGGAGTTCCGCAAGGTAGTGTTCTTGGCCCACTATTATTTATAGTTTATATAAATGATCTTCCATCAACTACATTGTATAATATGACGTTATTTGCTGACGACAGCACTATCTTATACTCTAATAAAAATATAGCCAATCTAGAAACTGACATAAATTATTCTTTATCATCAATTGTACAATGGCTAGAAGGACATAATTTACAAATAAATTTTAATAAAACAAATATAATCAATTTTAAACAAAGAAAAATAAATACTACAACAATAAATATTAATCATGAAGGCCTTAATATTAAAGAAACTGAAAGTACTAAATTTCTGGGCCTAAGAATTGACAGTAAAATGGATTGGAAGGTCCATATAGAATATGTTTGCAGCAAACTATCTCAACATGCCTATGGATTATATAAACTGAGAAATATAACAAGTGTGGCATCATTACTTATGGCATATCACGGGGTTGTTGCTTCTATATTACGATATGGAATTATATTTTGGGGCAACTCGACCAATTGGTCCTTACCATTTATAGCACAAAAACGATGTATTAGAGCTATATTTAATGTTAAAATGGTTGATAGCTGTAAGCCATATTTTAAATCATACAAATTACTTACCTTGCCGTGTATTTATATTCAGGAATGTGCAATTTTTGTTAAATTAAATGAAGAGCTCTTTAATAAACGGACGCGTGCACGTCATGTTGATAAGTTATGTGCTGTGCCGAGTAAAACGACACTTATGAATAAAAGCTTTTTTTGCATGGCACCTCGCATTTACAATAAGTTACCCTTGGAACTTAGAAATATCAGAAATTTAAGACTGTTTAAAAAGAATCTCAAAGAAATTTTAATAGATAAATGTTATTATTCAGTACGCGAATTCATGGAGGATTAGTTTAGGTACCTAGTTGATAAATTATGCTGTCTTTGAAATAATTATTAATTTAATAGTTGTATTTATTATAGTAATTTGACATTCCAATAATTATTGCTCTAATGGCATAATAATAATTAATAATTGACTTATGATTTTAATTGTTACTGACATTTACATTTAATTTTTATTGAACATTTATTTTTCCTCCTATATTATAACCTCATATATTATAAGTTTATATTTGCATGCCGATATTGGTCATAATATAGTAGTACATATACAAAATTGTAACATCCCTTGCACCTATATTATGCAAATGAATAAATGAATCTGAATCTGAATCTAAAGCTTGTATCTAAGTTAAATACCATCGGGATATCTAATAATATTAAACTATAATGCACTCATCATAAGCGTACCCAAGGGACATTTCAGGGGTCAAAACTTCCCCTCCCCCGAAACCCTTATAAGTAAGACCCTAACAAAAGTAAAAGTCCTTATGTTTAAATCCGCCTTATATAGCAAGTGAAATGGTAGGAATCACGAGAACCCGTGTCATGAAACGTACACACTAAAAACGAAGACACCATCAAGTTAGTTTTGCTCCGCCTAGGAATTAATCGTAGATCCACACTGCTGTCTAGTGTTATTATCATTTCACTCCCTCCCCGTCGAGAACATCCAATTGGGGTAAGATATTTATATCACACCCCTTCTACCTTGGACCTACAGTTCCAGCTATTCCCAAAACAAAGCCTCGACCACAGCGATGAAAAACGCTATGTTAAACTAGCACTCAAGACAGAACTACCCAAAATTGAGTTTTTGTATTATGATCAAAATTACAGTGTCAAGTTCGCTTACAGCCTAGCCGATAGCCTCGATTTTGAACCGACTTCAAAAAGGACGAGGTTCTCTTAATTTTTTGTATGTTTATTCACCGATTACGCAAAGACGGCTGGACCGATTTGAAAATGAATAATTAAATGTTTTTGTTTATTAAATTTATTGATAATGTGTTCTTATGTGTGCTTGTCACAGACGCGGAGCACAGCGCGGAGACTCGAACGTTATTTTGTTCCGAGCTCGAACGATTGGGACCAGAAACAGCCTATGCCACGCTCGCACGGTGCGAATGCTCGTTTTATAATAAGTCATTTACGTAGTTACAGTTGGATCAACGTAACTAGGCCGAATTTAAGTTGGCGATAAGTGGTTGCGCAGATGCATTTTTTGGAAGTAAATGGTGACAGGAAGCGGGGAGCGGGGATGGTAACTAAACCAAGAGAATTAGAGATGCGATTACGCAACTCATGTTTTTTGTGATTATTTTCATAAAGAAATTGTTTTTCAAACTTTCTTTAGTATTTACTGTAACTGTTCTGTATTTAAACTTTTTTGAACTCGTATATGTAGGTACTTATATAGTTTTTTTTTATATTATTGAATTAAAATTTTCTTAGTATTTTTAATCGATTAAACTTAATTAATCGCTTTAGTAAGTAATTTTAGGATCGCTTCTCTATGACATGCGCGAAAGTGATATGACCTAATTTTGATCCGGCCAACAATCAACGTAGGTAACTTACCTACGTTGATTCAACTGTATTATAATTGGTAAGTGGGTGTTTAAAATCAACTTAAATCTATGATTTAGCAATTTTTAGATTGCCCAAAAACTCGTCAAGATAAGTGGATTCTTACTTGTATAAAAAGTTGTTAAAAACGAAAGTAGGTGTACCTAGTTTTTAACAATTGAACTTGGTGGTTCTGATGGAGGTTGAGATGATGATGATGATGATGGTGGTGACGATAATGGTAGTGGTGGTAATAGTAATAATGGTTATGGTAGTCGTGGTTATGGTGATGGTTACTGTGGTGGTGATGGTGTGATGGTAGTGATGATGGTGATTGTGATGGCGGTGGTTATGGTGCTGGTGATAGTGATGGTGGTGGTAATGGTGATGGTGTTGGTGGTAGTGGTCGTGGTGGCGATGGTGGTAGTGATGATGGTGGTACATACATGGGTCTGATTTCTGTAATCTCCTTAGTTTGTGGTATTAGTCTCCAAGCTTCATTACATAAATAGTAAGTAAATAAGTACCTAGGTATTATATTTTCAAAACTGTGGATAAAATAAAAGTCACTCTCAAATCACTGCTATATTATATATATTCATTAAGATTATATAATAATTTATTTTACAGAGATTATGTTATATAATAATCTGAATTTAATTTTGATCGATTTAGATAACATTGATATTTTATAGAAGTTTAGTTATGTACCTACTCAACATCATATCTTAGTGTCAAACTGACATTTTATGAAATTAATAAAAACATTGTTTTTTTTCATAATGTTTTTATAAATTTATATCTAAATATCTCTGAATCCTCGAATATGAATCCAGTGTAAAATACCGTGATTCCAGAATTTAATACCTACCACAAAAAAAATCAATCCAGCGCATTCAATTTTATATTACACAAACCGTAAAGAACAGTATGAAATATAAATCTGATATAGAAAAAAACTTTTTTGTCGGGTTTGGATGCCGAACGAGCGATGATGAATATATTAACTAAATGGGTATCGTGATTACGTACCTCCAAATACCTAAATATAACGATCTTACTTCATATCAATGTAATGTTATTAAAATTATTAATTAAATACCATTTTTTAAAAGCTGTCTCGCTTTACTCATGACAACAATTTTCAATAGTGGAATACGTACTTATAAAAACTAGAAAACATTTTATTTTACTATGACATCTCTTGTTCTGGCGGCAACACTGAAACAAACAAAAAGTTAATTTTAATAATTTAATAATAATAACTCACATAACGTCATCTGATCCCAAACTAAGCAGAGTTTGTACTATGGCAACTAGACAACTGATAAACCTACGTCTACATTGCTAAATACATACATATTAAAAACTAGCTGTCCCGCGCAACTTCGTATGCGTAATTTTTCCCCGTTTTTGAAACATTTCTCGTCGCTTCTCCGCTCCTGTTAGTCGTAGCGCGATGTTATTTAGCCTATAGCCTTCCTCGATAAATGGGCTATCCAACAAAAAAAGATTTTTTCAAATCGGACCAGTAGTTCCTGAGATTAGCGCGTTTAAACAAACAAATAAACTGTTCCGCTTTATAATATTATTATAGATAAATTACACCCAGACAGAATAAACCATCGTGCTCATCACACAAAGTTTTATTTTGGGTGGGGATCAAACCCACGCGGAGGTCGTGGGTTCGATCCCCACCCAGGATAAAAATTTTCATCAAACATTCATCTACTCCTGAATTTCATAACATATCCTTAAAGTAGATACAAAAGCTAACAATACTTACCGTAAGATTTCTGTCTATAATGATTGTATAACAGTTTTGCCACAACCACAACGAGGGCGCCCAAAACAAAGCAACCCAGAGCCACCGCTATTATTAAACCGTTGTTGCTTTTATTCTGATTATTTATATTAAACTTTGCTGAGTCACTGTTATCAATTTTAGAAGGAGTTGTATTTTCAGTGGTTGTGGGACTTGGTGAAGGAGTAGTGATTCCAGTAGTTGTGGACTGGGTTGTGGGACTTGGTGAAGGAGTAGTGATTCCAGTAGTTGTGGACTGGGTTGTGGGACTTGGTGAAGGAGTAGTGATTCCAGTAGTTGTGGACTGGGTTGTGGGACTTGATGAAAGAGTAGTGATTCCAGTAGTTGTGGACTGGGTTGTGGGACTTTGTGAAAGAGTAGTGATTCCAGTAGTTGTGGACTGGGTTGTGGGACTTGGTGAAGGAGTAGTGATTCCAGTAGTTGTGGACTGGGTTGTGGGACTTGATGAAAGAGTAGTGATTCCAGTAGTTGTGGACTGGGTTGTGGGACTTTGTGAAAGAGTAGTGATTCCAGTAGTTGTGGACTGGGTTGTGGGAATTGGTAGTGGGTTTACGTCTCTATTGTCAATGATACTGAAAAAAATAAAATTAATAAATTATACATTGTTGATGAACGAAGACCATATTTATCAAGAAGTAAACATTTGTATCAACAGATTAATACATGATTTATCACGTAAAAAGTAATTCGTGCATAAAAACCTACCTCTTGAGCGCTTTGCACATTATTTCTCTTCGTGAAGAACTGAAATAAATAAAAAATACAACAATTTAAAAATTATGGAATGATTTTCATACCTACTCTAAGAGAAACAATTTTCTAGAACCTAGTACCTTATAAAAATCAACTAGGAAAGTAATACGAGGGTCATGCCTCTTTAGGCATGACCCTCGTATTACTTTCCTAGTTTTTTCTACTCAAAGAGAAACAATTTCCTAGAACCTAGTACCTTATAAAAAAAACTAGGAAAGTAATACGAGGGTCATGCCTCTTTAGGCATGACCCTCGTATTACTTTATATAAAATTTAAAAAAAAGTATAAATTTTTAATCTGGTAACTTTTTACCAATACTATAATTGCATTTTTGAAAGATAGAAAAATTTGAATCCAGACTCAGGAATCGCCATCATAATTTGTTAAAATGCTCTCTGTAACGAAGCAATAACAAAAGCCGTGATAGTTCTTTAACTACCGACTAGATGTCGCCACGGGGGCCTAACCAAAGCATTAAGAGATGGAAGAATTTGATATCTAGTAACATAGTCCAGATAGGTGGTTCGCTTCTGGCCCCGGTTTGGCTACGCAAGTCTCGGGTTCGATTCCTGAGTCTGGATTCAAATTTTTCTATCTTTCAAAAATGCAATTATAGTATTTGTAAAGTCTTTGGCAAGAAATGCCTATAAAAATTACTTCAACTTTTTACCAGATTAAAAAATAAAATAAAAATTCTAACAATTTTTATCCTGAACACATTTTTCATTTTTTATAAACAACCTGGAATTTGCCAATAAATAGGTATTTTATAACCCCTTCAAAATAGCCAAAATTACATGACCACAGAATTACAGATTATTTAACCAAGTTTCGTCACCTGTTAGCTCATCATTTAGCTAATGTTATTTTTTTCTGTGAACTTTATTTTTTTCAACCGAGCTCAAAAAGGAGGAGGTTTTTTTTGTATGTTTGTTCACCGATTACGTAAAGACGGCTGGACCGATTTGAAAAATTATTTTTGTGTTTGAAAGGGTATACTTCCAAGTCCCATTGTCATCAGATCACGATCTGATGATGGGATCCTGGGGAAATCGAGGGAACTCTTAAAATATTAAAGGCAAACCTACAGTGATTTAGGTATATTTCATACTGATTCGTGCATTTACTCTTAAAAAGCACCAATTGGTGAAGTGGAACTGATGATGAAGACCACAAATGATGAGCGGACCTAGTCAATATTTCACAGATTGCGATTTAGTTACTTTAATATGGTATTGAGTAGCACTTTATTCTTGTCATACTACCTACTATTACACAATGTAATAGAGCTGATAGTGAAGTCCTCAACAATTAACGGCCCTGCATATTTTGTAAAAGGATTTGAGCAGTTGACATAAGCCTATTGTAACTTAAGTGAATTACAAACCAAAACACTAAAAAGTTGGTGTCGAATAAAACATAAAAGCTACTATTTCATGGCACCAACTTCAAAATGTTTAATTTATTTTCGTTATTCTAGGTGTATTATTTTTTGCTTTTTAGTTGTCTTGTAGGTATTTAGTTTTGAAGTCGAAAATATTTTTTTGATAAATAGTTTTTATTTACTATAAATTTGCACTAAACCGCAGCTTCTGTCTCTTCTTGTTTTTTTGCGGTTCCCCACTCAATCAACACATGAAGAATCAATCAAATCGTTCATTAATGATACTTGTAATTATTATATAATATATCTTCATATTTATAATTCTTCTATAAGTCGCTCTGCTGTCGGTTTGTAACAAAATTTGATTTGATTTGTTGAACAACTGACAACATTACATATTGTAATTATCTTTATTTAGATAATTCTTCTGTACGTGTGTTTCTTACCTAACTCCTCCTAAACAGCTGAGCGGATTTGAATGAAATTTGATTTTTGAAATTCGAATTTTAGTGGGCCCCTGGATAGTGTGAAAATACAATTAAACACGATTTACGAAAAAAAAGAGGCGGGACGAAGTAACAAAGTTAACAAGATTGCTAGTAATGTGGGACTCATTCCCACATTGCTAGTTATCATTTATAAAAAAAAGAAGAAGTTTACCGAGACAGCTAGTAATATTAAAAAAAAGTAAGTTGGTGAGGTTGTAGAAGATACGCTCTGGATCTACTAAACCGATTTTGAAAATTCTTTTACCGATAGAAAGCCACGTTATTTGTGAGTGTCATAGGCCCGAACGAAGTGGGCACGGGTCAGCTACTTAGTTAATTATATTGTGTGATTTTGCTGATTAAAAGCCTAGTTCTTGCTTAATTTTTACGTATCTTATTCGTCGGTTTCCGATAATATATTTTCCGACAGCTTAACCATTGTCGTGAAGAAGCGCACTTGGCGGCCGACCCATCTTCGCCTCAACAAACTATCAATAAACGAATAAAAACTTGCTAAAATTCCAAGGTTGGCAGGCAGACCGTAAGTAAATTGCCACCAACCTCCCTCAAAAAAATAATAATTAAAAAAACATTTGTTATTATTATTATTATTTAATGTCATGTTAATCAGCATTAATTAGCGTTTACGATGGGATATTAGATACTCGTATCTGTCAATCTCTAAAGAGCAAGTAGTATTCAGAAACTTTTGGCATGCCCCTCGTAGTTATAGGTACCTATACAGATTCTGGATTTTGGTTTGTGGATTACAAGATACTTTTAATTATTATATAATATATCTTCATATTTATAATTCTTCTATAAGTCGCTCTGCTGTCGGTATGTAACAAAATTTGATTTGATTTGATTTGTTGAACAACTGACAACATTACAAATTGTACTCGTTAGCTTAATTTTTAATACATTTTACAGTCCACCAGGGGGCGCTACAGTACACGCACTTCACCAAAACGTTTATGTTTATATTAAAAAAACTCATTATATATTAGTTCCGTTACAAGAAATGTTTGCTTTTAACCCGAGAAGTATACAGGTTGTAACAGAAAGGTGTGGTCATATTCAAGGGTTGTTATGTGCCCATTATACTGAGTGCACATACCTTTTTTTTAATCAAAATCGTAGGTATATTTATGAATAAAAAAGTTATTACTTAATAAAAGTATGACCTAAAAAGTTCTATGCCATAATAATCCAATCGAGGTTTATATTGGTTGTGGTTCTAGCTAAAAACGAAGAGCGGCAGGGTTTAAAATCAAAACGAAATGACAACAGCAAGTGCCTCTACCGGTGGATGGGTGGCATTATTAACTTTGGTTACATCATGAAATAATAGGGCGTTTAGATGTCATGTCATCAAACGTTTAGTATTCATCGATCTGGTCAGATCACGTGAGCAGTGATTATTGAGCTATATCATGAAATGTCACCATTTAATTATAGGCCACATCACGAAACGTTTAATTCTACGATTTGACCATGACATTTATACTGACTCATCACAACGGTTCGAGCGAACACTCCGGAATATGCTCGTGTACCAATACGAGTCTAGTTTTTGAAGCGCCAATGTAGCGCGCATGTAAACGCTTATGCTGAAACGACCGTATACGCGCAGAAAAAAAAACTTTTTACAAAAAAATATTACCGACTTCAAAAATAAATAAAAAGCAACTAAAAAGCAAAAAAAAATATCTACCTAGAATAACAAAAACAAATTAAAAATTTTGAAGTTGTCGCCATGAAATAGTTGTTACATTTATTTTGTTATTCTAGGTAGATATTTTTTTGTTTTTTAGTTACCTTGTATTTACTTTTGAAGTCGGTAATATTTTTTTGTGAAAAAGTTTTTTATTTCTCACTTTTTAGTGGGTTGGTTTGTAATTCACTTAAGTTACAATAGACTTATGTCAACTACTCAAATCTCTTTACAAAATATTGCTTGCCCCGAAGCAGGGCCGCTAACTTTTGAGGATTTCACATGATAGTTCACTATCAGCTCTATTACATTGTGTAATAGAGGCAAAGAGTCGGCCCAAGAGATCGGCTTTCTCCTTAGCCCTGTGGGCCAGACTGCCATCGTAGTTGCGCAGTGGTCGGAGGTTGAACTATTTATCTTGGGCAGCTTTGGCGAGCGACCAGAATGCACGACTCCCAAAGGGATGCCTTCGAAGTCGCTCGCCAATTCTGGCAATATGATCTGCCTTTGCTATAGCAATAGCGTTCTTGTTGGTTCTGAAGGCGGCGTTGAACTTACGTTCCTCAACATTTACGGTCAGATCCTTACGTTTCCTCACATCGTTTCAGGCTAAGTAAGCAGACTGTTTCAGGTGCGCGATCACTTGACAAGGCTGGTTGAACCAGGGGCGACTACGACCACCAACGGGAATTCGGGCATTGGGAATGAATAGTTCCATTCCCTGAAGCACCGTATCCGTGATGAAGTCCGCACAAGCGTCGGGATCCTCTGTGGAGAAGCATAGCTGCCTCCAAGGGTAGGACGCGAAAAATTTGCGGAGTCCATCCTATATATATTATCCTGCGGGAACCATTCGCTGGAGAGCGGACGGGTCGCGCAATGGGGCCTTCGCTGCGGATAAGGCATTGGTCCGACGATTCAAGTGGAGCATCGACCACTACCCTGTATCCGCGTAGATGTGTTGTCAGCAGAAGATCCAACAAGGACCAACTTGGAAGTATACCCTTTCAAACACTACCTTTTTCAAATCGGTTCAGCCGTCTTTGCGTAATCGGTGAACAAACATACAAAAAAATAAAAAAACATACAGTCGAATTGAGAACCTCCTCCTTTTTGAATTCGGTTAAAAATGCTAGGCTGCACAAGAAGGGTTCACTCGATAAACGGTATTATTTGGTGACTTTAACAAAGTAACTTTCGACAATGGCAGACCATGGTCTAAAAAGATTATTTATCGCAGTTGAGCATAAGTTTTTTTGAAAACTTCTGCTTGTTCTAGGTATGCTAAATTACGTAAACTAAACAAATGCTACGTACACGATGATTTAGTTATGTTTGCATTAGACATACACTTAAAATTCTGCACCTACTACAGCAGGTTGTGTAAATAACTTAAATTTAACATTGACAAAACTTTCAGTAAGGAATAGAAAATATTCTAAGGACAGAGTATTTATTTTAATATATTACTTACTCCGATGAATCTACACAAAAGGGCTGAAACAAAAAAAAAAGTAGTTTAATAAAATTACATTTTAAACTGACAAAAACAAAATAGGAGATTTTCAAGTCAACATGATGTGATCACGCATATATTTTTACACAGTCATGCGATTTCAAAAATTATTGTGTATACTTTAAAGTTCCTATTTTTATCACGTCAGGACCTGGTGCTGGGATTTTAGAGAAATCGAGGGAACTCTTCAAATATTATAGGCACCCCGATCGCAATTTAGGTATATTTTGTAGTAATACGTTCATGTACTCTCGAAAAGAAAACTGAAACAAAATTAAACAAGAAAGAACTATTTCATGGCGCCGACTTCAAAATAATTATATTTTTTTTTTGTGTTTTATAGGTAGGTACTTCATATTTTTTGTTGTTCGACTTCGACGAACCTTGTATTTATTTTAAGTGTCAGTTATATTATTAAATTATATATACTACGAGTCTTGATTGCGTGTATTATTTTAGGTACCTTGTTTATTGCCAGACGTTTCGACCATATTGCAACGGCCGTGGTCACGAGTTGCTATGTGACCATGGCCGTTGCAAGACGGTCGAAACGTCGGGCAATAAACAAGCTATTTTACCTTAAATTATTCACGCGATTAAGACCCGTAGTATATATAATTTTATATAATGTACAAATCGCGTTAGTCAGATATATGCATTTTAAATAATGTTCACAAATTTAAAAATGCACTACGGAATATTCCAATCCACAAGGTTTACTATAATAATAAAGAGTATCTCGACGATAAAAATATTAAAATATTAGAATAAGTTTGTATGTTTATAATATGATTGTAATGTATTAATTATTGTTATTTTACCATTGACATGTTAAATATTAATGCATACTGGATTATGTAATGTTTAAAATATGTATCTACCTACTATTATATAGAAGCAGTCCAACAAATTGTTAAAATTTGCATGCCTACAGGTAGATTATGGAGACACATATTACCTTTACTTTTACCCATTTTTGCAACTTGATTGATTGATTGATTGATTAAGTTATGTTTTTTGTAAAAAGTTATTTTAGTAAACATCTCAATGTTTCATTCTTGCTGTACTTTCACTTAGTCTTTTTATGTTAAAAATCGAAGACTTTACCACCTACTTTTGGATTAATGGCCATAACCATCTACAGCCTATTTTACTGGATTGAAATCATTGTTTATTGATGTTTAACTAAATTAACAAAACAACGAGATTTACGGAGAATTACTCTGGGGTCTCACACACGTCTAGTAGGTGGTTGTGTAAGAAAAGTAGGTAGCAGGTGGATATCGGTTAAAATATTAAATATTTTTAAATATAACCACTTATTTAGTGAAATTTAAAGAAGCCACGAGTTGGAGGTTATTATAACATTGTAAATCACCCTGTATGTAATATGGTATTATTATATAACTTACCAATGGTTTTATGGCCTCAAAGCACTGGCATTGTAGGTCATCTCGGATTTTTGCAATTTGTTTGAGCCTGAAAAACAATGTCTTTATCAATGTCAATGTAAATGTTTGAACACTATTTTCGGGTCTTTTATTTAATACTCTTCTAACTACTTATTATACACCAGCTGACCCTCGCAACGTCGTCTGCGTCAAATTTGCCCATTTTGCAAATTAAAGTTTATAATTGACAAATAAAAAACAGGGGTTGATCGTAGAGGGTTGAAAATTCAGGGTTGTAGGTATGTATTTTCTAATGCTGCTTCATAAAAAAATATCTAAAAATTAAAAAAAAAATAGGGGTGGACTACTCATATCTTTTAGGGTGATGAAAAATAGATGTCCGATTCTCAGACCTACCCGATATGCACACAAAATTTCATGAGAATCGGTAGAGCCGTTTCGGAGGAGTTTCACTACAAACACCACGACACGAGAATTTTATACATTAGACTTCTCTTTGTCGGCATAACTAATATGTATAACAGGGCCAAATTACAGCTCCCTAGAACTAAGGGTCTCCAAGCTAGCCTGGGGACAGACAGACAGATAGACGGGCAGAATCACAGATAGTCAGACGGACGGACAAAGCGAAACTGTTAGGTTTCCTCCGTTTACTACGGAACCCTAAAAACCATAGGACCTATTGTTTCTTTTATATTATAATAAAAATACATAAAAGTCCAGATTAATTTATTCATTCGTCAACGCCCAGCCCAAACCCAGGGTTCTAAAAAAGCTATCATGTTACAGGCACATGGCCTACCTACTAGCAATTTTGGGACCCACATTATTTTAAAAAAAAAGTATAGTTATAGCAATCCTGATAACCCCTCCAGCTAAGCTCAATGGCTTGTGTTAGGAGTGGATTCACGTCGATAGTATAATCGGTAGGACTCGAACACGCGACCTTACGATGGTGAGTCCGACGCCTTGGCCATTAGGCTACCGGCTAAATTAGTAACGCCCTACCTACTGACATTCCATTGTATTTATTAATATAAGTAACTAGCTGTCCCGCGCAACTTCGTCTGCGTAAATTTTCCCCGTTTTTTGCAACATTTATCATTGCTGCTCCGCTCCTATTGGTCATAGCGTGATGTTATATAGCCTATAGCCTTCCTCGATAAATGAGCTATCTAACAGTGGAAGAATTTTTCAATTCAGATCAGTAAGTAGTTCCTGAGATTACCGCGCTCAAACAAACAAACAAACAAACCAACTCTTCAGCTTTATAATAAATTAGTATACATTTCTTTTTATATAATTTCTAATTTTATTAAATTAATAATAGAAATTTACATTAGGTAATTACTTTATAAATACAATTATTTAAATGGAAGATACCAATGTATCAAAATAGATAACATTACTAGTAAAGATCAAAAATGTTCCGGTTTTGGTATTCCTCAGGGCAGTTTTAGGCCCTACTTTATTCCTTATTTACATAAATGACCTTTGCAATATGAATATCGATCATGGTAAGATAATATCTTATGCTGATGACACAGCTATTATATTTACAGCTAAAACCAAGAACGACCTACTTATTTGAAAACGCTCAGCAAGGTTTTAATTTCATGAATAATTGGCTTAGTCATAATTTACTAACATTAAACGCTGATAAGACAAAATATATCCGCTTTTCTATGCGACAGTCATACCACAGCGACGATGACCCACATTTATTTGCACACTATTGTAATAACACTTTAGAAAATACGTGTAACTGTCCTATTATACTTAGCACTAGCAACATAAAATATCTCGGCATTAATATAGATAACACACTGTCATTAAAGAAACACATAGAAATTTTAGTGACTAGAGTACGAAAACTAATATATATCTTTAAAAAACTACGTTCTATTGCCGATTCGAAATTAATTATACAAGTATAACAGGCCCTGTGTCAGTCCATCATTCAGTATTGCATCACTTCATGGGGAGGAGCACTAAAAACTGTTATGTTTCCTCATGAAAGAGCACAGAGAGCCGTTCTAAAAGTAGGTACTATTCGACATTTCCTATTTCCTACCTTCCTGTACCTTCAGTATAAATGCTGTAAGGTTTTGACTGTCCGTCAGCTTTTTATAGCAAATATAATTTTAAAACAACACGAGCTACTTACCTTTAATACTGACTTAAATAATAAGAGACGAAAAGATATAGTCTGCACATCAGATTCCACCTCAAGATATATGTTCTCAAACAGATTTTTTAATTTCATAGGCCCTTTTTTGTATAATAGATTAAATCGAATTGTAAATATAAGTATACCACCTAAATTATTTTAATTGTAAAAGAGCTGTAAGTTCCCAATTACAAGATATGTCATACGAACAGACGGAGGACTTATTACTTGTACTAAAATAAATAAGACCAATTTTTGTAACATCTCTTATAATTACCTATTTTTTGGAAATGTTAATTTATTAGTCTATATTTTCTAGTATAACAGTTCTTAGTTTTAGTTATTAAGTGTAGTTTGAGTTTCGGAAAGTATTTATTAAAATACTTTTTACTTTCTAGACTGAAACACAGGTTTCAACCTAGTTTAGGCAAATACTTAACTGTGCTATTTGTTAGGACTACGGAGGATACCTTTATATAAGTTTATTGTACCTTTACTTTCATGAATAAATTAATTATTATTCTATAAAAGATAGAAAAATTTGAATTCCAGACCCAGGAATCGAACCTGAGACTTATTTATTTATAAAGAAATTTACATATTGTACCTACCTACTATTGTAACTAATATAAGATCTTACGTAATTGTACTACTACTTTACGCGGCGGTAGCCTAATGGCTAAGACATCGGACTCGCAAGTGTGAGGTCGCGGGTTCGAGTCCTAACCATTATACTACCGACATGAACCCTCTCCTTACGCAAGCCATATCCTTAAGACAAGTCATCTCCTCACTCCTCTTAACGCAAGCTTAGCTGGTGGGGTGAACAGATTGCTAGTAATGAGAGACCCACAAATCCCACGTTGCTAGTTATCTTTTTTAATTAAAACATAAGTCTAATGTTTTCCATTACTCGCAAATAAACGATTAATTAATTGATATATTCAGGGCCGTAGCTTGGGAGGATATTGTAGGGCTATGCCCTAGTGTAAAATAGTAATGGTCTACCTTAAATCACTATTGCACTACCTCAAACTCATGTCTAGTCTGTGGGCCTGTGCAATGAGGTTCTTTCTGTCTTGTATACCAGAGATAAGAAAAGATATGGGAGTACTCAGGTGGGGCATTTAAGGGTTTCAAAAAGATATATTTGGCCGGTTACGGTAACTCGAGCAATAGAAGAGAGTGAACAAACGAAATTGTAATATGTTAAATATCAAATACGATACGTCTGAATACGACATTCATAAAATATTTGCAAACTCTGACGTTTTGCAAGCTTGATATTGATAACTACACAAGTGCGGTTATTCATACTTCCGTTAACATAAAAATTCACACAACAAACACAACATAGTTTCGGCTCCCCTTTTCATAGTTACGTTATAATTTTAAAAACCGTGTCGACCAAAATATATTTTGTATTAAAGACCAGAAGACCTCTAGTAAGATTAAAAGTGAAAAAAATTATATATACTTACGCATTATCTGTTATGTCTTTCATGTTTGTTGGACCATCTGTTACAACTGCTTGCAGGAACTAAAACATATAAAAAATCAACGTTAATACTTTATTCACTAATCCGTTATTAATTATTGTATCGTTGAAACAAAGGGGACGACTGCTTGGCCAGAGACTGTAATTTCGATCCTATACGTCACTGAGCTCACCTCATTAGACCGAGCTGTAATCTGTCAAACATTAAAAAATCAGCTTAATTCTTTTTATGATATTTTAGTGACAGCATTTTAATTAGCGAATATTCCTTTTGTTAAATTTTGAAAATGGAACGCAACACAAAGACTAAACATTTACTACCTACTTAAGACAAATGCTGTTACCAAAGTATTATGAATAAGGTGGTCAACGATCAGATGAGCGGCGTTAATAGCGTTGGTTTAAGCACATGAAATTCCTACTTGTCTTATATTGCCAAGTTGCACTTCCCCACAATTTTTTAATGATTGCCAAAAATAATAATGACAATGTACATACTGTAGATTAAACACAATTAGGGTAGACATGTGGCAAACTGCAAATCTTACGAAAATACATAAAATAATTCAAAAATTCGTAAGACTTAGTTTTTGTGAAGTTACATTGTTAACTAAATACTTGTCACTGGCAGGAATTAGTTGAAATTTCGCCTAAATTGCCATGAAATTAAAAAATATGAAGAAGTAGAATGTTAAGCTTCAGCAAATTCTAATATTCATTTTATTTTGTTTAAAATTCATTAAATGTAACTAGTTAAAATATCATAAGTATCACACCTACCTATAATATTTTAACTAGTTACATTTAATTAATTGTGTAGTTGTAAATTATTAATATTTATCAATAAAAATAATCGAATTTAAACACTTAATTAGTCATGTCATAATCATGGATAAAATCGTTTTCATTTATGTTCCTGAGAAAACACCGTAGTTTTCTTAAAAGAGTCATAGATGACTCCCTATTGTGTAGGAAGCCTCATAAATTCACTTTCAATTACTATAAAATTTCAAAGATTAGCATAAATATATATCCTTTGTTAAGGTTTTCAGCTAGGCCTATACAGGGTCTTTACATTTCAACTTTAGAGCAACATAGTAACCAAAAAATCGCCGAAAATCCTTAATGTCAATACGAATTATCATCACATCAGCCTTCTAATCAAAATCTCAAAAAAAACCTACATGGGCACAAATATGAGTAAAGTTACCGCCACGTTTTTTTTATTTTGGAGACGCTGTTAACTGTCACACAAAAATATTAAAAAAAAATAGTTTTCTATGTATTTAATTTTATTGATTAACTATCTTTAGTCCGTAGACCGCCCACGTGGATCGAATCACGATAACAAAGAAAGCAAGGGACGTAGCTTGAAGCAAGAAAAGTATATTTCCTTGCTTTAAGCTACGTCCATTTCAAATGTCATCTAAATCGTTTCAATATCCTCGACGATCAGAGCATTCAAACAAACAGTAATATGCTAATAAAATTGGACAATATTTTATCATCATTATTATAGAATATATAATTTGAATTCATATTTGATAAGAAATACACTTTAACAGTCCTAAAATTATCTGAAATCAAATTATCGATATTGAAAACAGTAAGTTTTTAAATTATAAACTTTATCCAAATTTAAAACTGTTCGTATAATCACGAGACTACACTTTATATAACTACTTCATGAAAATAAAATCCTAAACAAAGGTACATTTCTCTTTTTTCGTCTCGTCTCTACTCCCAATAAATTTAAAAAATATCCATTTGGATTACATTGTGTGTCATTTGATTATTTAAAAAAAAACTGATATAAATACTTAAAAACCTAAAATATAATGCAAAAAAAGAGTATAAATAATAAAAAGAACTAAAAACTTACACAGAAGGTAATGAAGAGATAAAACAAATACATTTTCACTACGTCTGTTAAGCTCAGTAGATGAATTACAAATGAAATAATTTTAAGTAAATAACGTAAATTCCAGAGCCAGTATGTATGCTACAGGAGCTATGTACTAACAAACACGTCACTAAGTTCGTATCGACGGGTCCTACGTATACTAGTGCAAGTGCAAATACATAACTTTTTTGGTGAGCGATTCAAAGTTTCTAAAGCTTGTAACTTTGATATTAATCTGTAAAAATACTTGAAATTTTGAAATTTTATACTTGAATAGCATAGGAATAAAACTGCATTTTAAAATATATATTTTTTTTTATACTTTAGAAAATAGTTCCACTTGAATATATTATGACACGTAAACCGGTACAAGTGGTCATTTGTACCAGTGTTTAGCGTACTTTGTCTTTTTTGAAAATCAAATAATACCTCGCATATGTACTCCGCACCGTTGCCCCTGTGGCAGTGAAGTCGACCAATTGGGATACCACGGGCTATCTTGCCAAAAGAGTGCCAGTCGCTTAACTGAATGAAATAATCTGTCGGGCTCTTGCCTCGATAAACTTATCAGCTCTTCTGGAACCTACCTGTTTAGCTCGGGGCGATGGTAAGAGACCTGACGGGATGACGCTGATTCCTTGGAGTTTGGGAACGGTGCTTGTGTGGGACGCCAAGTGTGTAGACAATTGCTCTTGACTTGCTCCTTCCCATCTCCACGGAACCAGCGTTCAAGCTGGAGCGGCGGCTAAAACGGCCGAAAATCTTAAAACCCATAAATACAGGGGTCTCGGCAACCAATATATATTTGTACCATTCGGCGTCGAGACCCTTGGCCCGTAGGGTCCTAGTGCACAACATTTATTTAAAGAACTTTCCAAAAAATTGGTCGACTCCACTGGTGACCGTAGAGCTAGCAACTTCCTCGCACAGCGCATCAGCATTGCTATACAGTGAGGAAATGCCGCCCGTATTTGTGGAACCATGCCCAGGGGTCCCAATTTTTGGATATATTTTACTTTTATTTAGTCTTAGTTTTTAGTTTAAATATCGTTTTTAATAGTTAATAAGTAGTTATTTTTAAATTTGCATTTTGGTAAGTAAATATTTATTAAAGTCGCAGCAAAATATATTTTTCTAAAAAAAATGACATTACATTAATTGACCTTGAGAACGCTTTATGATCCTAAATTTAACATATATGTTTCAGAAAATAAACATAAACCTGTAGAAATAATGTATAATTCTAAACAAATGAAAATGTAAACCAAATTTTATTGCAGTTATGCCAGTGTAACACCTTCACACTGTGACGTTGCCGCGCGCGTGCTGGTGTAAAAGTAATTTGCGGTCGTGCGCCGCATGAAACTTATCTACCTACACTGGTTTTATAACTATAACAGTGCAGATGGTTGTCTGGCTTAAAAGAATGTTACTAACATTATTTTTCGTGTTTTTATCTTCAAAAGTAATCGATATTTTTTCAGAAATTTGACAGGCTACAAAATGTGCAAAAAAACATTTTCCGTAATTTGCGGATTACACCAGTATACGTAGGACCCGTCGGTATGTACGTTGATAATAATTTAATACATTGTACGTTTTCCTGGTTTCTATATATATATTGTAATCTTTTTAAAATAAGTAGGTATCCATACTTCCACAAATATTGCCGATAAATGTGGGTCTGTGAGTTATAGCCGAAGAGCTGACGACGAATTTAAGGAACCTGTTTTAGGCAAGTTCAAATCATAAAAAAATAATATTTTATCAATATGCGAATGTAGAACCTCGAGTCTGATAGAGCACTTGTGGTTATGTATAACTGTATAACTGTGCATCATAGGTATAAGATTTGCCAAAACAGAATGAAAAAAATAATATTTTAGGCAATTTGGATTTGTTTATACTTTATTTTAGGATTTATATAATACAGAAATAAAATCCTAGACTATTCTTTTGGTTATAAAGTATGACCAAAATCTCTCATTTTTTTTTAATTATTTCAAAAAAAATATTGTTAAGGCTTTCTAAATTTTTTACAGCATATTTATTACATGTTTACATAGAGTAATTTGGACCAGTATATTTTTTAAGTAATTAATAAATAAAATGATAATAAACATGTTTAAGGTAACAAATAAAAATAAATTAATTATAAAAAGAGTGAAATGGTAAGATTGGAGAAATTTTTAAATATTATTTTAGTAGAAACACAAGATTAACATATTAGCTAAGAAATTAACATTAAAATAAAAAATAATATAATTAATAAATAAATAACATATAACATATAATAATAAATAACAAATATAATATAAAAATAAAAAAAAAAATATAAATATAATAATAAATAACAAATTATTCAATAAATTTAATTATAAATCTACCATTTATTCAACTAATATTAATTCGTATAGTTAAATAAATGTTTTACATAAATTGACATCAGGTTTATATACAATATCGAAGCAGATATATTATTTTTATAGTAAAAAAGCTGAAAAATTATAAATTAACTGGCTGTACCGCGCAACTTCGTCTGCGTAAACATTGCCCGTTTTTGCAATATTTCTCATTGCTGCTCCGCTCTTAGTGGCTGTAGCGTGATGTTATATAGCCTATAACCTTACTCGATAAATGGGCTATCCAACAGTGAAATAATTTTTCAATTCGGATCAGTAGTTCCTGAGATTCCCGCGTTTAAACAAACAAACTCTTCAGCTTTATATAATTAGTATAAATTTATTACAACAATATATGTTATGTTACTAGACTCGATATTCTTCATTCGCATAATGATAATTAGGGTCCCGTAGCCAAAATGGCAAAAACGGAACCTTTAGTTTCGTTATGTTCGTCTGTCTGTCTGTCCGTCCGTATGTCACAGGCATTTTACTCAAAGACAATTCAATGAATATTGATGAAATTTGGTGTAAAGGTCTTATAGTAATTAGGTAAATATTTTTAGGCCGGGGCACTCCTACATGCAACTATAGCAAAATTTTATTTTTTTAGCAAACATCAACGTATACGTTGCACATCATTCGACCGGTCTTTCAAAAACATTTTAAAGTTTCTAATACATTTATTTGATTGAGTTGGTGCGTATAAGGTGCAACGAATCGTCGTTGCATCTTATACACACCAACTCAATCAAATAACAAATGGAATATATACATAAAAGGTACGAATACTGCACGAATAGGTACTTCATGGAATGTATAGAATATAAGAATTACTACAAATTGAAATGCTCTTGCCTGGTTTATTTTTTTTTCCTAAAATCATCGTGGGAGGGGAGATGGTATCGGGCCTTGATGGTACATGTCAATGTTAATAGGTATGTATTTGTAAAAAGTTCAAAAATGGGTTAATCGACGCGCACCATAAAGTTTTATCTTATACGTCCTTGCCTCCGCCTATCTGCCGACGCAGTTGGGCGAGGAGCCCACAATTGTGGGTCGTCCCACTCCCCGGACAATGTGATGGTCTTCAACGAGTCTAGCACATTTCACCTTCCTCGTGACCTCGATAGCTAAGTAAGAAGACCAAAGGCGAAACTTCGGCGCCTTCAAACCGGACATCTAACTAAGGGAGACAACCCCGTCAAAAAAAAACCAGCGTAGGACCCAAGAGGGTCGCCCCAGTACCGTAACCCAACAGTTATGTTTTGTAGACACGGGAGTCTGAGTTCCATCACTTGCGCTGCGAAGAAGGCAACCTCTTCACAAAATCCCCTAATCCCGCGGTGCGGGACGCGCCAAGAGGATGAATGACTGGCAAGAGAGTCAGCCTATAGCGACCAACCTCAGCGGAATATGCGAACCGTTGTTGAAAAACCGCCTTCTAGAGAGAAGGCGGTTTTGGGGGTGACGCCCATTCCCAGAGGGGAATGGGCATCTACTACTAACAAATTCGACTCCTTACAAATAGTTATATGAAATGCCAATGGACTGTCACAACATACTCTCTAGGTTATGTTTTATATGGAAATGCACATGCTGACGTGGATGTAAAAAAAATCCTGAGATATTGGACTTCTGTGTTGTAAAAGGAAAGATACTTATTTAACTTGCAAATCAAGGTATGAACTTTCATCTGACCATTGCCTGAAATATTGCTAAAAAGGAACATAACACTGCAGACTGTTGAACGACTGTAGTGATTTAGTTGATATTCACTTTGATTCGCTTGGTCGGTTTCGATCTATTATGATGAAGCATCTTTCTCAAAAATAATACAAAATCAAAAATCTTAACTCATTTTTAGTTCATAGTTTAGTTTAGGCTGTTTATTTTTTTTGTAAATGCTGTATTTACCTATAATTGTTAGTTACACATGGCCTATCTGTAATTTGCACTGTTATTGTTATAAAATGTAATGGTGTTAACAAATGTTGGTAAATCTATGTAAATAAATAAATAAATAAACACGAACTACAAAGCCATGTCGGCTGTATACCCGAAAAACAAATTGGGTACAATTTCGGGAGAACATTGCCACGTCACTAAATATCAGCCCCTCACTAAAATCAGACGACGACATTGAGGAAGCTGTTGAACATTTCTATCCATGTGTCCAACAATACACATGGTGTGCTACTCCTAAAGCCATGGAAATTGCCTCCTATCAACATTGTTATCCTCAGAAAATTAGAGAACGCAAGGCACGTAAGCAATGGCAGAGAACTCGCTATTCAGCAGATAAAACTCTACTAAATTCTTTAACGGCAGTGTTTAAACAGATGCTAAGCGAAAATCGAAACCATTAATTCCAAAGCTATCTAAAACACCTAGTCTCAATCGCTTGGTCTGATTACGTACTGTGGAAAGCAACAAAATTCTTAAAGCGTCCGGTAATATCCCAATATACCTATACATAAAGCAGATAGTAGTTGGGCTGTAAACAACTCTAATAACGCACAAACATTTGCTCAACATTCATTTATTTGACGTGTTCAGATAGAAAAAGCGACCAACTTCTTAAGTCAAATTCATCAATTGAATCTCCCAATAAAGAAAATCACTAAAGAAGAAGTTAGAAAAGCAATTTTAAAACTAGACCAAAACAAATCTCCAGGCTATGATTTAATTATGTTGTTCTTGACGTACCTTTTTAACTCTATAGTGAAAAGAAACATGCTACCTAGATAGTGGAAAGTAGCGCAGATTTTAATGGTTGCTAAACCAGGTAAAAGCGCAGAGAACGTTAAATTTTATCGGCTGATCAGCCTAAAACCAATCCCGTCAAAAATGATGGAGATCCTAATCCTAAGTAGACTGAAACCAATAGTTCAACAAAGTAAATTAATACCTGACCACCAATTTGGTTTCCGTCAAAAGGATAGTACTAAGGAGCAAGTTCGTAGGCTAGTTGGCAAATAAATACAGCTTTTGAAAACAAACAATATTGCACAGCAGCTTTTCTGGACATATCACAGGCCTTTGATCGGTTTTGGCAAGATGGGGAGCCCATCTTGCCAAACCCGATAAAGGCCTGTGTGTCAAGAAGATGGTCTCCTGTATAAAATTTAAAAAAATCTACATCCGGAGAAAAGAACCTGGCATTAAAAACTCGCGGCCACTCTTTTTAAATTGCCAATTTTACAATGTTTGAATGTTTATAAACTTGATATGGGGGTAAGGTGCTGCGACTAATATACTATACACCATGTTAAGGTACTGATGCAAATTGTATTATGAAAAAGTTGAAACATGAGATAAACTGAAATCAGCCTTAGTGGGTACAATATAGTAGAAGCATCTACTTACAACAAAGGTAAAAACTATATGTGCTTAAATATTGGCCAAAATATGGTCTACAGCTATGGGGCTCGTCCGCAAACTTTAATATCGAGATCCTGCACAGCTTTCAATCAAAAATGTTATGTATGATTGCAGACGCACCTTGGTACATAACCAATGACAGACTGCATCATGATGTCAATATAAAAACGTTCAAGCAGAAAGATAAAGAAAATGTGGACGCATACAAAACAAGGCTGTTGCGGCACCCGAACACACTAGAAATGCATTTAATGAACGCGCCCACCTCTCCGAGAAGGCTTAAGAAGAAAATACGACAAGATCTCTTTGGGTTGAGTAATGGCTGTATATGATGTCAGTTGACATATACCGTGCAAGCCCGCATTATGAATTCCCACCAATAGGGTATAACACTCATTTTTGAAAAGTGTCTCAATTAAATTCTACAGTGGTAATTAAATTAGCCATTAAAAAGAACACTTTTGTTTATTCAATCGATAAGTGTCATACAAATGCATTTAAATTTAACATTTTCAAATTTCCCGCGTAATTTGACGAAAGCGCTGGATGCAGTGGACGCCATATTTCTCTGTGTTAATGACGTTTTGTATGACAATTACGCCGATCAGTTGACAGTTGACACTTTTTAGTTTACACAGCAGTATGACGTAATAACATGGCGTTACTATTTCATAGTGTTATAAAACAGATTTAATAAACTGAAAACTTTGAATTGAATTTTTAAATTTATTTAGTTATTTTATGAACTAAAACTAAAATTTTCGGGCCGCCTTTTACCTAAACGTGCCAATAATATATTTATAGATTTTTTCTCATACAAAGTAAAATACCCTATTGCTGAATGTCGAGAAGACAGATCGGAAGAACCCATATTAAAAAAAAAAAAAAAACATTAGTCATCAGCTCTTGGGCTATTATTGATGACTGGACAAATCGAAATATCACACCTCTGCGTGTCTTGAGATGTCGCTTCTGTGTCTAACCGTTCCCCGGTTGTATTGGATTTCCATCCAATCTGACTATGAGAGTGAGGGAATAGAGAATGCACCTGAACCTGCGCATACACTTGTGCACTATACTATCTTCAGCGTAGTTAGCTAGGACTCTATTCTAAATACGAAAATTTGAATGCTGGTGGAAAACAAATTGGTCGAGAATATTAAAAAAATATTTTGAGCAGGCATACCCATGTGAAGTTGCAAGAGTTAAAATTACTGAGAGGAAAATAATACATAGTTTTGTTATCAATAAACTCGTTTATTATATTTACACATAAGTTAATTATAAAACGTAGAGACTGTTATTCCAGGATAAATGGTATATATATACCAAGGTTAATTAGCACACAAAATACAAGTTAGATAGCAAATGTTTAGTCAATTTTTTTATGCCATTTTATATACTAGGTATATACTTTTTTTAAGTGAAAACTTCTTTAGCGGCGTTGTGCTCTTTTTGGGATGGGTTAAAAATGTTAAACTCGCGTCAGGGTATGTGACCTGATCGAAAACTTGTAAGACGGATGGAGAGTAAACCGCCGGCGTAGGAGAGGAAGTAATATCCCCCTCTCTTTTAACAGCTCGGCGAAAATGTATGCGTGCTCCTGCTGTTTCGTTTAAGCAGCGCAGGGCGCTTGTGCGAGTGTGCGTGTATGTTTGTACTACAGCGTAATAGTTCTGAAGATTGAAATTTATTATCTATACCTATTATAAAGCTGAAGAGCTGAAAGCTCTATCTATATCTATACTAATATTATAAAGCGGAAGAGTTTGTTTATTTGTTTGCTTTGTTTGTTTGTTTGTTTGTTTGCGCTAATCTCAGAAACTACTGGTCCGATTTAAAAATTATTTTTTGTTGGATAGCCCATTTATCGAGGAAGGCTATAGACTATATAACATCGCGCTACGGCTAATAGGAGCAGAGTAGCGACGTGAAATGTTGCAAAAACGGGGAAAATTTACGCATACGAAGTTGCCCGGGACAGCTAGTCTATTATAAAGCTGAAGAGTTTGTTTGTTTGAACGCAATAATCTCAGGAACTACTGGTCCGAAATGAAAAAATATTTTACTGTTGGATAGCTTATTTATCGAGGAAGGCTATAGGCTATATAACATCACGCTACGACCAATAGGAGCGGAGCAGCAACGAAATGTTGCAAAAACTGGTAAAATTTACGCAGACGAAGTTGCGCCGGTCAGCTAGTGTAATATAAATTGTCATATTTGTATGCGATAGCGCAATAGATGAATATTGTATTTAACCACATAAATGATAGTAGGTACTTTTATACTGATAAATAAGGCAATTCGCGTGTATTTTTCTCTAACTATTCCAAAATATTCAAAAATGCTCAACTTTCATGTTCAAGTTTTCACTTCTGCCGGCACTCCCAGAGTGTAACCGTTTTTTTTTAAAGAATATCACCCCTCGCGAGGACTTTGTAACCATACAAGTCACGGATACAAAGTACACCCAGTCTCGGCACAACAATTTGTGGATCACAGAAACTGTTTTGTGTTAATCGCACCCACGACCTCTTGTGTAGCAAACGGACACAATCCCACCGCGCCACCGAGGCCGTTAAAATTTCATAGCCTACCAAGTAAAATGGTATTTCACTTCCACTTGATAGGAGATGTAATGTAATAATTAAATAGTGAAATTATGAAAGTTATGGTATGGCACCATAAGTTATGGTACCATATCTGCAATCTATCTGCTTTATGACTAGCAGTAGCCCGCGAATTAATTCGTGAGTTATTTTTTAAACAAATCTATACCACGGCAATTCTACATTTAACAGTATAAAAGTAGCAATGTGCTAATCCAGACTGTAATATTTTTCTGTGCCAAATTTCATCCAGATATGTTAAGCCGCTCTGGCGTGATTGAGTAACAAACATCCATTCATCCAAACTTTCGCATCTAGGTTTACAAATAAATAATATCTTGGGACAACTCACACAACGCGATCTGATCCCAAACTAAGCAGAGCTTGTACTGTGGAAACCAGACAACTTATAAACGCATATATATATATTTTTAAATACATACCTAATATAGATAAATAGCACCCAGACACCATTGCGCTTATCACACAAAGCTTTATCATGGGTGGGGATTGAACCCACGGCTTTCGGCTTAGCAGTCAGGGTCACTAACCACTAGACCAACAGGCCTGTCGGAAAAAAATGAAGTGTCTGTTTGTAATGTCATAATAACAGTTTTTTACTAACAACGTATAAACGTATTATGGGTTAAAATAATAATACTATTTCACTTTTTAAATATATTTTGATAATTTTTGCCTATACCAATGATGGAATTTGCATGCCAAAATTGGCAAGTGTGCTGATTCAATAATATGTAATTTAAAGATCTGTAATATGTACCACATTTATGCAAATGAATAAATAAATAAATTAATAAATAATTGCCGATTTGTACTGAAAAATGAATACTAATTTTTTCTAAGATGTAAAATATTTGTTTTATCAAAATATTTACCCTCATTAACTATACATTGCTGCCATCTTATTGAAAGTTCATTTATGCCTTTGCGATAGAACTCTGGGTATCTAGGTTCTACAAACTGTGTGAAATCATTTTGTACTGCCTCCTAGGAACAATATTTTTGACGCGATAACGTCTTGTAAGTCGATGACTGACCGGATGCACGCACCAAAAAGTATCACGGTCCGTGACATTCCGCCTGCTGATAGGCTGAAGTGTTATGGCCGTCAGGCGCATGCGCCCGGGTTCACTAAAACTGTTACAGGCATGATTGTTTATTACAATGTCATCAATGTTTTGTCTATTGCAGACATGTGATACAATTGGAAAAAAAAAACAAAGCATGGTTGTTTTCATCAATGTTTTCTTATGACATTATCACGTAAAATTATTGTCCGTAAACCGACTTTACAGACAACCATTTAATATCACGTAGAAAAGTGTCAAATCACGCTGGTAGTTATACCAGCGTGATTTGGACTGTTTTCAGTACCCTCCAGACCTTGCCCCAATTAACGTTGAAGCATGGAGCAAGGTCTGGACGGAACTGAGAATAACGTATGGTTTCTTATTGCAGCTCCTGTAAAGTTATACCTATGTATTGTGCAGTAGTCTTGCGTTATGTTGCGTGAAGATCGATGCACGAGTGGGGGCTGTTTCCAGTGCCAGTCTGAAGATAGATTTTGGTTGGAGCAAGATCAAATTTTGGAGTCCCAATATTCTTCAAGTGTGAGGGGGGAGTGCAACCCAATACCGCCTTACTACAGTCGCGGAATGAAAATGTCACCTTATAGTCCAATTTTGCTTGAACCGAATCAAGGAACAGTAACGCTAACATGTCAATGTAGTCAAAGTAATAATAAAATTTTACTGAGATTAATAAAGTCAACATCCCTATTGCTTTAGTTTAGCTAAAGCAATAGGGATGTTGACTGTCAAGTCAAATCTGTCTCTTTTTATGAAATGTCAAAACGACAAGCTCTATAGAAATGTGTATGGAATAGCAACCTATGACGTCATAAGTTCCTATCGTCAAATCATTACTTTTAGTATTCGTTTTCATGCTTTTAAATTCAAAAACATGTTAAATTGTAAAAGAATACTTTTTTCAGAGCATTTTAACATGTACCTGACAAGTTCAAAATCATTTACTTTTATCGTAGTCAACTACCCAATTGATGGAATCTTACTCATAGTTAAGGAATATTTGTCGGAACAAAAATTTAAACTCTGTTTTCAAACAGTTGAACACAATTTAGAACATACGATTTTACAACTGTCTAATGTGGTACATTGTTTGAAAAGGTAACATGTATTTGCAAAACGTTAATTGAGTGTATTTGAAAACTGACGAACATTTTCATTCCGCGGCTATACCTACATCACACGACGGTGTGGGTGGAGGGTGGGGTGGTGGATGCACGGTGGCGGTGGTGGACGTGGTGCAAATCAATTTCGTCCTCTTGATAACATTTAACGGTCTTGATTCCTAAGCCGGTGGACGCTATCGGACCGCACCCCCTGACCTGTGGTACCCGGAGAAGGCCCTCCGTTCTACCGCGGAACAGTCCGGCCCTGTCTGTTTCACTACCAGTTTCGCCATCACTCTTCATTTCATTCGAAGTTCGGCTGAGAAGGCTATAGTGAATAACACCATGAAGATACAGATTCCATTGAAAAATACTAATGTTTGTTAGTAGTATAAAACAAAAACAACAGAAAACCTACTTCTTAAGCCGGATGGGGAACTACGGAACCCTTTAGAAGCCCATGCTGACCTATTGGACTATTTACAATAGTTAGTGCTTCTGCTTTATCTTGTCCTTAAGAATGTTTCACTGCATCTCCAGGCTTTTGGAATGATGAAAAAAATGAAGTAGTAACGTATAAGTAGTTTAAGCACAGTGTAGACTTCAGATACTCATGAGTGAGAGAAAGCTTCGTCCTAAGTCTGCCTGAAACACTCGCTATTGAACTGAGGCCCATAGTATGACGTGGTTTTGACCGATCCTGCTAACCATTATTTCTTGTAATATGTTATTAGTGTCACATTTATACATATAGAATGAAAAATATTCATAACATAAAAACCTCTAAAAATGTTACTACTTGGAAAATCAATAATCAGTCCAAAAAAAGCAAGTCCCCCAATATCATCTCCAAACTGAAGATAAATAGTTACAAGTTCACAAAGGATAGCTAATGGTTTCAGTGATTATTTTATTGATAAAATTGTTCCTATTGCAAATTGTGGCACTAAATTTACTCAACACATAGACAAAATAAATAACGCTATGTTTCTTGGACCTTGTATCCCCTCAGATGTTGAAACGATTATATCGTCCCTAAGAAACACAAAAATGGTGTAGGGTATGACGTAATATCAACCAAGTTAGTTAAATCTACAAGTCAATATATGTCAACACATATAAGCCACATCATAAACTTATGTGTCTCTACAGGTATCTATCCTGATGGACTAAAAACATCTGTAGTGAAACCACTCTTAAAAAAAGAAAATAGAGAGCTAATGGAGTTTTACAGATCCATCACACTCATACCAGTACTGTCAAAAGTTTTTTACTAAAACACCAATCTGCGCTATCTTTTGTGATAAGACTCAAGCGTTCGACTATGTGGATCATAAAATTTTACTTGCGAAACTTGATCACTATGGTATACGGGAAAATGTTTTAAGTCTTATAAAATCGTATCTGTCAAATCGCAATCAATTTGTACAGATTATACGCATAAATGAAGTTAATAAAAGAGAAAAAACATACACTTCTCACATGCGTACAGTAAATTAAGGTGTGGGACAAGGAAGTGTTTTGGGCCCCCTGTTATTTATTAAATATTAAATGACTTGACTAAAGTAACCCCTCATTCTATAACATTATTCGCGGATGACAGTACAGTTGCTATAAAATGCAAAAATAGGAATTAATACAAAGCTGACATAAATACTACATTATTAAATATTATAAACTGGCCAGACTAATAATATGAAAATAAACATAAATAAAACTAATCTAATACAATTTTCACAAAGAATACCAACAATTAAAAATTTGGAAATTATTTAAAATAATCCTGAATTTAGCCCGATACACACAACAAAATTTTTAGGACTTGCTATTGACGACAGCATAAACTGGAAAGCTCATACAGAAAGACTATGTAAAAAAATCAGCAGTGCAGCGTACGCGCTATTTAAACTTGCACCCGTGCTTAATAATGATGCCTTATTCACAACATATCATGGAACTGCCTCATATCTCAGATAGGGTATAATATTTTGGGGCAATTCAACAAATAAAGAACAAGTATTCAAAGCCCAGAAAAGGTGCATATGAGCGATGTTCAATCTTAAGATTCAAGATAGCTGTGAACCATACTTTAGACAATATACAATCCTGACGTTACCTTGTCTGTATATTTTTGAAACCGCGACTTTTATAAAAACAAATTCTGAACTGTTAGAAACTCTGGCAGATAAAGTTACTCGCAACAGGAGGAAAACACACAAAATTGATTGCGATTACTTAAAGCAAATGCGGCACTACTACTTATCAGTAAATACTGCATGGCACCAAAACTTTATAATAGGTTACCAAATGAATTAAAAAGCTTAATTAAAATAAAATAATTATTGACATTCATGATTGCCATTTTTTATTATTCTGTGCAAGATTTTCATTTTTTATTACTATGTACAAGATTGACATTTTCAATTATTTTACACATCATGATTGACATGGTCTTTTTATTTCTGTGTTTTCTACTAAATAATTTGTTATGAATGTTAATGTACCTTTATACTAATTTAATGTTGATGCATGTTTTTAATCTACAAAGCACTATTATGTCTCCGAATATTAAATATATATACATACATGTATATATAAATATGTAAAATTTGCATGCCTGTATCTATGGTAGATCAAGGAGAACGATATTGAATGTAATGTTAACACCACTGTAACACACCCTTGACCAGCAAATAAATGATTTATGATTATGATGTAACCATGTTAAAAGCCATTATTAAGAATATTATAACGCTTTTTCTGATGAATTAATGTTCACATACCTTGTCTAAAATAATGCAGCCATTTTTTTAAAACTATTTCGCAATTTTGTTCCATCATCTAAATAATAACTTATAATTCTGACTAACTCTTTTTTCCTTTACTACTTTCCCTAAGGAAAAAAGTGATCCTGTCGTTTGATATCAACTAATTGAGAGACTGAACAAAAATAACCGGGAAATAATAACAACAAAATAAAGAAATAAATTAAAAAAAGGAAATGTAGGTGGATTTTATTATTCACTCGTAATAACTAATTTAAAAAAAGAAATTATAAAAATAAAAAAACCCGCTTGCACAAAAAAGATGGAAACACTCGTTTCTATCTTAAGATCCCCTACAAAATTATATAATTTTTTGCAATCGGAGGCACTTTCAAGACAAATCCAACGTCATCTTATAATTGTATAAATCTGTTTGGTGAATTGTAAGATATCACGTAATAAAGAATATTACATACATACATACAAGATACGCGCGAAAAACATAACCCTTCCCTACAGTCGGGTAAAAATAGCGAAAAATAGATAAAGGTTACAAAAAAAGAAAAAGATAAAAGTAACCTCAGCTGGCTCGAACCCTCGACCAGCCGATATCGGTTCTAGGCTAACCGCTCAAGTACAAACAGGACCACGGATGACACTGACTATTCGTTGAAATACCCATCCGAATTAATCTTTTGAAAGTTATGTTTAGCTCCTGTTGATCATAGCGTGAAGATATGCATTCCAGTGAATATAATTAAATTTAATCTTAACTTAAGACTTTTTGATATGGTAGGTACATTTGTATATACGGTATGGTTCGCCAAAAATGCACCCCTGCTAGATCCTTAAACATGATAGTGAGAATATTCTAAGTCAAGTAATGGCCCTTTGTGTGAACTACCAAATTGCAAGTTTTTAAAAAGATCCGCCCAATGGTAGTCGTGTTATTTGCAAAATATTGTTAAGATAAGTCAATTTACAATAGCTCAGGTATTAAAGAAAACAGCGTGATGATATGTATCCTATAAGTAACTGTAAGTACTCACATAATTTGAATATAATCTGTCAAGTAGTTTTTGCGCCAACCCCGAACAAATGTACATAAACAAACAGGCACGGGAAAAACTCAGAAACTCTTAATTAGTCGATCTAGGATAGTTTTTTTTTAATATCTGCAATGTACTGACACAGTTACTTTACAATTTTATAATAGTAGAGATTGTTAAATTTCACGGAGTTCTTCAAATTTTAGATGCAATGTTTATTAGATAGATTTGTTCCTTAAGATTGACTCTTTCGATTGGTATCATAAAAGTACAAAATATTTATTTCCTACATTTGGTGGGTTTGATTCCCGGATTCTCTGGCCACTTCAAAAAAACATTTTTGTTTATCTATAAATATAAAAATGAATGTTTGCCTGTATGTCCTTTATAGAATCGTAAATTTGATCATGTGATGATCTTCAGCGAAGTGTTGTACATGAGCTTACGAAGGTTTAGGGGAAAAATAACCCAAACGAAGTTACGCGGGTTATAGTACAGTCATTTGGTATTTTTACTTGGAAAGTTTTCCGGGAGTTTTGAAAATTGGTAATTTTATAGATTTTGACGTGCTCTTACCGAATTTTTCCTTTGCCACCTCGTATCTTTGCCGCTTGCGCCGCCATATTGCAAAAATGGCGCCTAAAAGCAGTTTTTTGATAATAACTCCTTTCCGACGCATTTCACAAGAAAAATATATCTATACAAAATAATAGAAGAGAAAATTTCCTACAATTTATGTTATAACCTTTATTTTCCTAAAACCAATAGTTTCGGCGTACGAGCGCCGTAAAGTGTAGTTCAACATACGTTTCGGCAGAAAGACTCATTTCCACACCACCATGAGGTAAAGAAAGCGGCGCGTTTTTTTTATCGTGGAATCCCCAGTAGGCCTAATCCACATCTGACTCACTATTTCAAAATTTAGTTCAATCTCCGTCGCTTCATTCTTGTTGACGGACCAGGTGTTGTGTTCTCATCGTCTTCACCACTGATTGGAATATCAAAGACGGAAGTTTCTTCTGCATAATCGGCGATGGGGTCATCAGTTTTATCGCGGTCCTCTTCGTTCTCGATTTCGTCGTTTATTTGCTCGAGAATAGTGTCCGTTTCTTCATCTTCACTGCTATCTTGTGATGGAAATTGCACACCACTTTAGCCCTGCCTTTCTGCAGCCGCAAGCTTTGTGACAACCTTTCTTGCATTTGCAAGAAATAAGTTTTAGCAAGCTTTCCGGAGCAGGGGGCTCGACTGTAGTAACAGGAATGAGCCCGTTCTTGTCTTTTTTCCATCCCCATTGTTCTACATTATGTTCGTTCCCATACCACTGCTGAATCTGGTGATAAGTTCGAAACGAATGTTGTCGTGCTGCGGCTTCTGTTGGTGGTAGGGACGCAATATAAAATTTTCTCTTATATAAGAGAAAATTTAATATTGCGTCGCTACCACCAATGCATATGCTGATGCTGTGAAGCATGCATATCTATAATTATTTAAAGATGTACTTTTCCGATTTTTCACATTGCTGTAGCTGTATAATTTGACGATGAAACGTTATCCAGCTTTAGCAATGATTTCTGGATCAGCATTTGGATTTTTAAATACTTCGATAACCTCGTTTAAATATGGGTTTTTTCGGAGTACTTTAAAAATTTCATTTTTCCTTGATAAAATAATGCTGATGTGGTATCACAACCACTAAAGGCATGCAAAAATAAAATATGATTTGCGGATGTTTTATCTTTTATACTATTTATGGAGTATTTTTGTCGTGAAATTTTTCCTTTTCCTGTTTTGAGGATGTATATGTTTGGATGCGTTGATAACGCCGTCAAAAGAACGAGGAGATCTACATCTTCACCGACAACTACTACAAAGTCAAATGCTGATGAAACGCTTATTGCGGTATTAAGTAATAACCTATCTGCATCTTCGGTGGCTTGTTTAACCATAAAGTGTTCAGCTTCAAATTTTGTCTTCAACAATCTAATGAGGCGGTTCTTGTTTGCATCATTACCCAAGAATTTACTTTGTGACACAGTTGGCGTCATAGTTTCGTCAAAAAGTATGTCTACTGAAGCATTTTTCCGTGATCGTCGGGCTCGTTCTACATATTTGGTACTACGGGTTGCTACATCTTCTGGATATCCGTCACATACGATAATGGCACTGGAGGTATAATGCGACCGAACGTAGGTAATGTATTTTTGGCAAATAGCTTAGCCGCTTTCTCTACCTCATGGTGGTGTGGAAATGAGTATTTCTGCCGAAACGTGTGTTGAACTACACTTTACGGCGCTCGTACGCCCAAACTATTGGTTTTAGGAAAAAAAAGGTTATGACATATTTTGTAGGAAATTTTCTCTACTATTATTTTGTATAGATATGTTTTTCTTGTAAAATGCATCGGAAAGGAGTTATTATCAAAAAAACTGCTTTTAGGCGCCATTTTTGCAATATGGCGGCGCGAGCGGCAAAGATACGAGGTGGCAAAGTAAAAATTCGGAAAGAGCACGTCAAAATCTATAAAATTACCAATTTTCAAAACTCCCGGAAAACTTTCCAGGTAACCTCTATTTTTTCGACCAAATGACTGTACTATTAGCTAAAATGCTATTTTTATTTCTCAAATTGTAAGAATGATTCCTATATGTAACATTTGGTTGCTAAAGTATTTTTAGTATGGTAGTGATTAAATGCGACGATCGTAATACATGCGAACATGAAATAAACATGACTTTGAAAACAATTATAGAATGGCTCAATATTAACAATTCAATAATCAATTTAGAAAAGACGACTATCATTCATCAGCAGAGAATTCCAATTAGACATTTACGAGTACCTTGAGGATACAAAAATACACACAGCAACGGTAACCAAATTTCTGGGCATAATTATAGTTAAAAATCTCTCATGGAAACCACAAATAGAAGAAATTTGTAAAAGAGTTAACAAATCTCCTTATGACCTTATCTACTTTACAAACTGGCTAAAAAAGTCCATTTAGAAACTGTATTAATAGCCTATCATGGCTATTTCGCTTCCATATTATGGTTTGGTATTGTAATATCTAATATAATATCTTGGGACAACTCACACAACGCTATCTGATCCCAAACTAAGCAAAGCTTGTACTATGGAAACCAGACAACTGATAAACATACTTATATGTTTCTAAATACATACATATTATAGATAAATAACACCCAGACACAGAATAAACCATCGTGCTCATCACACAAAGTTTTATCCTGGGTGGGGATCGAACCCACGACCTCTTGCGTAGCAGTCGGATACACTCCCACCGCGCCACAGAGGCAGTCTATTGTATATTGGGGCAACTCAGAAGATACTTGTTTTCATCTTTATTGTGCAGGCGGGTTTTTTATTTTTATTATTTATGTTGTTATTTAATACTTTTTAGTGGTTATAGGATGTAACCGATGTAACTACTAACTTTTATCACAGCCTTTATCAAGTATTAAAAATTTGAAAAAAAGAATAGTTTCTAGCTAACTTTTTTTAGTATTACATACCTTTTTGAAATGCTTAAGATGATCCCTTTATTTTGATACCCATATTGCAGTATTCAAAACAACTTTGTTTCACTCCTCTTTATTTTGACATCTCACAGCCGCCATGTTTGTTTTTTTTCAAACGTCACATCTAAGAACACTTGGACGATCAAGACGAATCTAACGACGTCTTATTTGTATAAATCCGTTCAGTGGATTGTTAGATATCAGGTAATAAATAATATTACATGCACATAGATAGAAGATAAAACATAACCCTTCCTTACAGTCTGGTAAATATAGACAATAGGACAACGTAACTTTGCTAGTGATTACAATTATAACGAGATAAGTATATACAATGAGAGATTGTTACTATTTTGGAAATAACTGGTACTATCTGTTTTTGTTTTATGTTTGGCGTATAGCGACAACGGGATAACTACGGTACTGTGACGTGAACCTCTTGCTGGCTTTGGGGTGCGCAGCCGGGATAATTGCTCTCGAGGATGAGGAATCAAACAACTTCTTAAGCCCAGAACGATATTATATATTCAATAACTTGTTATATGATTTCTTTACATATTAATTCTTTTCCTAGACCATTCGTCTTGACGCTTGGTCCAATTCTCCCAATTGTTTCTTTCGTTTTCTTCTTCGTCATTATTTCAAAGTTTTGGAACGTCAAGACAAACAGTTCACAATTAATGAGGCTTTATGCGAGTGGCCGGTCGAGTTTCCGACGCACCTGCCACACGCCGCCGCCTTATGAAAAAAAAAAAAATTTTTTACATTTGACTACTAAGTCAATTTTTTTTTTTTTTTTTATATATAATATAAAACAACAAATATAAACCTAGCTGTGCATTTACCTATCATGGCGATATAGATTTTTTTTTTTTAATACCCCCCTTGATCTGTCTCTATGCAAAAGACAACGTGTAACTGTTATACCTAATCCAACAAAATTTATGTCAACAAACACTTTACATAACAGTTATACGATGATGCTGGGCAAAAAACGCCATTAAAATAAGCACCAGTATCAGATTCGTTACCTAGCTAAACTTATGTATAACTAAATTAAATCAATCATTAAACACCAATTGACCCCAGGCAACAAATTGGGTGAAAGTCCTGCTTTGTTGTAACTGGAAGAAAATTCATCTTTAAGTATTAATCTTATATCAGTTAAATAATTGGTCAATCAAGCTATCGGTGACCATCTGATCACATCTATTGATTATTTAGATAAAATAATCACAAACGAACTTCCCAAGTTCGATTGAACCATATGCAAAACTGTCTGCTTAATCACAGAGTTATATTTATAATTCAAAACAATAATACACCCGTTTTTGTTTGCCTAGTGCTCTATGGCATCAACATTGTAGGACATTTCTTCGCCGTGTGGTTGTACATGCAAAAACAAACAACATTTTAGAATCAGATCTAAAACCATTAACCATCCCTAAATATACAACTGTTTACATGTCAGACTATTAACAACGTCGCCACTTCTTTTCTGGCATCACCTACTCCTAAAAAAATAATTCTCATCAACTACTCATGTTTATCATGACTTAATTATAACATATGTTCATATAATAAAAATCCTCAACTACATAAAATTAAATACTAAGATATCGATATCTATTCGTCCATCCTCATAATAAACGGTTTCAATCTATTCGCATGAACAATCTGCCTCTGTCTTGAACCCACTTTCTTTATAATGAAGTTATTGTTATTCAACCTATTTTCAATTCGAAATGGCCCTAAAAACTTTCTACATAACTTCTTCGATATCCCCGACCTTCTCTTTGGATTAAAAAGTAAAACTTTCTGACCTATGTCATACGATACTTCAGTTGCTTTTTTGTCAAATAATAGTTTTTGTTTCGCTCGCGACTTGTCCAAATTTACTCTAACCCTTGTAAAAATGTTTTCTCTATTCTCTATTCTACTCGCGGTATTCTCATTCACTTTAATATTTAAATTAATTCCCGTATCCGATGGCAATTCTGGTTGTCTTGCAAAGACCAGAAAGTACGGTGACACCCGTGTCGATTCTTGTTTACTAATATTATATGCAAACGTAATTTGAGGTAAATATACCGACCAATCTGACCTATCATCTCGACCGTACTTGGCCATCATGCGCGACATAGTTGCATTTAATCGTTCTACCAACCCTAATGTCTGATGATGCATCGAAGTTGCAACTTTATGCACCGCCCCGAAGTTTGTAATCGTTTCTTGAACTAACGCCGACGTAAAAATTGACCCTTTATCCGTTATAATTTCTTTTACGGCCCCATGTATTGAAAAAATATTATTAATAAAGAAATTCTTTATTTCAATCGCTGTGGCCTGTTTTACTGCCTTACTAATCGCATATTTTGAAAAACAATCTATTGCCAATATAATATATCTACTTCCATCCGTCGCATTATTTAACGGGCCTATCGTATCCACTTCTACCTTTTCAAATAACCTGTTTGTAACAATCGGTTGCAACGGCGCCACCTTATTTGACGTGCGCACTTCTTGACATACTTTACATGCTTTGATATAATTCTCTATTTTCTTATATGACTTTGGACAGCAGAATCTTGAATTAAATTTTTCTACTGTCTTCATCAAACCTAAATGACCTCCATATAATGGATCATCATGAATCTCATGCATAATTACTGGAAACAGTTCATCCGGAACTACCAGCAATCTTTTAATAACATTATTTTTTGCATTTAATTTATATAACATGCCGTTGTGTATAAAGAATCCTTTATGTCTTTGTAAGTTTTCATCTATGATTTTATTTCTTAAAGATGAACAAAAATTATCGTTCATTTGAGCCCTTATTACTGGGTCTATTTCTAATTTGCAGATTTGCTCATTATTCTCTGTACATCTCATCCTAAATATTTGTAACCCGTCAGTGACTACGTGATCATCTTGACTTATTAACGGATTTCGACTCACGAACTCCGCATCCGAATCCGAATCCTGTTCTACAACTACTGAAGAGGAACTATCATTACAGGAAGGACGAATGCTACCAATATTCACTAACTCACTCACTTGTTGACGACTGATCTCACTCTGTTTAAGTGAGACCCGATATGAAGGTTTTTTCACAGGAACCTCGTTCGAAGTTTTTATTTTAATTGGGTTATTTCGGCACCCACCTGGCCTAACCTTACCAAATGAGAATTGTGGCTTGTATTCTTCCACTAAGTCATGTAATTTATTATTATCACCTGTACTCAGATTTTTATTAATATTCATTTTATCTTTTGACACATTTAAATCAGGAAGAATACAAGTGTCATTCTTATTTGACTCACAAATATTACTAACAAATAAATGATTATGTTTAAAAATATTAACAGACATTATTTCCTGTGTATCGATAACAGAAACTTTGCCTGGTCTAGCAACAAAACATATTTCGTTGTAGTTTCTCAATGTTATTTTATTATTCACAAAATCTAGGGATGCCCCATTTTTGATTAAGAAATCTTGACCCAAAATCACTGGCCAACTGACATCTATTACCACATAAAAAAGTGTGTTATACACCACATTATTAATTATAACGTTGATATATGTTTTGCCTGCGACTGGTATAATCTTACCATCAGCCGTTTTTAAATTAATATTATCACATATATCTAAGGTTACTTTGTTCATTAACGCTACTTTCTTCGATAGCAAGGACACTGAAGCCCCACTATCTAATAAAGCAGGAATAGCACCCGAACTTAATTCTACTAAAATGACTGGTTCGGACTGACCATAATTATTCTTCTTGACGTCTTCTATGTTTGAGCGCCGCTGCGTACTCATTGCTGCGACGTGATGCTCGCCTACTCTCGTTGTCGACGACGCTGCATCACCAGCTGATTGAACCGGCATCGGCAGAGGTTCTCTGCTCCTTAAAAAGTACTGGCGGGGATTTGACTCCCGCCTTGGTGTTAACGAACCGCTTGGTGAATCATTGGGTGGAACCCGAGACAACGGGGACCGGTATTTACTATACGGAGTCGATTGATTGCTCCGAAATGGACTATTGGTCGGTCTGTTGGAGTCTCCTTGCTGCCCAGACCTCACTGCTACTGCATTCTCAACCTTAACCTTAAGATTGACTTCCCTTTCAGCCTCTTTATCATATACTGAATGTAATTGTAAAACTGTGGCCTTTAAAATATTTTTATCAGCACATACAACTGCAGCGAGCTTTGATTTGTAGAAACTATTACATTTCTTTGGAAAGCTCCTTACGAACGTATTGTCGTCAATTTTTCCCTTTTTGGCTATATTTGAAAGCTCGTAGTAAAATGACACAATATTCTCCTCTGGCGCCTGTATCCTTTCATAGAATTTTTCCGTATAATTAGTACGGTTTGGGAATTCTGCTTTTAATGCAGTGATGAAGCTCTCGAAGCTATCACAATCTTCTATGATTGCTTTGTATAGGTGTAGCGCTGGTCCAGCCAGATACGCCGCCACAAATAATTTTTTTTCCTCATCCGAAGTGATTTTATTAATCACACAGATGATCTGGAATTGGTTGACAAAATCATCTACGGACTCATACAATCCCGTGAATGCACTCATTTTTAATTAACTTTACATAGAAATATGACTTAGCTCTTTAAATGACTTCCTCTGAAGAGTTAGGCGCCTCCACCATGTGACGTGAACCTCTTGCTGGCTTTGGGGTGCGCAGCCGGGATAATTGCTCTCGAGGATGAGGAATCAAACAACTTCTTAAGCCCAGAACGATATTATATATTCAATAACTTGTTATATGATTTCTTTACATATTAATTCTTTTCCTAGACCATTCGTCTTGACGCTTGGTCCAATTCTCCCAATTGTTTCTTTCGTTTTCTTCTTCGTCATTATTTCAAAGTTTTGGAACGTCAAGACAAACAGTTCACAATTAATGAGGCTTTATGCGAGTGGCCGGTCGAGTTTCCGACGCACCTGCCACAGTACGTTAATTTAATTAATTACTTTAAATAAATATGGCTTTTTACCTTAATATGTTGTACCGCAAACCGTTGGTTGTTGTAACGCAAATAGTTGGTTTCAAATATCGGATACATTTTAGAAACGAAGGTCGAAAAATACTTGACACTGCATTTTTTTTTTTATTATTCTACTTTTATTTGGGGACTTTTGTCCGTTTAGGATATGTCAGTCCCATTAGGCTTAAAGGTTACACATTGAATATATGTACATTATAGACTAACTATGGGTTATTACACTGATACAAGGCTAGCTCATAAAACATTTTAGCTTCACTAGATGTTGGTATACACAGACAACTCTGAATTATACCAACATTCAGTCGATTAATATTAAGCTGTCGCATCAAATGATCCCTATATGATTGGTTCTTGGAACACTTCATTAACAAGTGTTGAGCATCGTCAATTTTATCACAGAGTTCACAGTTTGGTGAAATTGCTTTTCCCTTAAGGTGCTCAAACTTCCTAGATGGAATGTGCCCGGAACGCAATCTATGTGCGATTGTGACATATTTTCGACTTAATCACTGCATTTGATTTGATTGATTGACACAGGGCACCCTCGGTACAAGCTCTGTGTCAATCAATCACTCAGCCTGTATCGGTCCATTGCTGGACATAGTTTTTTTTCATTCGTTTTCATTCAACACCCGGTCCTCCGTGCTTGACGGAGGACCGGGTTTTGAATGACGTAATAAATTATCATACAAAAAGATTTGACGTTTCGAGACGTTGTTTTTTAAAACACAATATGACTTGAACGTTTTATCACGTCATCGTTTTCATACATTTTGTCACTAATAGTTAAACTAATTTTGAAATGGTAAAAACAGTCGGGTAAAAAGATGATAGTCAACAACGCGTAGGTAATCCAAACCTTTGCAGCGTGAGCGAAGAGTTAAAATTTTGCAAAGAGGTATTTTTTGTAAATAACGAATAATAAAGGTTTTGTGGAAACTCGAGATCTAAACAGTAAAACAGATCCAGAGAGTGGTCAATTTTGTGAGGTTATGGCGCAACCCCGGTCTACATGTCAATGGATGAACCAAAGAAAACGTTGGTGACAAGAACGATATTTTGACGGAACCAACACTGCTATCATATTCTGTCATAATTTAACATATTATTTTCACGTATTTCAATCAGTGACAGAGAGTGATAGGGTATAATGAGTCAGATAAATATATTCCATCTATTCTTATATTTAAATAAATCCGAAAGGCTTTAGTTTAACTACTCATTGTCAAGGAATATTGGTCTGTATCTAAATTTGAACTCTGTTATCAAACAGTTAAGCAACAATTTATAGAATACGGGTATACAACTGTCTAATGTGATGCATAGTTTGAAAAGGTAACATCTGCTTGCAAAACGTTAAATAAGTGTAGTTGAAAACGGACGAACATTTTCATTTCGGGACTGTACTATACATTGATGTTTGCTGATTTTTTTTCTTAGCTATTGTTACATATATACATAACGTGATAGAAAGATGTATTTTTAGTATTTATCTAACTATCAAACTAAGTAGCGGCTTATACAATAGACTCAAAATTTCATCAATTTGCATTGTGTAGTTTTTAATAAAAGGGTTCCGTTTTTGCCATTTTAACTACGGAATCCTAAAAAAGAACATAAAGTAGAAAAAAAAGTAAGAATATCATTTTTATAATAATAGTGTAATAATTATATCTTAGGACAACTCACACAACTTCATCTGATCTTAAATTAAACGCAGCTCGTACTATTGCAACCAGACAATTGATAAAAATACTTTTAAATTTCTAAATCCATGCATATTTCAATATGGGTTTCGCTCCGGTCTATCTACATCCCAAGCAGTCCTACAACTAACCACAGCAGTCGTCAGCAAACTGGACAAAAAACAGAAGGTCGTTGGTATATTCTTGGACATAGCGAGGGCTTTTGATACTGTCTCAATTCCACTCCTCTGTACAAAGCTGGAAAGACTTGGAGTCAGAGGTACGCAACTGGCCCTGCTCAAAAGCTACCTCACTAATAGAAAACAATGTGTGAGGATTGGTGACTTCTGTAGTGACGAACTACTTGTGACCCATGGAGTCCCTCAGGGCAGTATTATGGGGCCTACTCTGTTCTTGTTGTATATCAACGATCTTTGCCAGTTACAGCTACCAAATACCACCATCTTTACCTATGCTGACGACACTGCCATTATTTCACACGGCGACTCTTGGGATTCTGCATTTAGATATGCACAGGGCAGTTTCCAAGCAGTTACACAATGGTTAACCGGAAATCAACTTACCCTAAATGTTAGTAAGACCAATTTCCTTACCTTCTCATTAACCTCACCTGACAAGCTCTTATCCTTGCCTTATACTCTTTTCGCTCACTCCTGTCATTCCTCATCCACAACTATTTGTAATTGTCCTACACTCTCTCGTGTTGATTGTGTCAAATATCTAGGGGTCCAAATTGATGATAGACTCTCCTTCCACCAACATATAGATAGTCTTACATCTAGACTTAGAAAGCTAATCTATCTTTTTAAATCTCTCAGTCAAGTTGTCGATGCGCAGATACTTAGAACCACCTATCTAGCTCTGTGCCAATCAATTACTCAGTACTGCATTGATGCCTGGGGTGGCGCCAATAAAAGCTATCTTCTGAAATTAGAGCGTGCTCAGAGATCTGTATTAAAAGTAGGTTGGCGACTACCTTATCGATTCCCTACTACCGACCTTTATAAGACGTGTAACGTACTCTCTGTTCGCAAATTATTTATCCTCTCAATCATCCTTTCAATCCACTCACAGACTCCTTATGACCCCTCTAACCTTGCTTCAGAACGTAGGAAACATCAAGTATGCCCCTCAATTTTAACCAGAACCAGTCTAGCGCAGCGTTGTTTTTACTTTCTTGGTGGCTATGTCTATAACAAAGCCAATAAAATCTTAAATTTGTACCCATTGACGAAGAATGAGTGTAAGAAAGCTGTTACAGTTTGGTTGTTAAATTTAGATTATCATGAAACAGAAAAAATCCTCTGCACCATTAAATAAATAAGTATGGGCACATATATTAATTTACAAACACACACGCACACACACACACACACACACACACACACACATACACACACACACACACACACACACACACACACACACACACTCACACACACTCACACACACACATACATTATATATCTAACTTTGAAATTCAATCTTTGTACATGTCTTGCAAGTACTTATGCTTATACTAACGCTTATCAATTATCTGCATTTCTTTGTACTCACTAAATGAGAGAGCCTGGAGATTTGTCACACAGGTTTAGAACCTAGTACAAACTCCAGCTCTCACTGAGGTTTAATTGTTAACTTTAAGCAGTTTGTTACTATTAAGGAATACTTTGTACTTACCTTTGTGAGAGAAAATAAAATATATATTATTATTATTATTATTATTATATTTTAAATAAATTACACCCCGACACAGAATAAACCATAAATGTGAGGCGCATCGTTCGACAGGTCTTTTAAATAAGGCTTCTAATAAACTTTTTTGATTGACTAAATATTTTAGGAAATAATCGCTCCAAAAAAAAAAAAAAAAAAAACAAAGATAGCCTTTTGGACATGATCAAATGTGCCTTCACTGAATTATAGCCGAAAAACTGCGTTTCTCAACAAAAGGGCTTAAGTGCCATGAACATACGCTATTCTGCTGATGCAATTATTCAAGGCTCCGGAACCCTACACTGAGCATGGTACGACATGATCTTGCCCGGTTTTTGTATTTTGTCACTATGTAGGTATTGTGGCAAATAAAAAATATTTTCTTCTTTCTAATCGGCACAGGCGGGTGATAAAACCGAATAGGTATAGATGAATCTGATGAATGTTCGGGAAAATGCCAAACGACTTTGCAGAACATAAATACTCGGGTAAACCCAACCGGACGGCAACTGCCGATCGGCTTTCAACATGTGTAATACATAGTTGCTTCGGGTCGGCTTTGTTGTTAGGCAATTAATGCCGAACAGAAGGGCCGACCCGCTTATGTGCGTAAAGACTCTAACTCATCAAACCCTTGGATCCGAAAAACTAAAATTTACCAAAATAATTTCAGAAAAATCGATCTTTAATCTGGCAAACAAACTTAACGCGTAGGAAAACCACCTGCTAAAGCTCGGGATCGGGATCAAAAATATTTTCCTATTTTTCATACAAATATAAATATTTTTTTATTTGTTTATATTTTTTTTTTTAGAAAAGATAACTACCGAAATAAGATTATGTCCCACATTACTAGCAATCTTGTTAACCCCTCCAGCTAAGCTCAAAGGCTTGTGTTAGGAGTGGGTTCACGTCGGTAGTATAATGGGTAGGATTCGAACCCGCAACCTCAACATTGCGAGACCGATGCCTTAGCCATTAAGCTACCGCCGCTTTGATAATATGTATGTGCGGTTTTGATCGATGTCTTGTTGCCATCTTGTGGGTAGTGCTGATGCTAATGATCCCATTGCTGTAAAAAAAATGAGATTTTTGATCAAAAAAATCTGACAGGAAGTTTTCATAGTGTTCTTTTGAGGTTAACTTTATGATTCGTAAAGAGTTCTGTAGTGACCGAAACAAGTGGAAATCTGATGGAGCAAGATCTGGGCTATACGTAGGAAGCATCAACACGTCCCAGCTCTCTTAATTTTTGCTAAGTGGCTATAGATGTGTGCGGTCTGGCATTGTCATGATGGAAAACCACGACCTTTGTATTCACCAAATCTGGCCGGGTGTCTCAATGGCTTCTTTTAACCTCATCAGTTGCTGACAGTAGAGGTCAGAATCGATAGTTTTACCCGGCGGCAAAAGCTCATAGTGGATGATTCCTTTCCATTCCCACCAAATACAGCATTACTTTGTTCCGAGTCAGGCCAGGCTTTGTCACGGTCTGTGGGACTTATCTATGCTACGATCGCCACGATCTTTTTTGGAAATTCTTATTGTAAGTCATCCATTTTACATCACCCGTAATCAACCGTTTAATAAATGGGTCGGAATTTTTACGTTTCAACAAATAATCGCAAATGGAAACACGTTGCATTAAGTTTCTCTCAGTGACATCATGTGGTGCCCAAATATCAAGTTTTTTCTTGTATCCAGACTTTTGTAAATGACGTAAAATGACGTAAAACGTGTTTTCTGATCATCATACAGTTCTTTAGCAATATCGTAACTACTAATATGTCGATCTTGCTCAATTTTTTCAAAGATGACACTGATTTTATCATTGACAGGACGTCCAGAGCGAGCCTCATCCTTTACACTAAAATTTCTAGACTTGAAATTCTTGAACCACATTTGTGCTACTCGCATTGATACTGCATTAGGTCTGTAAACCGCATAAATTTTATTTGCGGCGTTAGTCGCATGAAAACCAATTGAAAATTGGCGGAAACTAGTTTTTTTTAAAATTTAATGCATCTTTTGATTGCCAACATTTAATGGTATATAAAACCAGCGAGTTACATTCAGCACAGCCCAAAAAGGTTTGATTAGTGGCAATACATTCAAAATACGAAAATACTTTTGCCTTTATTATAATGTCCCTTGGGTACATGATGAGTAGGTTACTCATACTCATCATAGGTGTACCCAAGGGACATTTCGGGGTTCAAAAACTTCCCCTCCCACGAACTAGTAAGACCCTAATAAAAGTAAAAGTTCTTATGTGTGAACCCGCCTTAAATGTCGAGTGAAATATTAGGAATCGCGAGAACCCGCGTCATGAAATGTAACCCCTACACTCATAACACTACATAAGACACAAAAGATGAAGGCATCATTAAGTTAGTTTTGCCCCGATTATGAATTAATCGTAGATCGCTGCTGTCTCCCTCAGTCGATAGGACGCAACCTCACTCTTATAGCCCGATAGGACGGAAATCCGACACAGAAAGGGAGATTGGGCGCAAGACTGACGACCGGCACTGAGGGAAGAAGGACATATTTCAAAAACGGTCACCCATCCATAGACTGATAATGGTAACGTTGCTTAACTTCGCAAGTGTCTTGATCTGCTTTGTCGCCACTCCTACTAGCCTCATAGATATAAGACTAGGTACTTATTCACGGGAATAAGCCTAGTCTCACTTTAGCACTAGTAATGACTAGTGCGTAATTTATGAAGAATTAAAATAAGCGACATAGTGACCTTTACCCTTGAAATTACCAATACTCATATACGAGGAAAATCAAATCATAACCTTGGGTAAAAATAGCCTATGATCATCATAAATTGACACCCGCCTATATAAATAGGCAAAAAATACCCGTCTATACAAATAAGCACAATGACACATCGCCGCATGTAAACAACCGCTTTCTGAACGAAGCTTTCCGCTTTTGTGCATTGCACATTAAAACTAAGACAAATGACGTAAAAAGGAAAAATAAGATTATTAAAAAAATACAAAACTACACGCGCGCACAATGTGCCGCGAAAGCGCTGTTTACGCACTTCGCGCGCTGCTCACGCGTCCCCACTGTAACTTCAATGCACAAGAGGCACGCAAAAAGTTACTAAACTACTGCATAAAGGAAAGTTCGGCTTTTGTCCCATCGCCAACGACAGACTGACATCAAGAAACGCTCAATGAACGATGCAACCGTATAAATAAAAACACCGCTGACAGTTAGTAAAGGTATAAACTATTCCTTTTATTAACAAAGTCGGAAACAGGAGAGAGATTTTGGGTTTCAGACTAATCCCAGGTTTCATATAAGTCAATTTATATAAGAGAAATTAATCTCCACAAAGATCCTCTACCTTATGATAAAATAGTACGAGATCCAGTCTAAGAAATATATACCTTCATCTGTTATTTGATCCTAACAAAGATCTAAACCACGTGCCAAAAAGGTGAATCAAAACCTTATGAACACTTCCTATAGATCTAGAATCATGAAATTTTCCAAAAAGTTATGTCATGAAACACAAAACCATTAAATTCTAGTAGTAAAAAATAAGTTAAACGGTACCCTCGGTGAGCGAGCTCGACTTGCATTTACCTGTTTTTTTATTATATTTTATGCTTATTTTTTTACTAATACTGTTATTTAAGGCATAAAATAACCTTTAAAATCATTAAAAAAAAACAATTAAATAACTGACGTGTGTATATTAATATTGCTAGCTTACAACATAAGCACTTGATTTAGCTAGGCAACCCAATATGGAATATACAAGTCGTCAGTGACTATTAACAACGTCGGAACTGCAAAATCGCATTTTTTCATTTATTTCATAAAACGTTCCTAAATAACCAAGTCTATCATCAGCTGAAAAAAATATATAAATTTTATGCATAGTTTTTCATTTACTATATTTAAAAATGTCGGATATTACTTTGGTAGCTCGCTAACAATGTCAGATAATAACTACTAACGTTGTTAACCGTGCGCGGGAGAGGGTGAGCGCGCCCGATCTCCCACTAACGACTATGTTAGCGGGATGAACGAAAGTTGCGTTGACGCTTGTTTTTTACGACATTTTATTGTTATTTCTTTACTTTATAACACCGTTAATGATGTCTAATAGATCAGCACGTCAAATCAAACTAGTTACTGGACGTGGTGAAGAAAAACATAGTAATAAAAGTAAAAATGCCGATGAAAACCTTTTAACCAAAGCAAAACCTAGTACGGAAACAGGTATTTATTTACATTTATTATATTATTTTTAAGATTTTTAACAGTTTAGTTTATGGTTTAATACGAAAACGAATTTTATATTAGATAATAGAAATTACAGTAGCATTTTCTAACAAGTAATTTAAAATTGTAGTATGTGGTACACACATGCGACGTTGTTGATCGATTTTTGAAATGAGTTAAATGTCGGCAGTACCACATCCAACGTTATTTAACGTTTTTTCTATTTAGTTAAATGTCAGTAATACCACATCTGACGTTGTTAATCGCTTCTTCAAATAGGTTGAATGTCTGTAGTACCATATACGACGTTACTTAACGTTTTTTTAATGAATTAAATGTCGGTAACACCACATCCGACTTTGTTAAAATGTCGGTAGTACCAAATATAACTTAAACAAACATATCAATTACTTAATTTTGTGGTTTTTTTAGCTCCTCATGAGTCTCCAATACCGACAAACTTTCAAATGAAAGATTTACTTGGCGATGTATTTAACGATGATGAGGAGTTAATAGCAAATAAAGCAAATGTTACAAGACTGGTACCATCACCGCTTCCACCACCTTATATAAATGCAACGAAAAATTAGAAGAACGCCATAACGAATTTTGTACCTGTTCTGTAAACGAGAGCCCTCCAATTTTGATTAATGTCGACCTGTTCGAATTTATGCCTACGCCTTCTGTGTCATCTATGATAAGTTTTACCACCCCTACTTCTGTCAAAAGTGTTTAAACTCGTCAATCCACTGTTAAAACATATAAAGGTAAGAAAATACTTGTAAAAGAAAATTGGGTGGTAATTAAGAGAAAATGTGCAAAAAGTCATGGAATAAGCTTTATTAATGCTAGAGGAAAGGAAATACCAGCTAAAGAGATAAAAGCACCGTGCAATGAAAAATGTTGTTTAAAATGCTCGAGTAAGCTTATCGAAAATAAGCGGAACAACATTTTTAAGAGATTTTGGGATCTGGGACATCGTCAAAGTCAGTGGGAATTTGTTATTCGTTTTACAAATAAACTACCAAAACGCCGCCAGAAAATGGAAATTACTAAGCACGATCGCAAGAATACATTTTTTATTTCCTTCCAGACGAAAAGGGTCAAAAATTTAAGGTGTGCAAAATGATTGAGAGAGTGACCGCATTATCCTCCTTTGGAAAAAATGTGATACATTAACCTCAGTGTCAGTAAATCAAAGTGGCAAATACCAGCACAAGAACAAAATTATAGATGAAGAGATGACTAGAATATGTGACCATGTCAAATCTTTTTCATTGGTAGAATCACATTACGTCAGAAAAAAAAAACAAATTAATTATATTTAGAAGGTGTGGATAGTCCGTCTCGCATGTATGATTTATATACGGAATGGTTTGATTTTGAGGAATATAATAACAAAGCAAATAAAAGACAATACAGGAACAAGATCCTAAAAAAGATCTTTGTGATATTTGTCATACAGAATTACCTACAGAAGAAGAAAAATCAAGATATTTGCAACATTAAGCTTCGAAAACAGCTGCGAGACGTTTAAAGGAGATGGATAAAGATGAAGCCAAATTGAATAAAGTGATATTAGCAGCTACTTGATTTTGAAAAAGTATTGATAGCACCACACGGAGATGTAAGCGTGTTTTACTATAAAAGAAAGTTATCTACCTTAAACTTTACGGTATATAATTTGGCTACCAAAAAAACTACATGAGTTGTGTGGCATGAAGCTATTGCAAAACGTGAGGCGAATGAAGTTTCCAGTTGCCTCTATCAATATATAATAGAACACGCACTTCAAAGTGTTAATTTGAATTTAATGAGAGTTTTTAATAAGAGCTGCGATTATTACCTACGTGCCAATGACAATTTAAGTTTTTGAATTATATAAGCCATAAGAAAGATTACGCATTCTTGAGTAGATTGTCTTTTTTGATCAAGATTTATTTATAACTAGCTTTCGCCCGCAGCTCCTCCCGCGTGGATGTCGGTTATCGCGATAAAAACTATCCTATGTCCTTCCTCGAGACACAAACTATCTCCATACAAAATTTCATCTAAATCGGTTTAGCTGTTTGAGCGTGAAAGTGTAACAGACAGACAGACAGACAGACAGACAGACAGAGTTACTTTCACATTTATAATATTAGTATGGATTGTCAATAAATATATATAATTTCGTTCAATTAGGTGTTTTCTTCAGTATTTTTCACATACGACATACATTTATATTAATAATAATAATTTAACAATGACGTAAATGGCATTTCCGACAAGCAATTATCAATTTCGCACTAGCAACAATGTCAGATCTGGTACTTCAGACAAATCAGCATTAGTTTTACCCCGTTAATAAGGTCATAAGTGTATTTTCTCATATTTACACATTAAATACCGGCTAATCATAATATTGTCCTGAACCTAAATAACTTGTATAGCATTTCTCTAAAATTTCATGATCATGCATAAAATAACTAAAAAGATACATGCAATTTACACTTTGCAACGCTCTCCTGTAAAGTTGCTGTTTTTCACATCCGACATTTTTAATAGTCACTGACTGTTTTACTTTATTAAAAAAAAAAACAATCCACAGTCTAAATTAACTTTTGAAAAAACATTTAATACATTGATACAATTTGACCTGACCTCGAATGCTTGGATGACGTCACATGACACGCCATGTGTTTGTTTACTAAAGTGTTACATCAGTTTTATACCATATATTTTCAGTTGTAATATATTTGCAGACAAAGGAAAAAGCTAAAAAAAATCATTATACATAATACAAAGAGCAAAAACCACTATATGAAAAACATTCATTTTTTTCCTCTTTCAAGATATGCGAAAATTTGAAAGCAATGTATCTTTAAAATAAACTTTGTTTGTATTCTTTTTAACATCACTCTAATAAAGTATATTACAATTTGAATTGCTAGCATGCTGTGAATTCCTTAGAAGTAATTGATGTATGTTTTAAATATCAAGGCAAAGGAAAGTTTCCCAACAAAACTTAAAAGATCTCATTTAACTATATTATTTGTTCCTTTCGTCGAGGTTTCACGTAAGTTCGAGCTTATTTCAGGTCGAGAAAGGTACAGTTATTTAATTCAATACAACACAGCAACAGGGGGAAAGGTTACACTATAGTTAAAAAAATGCGTTGTGTTCAGTCACAATCAAAAACAAAATGTACCACCCCTACTATAGAGATTTTGTGTTATGTAAATCAATGTCGATTTACATAACACAACTTCTCTATAGTAGCGGTAAGAAATTCTCTAAGAATTCTAAAATTAATTATTCTGCAGGAAAAAACCATAGAAACACAAATTAAAAACTATTTTTCTCTGTGGCACAAGTACAAATGTTGACGCTGATTAACGACAGAACATGTCATGTGACGTCACGTTTTTGCAAATTTCAGTTTTCGTCCCTCGTTTTTTTGCAATTAATGAGAACTAAATAAGAAAATAATTATTTTGGCATATTGTCTGGACAAAAAAATCAAGTAAATTTAAACAACATGCTTAATCAATATTGCGATTAACAATCTAGACAGTATCTGTTATATAATCGTTGTTAGGATCAAAACATGTGAGTATATATATTGATAAACCAGATCTTTGACAAAAATTGTTTGATCGCAGCTGCAACAGCTTTCAAAGAAAAACCTTTTTGCCCCGCTGTTTCTATGTCGTTTTTTTTAAAGAAGTTTACGATTATGGCGGTAAATACTTAAGTATATTGATTGATATTAATTGGCTGATTCTTTAAAAACGTTCTAACTCCATTCATAAAGAACTTCATGAAGTAGTCTTTTGGGAAAATCTCAACATATAATTCAAATACAATAGTTGTGATTAAAAAACTTCAGGCTTTTAAAAGTTATCGGATCATTGATTTAATCTATACACCTAACTAGCTGACCCGCGCAACTTTGTCTGCGTAAATTTTCCCCTTATTTGCAACATTTCTTATTGCTGCTTCGCTCCTTATTTCTCCACTATTTAATGGATGTTATTATACATATAAACCTTCCTCTTCAATCACTCTATCTATTAAAAAAAACGCATCAAAATCCGTTGCGTAGTTTTAAAGATTTAAGCATACATAGGGATATAGGGACAGAGAAAGCGACTTTGTTTTATAGGTACTATGTAGTGATTGTAAGATCCGTGAATGTTTTAAAACAATAGTCTTGATGTGAGAGTACCTAAACCTGAAACGGTACTGTACGAGACCACATTAAATCCAAGATATAAGGATAAAATCGCAATTATATTTCTAGCTTACATCGATACGATACACAATTGAACATTGCTTGTATTGTATATTTTTTTAATACTGCTATCAAAAGGAAAACAAACCGGGTTTTACTTACATTGTTTAATTTATTTGTTCTTTATCAGTAACGAATTTACTGAAAACTCTTCCTACAATATAAAGCTATAATCATAATGACAAAGAATAGAAGAAATAAATTGTACAAAGTTTTTAGGAATACACATTGACAGTTATATAACATTCCATACCCATATTAACGACATTATTAATAAAACATCACGATTCGCATATGCCTTATATATGCTGAGTAATAAAGTTAATCAACAGGCTGTAATATCTGCATATCATGCTTACGTTGAGTCAGTTTTAAAATACGGAGTTATATTTTGGGGAAACTCAACAGGCAAGGAGCAAGTATTCATAGCACAAAAAAGGTGTATACAAGCAATATGCCACCTACCTAATGTAATTAGGAACTGCTCGACCTATATGTTTGCAGACGACCTGTGTGTATTACGTGGTGGTAAGGATATGGAGGAAGTTAGGCAGTACGTGCAGGAGGATGTCGATAGCATCATAAAATGGACTCATGATAACGGTATCGTTTTAAACGGCGATAAAACCCAATTATTACTAATACATTTCCCGTATTCTTGTATACCGGATACACCCTGTATCATTGTCACGCATACATTGGAATGCTTACATAACCACTGTATAATTTTTAACTGCACTCCTGTTAAAAAAACACCTCTTGTTACATATCTGGGCATGAGGGTTGACGAAAAGTTCGGCTGGACGGAACATGTAGACTTCATTTCGGGTAAATTAAGAATACTTTTATCTAAGTTCACTCAACTACAATATAAAGTTCCAAAAAATGTACCTAAACACTTGTACAAAGCTTTGATTGAACCTATTATAGGCTACGGTTTGGAATGCTACGGAATTACATTCAAAACACACTTATGCAAAATAGACTTCAAATCCGATTTTTAAAATTCTAGTAATTTTAAAAATCGGATTTGAAGTCTAGTAAATTTTTAGACAACAAAACACTAAACAAATGTTAACACAATTATAAAGAATTATTAAAAATATGTAAATTACTTCCTGTACGAATACAACATAAACATTTATTAGTAACCCGTAATCATAGCAACATGGAACAATTACCTACTCTTCAGCACAAGATATGTACCAGAGGTGTGACTCAGGGTAAATTTGTAACTACATCCATAAATAATTACTTTGGAGGGACGTAGACTTCCTTTGTTATATAACGAAATGCCACAAGAGTTAAGATAAGAGAAAAACAAAAATAAATTTTCTAAATGTTATAAGACGTATTTGCTGGACACATATAACGTAAACGACTAATGTACTTGTTAAAATGAATTTGTTAAATGTGCAGCCAACCTGTATGTAACGTACTTAATTATAAAATCACATAGTTACTATTTTATGTTATAGTTATGCAAGAAATTTTGTAAGTAGGTAACCTGAGTGCCATGTATTTCCACAGACAAACCGATTATTTGGTTTTTGTGGAGTTATGCTAAAATGTATGTATGGTTTTTAATAAAGTTTTTTATCTATCTATCTATCTACAAAAAACAGAGTCATGTAAACTACATTTCATCCGCCTAAAGCTACTAACATTTCCTCCGATAAATATTTTTGAAATTGCTAAGATTGTCTCTAGACTAACTCGAACCTATTCCAAAAAACAAGTAGGAAACGCAACAAATCACGCCTGTGCATAGTACCATCTCGAACAGCACCTATGCTGTATGGCAGTAAAGGTATATAACAAATTACCAATATTTATTAAAAAATCACTAAATGCAAACAGCTTTAAGTGTAATCTCCATAATTTTCTGATCAAAAAATCCTACTACTCGATAAATGAATTTTTAACTGATAATAATACTGAAATTATATTATAATCAAAATATAATACAATATACAATTTTATGATACACTTTTATATTTATTAAATTATTGTAATACCTATGTAATAAAAATGTTTGCTTGTAATTTCTGTAATAGTTAATAGTATCTAATAGTTTTCATTGAAATAATTAGCCTAAAAACTTGTAATTAGATATTTCACAATATTTGCACATCATGTCATGGTAAAATACAGATAATGGACGATTAGTTTTTGTAACATCAGCATGTAACCTGTATTTAGCAAATAAAAAAAATTGTATTGTAAAGATGTGCATATATGCATAGGTCATGCACGAGCGTCTGAGTGATTATCGTTATAAAATTTTGAATCTTTGTTATAGAAAATAAAAAAAAAAGTTGACTGCTATTTGTTAATAAAAGTTAACTTTTGTTAACAAATAGTATCACTTGTCTACTAGTCTGACTACTTATTAATTAAGATACTTTTATGGTGTTGTCTTTAAAACTTATATCAGTTAAATACCTACTATACCTATCTACTGTAAACGAGGCTAGAGGGGTGATTCAGTGGTGAACTGACTACCGAGCAGTCCAGTCCAGATACGAGTATTTTCACAGATCAACTGATCTGCTCGATTGCAATGTTGCTACACACGCTTGGCGAGCGGGTTGACGATCGCAGTAAGGCTTTAAATCCGCTAGACGCCTTGACGACACCCTCGGTGGCAAACACCCACACGGTCCAAAATCTTCACGCATGAAGATTTTTAATCTAAGCTGAGGTGGCACTCATTCCGAATATATTATGAATTATTTCTGTATTAATTATCAATTAATAAGATTTATGGTTTTTACCTAGGTTTAGGTACGACTTTAACATCCTATCCTTCATTAGTTACTAATGGCGGGTACGACACATTTAAATATAGAAACAAAATATATAAGGTCAAGTTCCTGTTACGAGGAAAATATTTCAAATAACACAATCCAATGGCATTCCATAAACCGACCTAAATATAAACTATGCTCTCATTGACTATGACACCATACTTGACAATTAATTTACTTGCGAGTATAAATAAATAAATCTTTGGATAGCTCACACAATGTCATCCAAACCTGGCAATTAGTCAACAGCTGATAAATATACTTATATATTTGTAAATACATAGGCACATATTTTAGTTATATTACACCCAGATAGAGAACAAAAAAGGGTTTAACAGTACAGTTAATTTAATGACAGCTTCTGTGGCGCGTTGAGAGTGTATCCGACTGCTACGCACGAGGTAGTGGGTTCGATCCCCACCCAGGATAAAACTTTGTGTGATGAGCACGATGGTTTATTCTGTGTCTGGGTGTTATTTATCTATAATATGTATGTATTTAGAAATATATAAGTATGTTTATCAGTTGTCTGGTTTCCATAGTACAAGCTCTGCTTAGTTTGGGATCAGATAGCGTTGTGTGAGTTGTCCCAAGATATTATTATTATTAATAGTTAGTAATCACTAGACCGACAGGCCAGTATCTTCTTTACTCTTCTAAAGTAAAATATAAAAAAAATGGGTTGCACTCAGGGAGTGCCGGCAGAAGTGAAAACTTGAACATTAACGTATTAAATATTTAAATATTTTCAATGGTTAAGGATCTTTTTTTATCAGTATATAAGTAGGTACTATCATTTAAGTAGTACAATATTCATCTATTGCGCTATCGTACACAAACATGAGAATTTAAAAAATGCCAATGACAACGACATGAGAACTAAAAAAACTTTCTTAGAAAAAATACATACTGAAGAAATTTCAATAATATTTCCCGATCTTACTGAAAATTATAAAAAAAATATAAAACAATATTTTTTATATCACAAATCATAAAACCAAAATTAAATATTAAATTATAAAAGGTTTGGTGTCTTTTGGTTTCTGGGCCGCCCGATTTCTCACCTGAGCTATAATAACATTGTAGATGATGGTGAAATTTACCTTCGTATTCTATTGTCGCTTTTCATTGCCCTCCCTCCGTCTTACGAATTTTTAATCAGCACATGTTAAACTCGCGTCATCCTGACGCGAGTTTAACAATTTTTACCCATACCTAAAGAAGTTATCACTTCAAAAACTAACGATCAAAACAAAAATCATGGGTTTCTTAATCCATAACTGGGTACGTATGCTTTTTTATTTTCAAGTCTATTGATTTGCTTGTTCAGAGTTCACGCATTAGATAATATTCTTACTTAAATTCTGCTATAAGTTTCGTTTTCGTAGTTTCTATAAACAATAAGTTTATAGAAACTTACAATCAAATATACCTATTCGGTAGAAACATGATCATCGTGTATAATAAAAAAAATCATATCAAACTTTTATTTAAATTACAAAAAAAACTAAACAATTCGTTTCCTTTATTATAGTTTAACATAGTATTACGCCATCTATCGTGCCTAGGTGTCAACTTTTAAGTAGTTAGAGGGATAATTAGTCAGTAATTCCGTCGCGTCAGCTTTCTGGCTGTCAGACTTCTCCTATCTAACGAAAACATCAGCATGCCGCGTCTTTCCCTTATCAATTCGAGAGTCTCGTGAGAGTTTAGACTCCCTTTTTTTGCGTATTTTAACTAACTTGCTTGGTCGCTTGATACAATACAATGGACACGTCAGGTAAATAAAAGGTTTATTCATCTTTAAATATGAGATGATTAAGATTATGATTTATATGTCTAATTTAATTGTATAATTTTAAACATTGAATACTCTTTATTTTCATGTTTTTGTTTCAATCATATTAAATATATTTAGATCCATGTCTTATTACTAAAATGTAAAAGTTCTACATTAATAAAAAGAAAGGAGAAAGAAAGGTTCAGCCGAACTACTGTAAATAAAAAATATTAATATTTAAGCTATTATTAAAATCCGAGCAGTTCCGCAACGGAACTTCCTCCACGGAACTACTGGAAACAATCGAAACAACCTTCAAGATGTATTATGAAGTGTTCTAACCTCTCTGTGGCAAATTTCTCGTCAATAGTGCCATTGTTTCCCAGCGGCGCAAATCGATTTTGAAGTTTCATCTAGAACTTTTTAAGACCTAAGGTTATCTGAGTCGAGATAGGCCGTAAAATAGGCCTCATCAACTGATATTTAGAGACCTCGCACCAGCGGGACCAGTAGGTGATCACTGCTGGTAATAAAACTGTTGGTCATCGGGACGCCTTTAAATATGTAAGTATATGACTGTTCTTTCATTATTTGAAAGTTCCTTGTCACACCATCAGTTTCTTTACTTTTTATGGGGCTTCGTTTAAATGAAATTGTACATTAAGAAAAGCCCTTGCGACTCCAACAAGTTAATGATCATTTTTATCCCTGTGTTTTCACATTTTTAGACCAATCAGGCGTGCGTCTGAAAATATTCTGAAAGAGTATGTTCAGCGACTACATAATCATGTTAATAACTGTTTAATCATCAAAGCAAATAAATGGACATTAAAAAAATGTTATACCTATTTCCTACAAACTTGTACGGAGCGCATTTCATAAAAGGAAACTAATTTGATTTGACAGTCTAACAGCCACAATTATAATATTTAAATTAAAATGTCAACTCTATCTACTCTGTGTCAAATTTTACCCATTTTACCCAGATCCGTTATACCGTTTTGATGTGTTTGATTAATGCCTAGTTTACACGTATTAAGTGGTTAAGTAATTAACTAAATTTTAACTAATAACAAACATCCATCCATGCAACCACCCATAGACCATTTAAGTAAACTTTCGCATTAAAAAAACCTGTCGTTTGAGTGTCATACTTCGCACTTTTGAAACCAGTTAAATGTTGATAAGCCAGTTAAATACTTACCATAATTTAATGACTGCTTTAATATTTTGACTTGTAATCTAACTTAAATATCTTCAGTTTTTGAACAACGCCATCTGTTGACCCAGTGAAGGGTTACCCTAGATGGTGTTGTAATCAATTTATTAAATTTGCCGCCAAACACAAAAAACTACCCTCTAAGACTCTAATAACTCTCATGCTGTCCCTATCGTTTAAAGGTAAATAGTGGCTAAAGAAATATGTATCTTTGGAATATTCTGGGACTAAGTTCTATAGTATTTTTAGAGCATGTTACACTAAAGGTATTAAACAATATTAATTATTGTTTTGAATAAAATGAACTTGGAAATATTTTGTAGTATTTTATTAATTTTCAATTTATGTACATACTTTATAACTTAGAATCTCATATCACAACAGCGTAATTATTAGTTAGGTACTAATCAATGTAATTATAACAACTTTAGTAGATAACAAATCATACAGATAGTCCTCAGCCAATATTTCAAATTCATCTCATACATAATATATTTTAGATAAATAATATCCAACAGCATCTATAAAAAGGTATACCTACCTAAGAATTATATAGTTAAATAAGTGCTTAATGTACCTATTTGTAAATTGACATGTTGATATCAGAAATTTGCGATTTAATACATAAAAGTAATTTCAATTAATTTTGGTTGTTTTAGCAAGCTTTACATCACGAATAGATTATTTTTTCACATTCTAGTGATATTTATATTAGTGCTAGTTATTAGGTACCATCAAATCACACTTTCATAACTTGTTAGTTAAATTTTTGACAAATGTATTTATTTAGAGCTCTACTAAATACTTTGCGTGATTAGTGAAAAAATATTAATTTTCATTATAGTCATTTTAGTTCACTTAATTAAGTAGTTGACAAAAAGAAATATATATCATACTACGTGCGGTTCTATAACGCTCCGAAAATAAATGTTCGTTCATAATTTAACATTATTTTGAATGTACGAGTATAATCATCACAAACGAAAAGAGAGTAATGGTTTTAGAATGGGAATGATGATAGTGATAAATGATGCCATAGTATTTATATAGTGTATTCCATACAAATTACAGAGCGTATTGTCGTTTTATAAAAAGAGTCTATTTTAACTTGACGGTCAGAATACTAAACTTAAAACTAAAGTTTGTACTAAACATTATTAAGTACTAACGTGGAAATTGAAAGTAAAACTCGAATAATTAGATAACAGCTGTAACAAATTGTGGACAGAGTTGACTTAACACAGATATGTAACCGAAAGGTGTCGACAAATATAAGGATGCACTGACTGCTTCAAACAAATTTTATCAAAATTTATCAAGTCACCTGTATATTTAATATTTATCATTTAAAAAAAACAATTTAAAAATATGAGTTACAAATTTCTAAGCAATAACTGACCAAACGGAACCAGATTTATTACCACATGAGGTGTAAATAAAACATTACAATGGCCGGTGCTGCAATTTGACAAAACTAGAACCTATTTACAGATATACCGTAATAATCAATCAGAAAGAAGTAGACAGAATAGGCATTAGTACTGCAACTCCTATGGTGCCATAGGAGTTGTGGCGCGGTGGGTTCGATCCCCACCCAGGATAAAACTTTGTGTGATGAGCACGATGGTTTATTCTGTGTCTAGGTGTTATTTATCTATAATATGTATGTATTTAGAAATATATAAGTGTGTTTATCAGTTGTCTGGTTTCCATAGTACAAGCTCTGCTTAGTTTGGGATCAGATAGCGTTGTGTGAGTTGTCCCAAGATATTATTATATTATTGTTATTATTATTCTGTCTACTGCATAAGACCATTCTGTAACGAGTTGAATATTATGACTTTACAATTGTTGTAATTTACAATGCAATAAATAGAACCTGTAAGAAAAGAGTAAACAATTTACAAGCTGTTTTTACAGGTGCTGCTACTAATATTAAACATGCACATTAACATTAGTGAGTATTTCAAATCTGTTCTGCATTCTTAACAATTTTTATGTTGAGTTTGTGACTTAAAGTTCTATCTATCTATCTCTTTTATCTCCCTTTGATAATATCATTATCTCTTTTGAATCACCATTAACCAATCTTCTTAAGTCCTTGGGGGGAATTCAGTATATATTTTTTTCAAAATGGGCGTATGTGACAGCCGTGTGGTACCGGCTTTGCCGTGTGGTACCGGCTTTGCCGTGTGGTACCGGCTTAAGAATAGTACCACCCCATCTCTTCCCGTGGGTGTCGTCAAGGCGACTAAGGGATGTCACACTGGAGGACGGGCAGCAGCGTCCTCTGCGTACTTAAAACCTTACTGCGATCGCCAACCCGCTCGCCAAGCGTGGCGATTATGGCAATTACCCCCAGGATCTACATACTAGTAAGTTCTACTGGGGAGACCCGTGCCCAGCAGTGGGACATCATATGGGTTGATATGTATGTTTGTGACAATTGTGCCACTCACATATCCAGTGAGAAATCTGCCAAGCTGTTCCAAAAACGCAAAATCTAATACCCTATCAGACTTTTCAAGTCAACTTTAATTCTACCTTTCATTTAGCATCTTCTGTGCTAGAAGCAGAAAGCGCTCTATCTAATCTATATATTTTTTTTCTCTGAGATCTGTTATACTTAGCACAAATTTAAGTTGGCCACTGTTCTAGTAAGATGTCTAAAACTATATTATCGCACCGATAACATTTTGACAAGTTTCTAGTTCTACAGTAGCCTAAGATTTAAATTCGTTTGGATTAGATACGTCGACGTCGTTCGAAATAGTCGTAATACTTTTTAGTCCGGGCGTTCTTGACAGTTAATCTGTCAAACTGCGATGGTAGTTCATTCCGCATAACTAGTTTTATTTTCCAATAATGCATGCGGAATACACCCCAAAGTAAGCTCTTATAGAGGTGGTTTTGTTGTGTTGTTATAATTTTATCTCATACGCTACGAAACTAGTTCATTTAAGTACTATCTAAGCCACTTCATGTTGTTGACTAGGTCGTCTTAGTAAAGCGTCGATGGCTGCTTCCTCTGGCGTCAGGCTCTCGTTGTCCGTATCATCATCCAGTATAGAATCTTCTCGTTCCGTTGATTGCATCAATGTAAGTGGGACAATTTGAGGTAACACACTACCATATGTCCCATCTGAAAAATTACGTAACGATAAATTTCATTGCTTTATAACATGTTTACGTAAAAAAGATGAAAATTAGTCGATAAGAATTCTAAGCTTACCATTATTTAGCTTATCAATAGGTTTCATCGAATTAGTCTTGTGCCAGATACGTTGAATTACAATAATTATAACAACGATCAACAGAAGCGCTATGGCGGCCGGCACTAGTATTATTGGACTTATACTAGCTTGCCTGAAAAAAAAAACAAATGTCAAATTTTGATTTTTTCGTACGACACTCTAAAAATCGGAATTCGACCCAATTCAGAATTTGGCCCAATCTTTGAACAGAATCGACTGATAACCTTATATTTAGACATTGGACCAGTTCCGTCGTTTTCATTCAATCAGTGCTTCGCCGTTCATCAGAACGGGTAGTGTCGTGATTCTGCGTATAGTTTTCTACTCGACTTCGTTCAAAGTCGTACTACTTACACTGTAATGACCAATGTAATACAACAATCGATTGTAATCGCGCCCAAGAGCCGTCAAACCTATGCCTTGTGTCATGTCTACTCCACGATTAATAGTTTCTTAATAAATCGACTGCTCGACTAAGCACCTGTATTTGTAGATAATAACACTGTGCAACAAAAAAATGTTTATGTATAACATGTTAACTCTTAACTGATTATGTTGCAGACATGTTTATTTTAAGTAAAATAGTATCCAATGAATTCAGACACGTATAATTTTGTAGTCATGCGGTAACTTACATGTCTGATAAGATAACGCTGGAAATAAGCCTCCCGACACATGAAATCGAGTTTGTATAATATACAATTTAATGAACTAATAATAATATTATCTTGGGACAACTCACACAACGCTATCTGATCCCAAACTAAGCAGAGCTTGTACTATGGAAACCAGACAACTGATAAACATACTTATAAATTTCTAAATACATACATATTATAAATCATGCATACAAGGTTGTATCCTGGTGGCGCGGGTGGCGATCGATCCCACAATCTCCGTTGTGGGTTCGATCGCCACCCATCTTATCAGACTCATCACTAACCACTAGAACAACGGGCCAGTAATACTTTATTAAAACTTAGTACTATGTTATATATGTTTTATTTATTTTTTAACCACTTATTAAACCCCCTCCCCTCTCTCTCTGTTTTAGATTAACCCACCATCTAATCAAGATCCCGTGTATTTTTTGGTACAAAAAATATCCTAACAATTCTTACACGAGTGAGAGTCTCACGTGATTAATAAAATATGCCTTCACGAAACATAAAGGACTACAGCGTGAGCACATCAAAATAAAGTTATTCAACCAATTAATTGAATACTTACTCTGCTAAAGTATGTTCTGCAGGTATTTCATTTATCGGATTTGGAATGTCGAGATCGAAGTAGCATGGTCTACTGTCAGAGCAATGACAGTTTTTTCCTGCACCATCCTTAAGCGTGCAATTACTATTGCACTTACTACAGGCGACACTGAAACAAAAATCACCATTTATGTTACGAATTGATTTCATAAACTACTTAGAAGTTAGTTCTCTTACTTTAGAACTTATGGAAGACGGTACATTTAGAGTAAACTATCGGTTCCATCACTACCGAGCCATCTGTCACCTGCCACAGTGACCACTCCACTGAAAAGTTGTTCACTGTGATAGTTTACATGAATAAATCTGTAAAATTTTATTTAAAACTTATCATATCAATTTTAGCGTCTAAAACTGAGGTAACTTACGGCCGGTCTCAATAATAATCTATTAATCGATGGACTAGGGCTGTATATTTGACATAAGCTGACCCGCGCAACTTCGTTTTTGCAACATTTTTCATTTTTCATTACTGCTCCGTTTTTGGTTGTCGTAGTCATGTCATTGGTCATAGCGTAATGTTATATAGCCTTTCTCGATAAATGGACTATCCTACAGTATAATAATTTTCAATTCGGACCCGTGGTTCCTGAGTTTATCGCGTTCAAACGAACAAATAAACAAACAAACAAACTCGTCAGCTTTATAATATTAGTATTGATAAGCTCCATACAAAATAAGTCTAAAATTCTTACTTCTTCGTAGACTCAAGCTCGCAAACATGACTTCTGTTTGTCATCTTATAACCTTCAAAACATGTGCAAAAGTTATACGCAGTGCAATTTCCGTAGACACACTTCGGATTGCATTTAGGCATGCAATTACCCTTAGAATCTTTCTCGTAGTCAGGATTACAAACACAATTATCCGGCGTAATACATATTCCATTCAAACATCCATTTTTACACACAGGTTTGCAAACGGTCGTACTGTTTTCTATGACATCGTAATTCTCGAAGCATGTGCAATTGTTAGGTGAAGCACAATAGCCGTTTTCACACTTTGGATTGCAAATTGGCTCGCAGTTACCCTTGGAATCTTTCTCGTAGTCAGAGTTACAAATACAATTAAGCGGTGCAATACATTTTCCATTCTGACATCCATTGTCGCAAACAGGCTCGCAAGTGGTACTATTAACTTTTGTGTAACCTCTAAAACATGTGCAATTGTTAGGTGAAATGCAATTACCATTTACACAGTTAGGATTACAAGTAGGTACACATTTAGATGGATCATGGGGATCAATGTGATAATTGGCATCGCAAGCACAGACGCCCGGTGCCGAACATTTTCCATTCTGGCATCCTTTTTTACACACAGGCTTGCAAACGGTAGTACTGTTTTCTATGAAATGATAATCCTCGAAGCATGTGCAACTGTTAGGTGAAGAACAATTGCCGTTTTCACACTTTGGATTGCAAGTTGGCACGCAGTTACCCTTATGATCTTTCTCGTAGCCATGATTACAATCACATTTATTCGGCGCGATACATTTTCCATTCTGACAACCATTTTCACATACTACGATTAGCTCGCAAGTGGTATTATCAACTTTTGTGTAACCTGCATTGCATGTGCAATTATTCGGTGAAATACAGTTGCCGTTGACACACGCGGGATCACAGTTTGGCAAACAATTGAAGTCATCCGTTTCATCTTCTATGTAGCCAGGATCACATTGACATTCATCTGTACCTACACATTTAGAATTTATACATTTTTGGGTACAGGTAGACACGCTACATTCTTCGACTTCTTTACTGAGGCCCCACCCTGGGCAGCAACCTGGCTTCACTTCCTGTAAATAATAATTTATTTTTATTATTATTATATCATCTCATCAATTGTCAAGTAGCAACAGCAGTCAGGAGACAACTAGGTTTCAAACTTCTACTTTATGTAGGTATGGGAAGTATGGGAGTTTCGGCATTTCGGAAAGGCAATATTGTCTAGTCCAACTTGTTAGCTATTCATTTTTATGTTTACTAACATTATAAAGCTGAAGAGTTTGTTTATTTGAACGCGAATCTCAGGAACTACTGGGTCGAATTAAAAAAATATTTTACTGTTGGATAGCCCATTTATCAAGGAAGGCTAGCCATTTATCTACGCAACATCACGCTATGACCAATAGGAACGGGGATAATGTGCACAGACTAAGTTGCGAAAGTAAAGTGAAAAGATTTAGACAAAATTAACATTAGGCGACATTTTATTATATAAAATGGCGGCGCAAGCTGCAAAGATTTGTGGTAATATAGTAATAATTCGGAAAAACTACGTCAAAATCTATATAACCACCAATTTTCAATACTACCCAAATATTCCAGGAACATTATATCTTTATTAAAACTACTAAAATAGTTGCATTATGTAGCAACACCACGGGGCTCCCCCCAGCCAGACTGACCCATGACCTAAAGAAGATCGCTGGGATACATTTTATGCGTTTGACGGAGGACCAGGTGTTGTGGCATAAATTCGAAGAGGTCTATGACCAGCAGTGGGCTGATACAGGCTGACTGATTGATTGACACAGGGTTTGTACCTAGTGTACGTGCCCTGTATCAATCAATTATATTAACTGCTGTCTTTTTTCGACCTGCGTTTCAAAAATGTATCAAATTTGAAACCAACCGCACAACAGTTTGTGGTACAATGTATTATGGTAAAAAAACATATTTATCTATAGTAATTAAATAAATTAACGTACCGTAGTTATCCCGTTGTCGCTATACGCCAAACATGAAACAAAAACAGATGATACCAGTTAAAAAAAATTACAATCTAAACAGAGAGTATCTACAAATATCGCTTGAGAGTTATTTGCAAAAAAGTAACAATCTCTCGCAGGGTACTTGTTTCAAGATCGTAATCACTAGTAAAGTTACGTTCTCCTATCATCTTTATTTGTTAATTACCATCAAATAAGTAACATTTAGAATAAGCAACCTCAGTATATTTTCATTTTTATAAAAAAAAATGGCTTGCACTCTGGGAGTGCCGGCAGAAGTGAAAACTTGAACATTAACGTTGTGCATTTTGGAATATTTTGGATTGGTTAGGGTTTTTTTATTTATTTTTTATCTTTATAAAAGTACTATTATCTATGTGGATAAACACAATATTCATCTATTGCGATTTCGTACACAAACATGACAATTTAAAAATGACAAAGACAACGACATGACAATTAAATAAAAAATATAGAATATGACATAATCATTTGGACTTGAACCGGGATCTTCTGGTTTCTAAACCGCCCGATTTCCCACCTGTCTTCCCACCAATCTTACGGTCACGTGATCCTGATGAGAGTTTAACATTTTATATCCATACCAAAAAAAGTACACAACGCCGCTAAAGAAGTTTTCACTTCAAAAACAAACTATAGTTTTGACAGTCAGTGAAAAGTGACTTGTGACACTGGCATCAAAGTAATAACGAATCGATTGACATTTCATAAACAGGTTAAACCAATAAAAACTTGGAAGAAAAATACCCTAAATAAATTAGCTACCAAATGTTACTTGAAGAAATCATTATTTTATTTTTAGAAATAAAAATAGCATTTAATGAGATAAATAAAAATGTTTTATAATGTTGCCAGAGCCGGGAATCAAATCCATCAAATGTAAAAATATATATTCTGTACTTTTATGATACCAATCGAAAGAGTCAATCATAAGGAACAAATCTCTCTAATTAACATTACATCTAAAATTTTAAGAACTCCGTGAAATTTAACAATACAGGATAAAACAGAACCAATGCCAAAATGTGCTTTTATAAACTCACCATACGTACTTTTACTTTATTAACATTATTTGATAAAACTGCTACAGCTGAGACTTCCGGCAAGGTTGATACAGTGCATATGTGCCATGCTAGCTCCCCGATCACTGGTCCTAAGAGTTCAAGGTGAAGAGTTTGAACCACGTACTACATGGAAAGGGTTACCGCAGGGTTCAGTTCTCAGTCCAATACTATACAATTTATACACTGTGGATATGGATTCCTGCCTCAACTCAAACTGCAACATACTACAATACGCTGACGACCTGGCTCTTTATGTTACAAACGTTTCCATTCCTGATGCAGCAGCATCCCTTAACATATCTTTGAATTCTCTGAACCAGTGGCTGACCAAACATGGCCTGACCCTTTCTGCTCCAAAAAGTGCAGTTGTTATTTTTACTCGTAAGAGAAACACCCCCCACATGGAAATTAATATATCTGGGAATAGAATTCCGATTGTTGCTAAAGTTAAGTTTTTAGGCCTATTTATTGACTCTAAATTAACAGGTATCCCACATCTTAATCATTTAACACAGAAGTGCGAGAGAGTAATTCCTATCTTAAAAACATTAGCTGGTGTCTGGTGGGGTGCTCACCCCTTCACCCTGAAATTAATATATAACGCCTTAGTTAGAAGCGTATTAGATTATGGTACATATATGCTCCCCCCATGTAATAAAAGAGCTTTGTCGGAGTTAGATAAAATCCAAGCTAGATGCCTTCGGATCATCTCTGGTTGCATGAGGTCATCCCCCATAAATGCCCTACAGGTGGAGTGTGCAGAACCACCTTTAAAACTTAGACGTCAATACTTAGCTAGCCGTTTCCTGTTTAAAGTAATTAGTAATAATTCACATCCTCTTGCTAAAAAATTGTTAGATTTTGATAATATTTGTACTACACTGAGTTACTGGAATCATAAAGAAACCCCTCCCATCATAGAAGCTTTACGCAAATCCCAAAGCCTTGCAGAACCCATTATTAAATTTCCTAAGATCCCTATTTATAGTTATGAATATGAGGTGCTCTGTTTCAAACCAAACATACTGTTTGATACCGGAATCTCCAAAGGACCTAATGGTGCTAGCATGACCTTTGGTGCATTGGTGGAGGAGTATTGGAGTGAGTCAGAGAGATTTTTTACAGATGCATCTAAACTGACTCATGATGGTTACACTGGGGTAGCTATTTACTACCAAAATTCAAAAATCATTTTAACATTCAAGTGCCCTAGAGAGTCCTCAGTGTTTACAGGGGAATGTATTGGAATTTTGGAGGCTTGCCTTTTTATAGAATCACACAATATTTATAAATCAGTTATATTCACAGATTCACTAAGCTGTCTCAAGGCACTAATTCAAAATTCTTTTAGAAACAAATTACATAACACTTTGCTGCTAGACATTAAAAAAACCCTATTCTCATGTGAAAGGAGTGGTAAATCAACCCAACTAGTATGGATCCCCAGTCACTGTGGCATTGGTGGCAATGAGACAGCAGATTCACTTGCCAAAAGTGCAGTTTCTTCACAGACCGTAGATGTCAGGCACCTTGTTCATCATGTTGGTGATCTATTAAACTTGCCCCGGAAAAGCCTTGCCTCTTGCTGGCAGGAACAGTGGAATAACTCTTCCAAAACTAAAGGTAGACATTACTACGCAATCCAGCCAACCATCACTCCAAAACCATGGTTTAAAAAATACAAGAAAGTGTCCAAACAGATCATATCAGTTATTTGCAGGCTCCGTGTAGGACACTGTTGTTCTCCTGTGTTCCTCCATAAGATCAGAATACGAGACTCATCCATTTGTGAGTGTGGGATGGACGAAGGCTCCTTGGATCACATTTTCTTTAGCTGTCCCAAAAATACTCAGTCGCTAGATCTGTACCAGCACATAACTGAATTGAAAATTCCTGTTCCTATCAACTTCTCCTCGCTCCTAACCCACTATTCTCCCCAACTTTATACTGCCCTAATCACTTTTATACGGCAAAATTCTATTAAACTGTGATGTATCTATTTATCTTAGAATGTTGGTATGGTATGTGTCTAACCCTATTCATAAATAGTCTATTTCTATCACTTATTTATGTAATTTATGTTTTTGTTTGTTCCAGTTTACTAATTTCACAATAAGTTCAACGACAAAAATTTCCAAAAATACGAGTTCCTCCTTCGCACATCTGACATTGGCAGAATTGTCGGCACCGGCATAGTTGCCATAAAAAAAAAAAAAAAAAAAAAAAAACATTATTTGATCGAATTGATATATATATATATTTTAATTGCGGCATTTAAGTTAATGATATTAAATTGTAGGAGACAAAAGATACATTAGGAACCGTTTCCACGAGCGAGAGAATCGCGGTGTTATTATCGTCATGCCACCTATTTCTATACACTCTCTTAGAACGTGTCTCCTCACGGCGATTTTATCGCGGCGTTGTGACGAGTAGCTCAGTGCGAGAGAAACGTCAACGTATCATCGCGAAACGCAAGGCTCTCGCAGCAAGCGCGCTGTCAAACGCAGGCGTCCCGCCTTGAAAAAGTGACGATCGTCGTCACGGACACGCGGCAATTCCGTTACGAGTCGTGATGATACACTGATGGAATAATCGCTTGTGCATGGAGACTACCCGACGTTAGTAGAGCGGAATCGCCGCGATTTTCTCGCCCGTGGAGACAGTCCCTAAGAAAAATTACCCCAACTAATATTAACTTTGACTATTTCCTGATGTCTGATTTGTTCTTTATTGTTAACCTTTTTGGTCGGTATCATTATAGTAATAAACACTCCTTAGTGTTTATTTTCTACAATTGACGGATTCGATTTTTCGCAAGTGGCTTTCAGAAATTCTTTGAACTTTAAATTTTAATGTCTAAAATTAAAAATGTTTCCATTTAGTAAAATATGCTCTTAAACATGTAAGGTACCTACTCTCCCTCTAGGAGAGGCATTGGTTTAGTCACCTCGTATATAGAAATCGGATGAGTGGTTAAGGTTCTATCGATCAAACAAACAAACAATATAGACTACTTATAACCTAAATTTCTTCGTCGCAACGGGGTAAAAGGTACACATCTATACATATATAATCACTTGTCCTGACTGACTGACTGACTGACTGATTCATCAACGCAGAGCCTAAACCGCTAGGGTTACAAACCTAAAATTTTGTCGATTGATGCCTGTCATGTGACAGGCATCCACTAAAAAAGGATTTTTAAAAATTCGTCAGCTAAGGGAGTAATATAGCGGTTGCAAGTTTGTATGAAACTCCGTAAGTTTTGAAGTAAGGTATTTAGCTTTTTCGTTTAAAATAAAGAAACACATGTTTCAGCGTTTTTTGATAATCGATCCCTAAGGGGGTAAAATAGGGGTTGTAAGTTTGTGTGAAACTATGTCGCAAGATATTATGAAACTCCGTTAATTTTATGGTTATGTCTATGAAATTTCACATTTGGAGTTATATTTTAAATAAAGAAAACGTATGCAGAAACGTAACGTATGTAGCGTTTTTGGTAAATCAACCTCTAAGGGGGTAAAATGGGGGTTGCAAGTTGTATCAAACTCTCAGTATTGAAGTTAGATCCATGAACTTTCGTATCTTTGTGGTTTTGAATAAAGAAACATTTTCAGTGTTTTTTGAAAATTAACCCCTAAGAGGGTAAAATAGAAGTCGCAAGTTTGTGTGGAACTCCGTTAGTTTGAAGTTTGATCTGTGAAATTTAGTTTTCGGTTTTTTGACAAAAAATAAAAGGATAATAGGAAAATCAACTCATAAGGGGCTGTAATAGGGGTTGCAAATTTGTATAGAACTCCGTCAGTTTTGAGATTAGATCTGTAGAATTTTGTGATTAGCTTTGAGGCTGTAAATAAAAAAACACGAGTTTCAGCCTTTTGATCGAAAGCGATAAATCAACCCTTCAGGAGGTAAAATCAAATACGCGGGCGAAGCCGCGGGCGACAGCTAGTTCCTGAATAAGTTCAGTTCGTTGTTCAGTTAGAGTAGGTGTGCCTGTGCAGTAAATAATATATACAGTGTCAGGTATGTAAAGTCATGGATTGATGCTTACCTTCCATAAACCAAATTGTCAGTATTCAGCACTCTGTTGAAACGATATATGTAAATGTAATGTAGAGTAATATTTAGTTTACTGTGAGTATATAATGTGTAAGGGAAAAAACATTTTGAGTGTAATTTGTCAAAATCTCGATGTAAGAAACATCATGAGGAAACCGACTTAAAACTAAAAATTGGAAGACATGAAACAACCACAAGTTGTCTCGTAGGGGATTTCAAGCAGGACGCACGATCGTAGAAGAGGCCTGTGTCTCATGTCCCTGTAGTGCCTGGATTTCCAACCGATGGGTATTTACCCCACGGGGGTAAAAGCTATTTTTGGAGGTAATTAAAGTGATATAAATCCTCCCCTACCTCCCTGTCATACTAGGAGCAATGTTGAAATTCATTTGCACCCCTGCCCCCGTCTTTCGATCGACTCGCAATCGGCCGATATTGGGGGTAAAATGACCTTAAAAGTACTCAAAAATAGTAACAAAATTAAAACGGTTGGAAACCACTGATGTAGTGGAAACTTTTTAAAATGTTATTGTTATGTGTGCAACATAATTGTATATATTATTTTGCAATATATAAAGTCTCAAAAAAGCTTGAAAGATCAACCGCCATATTTGAATTTGTAATATTAACCTGAAACTCTATAGTAACGATTCTACTATACAATACAATTATAATATTACTTATTGACATTTGTAAATTAATTTTGTGTGAATATTTTCCTGATACAGAGACGTACCTATATCGTATATATATTTTAGTACGTCAAATTAATTACTTCTGTGTAGATATTTTGTACAGCTATGTCCTTACTGACTTATTATATTTAAGTTGTTGATCATTTACAAGTATCTATGACACTGTACACTATTGTTTATAAAAAAAACTTTCCGGAAATTTTTGGGAAACAAATACTAAGAATGCGTAAATTGGGAAAAAAACTGCTAACTTTTCAATTGTTAAACCAATACAGTGCACAAGTGCAGTCCACCGCCCCCCCCCCCCTCATAGTTCGAGCAAACCTGATAATTATAAGAATATTAACTTATATGTATAAATAATTTTGGGTCTATCACAGTGGCAATAGGTACATGAACTAAAACAAAATCTGTAGTGTGTGTTAAGCTTTAGCAACATGTTACCATTTTGAAAACCAACAAAAAACATCAAAAATATCTCCGTGCATAAGTTCTTCTCACACTTGGCGGATTTTGATTTCTATGCCTACTGACTTTATCCAAGGAAAAAGTTATAAAAAAGATATTGTATGGGGATTACATTTTTTTTTGGATAGAATACTTCACAAATTCTATCCGAAGACTAGAAGACGTTCTCAATAAGGATTACTATGTCACTGTCACTTTTTGGTAAGTAGCTGCGACAGACATACTTTTAAGAACTCGGAGATATATATTTCATTAAACAAGTTAAGAAAGTATGAAATCTAATCAAATCCAATAAATATCTTTGGGTCATGGGCGTAACCGGGGGGGATGTGGTGCCCCCTCCGAATAATGATCTTAGGTACGTAGGTACGAGTACGCCATGCTCTGGATTGTGATATTGAAGTTTAAGTTACTGAAATCGATTACAATGTGAAGGAAATAAGTAGTGGTAGTATCAGCGTTTTGTTTTGACGGAACCCACGGTTTTATGAAGGAAATATACACATACCTACCATGAGAGGATTCAGTAACTTCTGGTAGGAGACTTGAGCCACTTAGATTCGGTATCTAGTCACAACACAAAACTCTGAACCACCAATTTTGGATATCAATCAGGTATTATATGTGTAAAAATCGAGAAGTACAATCAGTTATTCCCATTCATCAATCCAACTTTAATGAACGTCTTACAGAATTTGGAATACTTGAAATGACTAAATACATTTAATGCCAAATTTGCTAAAGCGAACGCCTGTGAAAAAAGAACTTAGCAATGGCATATGTATATCAAAAAAGAAAAATTTTAAATAAATCAGTAACTTATCATATCAAAAGAATGTCTTAACAATCGCTGGCACTTTTTGCCACATTATTACAAAGTTTTCGAAAATAAATTTGCATTTTAAACTCAGAACTTACGTCACGTTTTGAGGACAGACGTTTGGTTCACCCCAGTTTAATGACTGACAAACGATCGTCAGATGAATTAAAATAAAAACTACACTACTCCGAACACCTTTACAATGCAATCCAGTCATTTTGCTATCACATATAACCACTTGGATTCCACTTTATTACTGCACGTTGTTGTTCTAATTCCCTTTATTTATAACACAAGTAACACTGTAATTATGAATAACCGACGATAATATTTATCATGAGAACGCTTCCTGTTTTAACTGTAATATTCCTACAACGGTGTACCCTATATTAAAAACCACTGCAGATTTATATATATGTTTGCATCAAGCATTTAGCACACACTATAAATTAAATTATTAAAAAAAAATATTATTAATGTTTATATACAGGTGGTTGTTTATCGACGTGTGTATTCAAGCGCGCGATTGACAAAATAATAGTGACGCGGTAAAAACTTGTCGTCGATAAATTTAGTTATCTTAATGCTAAGTAAGTGTTGAACAATGACATTTTCTATAAGGATAGACAGTCTTATAAACGTCGGGCGTCTAGTGCTTTATAAATTTTCGTCGTGACGTGTCGATCGGAACATGAATACCTAATTAGAATTACAACGCGCTGTTGATACGCTCAGTTTGTCACTGTACAATGTTATACGACTTTTCTCACGCAAGTGTCAAATGGAACTGATTTGAAATATTTGTAGGTATGAATTGTTATCTAGTGTTTCAGTCGCAATAATATATAGGTGCCTATATTATATAAATTTGATTATGCCCGCGGCTCCCCGCGCGTGTGTGATGAATAATGATGATGGAATATTGTTTACAGCTTAGCGACTGCACTGTTAAGAGAATTTAGGTTTTTAATAATGTGCGATAACGCGTACCATACCTTAAATAACCAACTCATTTGAGCAGTCTAATGTATGACACGGGCAGTAAAACGGAGCTAAAACAACAGTTATATCTACTTAAAGTAATGCCTTGTATACTTAGCAGTATATATGTAAGAATATTATCTTTTAAACAAACATGAAAAAAACAAAGCATGATTTATGATTTAAAAAATCCTAATTTAATTAGTATATTCAATATAAAGACACGGCTTACACTTTAAAATTGTAAATAAGAGAAGATATTCATCTCGATCAAACATACGCAGACGGAGCCGTAGGGTACGCTAGTATGTTTTAAGTAAAGTCTATAAGCGTCCATTTATTTACAACCTTAGTTTATCTATCCCCCCCCCCCCCTCCTCCATGTTTATAATTATGCATGCATATTATAATTTAAAAAACCGAGATTTAAACAACCTGTGAATATTATTTAGTTATCGCTATATTACAGGTTCCCAGTAATCGTTAAAATTAAAAAACAACCATTAGTAGTTTAATTAAAATTGATTACCGAGATTTATTAGCTCATTGGCTTATATGATTGTACATTTTAATCATACATGAATTGTACATAAAAAGATAAGTGATTGTGTAGAGAAGAGACCTAAAATACCGCGAATTTATTTAGAAAACCAGCGCTTTGGTTTTCTAATCCTCGAATATCCGCACGATACTTATTTTTGAGTCGTGCTCAAATACATTTCTGTCACCTATAATTGACAGTCACAGCATGAGAGTTAACTGCGTCTCGAAACTGAATGACGTTTGAAAATTGGTCCGGAAGTAGAAGAAATCGCTAAAATATGGACCTTTTTGACTTAACGTAAGTACCTAGTATAGAAATAAATGTTATAAACTAAACTCTAATTCTAATATTGTGTCACGGAGGCGACGCTGAACTGAACCAGTCCGCCCGTGACCACGGCCGTTGCAATACGGTCGAAACATCGGGCAATAAAACAAAGGTATTTAGCCTTAAAATAAAATATTTAAACGATTAAGCATATAAAATTCTATAATCTAATATTGTGTGTCTGTCGAGTTAGATAAAAATAACGTTTCTCTCGTCTTTTTTTTAGAAATGCTAATAAGCACGTAATCTTCACCTTACACTAGGGCTACACCTGTAGGAGGTGACATGAGGAGTAGGTGTAGGAGGTGAGGAAACGAAACTGAAACCATTTTAATCTAGAATTTTGATTTGGTAGGGGCTTGACCACACTGTGAGTAGTTTTTATTAAAGTAAATAGTAAACAACACACACGGACACACGTGAGAACTTAGCTCTCTCCAACCTGGATCAGCCACTGATTTAATTTAGTTTTAATCGAAACTTCACTTTTTCAAAACTTCAATGAAACAATATGGTTCTCTATTATTTCCGTGCAGAAAAGTCGCTAAAATTTGATGGGCAAGTACTGAACTAAACAATTGAGTGTTGGTCGAAGTCGTCAACGTCGTAGAAAAGGATTGACTTTTTTTTGTCTCGTCCATTCAGATATCGTATAAAAAGATAAATAGATGGCCAAAGTAAATCTAGGTAAAATATTGTAACTTTAAATAGGTACGTAGGTATTCAGTTCAGTTTAGATAATACGACTGGAAATCAACCATCATAAAGATAGGAAGGCATTATAATGAATACAGGTAGCCAATCAAATGACATAAAAATCACCAATAGTCACAAGCGTGTGATTCGTCCCTCGCAGCTTCCCCGCTGTCGGAACAGGCCTTCCTGTTAGAACGTTGGCTCGGACGCACGGATGAACGGACATTGTTATCCGTCCGTATTACATATTATATGTTTATAAACATAATAATGTTATCATCAATATACAATGTTGAAATTCGCATAACATAGTGTTGTACCTAACAAATGCGAACTTGTATGCTTATACGCCACCAAAATAGTAAGAAATCAGAAACTGTACAAATCCGTGAAAGGTAGGTATTGTTTCTGTTAAGCCAATAGGAATTTAACAAGTAACAACGGTGTGAAATCAAGGGTAATTATAATTATTTTCAATATTAGCATTAATAAATATTTATCTACACATATATCTACCACACAGTGCTTGGGGTTTGTTTTTACTTTCTAAAAAAATAAGTACGTCTTGAAAATACTGAGATATTTTTAATCATCCATATAAAACGTTTTTAATGAAACAGGTCTATGCCATAATAATATAATCGGATCTTGCAACACTCGAGGTCCAATAGTTACTCACGCCACACGCCATACACTGTCACACAAAATTCGTAACCAAGAAAAAAAGACTAAGTAAACGCCCTATCTATGACTACAATAATAATGCAATTGCAAGGTGCAATACTTATAATACAGTACTATACGCTGCTGAAATATGACCGCATTTTTCTATTAGAGGTTGATATAGTAAGAGCCTTTACTCACCAAAGTTACAACTTTACGGTGAAGATTAATCCCCAAATATGATGGTCTGTTTGAACAAAGAAATTATTTTTCTACCTGCCCCGAAACTTGCGTCTGTCAGAGATATCTCTGCAACCTTAGGTAGGTACTGACAGTTTCACAGAAGTTATATCTCTACAATGTTACAGATAGCTTCACAGATTATCAGCTAAAATACTACATATTTAATAATACAATATATACAAGATATTTTAAACTACTCTAAATTATAAAAATAATAATAATATTTACACTACCTATGTACAAATTAATACATAAAATAAAATTAAAACAAGCAGGCGTCATAGAATTCCTCCGCATCGATTTCGACCGGCACCGTGCCCTAGGCTGGCAGCATTGCCACGTTGTATAGCAATGAATACATTTTAGATATATTTTGGGATTAAACGCGTGAAATATTTAAATTTATGAACCTTTTATTTACCCGACGTTTCGATCGAATTGCACCGATCGTGGTCACGGGTCGACTCGTGGCCCGTGACCCGTGACCACGATCTATCTATCTAATATGTATAAAAATCGCGAAAGTTTAAAAACAAAAAATACTTTATTCCTTTCTTTCCACTTATATACCAACAAATAATCCAAATTAAATATTTCTCACGAAAATTAATTCCAATTATTATGCACTGTATACCTAGGCTTGTTACTACGAAATTCGTTTATATACTCAAACCTCACTGAGTATTGATACACTGTTTACTCTTGTTATCAATTGTCACTTAGCGACAGATATAATTTTAGCACGACTCAAAGTTATTTTTTGAGTAGGTTTTTTTAAGTTATTTTTGAGTAGGTATTAGAGGGTTAAATTAGTAAGGCTAAGATTACTAGTTATCACACTAAATGAATACTAAATATTATTTTAAATATACACAGTACACAAATATGTAATACACATTTATTTTAGGTTTTTGGTAATTATTGTGACTTTTTATTACTTTTGCTTCGCAAAATTATATTAGTTTATTTTTCTAGAATTTGTTCAAACAATACTGAATGTAATGCAATATTATTGGTTATTTCATAATGTTTTAGTGTTTTAGTAACGTCGCGCAGCTTTAAGATTAAATATAATACTAATTTAATCAATGCCTAACAGGCTAAAAGCATAGGTCGAATAAAGTATAGTTTTTCCTTAATGTTAATAAGTTTTATGTGTTTCATTTAGTGTTTAATTTATAAAGTCAACTTACGTTTTATCGCATAAAAATAAAAGATATCATTATGAAGATATACTTATATTTATATATTATTATCTTCTATTGTCGTTATTCTTGGTATAGTGCAAACCTGAAAGTAGTTTGCTCAGAATCAGTAACACAATTCAATGCTTTAGTTTTTGGACCATGTTATATTTTTTTATATAATGAATCAATCAATAATTAAATCACTAATCATTCTAACAGTCCAAATCCTGTTCACGATGTGATGTGAAATGTAATCATAGCTTATTTTTCAACAATAACCATGAATTATGTACTACGAGACGCAATAAGCACGATAGCGCGAAGAATACAAGACAACTTGAGTTGGCTTATAACTATGCAAGTTTTCAATATTTTCATTTTCTTTTTTTTATATGATTTCCAAAAGTAAAAATCTTGTTGGGGTTGAGCTTTGCACTATATCAAAAATATCCTTTTATATAAAAATAAATCCCTCAATTTTAGCGATTTCGTTCATTTTTTTCAGTTTTCTCATACTCCGTAGAAGCTTCTTACGTAAAAAAATAAGAAATTAAAAAAAAAAATACTGGGCAGTACGAAGTTTGCAGGGACAGCTAGTCTACATCTACATCTACACTAATATTATAAAGAGGATGATTTGTATTTTTGTATGTAACGAATTAACTCAAAAAGTACTGGACCGATTTTAATATTTTTTTTTTGTTGGATAGCCCATTTATCGAGGAAGGCTATAGGCTATATAACATCGCGCTGCAACTAATAGGAGCGGAGCAGCGACGAGAAATGTTGTAAAAATGGGGAAAATTTACGCATACGAAGTTGCGCGGGACAGCTAGTCTGAAATAATTGCATATCTCAAAATGTCATAACCGTATTAACAATGATTCATACATAAAATCTAAAGAAAAATAGAAAGTTTAGCTAGGTATTTTAGGGTTCCGTAGCTAAAGTGGTAAACACGGAACCCTTACCTATAGTTTCGTCATGTAAATTCAAAATATTTTTACCGAAACCTCAGTTTAAACAGTTATGATGTTATAATACTCACGGAAACGTGGTTGTTGGATAGTATTAACAGTAGTGAGTTATTTGACGGGCGATATACAGTTTGGAGACGAGATCGTGATTACGCTAGGACGTTACAGACAAAAGGTGGTGGTGTATTAATAGCGATGAGGAATGACCTGACTGTGGTCGAAAAGCTTGACTGGCGTACGACATCAGAGGACATGTGGATATCTATCGTTTTACATAGGACCAGACCATCGGTAAGTTATAATATTCACATCTGTAGTATATATCTGTGTAAGGAAACACGATTAACTCATATTCCACCCAATTACAAGACTTTCAACATAAGCTCGAACACCTTGTCACCAGCCACCCATCAGACACGTTTATTGTGGCAGGCGACTTTAATTGGTACTGAGGACTTTAATTGACTGGTAGTGAGGTGGAATGGCGTAGCTCTAACGACACAAATGGTTTGGTTCCTGTGGACTTATCTTCTAGATTCTTTATAGATTTTTTTGATAGCCTTAATTTTTGTAACCTTGCACAATATAATCGTGAGCGAATTATTAACAATAGACTTCTCGATCTTGTGTTCTCCAATAACTCATTAACAGTTAGGGAGTGTGAGCCACTTGTAGTACCTATCGATGCTCATCACAGACCTTTACATATTACTGCTAGCTTTGTTGAAACGCATAAATTGTTCGAAAAACCGAGTGTAAAGTATTTATTTCATGGTGGAAACTATCAGGCAATATCCTCCGCACTAGCTCTAGTAGACTGGGTACAGTATTTAAATAATACATCTTTAGACCAAGCTGTTGATCGTTTCTATAATAAATTATACGAACTTAGAAATGCAAACATTCCTATTAAAACATTTAAAAAATCCTCGCACTCACTTTGGTACACCAAAGCATTAATAAAAATATTAAAAGAGAAACATAAGTACCACATTAAATTTAAAAAATATGGTAATTTGTCAGACTATCATTCATTCTCCGTTTTACGAAGCAGAGCTAAGCTTGTTGAAAAAGAATGCTTTGACAAATATATGGACAAAATTGAATCATCGATTGCTTGTAATCCTAAAGTGTTTTGGTCATATGTTAAAAGTAAAAATAATAGTAGCTCTTTTTCTAAAGTCATGCATTACTAAATGCAAGCGCGGACACAGGAGAAGGAATCACTGAGTTATTTGCGTCATATTTTCAAACTACCTACCAAGATACGAATCCTCAAGATTCCACCCCTCAAACATATATTGAGTCTATTTGTCTGGGCTGCCTAAACAGTGTCGCTGTATGTCCCAGTAAACTATTAAAACTCCTAAAAGGCTTGGATCCCTCAAAAAGTGGAGGACCAGATATGATCCCACCTATTTTCATTATAAAGTGCGCAGAAAGTCTGGTATTGCCAGTTAGTGTTTTATTTAACAGATCCCTAAGAGAAGGTGTTGTTCCCACGTTATGGAAATCCGCTTTTATATCTCCTATTTAAAAAAAAGGTGACAAATCCAACGTTGAGAACTACCGCCCTATCTCTAAGTTATGCCTACTTGCTAAAGTTCTTGAGCGCCTGGTGCACACCGCTGTCTATTCTGCTTTAAAATGCTACTTTCCCGAGGAACAACATGGATTTCTTAGACAAAGGTCTACGGTAACTAATTTGGCACTTTCCAATGAGATCATAACCTACGGGATGGAACAAAAGTGTCAAGTAGATGTAATATACACAGATTATAAAAAATGTTTTGATCGTTTAATTAACCGAGTACTTTTAAGGAAGCTGTTGGATGCGGGTATATGCGGTGACCTGTTTCGATGGTTCGCATCCTACATAGATAATCGAACACAGGCAGTAGTATTGGGTGGTTACACCTCCGGGTGGCGCTCAGTTCCGTCAGGTGTTCCGCAAGGCTCCATTCTTGGACCACTTCTGTTCACTATATTTATAATTGACCTTAAATCCTGTTTTAATTTTTCTGAAATCTTACTATACGCTGATGATATGAAAATATTAAAGTCAGTGCGTAATCAATCCGATGTCATAAATCTTCAATCAGACCTTGATAATTTTGTATTATACTGCGCTACTAACAAACTTGAGTTGAATGTATCCAAATGTTTCCATATGACTTATTCTAGGCAAAACCGTTTGCTCCAGTCTGAGTACTCACTACATGGACAAAAAATTGTTACAGTGAATAGCATAAGAGATTTAGGTGTAATCCATGACAATAAGCTCTTATTTGATAATCACGTGGATAGCATTATAAAAAAAGCAACCAATGCCATTGGTTTTATTATCAGGACCTGCTCTGAATTTCGTTCTCTAAAACCAATAAAAGTTTCCTACTGTTCATACGTACGGAGTCATCTGGAGTACGCTAGTCAAGTTTGGAACCCACAGTATGAGGTTTATAAATCTCGTATTGAGGTTGTCCAAAAAAAATTTCTGCGCTACTTGGACTATAAAGCACACCAACGTTCATATGACTATGATCATCGTTGTAAGAAATACCACTTTATGCCCTTAGAAAACAGGCGTAATCTAAATGACATTAGCTTGCTAGTCAAAATTGCTCAGGGCTTGGCTGATTGTCCAGCACTGCTTAGCAAAATACATCTTAGGACAAATCAGATCGGACTTAGAAAGCGTCCTTTACTGGAGGTACCCTTTGCAACAACCAATTACCGAAAAAATACCTTCTGTTTACGAAATGCTTCAGAGTTTAATAAAATATCATCGAAATATGACATCGACTTATTTTGTACAATAAACCAAAAAATTAGGCAAATTCTTGCAAACGATTATTTTGGCAATGTAAGGCAACTAACAGAAAGAAACTAACTACCTGATAAATGTATGGCAATATTTTCTTTATAACAGCACCAATCTATTAATTATTGATTATGTATAATTTAAAATAAAACTAAAATTTACTAATTATTTACAACTTACCAGAAAAGAAACTACAAAAAAGGGTTACCTAAAAAGGTGATTCAAAACCAGTTTAGGCGTCGAAGAATTCTTCCCCATCGATGTCAACCGGTATAGTGCCCAGAAGGCTGGCAGCATTGCCACGTTGTATGGCAATGTTATGTATCATTTTATCTTTTCTTTTTCACTGGATCAACGAAAAAAAAAAAAATCTTATTATATTTGTAAACCTTTGTTTATCTACATGCGGAAGCTTGTAAATAGCAACAGTAATATCCATATAAAAAAAAATGTATATGTAACAATTAGTCTGTAAGCTTTCTGTAACAATAAATAAATAAATAAATGTCCGTCTGTCTGTCTGTACCATATGTCACAGGCATTTTACTCAAAGACTGGGTACTCAATGAATATTGATGAAGTTTGATGAAAAGGTGTAACCGCTACTTAGTTTTATTGCTAAATAATAAAAATAAATATTTTTTGCATTTCTTTTATTTTGGGACTACTCACACACGGCCTTCTTGTCACAAAATAGCCTGGAGCCTGTACTATGGCAACCAAAAATACATTATATAGGTATATATATTTTTGGTTGCCATAGAGACCAAAAATACATTATATAGATATATATTATTTTTGGTTGCACAACACAAAAAATATCCTGGATCCGGATCTAACCCAAGACTTCTGAATAAACAACCACTAGACCAACAAGCCAGTCGAAACCGTTGTATGAATGTAAATATTTATTTCAATCAAATTATTTTTCCCTAAGGTAAGGAAAAGAATTATATTCAATGTAGCATAATTATGGGCTTTCTTTACAATAATTATATAAACACTCTTATATTGATTAATTAACAACGCAATAAGCGGAGAGGAAATAATATGTTTATTCGCACATTGTTGAATATTCTACTGAAATTATAAAGCTTAGTCTAGATATGCTATTGGCAGTTAAAATGGGTGATAGAAAATAATAGAAATACTACCTAAACCGGCCATAAGTTCTGTTACAAATGAAAATGCATTTTTTAAAATAAAGTAATGTAATATTACTAAAACTGATATGTACATATTTATTAAAGTCTCAGCAAAAAAATAAAAACAATCTTCTATTCAAAATGGCCAACTTTGGCTTTATCTGTATAAAGCCAAAGACCGGACATATTAAAGGCCTGTGCCTTTAATATGTCTGGCCACGAATCTATCGATTTACGCACTGTTTCCATGGGAAATTTCGCCACTGCTTGTTCCAGAGATTTTTTATGAGACTCAATGCCGCCGTGTCGTTTAGAGCAAGCCATGTCCTCTAAAACTGACCATCATTTGTAGTCTAAAGGGTTGAGGTCTGGGCTAGATGAGGGCCAGTCTTCAGCTCTTATAAAGTCTGAAACGTTGGTTTCAAGCCAGGTTTGGGTAGTTCGTGCCTTGTGGCCAGGTGCAGAGTCCTGCTGGAAAGTTCACGGTACATTTTTAAAAAGTGTATTGCTTAGAGGTTTCACAACACGATCCAAGACTGTCTCTTGATACACTTTGGCTGAAGTTTTTACTCCTTTTTCACAAAAATGTAGCTTTGTGACGCCTTGATAAGACACGCCCCACCAAACCATCACGGGCGCTGGATGATGACCACGCTGTACCTTTCCGACCACTTGAGCAGCTTCTTTAGAACTGTGAGCGTACACTTTATCATTTTGCTTATTATAGTGCTCTTCAATCGTGAATTTTTTTTCATCGGTAAAGAGGATATTTCTGTGCCCTTCACCTGCGTATCGCGACAGAAGGCGTTTTGATCCACTCTCTTTAATTGTAAAGATTGATTTAGGGCATGTCCTGTATACCGACGATAAGCACTGAGCTTCAGGTCTTGTTTTATAATACGCGAATGAGTCTAGTAAGATTTTTCGCTTCCTAATGGGATTTAGACGAATTCTGGCTTTGACAGTATTAACAGCCTTTGTAGTTCTAACAGCACGCGGCAGTCCCGATCTTTTATGGTCTTCGACAGAGGAAGTGTTGTTGTATCTGTTGATAGTACGATATGCGATTATACTGCTGATACCAAGCTTTTGAAGTGTCTGGAATATGACCGACGGCTTAATACCCACTTTGTGCAAGGTGATCACTGCAATCCTATTTTTTTAACACCCCAATCCATATTGTAATTTAATAATTAACACGAAAAAATATGTGAAATGGCGCGAAATTGAAAGAACTTTTAAAAATAATAATCCCGCGTTCCAAATTCAAAGTAATTAAAAAGTTAAAAAAAAATGTAACGTAATGTAATTTTTAAGGCTAGAGCAGGCTTCATCATCACCTGAACGTCGAGGCTATCGAGCTCCGTAATATCACGGAGATAAAAAGAAAATTGAAACTGCTCAAGACATTTGAATAAGTGGAGTGTAACAGTGACATATTGAATGCAGTGATAAGGTCTGCGTAAAAGAATACCTTAACAAAGTGACTTCACATATTGTAATAGATACATTCAGATAAGTGTTTATGTCCTCATAGCAATTTAGATCATTTTAAATTACTCATTAATCTTTCGGCTAGGTTGTAAGCTATATAAAGTATTATAATAGATTTTTTATCATTAAAAAAATATATTCGGGATCGACATTGGATAGTGTTTATTAAGCTCAAGGTATAAATAGCAAAATCCTACCTTCAATACAACTCACGTGGAGTTTACATATGTTATTATTGAGCAAAACATATATATGTAATACCCATACATATCGAATCGCGGAACTAAAGGAAAATTCCTATTAATGCTTGCACCTACATATCCTACATTTTACAATTCTATTTCTATGTAACCACAAAATGCATAAGTGGTGATAAGGAATATGCAAGTGCGTCAATAGAGAACTAACCCGAGTGCAGTTGGAATGTTATTAATTAATAAACCAATAATAAATAGTATTAATTAAATATGTGGCGCAGTTTTCTCAAAGCTTTACCTTACAGAAGGCTACAATCGAGTAGAGGATATTATTATAGGTTATCGAGTGGCAACCTAGACTCGGCAGACACAGTGTGGGCCGACGATCTGGCCAAAGAAGCCGGGACCCATAGGATGATTGTGGCCCAGGATCGTCAGAAGTGGAAACGGTTGGGGCAAGCCTTTGATAAGCAATGGGCGTATGTAGACTGAAGAAGATTATTATATCATAAAACACCGAGAGTATCCACAAAAGAAAAGCTTTAAGGCGCTTTAGTAATGCATACATATCTAGGCATCACTCGCTGCACCTCTAACCACTTGTTCCGAAGGTGTGAATGTCTATATACATACATAAAATAAATGAAAAATAACAGTTGTGATACGTCATGATTCTACATGTATAGCCGGCCAAAAATGTAGGATAAGACCATATTTTCTGAAAAATTTCATGTTTTTCAAGTATATGTAGTAATTTCAACTCGATACCTCAGCGCGTTCTCGAGATAAAAGGTCTCGATAGTTAGACGGACGGACGGACAACAAAGTGATTCTATGAGGGTTTTGTTTTTTTCCTTTCGAGGTACGGAACCCTAAAACAGAAGACAGGAGAATAATTATATCAACGTCAATGAGTAGGTACAACATAGTGGGAGCATCCACTCACAACAAAATGTAATTGTGTGTATGTCCGCACGTTTTTTCAAGTCTGGCTGTCGTTTATTTTTGTAAAGTCCATGAGTGTAAGTGCAGGAATTGTCTTTTATTTATTTTTCATTTTTTTTTATTGGCTCACCAACAATCGTTTACACTTAAACATTTCTAAGACTAAGATTTACAATATTAACTTAATACTGGTGTAACAATTTATTACCGGTAAGCAAATCATGCTATTTATTAATTGCAATAAATAACTTACTACATACTTTAAATTCACAAATCATACAAAACAGTTAAGAATAACATTAAAAAAGAATTAATTAGAAAATTCGGCCGCCCCGAACCAACACGTATTCATAACAAAGTTCCTTCGCTTTCATTCTAGCGGCAGCGTGCAAGGCCTTGTTAGTGGAAGAGAGATGTTCTGTTACAAATATTGGTTTTAGTGCAAGCATGGCCAAGATGAAGAAGAGCTGTTTAGTTTCTCTTCAGGGTTATCTTTATAAAAAGTTATAGAGGATGCGAGCATCTGATCGCGCATTCTAGGGGATACGAACTAGACTACTATAGATCGCGGACGATTATTTATCGGGTACAGTTTGGCAACTCTAGTACAGTGCAATATATCTTTGTCTGCAATTGAACAACCGACTACTTTAGATAATTCAAATACAACTTGTAAAAGGTTTTCGTGCTTTTTTTTCTGGTAAGCATTGGATTTTCACATTTGCTTAAGCTTGCATAAGCAAAAGCAAAACCTTAAAACCTTCACTGCATAAACAGCCCTAGCAATCATCCACCTCGCACCGTCTGCCTTGTAGGAATGCCCCTCCCAAAGGTGTCACAGTTTAAATATCTAGGGTCAAGCCTTCCTTCGGATGCTAACATCAAAAATGATGTCGACCATATGTTAACGTTGCCTGGCAAAGATGGCGAGCTCTGACAGGAGTCCTCTGCGACCAGAGAATGATAATTAAGATTAAAGGCAAAATAAGACCTGCCTTAATAAATGGCACAGAGTGATAATAATATTATGGGACAACGTGATTAAATTTAATCAATTTTAACCATAAGTTACAACCATTTATCTTCTAACATAATTAATATAATAAATAACAATCACAAGTAAAGGACTACAAATAATAAACTTGTTCCAGATCGGTGCCCATGGGCATTGTACCCAGAAGGCTGGCCGCATTTCCTCTTTGTATGGCTAGGCTTATTCGTTGGCCGAGGAACATGCCGGCCCTCTGGTCACCAGAGCTATCTCCTAGCCGCTTGGCCAGCTCCTGGTATAAGCGGTGTGTGCCTGGTCCCCACGGTCCCAGTGTCTTGACTCCAAACGGCTCAAATATGCAGGTGTTGCTGAGCCCTGTCATACCGTCAGGCCTCTTGCCATCGTTCCATACTAGGCCGTTCGGTTCCAGAACAGCCGGTACAAAAACGCTAGGAAGGGTCCGACGGATGATGTCGTTGAGGCTGGTGTGCCGCGGAATTCGCCCAGCACTTTTGCCGCATAAAAGTGATGATGACCCCGCGAACGCGGAACGATGCAGTTTGCCCCCAATCGGAGAGATGTGGCAATGCGGAACGTTTGGTTATCTAGGAGCGTAACTAGATGGGGGGAGGGCAAGGTTTGTAACCACAGCCCCGATTCCCATTTAGCACCTGCAAGGAGACCAGCCCGATCCGTAGGACTGGTTGTCGTATTTAATAGGTTGTCACGTACCAGTTTACAGATCGATTCACCCCACAGCTTTTGGGATGCAGGGTTGGTTGGCAGGTTATCAGCATGAACGATGCCCTCCCAGGTTTCGATGGCTTCAGTTTGATCGGCTATTGGCAGGTTAGTGTGAGGATGAAGGATTTTGGCGGTAAGGCTGTATGTGCTGTGGGTTGATGACAGGAAGGCTGGAAGGGCAACATCGGAAATTTTGCGGATCCCGAGCCCTCCAAAACGAATGGGGAGTGAGGCTTGGGTCCAGGTTCGGTCATTTAAGGAAATGTTTAGGATTAATGATAGTAAATTTTGAATCGAAACGTCTAGTTTAGTGATTAAATTTGGGTATTTCCAACAACAACTCACACAACGCTATCTGATCCCAAACTAAGCAGAGCTTGTACCTACTATAGAAACCAGACAACTGATAAACATAGTTATATATTTCTAAATACATACATATAAATTTTATGTATTATGATAAATTACACCCAGACACAGAATAAACCATCATGCTCATCACACAAAGTTTTATCCTGGGTGGGAATCGAACCCACAACCTCTTGCGTAGCAGTCGGACACACTCCCACCGCGCCACAGAGGCAGTCAAGAAAGTATACGAAAATAGGATCCATACCAACGAAATGAGGATGCTGAGATGGGCAGCAGGTGTAACTAGACTTGATCAAGTAAATAACGACAACATCAGAGGAAGTTTTAAAGAGCACCCATCACAGAAAAACTCTCAGAGCAATGTTTACGTTCGTATGGCCATACCATGAGATGCGACGACGACCATGTGGTGGGAAAATAAAACATCAAAAGAGGTGTTGGACATCCTCCAGCGACTTGGTGGTCTACGGTGTCTAAGGACATGGAATCCCAACTAATAATACAGACAACCCAGGACAGACGATCCTGGCGCATGAGTACGAGGAGAACCGACCCCAAATAAAGGCAAAAAAGAAGAACAATGTTAGTATGTTCTACGGTTAGCCCATAAATTTCTCATTAGAGTTCAATGAATAAGGTGTCAATCAATTGTTATTATGATTAATGTGACGTAAGAATACATGTTTCTTTAGTCAGGTCAACATAAATTTATTTTTAAACAAAAAAACAATAACATTGTATATCTGTGAGTCACCGAACAATGGGCACCGAGCGCATATATTCTAATATAACAAGTAATTAAATTATATTATTCGTTTCTTTGTTGTTCTAGTTTTATCTAAACAAATTAAAACATGTGTATGAAGGATATTATGACTACAGTTAGGTTTTAAAGATAACGCCTCTGATTCATAAATTGGGACATAAATGATATTATTAAATTAATATATATCATAGGCAGAGTTGGTTTGAACGTGCTAATTGCAGGAGCTGATAATCCGATTTGAGAAGTTATTAATTTTGTATTGGATAGCCTGTTTATTGAGGAAGGGTATAGGTTATAATAAAGAATAAATAACGAAAAAAACTTGGCTACAGTAACCAATTAGAGAAGAAGTAGGTAGTAATACTTAGTAGGTATTCTCGTACTTACATTGTGAAGTCTATGATGTCCCTATTATTTAACAAGATCGATAGAAATACCTATTTAACGAGAGCGTATTAATGATTAATATCATATGTGAATTCGTATGTAAACAAGTCAAAAAACGTCCCACAAGTGCAGCAAAAGTGAAAACTGTGTCGCATATTTTGAACACAAGACCCGCTATTTTTATTTATACCTACCATACCAAATCAGTAAGGTACCAGTAACAAAAAATTAAAACACAATCCTCCGTCTCGCTCGTTAAAGTAATCAAATATTTCTCTCTATGCGATTAGAATTCAAAGCTATTAAAATATAGGCGCCATATTGTAGGCGTAGATAAAACCTACGTGTTTGGTATCCAAAGTTCGCAAATTGCACTTCCTATTACGATGGCGATAAAATTTGCTAAAGTAATAAAGGTTTTCTATTTGCAGAGCTATCTTCCTGTCACGTCTAGTCCAGCACTTATTGAAAAGTAACGTGCCTAGATTTCGACTCGAGGCTAAATATTTCGGCGACTACCGGTATTAAACTAACGTTACAAGTAGTAGGTATCTCATGAATGAAGACCACGAAAGTAATAATAATAATATCTTGGGACAACTCACACAACGTCACCTTATCCCAAACTAAGCAGAGTAACTATGGTTACTAGAAAATTGATAAACACACTTATATATTTCTAAATACTTACCTACATATTATACCCAGACACAGAATAAAACATCGTGCTCATGATACAAAGTTTTATCCTGGGCGGGGATCGAACCCACGATCTACGGCTTAGCAGTCAGGGTCACTAACCACTAGACAGCCAGGCAACAGATAACAGGCCAGTCTTCAAAGTAATGTACCCATGGCTCATTCAAAATTATAAAATGAAACGAATTTATAATAATAATAATATATTTATAAAATAAAATAAAAACTTATTTGCTGTAAGAGAAAGAAAACGTCACATAGGTAAATTGTGTGTTGTTTAAAGCAAGACTACTTTAATGCATAATTATATATATTTTGCCTGCATCAATCAGGGATATTGAAGAAAATTTAAATTCAAAAAGGAACTAAATAAATTTCTAGTGAATAAATGCTACTACTCACTTCAAAAGTATTCTGTTCATTCTGTTTATTCTTCACTTCATAACTGACTTACTTTAATGCTCAATACTACTCATCTTCACTTGATAATGATTGTAATTATTTTATATTATAGGATATTGTTTTATTAAAATTTGTACACCACAACGGTAAAATATAGATTGAACAGTACCTAATGTAACTCCTAAAGAACTATCCAAAAAATTGGTCGACTCCACTGGTGACCGTAGAGCTGGCAGCTTCCCCGCACAAGCATTGCTATACAGCGAGGAAATGCCGCCAGTATTTGTGGAACCATGTCCAGGGGTCCCAATTTTTTGTATATATTTTAGTTTTATTTCTAGTTTATTTCTTTATTTATTTATTTGGTTCACCAACAACTAATACATCGACAATAATCTAAACACAAACTTTCACAATTACTTATATCTAAATGTTTAGTTACTTATAGGTAAACACTATATTCATATTTATAATGACCCATTCGTTACAAATTACTTATATAATTTGTATGTGCTAATTAACTAAGACCTTAAACAACGATTGATAGTTTTCCGAAACAATCCCAATGAGTCGTGGTGAAAAATATAGTTTCTAACACAATATGTACCCATGTATAGCAAAATAAAAATTGAATAAGTGTGAGTCGTACTCACACTTGAAGGGTTCCGCCCCATCGTATTAGCTATATAGAAATAAGGAAACATAAATACTCAAAAATACGTTACCCCATTAATTATTGACTTAAATATATATGATAGTGTTTATTGATATAGCGTGTGGTGCCGGCTTAAGAATAGTACCACCCCATCTCTTCTCGTGGGTGTCGTCAAGGCGACTAAGGGATTTCACCCCGGAGGACGGGCAGCAGCGTCCTCTGCGTACTTAAAGCCTTACTGCGATCGCCAACCCGCTCGCCAAGCGTGGCGATTATGGCAATTACCCCCAGGATCTACATACTAGTAGGTTCTACTGGGGAGACCCGTGCCCAGCAGTGGGCCATCATATGGGTTGATATGTATGTATGTATGTATGTATGTATGATATAGCGGCTAAAGTATGTAATACTTATGTATACCACTTTGTGTGATCCACAAATTGATGTTTCGAGTCTGGTGTACTTTGTGTCCGTGACTTGTATGTTTGTAAAGTTCCCCGCTATACAGGGCTTGTGTAGGGTACAAGCAGGAGTCGTCTTTTAAAAGAATTACCAAAAAAAATACAGCGTTCAAGCACTAACAGTCTCTGAGCTAAGCTGTGGACGGATGGACATGGTGAAACTTTAAGGGTTCCGTTTTGCCCTTTTGACTACGAAATCCTAAAAACTATACTTGTTATTTTATATTTCTAGGAGTTTAAAATACGAGTTTAATAGTTACTTTTTCTATTACGTATAGTTTTATTTGTTTTCCATAAAGTTTGCAGATTACACCGTATGTCTAAATATTAAAAAGCGATAAAGGGTTGGTAGACCAACATGTTTTAGGGCTAGTTGATTAATGTTTATCTAGTTATACTTTACAAAAAAAAAAAATCTTCTTTTGTACCAATTTTTGCATATGGTAGCGTAATTGCGGATGTATTTAGCTATTACAGAGCCATGAGGCCTAACAAAAGAAAGACGCATTAAGAAAGTATGTAGCCCAAAGAGGTGTTGGAAAAAATATGTCAACAAAAAAATTCATAAAAGCGTTAAATTTTATTACAAAAAATATTTTTACAAAAACACAATCAATGCAACTTTACTAGGTACATAAACAGCCGGCATTAGTTTGTCGCTTCCTCTTACTTATAGCAGGATACTATAGGCACAATAGCACGATTATGCATTTGACGTACTTACGGCTTATAACCGCCTCTGATACTTATCTTGGTCACGCATAAGTGATGTGATTTGCATTGAAGAAAGCTACGCGCGGCGACATGAGCTTTAATCCTAGATCATCAGAAGTACTTTTTACTAGTGTTTAGTTATTTTTTAACTTATTTTAATCAATTTTTGTCTATAGAAATGTTAGAGTCATAATTTTTAATAGTGTAAGATGTATTTTTTATTTGTAACTATTATGTATGCATGTACAAAATTCAAACACAATTAAAAAATTGTTCTTGAATAAATGATATGAAAAAAAAAATGAAATTTTGCTGCTACGTCCGTACTTAAGATGCGACCCCTTTTTTTTAAATTTATTATTAAGTTCTATTTGTAAGTTTTTTTTTGTTATTTAATTTCATGCGTTATATGCTTTACAAGCCCATAACAAACTTCTCGAGATCAACTGTTCCTCTAGTGGGGAAGCCGACTCTTATTTAAAATCAATCAATAAATACTACATTTTTTTTATTTACGAAAATGGGTAAATGTTAGGTGTTACAATGGTATGTTTAGGTAGGTCGCGGCCTACATTCTCATACATTCTCATACTCTGACTACTCGCATCGGCCGCGCGCGTCATACGCTTGTCGTAAGCCGCGCGCGGCTCGCGATCGGCCGCGATGCACGGAAATGAATCTTTACAGGGTATAGTTCTTATTTTATACCGATGTCGTTGGTCACACAGGTTATCAAACAGTTTCACCTGGTACCTGGAAATTGGCCGTCTATACAACTTAGCTGGTATGCTAGCATTGATTGTACATATAAACACTACCCGAAGCTCCACATTTTATTTGGCAGAAAATCAAATAGGGATGGCATGACTGGGATCTTGGAACATTTAGCTTAATGAATGAATGAGAACAATTTTAGTCATTTGTTTACATGATCGTGATAATCTAGAAAGGATACGGTTTATCGTAATAAATATTTTGCAGCTTTAGCAGACTCGGGCGCATCCTACGCATGCGCCCGACGGCCACAATACTTCAGCCTATCAGTAGGCGGAACGTAACGGACCGCGTGACTGTGATACTTTTTCGTGCGTGCCGGGTTCGATGCACATAATGTCATCAATGTTTTCTTATGACATAATCACGTAAAATTTTCGTCCGTAAGCCGACTTTACAGACAACACATTTTGTTTTGTTTTGATTCCCTCTAAGAGGAATTGTTTACCAAAATAGAATAGCATGTAAAACCCAAAGGAAAATTCTTGAAAATCGAAGTTGGGATGGAAATCACCACTTCGCGGTTGGAGTAATTATCTACGAGTAGATATATTGAATTTTAGGTGGTGCGGAGTTCAACGGATCAATTTGTCTTCTCTTTCAAAATAACACATTTTTAATAAAATAATTTAAGGAAAATTTTAGAGTGTATATACTACATTGTACTTATAAAAATTTTTTGCCTGTCTGTCTGTTCCAGCTAATCTCTGAAATTGCTGGACGGATTTTGATGAGATTTTCACTGTTAGACGATGTAAGGAATAACTTAGGTTTTTATCATCACACTTACGCTTATAGGGATTGAGCAGCACTGCAATTTTAAGCGGGCAAAGTTGCGGGCACAGCAAGTTGTAAATAAAAGTTGACGGACGCTACTCAATGAGCGGTTTCCCGACGTTGTTATCACAGAAAATAATATTTGCATCACGTAACCGCGACGGTAACCGACCGTTTTGTTTTATATCTACTTTTGTAATAAAGTGGTTAGTGGTTAGACATATCTAACCACTAACCACATTGACCATATAAAGACGCTATCCTATTTCGTTATATTCAGTCGTCAAGTACGTTTGACCCTAAGAGCAGTGCCAGCCCGAGGCCAGATTTAGGTTGGCAAGTTCTAATTTTGGTGCCCTAATATTTTCTAAGCGTGAGTCGCACGAACGACGGCCGGGTGGATGTTAACCAGCGCCCCGTGCGAGTCGGAAGAGGGGGAGGACTGGTCTCAATACCAAGGTCTCGAGTGTTTCTCAGTGTCGAGTCGTTCTCACGAGTCGATCATACCTTGCCCCTACATCATCGTATACCAACGAAGTACGTAGAGACCTAATCAAAGCCGCAATTGATGGCCCTTGAAGGGGTGGCATCATGAAATTTTTGCCCCACCTCGAAATAATCGTAGATCCGACGCTGACTGTATGATAATTATACAGTCAACTTCAACAGACAGGCAGAAGCCAGGGCACCCGTTGGCCCTGGCTTGATTCTGTAGGGTAAGTGAGAGGATGCATTAACTGAGTCAACTACACTCTCACTGCCGCAGGGCTCCTTAAATCTCAGCGCTACATAACTGCCCCTCTAGCTTCGGCGCCCTGGACGACCTTAATTATTGGACTGTGCCAAAAATATGAAAAACATACCCAAAGGTATCGTATAAAAAATACTATAACTAAAATTATTTCGCACATGATCGGATATACTGTAACTAAGTGATTGCCGAAAAACTGATTTTGTCAACAAAAGGGCGTAAGTGCTAAGAACACACGTTTTTATGCTAATGTATTTATTCATGGCTGCACTCTTGCCCGGGTTTTTTTTTAAATAGCTACGGCAAACCTAGTTTTGCGGGGGACTTTAGAAAGTACAACTTGAAGTAAAAATTTGTGAATCACACAAAGTCCTATGTGGGCATCGAGCCCACAACCTCTTGCGAAGACTCTTACTGCATCACCGATGCAATCAATTAAATCCGATGATTTAATCACTCGGCTACAGCCGTTTTTGATGATTTAAATTTTTAACATATTTAAAGAGTTAAAATGATTTTCTGTTCATCTACCTAGAGTTAGCTTGAAAAGAGGAAGGTCGTAAATACCTGAACCACTATACGTTTTATCGCAACTGGTATCGCAACAGTTAATAGAGTTCCAGCCCATCGTATAACTTTTCTAATAATTCCTGATAAAAATACATTGTTCAAAATACCTACCCATAATTTTCCAACGATAACACTGCTGGTATTATTACAAGAGGACAATGTATTTTATCGGAATAAGGAAACTTATAACTAGGTAAGTATGTACAAGCTATTGTTATTTACATATTTACCTGTTAGGTATAGCAATTTGAATTACCTATCTCTGTAAGCTGTAGACAATTCGATATCTATCTAGTTTTATTCAACTGCTTCCATCCCATGATTATTTTATCAGCATATAGGTACGCTGATGAAAGCTTATAAATTACAAAACAAATGTATTTGCCTGATGCCCCAGGATAATCTTTCGTACTTTCAGGAGGGGCTTAATAAGGTGGTACGATTGACTAAACACCGGCCAGATGATGCATCTAATTTCAGGCGTCTTCAACATCCGAATCCCTCCTGGGTACGCCCAAGAGATGACCGAAAAGTTTAATAATAATCTACAATGTAACAAACAATGATGCCACAAACAAATATCCAGACACACAACTCACACATACCGCTATTCTTCATCAGTAGTTAAAATCTGACTAGCTTTAGAACACAATGCTTTAGAACGAGCAACGCCATCTAGTGGAACGCTGCAGTACAAATATCTTCGTTAGTACTTGGAAAATATGTTGGGATTAAAAAGAGGGCGCCAGTTGATATTTTAGTTTTTAGTGATTGGCACACTGAAACGCACTACGAAAGATGGGCGTGATCTGCAACAGCACGCGTGCAGATCACGCGCCTCCATACGGGGAACACGTGCACCCTCACGTTTTCTTGTTATTCTGATAGAGAGAGAGAGAGAGATCGACGTAACCACGCGTGTGTTCCGTCACCATGCACCCCGCTCCGTGATGCGTTTTAGTGTGCCAATCGTCTTAGACATCCGAAGTCTATCAGGACCGGTGTTAGCAATTATAGCAATAAACCTACACTTTGCTCTTTTTTCCCCAACTGTAAGGAAGAGTTATGTTTTTCGCGCGTATCTTGTATGTATGTAATATTCTTTAATACCTGATATCTCACAATCCACTGAACGGATTTAAACAATTATGATGTCGTTAAATAACGTTTATCACAACTATTGTCAAGTATTAAAAATTGAAAAAAAAAATGGTTACTAACTAACTTTTTTGTTTTTTTTTTTTATATATAACGCCTAGCACAAATTCTTCAACCTAAAGAGTTGAAATGGATGGATGGTGGATGAGTAATAAGTAAGAATTGCAGGAAAGTAGAGCTCTAGTGGGCGAAAAGTATTATAATATGTATGTATGTATTGTTGTAAGTACGTATACTATTGTATAGTTATGTATGTAGGTATATATGTATGTATGTATTTTTGTAAGTATGTATAGTATTGTATAGTTATATTGTTTTATTTGTGTATTAAGTAAGAATAATAAGGTAGTTCTTATTTTACAATTAGGTTACTGCACCTTTCACACATTCCATTTCTACATCACCCTAAGGTAGACTGGCAGAGAATGCTTTTAGCATTAAGTCCACCTTTGTACAACTTTGTGCATAAAGTTTTAAATAAATAAATAATAAAGTAAATAGATATTTACTACAGTTTTTTGTTAACTCGCAGTGAATTAACGAAGGCCACTAAACCCAGCAGTCGTCGAAAAATATTTTAGGTTCAAATCATTGGATTCTAAATTAAAATCAAAAGAATCGGTCACCAATCTCACTTGATTTAATATTAAGTACATTATTTTGTAACAAGAACTTCTTTAAAAGAGTACAAACATTTGTTTTTCTGCAAATTGCTCTCAATTGATACTCGTCCCACGCTTATTCGTTAATTTTATTTACAGAAAAATGTTTTCTAGTAAACGCAATTACTTCTGGCAATATTATTTCAAAACCATAAGTAGCTTTTATTCTATTAACCAATACCAATATGGTTTGTGTAGTGTCTTTCTAAATTTATTCCATACTTTACAAAACTAATTACTATCTAAACCACTTCGTGGTGTAGAGGTTGTTTTAGTAAAGCGTCTATCGTTGCTTCCTCGGGCGTCATATTATCGTTGTCCGTATCTTCGTCTTGTATCGGATCTTCCCGTCCCGTTGGTTGCAGCAATGTACGTGGGAAGGTATGATATATCACACTGCCATAAGGTCCATCTACAATATGAAATTACAAAATATTAAAGCTTGTTCAGAAATATTAAAAGAAAAACATTCGGACGCCTGTAACTCTCTTGCTTTCACTGTAACTGTGAATAGTGATAATCAGTGGCAAAAGTTTGCAAATCTCATAAAGTAACTAGATACAAAAATATTTAATATTTATGAATATTGGACACAGTTTTATGTACATAGAATTTTAAGTAGCTATATCAAAGGAATGCATAAAACATGTTCTGCTCTAAAATAGTAGCAACAGATGAACTTTTAAGCACGGCTCCAAGTTAAGTATCGGATGATTATTTAGATAAACTCACCATTGTTTGGCCTATTGATGGGTTTGTTCCTATTATTACTCCTGTGCCATATCCGTTGAATCACAATAATTATAACAACGATCAACAGAAGCGCGATGGCTGCCGGCACTATTATGAGCGGACTTATTCCAGCATGCCTGAAAATTAAAATTTAAAATCATCATTACAAGTAATCATTACGTAATTGTCGTACTATCTGGGTGATTGCTCATACTCGTCATCGCCAGTACGAAGTACGCAGGAGTCATCAGAAGTAATACTTGTGAAGTCGCTCTTGAATTTGTATGACGTGTGTTTGGACAGCACAGATTAATAAATCCATACTATATATTATATATTATTATATATATTATCCATACTAATATTATAAATGTGAAAGTAACTCTGTCTGTCTGTCTGTTACGCTTTCACGCTCAAACAGCTGAACCGATTTAGATGAAATTTGGTATGGACGTAGTTTGAGTCTCGGGGAAAAACATAGGATAGTTTTTATCGCGATAACCGACATCCACGCGGGCGGAGCCGCGGGTTGAAGCTAGTATATTATAATTCTTTAAAACAATACTGGACCTTAAGGGTCGTTACCACAAGCGACCATTGTAATACTACGCGATGAAGACTCGTAGTCAAAAAAATATATATATTAGGTAACTTCTTGGGCTCGACGCGAAAACGAAAAAAAACATAGTGAATAAGGACCCTTCTCTAAATACTTACTTTGCTGAAGTGTGTTCAGCAGGTATTTCATCTATCTGGTTTGTTAATTCGAGGTCGAGGTAGCATGGTCTACCGTCAGAACACTGGCAGCTTTTTACTACACCATCTTGCAAAGTGCAATTACTAATGCAATCACTACAGGTGATTCTGAAACAGAAATTGGTATGGGTAAGAAAATGTAAGTAAACAGCTATTACTTCGATTTTTCTGTTAATAGAAACCTAAAGTTAACATTAAGAGTAGGTATCATAGATTTTGAGTAAGCTAATTTTACTTACTTTTCGTAGAACACAGGTTTGCAAACATGAATGTTGGTTTCTGTCGCATTGTAACCTTCGAGACATGTGCAACTGTTTGGTGAAGTGCAATTGCCATTGACGCACTTAGGATTACAAATAGGTACACAATTAAATGGATCTTCAGAGTCTGCTTCATAGCCAACATTACAATCACATTTGTCTGGAGTCAAACATTTGCCATTATTACATCCTTGTCTACATACAGGTTGACAAACAGTAGTACTATTTTCTATGAAAGTGAAATTCTCGAAGCAGTTACAAGTGTTAGGTGCAGTGCAATTGCCACTGACACATTCAGGATCACAAGTGGCAACACATTTAGAGGGATCTTTAGGATCTTTCCGATAGCCAGCATTGCATTCACATATATCAGGCGCCGAACATTTTCCATTTGTGCAACCTCCTTTACATACGGGCTTGCAAACGGTACTATTAGTTTCTGTACCACCTTCTGTGTAACCTTCAAGGCATGTACAGTTGTTAGGCGAAGTGCATCTGCCGTTGACGCACTCGGGATTGCACTTTGGAACACAATTGTATTTATCGTTGTCATCAGGTTTGTAGCCTGGATAACATGTGCATTTGTCTGTGCCTGTACATTCAGAATTGATGCATTCCGAGGCACACTCAGGCATACAGGTATTGTTTGAAGCGAGGTACCATCCGGAGCAGCATCCGAGAACTTCTGCCTGAAATTTAAGAGAAAACAGTTTTTATAAATATTTTCCAGTTTTGTCACAATATCCAGATTCAATGGGAAACCATGATTTAAACTAAATATATACATATTTTTTTGATTAAGTAATACTAAAAATGTAAGTTGGTGAATGGTTTACTTTTGTTAAAGTTATCTACTGTATTTACGAAAGATAATGAAGTTAACTCACCTTAGCTGTCCTGTTATCCGTATTCGCCAAACATGAAACAAAAGAAGATATTACCAATTAGCTACTGAAGCTGAGAAAACTCTCGAATTATGGAGATACTTTTAAATGTTCATTACTGTGAAAAAATTGTGTTTGAAAGAAACCAAGATGACGCTAAATTTATGAATAATTGAATTTTATGTTAACGACATCTAGTGGTATATCCTCAAACTCGATGGTCTAAACTACGTATTGAAGCGTACGTTAGTTCCTCATGAGTTCCATTGTGAGTCATGCATGTATTTTCATCAACTGACTTACATGTACCTATAAGGATAAAAATAAAAGCCCTATATTATGCTTTGCTACCCGAGGCACTTTAGAATAAAGTCAAATAGGGCGTCGCGCATTTGGACCTAAGATTCACATTCGTTGATAAAATTTTAGTTTGACTACGCGTCGCGCCCGCAAGTTCCTTGAAAACAATAGATAGTCTCAACATAGCTTTTTTTCTATAATTCACTTAAACAAAATAGTTGTTTGCAGCTAGTCAATACATAGCTTAAATAAGCTGATGAGCCACACAAGAACAGACGTGAAATTGAATATCGTTTGCGGATCTTAGATATTCAGAGAGTATTATCGAAATGTTAGATCCTAGTACACAAATAGAGTGAGATGCTCTCGTAGATATATCGTAGTTGTGGAAACGCGTGTCGTGGCATACAATATCGGACAACGACGCAACGTCCTGTCCACACGCGATAAATCTGATAGGAGTGATGAATGAACCATTCGCTCGTGTACTTACTTCTTAATGTGCGTGAATATTGTAATTTACTGATTTATCTCTGTTCTTTGAATCAGTTTCAATAATTCGTATAAGTGGAAGCGACTGTAGTCTTGTGGTAAAGGCATCTGATTCGTAATTTTATGGTTCTGGTTCAATTCCCGCTCATTATTTATACTTTATAGAGATGAGATAATTATAACAAACACGCTTTTTAAAGTTATTTAACTAATATTATAAAGCTGAAGAGTTTATTTGTTTCTTTGTTTGAACGCGATAATCTCAGAAACTGCGGGACCGAATAAAAACATTTTTACTGGATAGCCCATTTTCAAGAAAGTCTATAGGCTACCAATAGAAGCGGGAGCAGCAATGTAAAATGCTGCAAAACGGAGAAAATTCACGCAGTTGCGCGGGTGACCTAGTCCGATATAATGATATTCTTTTTAGCTATTACTTACACCTTATCCTTTTTAAACTATCCTGAGGATGCCTCGTGTAGAGGCGAACCACGTGTCGAAGTTTCACTTCGTGGAAGCGGATTATTGCAAGTCAAGTGTCCGGAGATGCCTACCACTCGACTTGGTGAGAGTACCTGTCACTAATTTTCCTTATTGCAGGTCTCTCTTTTTGCGGTCTGTCAATCTATTTCGATTGTTGTATTAAGGCATTTCCTTACTACTTCAATCGTGGTGATTCACAGATCGAGGGTGGGTGGTGGGATCAATCCCTTATAATCTACTTAAGATGGATTTCCTCCCCCGGCAAATTGGTTAACTGTTAGGTAGCTAAAAGCAGGACTTAAAATTGACATATCTCTTATCATATTTAAAAAATATCGTAACGATACATCACAAACTAGAACTGAAAGGAATAAACTAGTTTACAAATCAAAATCAAATGTAAAAAAAACTGTAATTACGTTAATTACAAGACGTGGAGTTCACCTAACAAGAATTTAGCATGCCAAGAAACTTATAAAGACTCTGACCCATATCTGAAAGCTTACTCGCAGTGTTTAACGACATTACTAACTTTATTAAACTAACTCCTCGTGCTATACTCAATGCTTGTTTTGGAAATAGATTCACGTCCGTCGTCGTACCATCATGGGACTAGTGGGTAGTGTAACGGATGAGATTGGAATCTTTTGTTTACTAATCAGATGCTTTAACCAATTGTTTTTCGGCCCACTATCATAAATACAGAGACCTAAAAAATACATTAAATGTTGACAAACTTTTGCGATTTGTACACATTATAAAATTATATATACCTACTATGGGTCTTAATCGCGTGAATAATTTAAGGTAAAATACCTTGTTTATTGCCCGACGTTTCGACCGTATTGCAACGGCCGTGGTCACGAGTAGGCTAGTCCAGTCTACACGTGACCACGGCCGATTAAGACCCGTAGTATATATAATTTTATAATTAACTAGCGAACGCCTCGCGGTTTCACCCGCGTAGTTCCCGTTCCCGTGGGAATACATGGATAAAAAATAGCCTATGTCACCTGGGGTTAGTGTAGCTTCACAACGATGAAAGAATTTTTCAAATCCGTCCAGTAGTTTCGGAGCCTATTCAATACCAACAAACAATGAAACTTTCCTCTTTATAATATTAGTATATAAACATTGTTCAATGATTATACCTAGTTATTATCATGAAATAAACTTCTCTACATTAAGTCTCTCGAGGCGTACCTCAGGGTTCCAATTTGAATCCTATTTAAATATTTATCCTTTACAGTGGTCTATCAAATACATAACTAATAGCAAATATCAATTTATACTGGAAACATACGTATTGACTTTACATTTGAATAAACAATAGTGTCAACTATCTGTGGAATAGTTAATTAATGATGACCTGAACAGGATATTTAATTGGACCCAATCAAACTCACTGACTTTATTGACTCGAGTGGTAAAATGTATATCGATAAAATTACAATAGCTAATTTCCAGATAATAGTTAAAGAAAATAAAATCGAAGGTCCTGTTTGAACTTTGTTATAATAGAAATAATGATAAAGACAGTATCCATATATCTACACTAGCTGTCCCGCGCAACTTCGTCTGCGTAAATTTTCCCCGTTTTTGCAACATTTCTCACTGCTGCTCCGCTCCTGTTGGTCGTAGCGTGATGTTATATAGCCTAGAGACTTCCTTGATAAATGGACTATCCAACAGTAAAATATTTTTCAATTCGGACCCGTAGTCCCTGAGATTATCGCGTTCAAACAAACTCTTCAGCTTTATAATATTACTAGCGGACGCCTCGCGGTTTCCCCGCGTAGTTCCCGTTCCCGTGGCAACACAGGGATAAGAAAATAGCCTATGTCACCCGGGGTTGGTGTAGCTTCACAACGATGAAAGATTTTTTTAAATCCGTCTATTAGTTTCGGAGCCTATTCAATACAAACAAACAATCAAATCTTTCCTCTTTCTAATATTAGTATAGAGTATAGACTAGATGTCCCGCGCTGCTACGTATGCGTACATTTTCCCCGTTTTTGCAACATTTTCAACCGACTTCAAAAAGGAGGAGGTTCTCAATTTGTCTGTATGTTTTTTTTTTTGTATGTTTGTTCACCGATTACGCAAAGACGGCGGGACCGATTTGAAAAATTGTTTTTGTGTTTGAAAGGGTATACTTCCAAGTTGGTCCCATTGCCATCAGATCACGATCTGATGATGGGATCCTGGAGAAACCGAGGGAACTCTTAAAATATTAAAAGCACACCTACAGTGATTTAGGTATATTTCATAGTGATTCGTGCATTTACTCTTAAAAAACACCAATTGGTGAAGTGGAACTGATGATGAAGACCAAAAATTACGAGCAGACCTATTCAATATTTCACAGTTTGCGATTCAATTAAGTACTTTAATATGGTATTGAGTAGCACTTTAATCTCGATATACTACTATTATACAATGTAATAAAGCTGATAGTGAACTCCTCAACAATTAACGGCCCTGCATCGGGGCAAGCAATATTTCGTAAAAGGATTTGAGCAGATGACATAAGCCTGTTGTAACTTAAGTGAATTATAAACCAACCCACTAAAAAGTGAGAAATAAAAACTTTTTAACAAAAAATATTACCGACTTCAAAAATAAATACAAGGCAACTAAAAAGCAAAAAATAACATACCTAGAATAACAAAAACAAATTAAACATTTTGATGTTGGTGCCGAATAAAACATAAAGACTACTATTTCATGGCACCAACTTCAAAATGTTTAATTTGTTTTTGTTATTCTAGGTATATTATTTTTTGCTTTTTAGTTGCCTTGTATTTATTTTTGAAGTCGGTAATATATTTTGTTAATTTATTACTGCTCCGCTCCTATTGGTTGTGGCGTGATGTTATATAGCCTATAGCCTTCCTCGATAAATGGGCTACCCAACAGAAAAATATTTTTTTTAATTCGGCCAGTAGTTCCTGAAATCGCTGCGTTCAAACAAACAAACAAACTCTTCAGCTTTATAATTTTAGTATAGATTTGTTGTTTATAAATTTACTCTAAAATAGTAATTTTGGTGCTATTCCTACAACGTTTAACAGAAAGGTGTGGTCAAATGTCAGTAGCAGAGTGTATGTTATTAGTATTGCACCTACCATGGTGCTATATACAAATGTATTAATATTACATAGTTATAGCGTGAAGTATGACATAACTATAATAGACTGGCCTGTTGGTCTAGTGGTTAGTGACTGACTGCTAAGCCGGAGGCTTCGATCCCCACCCAGGATAAAACTTTGTGTGATGAGCACGATGGTTTATTCTGTGTCTGGGTGTTATTTATTTAAATTATATATGTATTTAAAAATATTTAAGTATATTTATCAGTTGTCTGGTTTCCAAGTACAAGCTTAATCAGATAGCGTTGTGTGAGATGTCCTAAGATATTATTGTTATTATTATTATTATTTTTTAAACAACGTTTTTTATTGAATATTTTTAGCGTAGTCTCGACTCAGTACTATAGTCATATAACAACCCTTGAAATTGATCACACCTTTTATACATTAAAAAAAAAGGAAACTAGCAATGTGAGATGGGGTCCCACATTACTAGCAATCTTGTTAACCCCTCCAGCTAAGCAAAAAAGGCTTGTGTTACGAGTGTGTTCACGTCGGTAGGATAATGGGTAGGATTCGAACCCGCGCCCTCAGGATTGCTAGACCGATGCCTTAACCATTAGGCTACTGCGGCATCGACGAATAAATATTTAGTATTTTCATACTACATTACATCTTTGTTAAAAGCAAAAAGAATATACTCACATAATGTTGACACGCTGCGTGCAGTCCCATGAAACACATTCACCATCTTTACAATAGCCCTTACAATTTTTATCACACAACTTCAGCTTCACACATTGTCCAATTCTATTCTTCACATATCCATCGTTACACGAACAGACATTAGGAACCGAACAAAATCCATTAAAACAAGGCGTAGAACACACAGGTCTGCAAAAACCACCAACATAGACATATCCACTATTGCAGGAACAATTGCCTGGCGCAACGCACACGCCATTAGAACAATTGCCACAGTCAGGCACACAGCCAGAATTATTAACTTGGACGTAACCTTTGTAGCATGTACAAGTGTCAGGAGCTACGCATTTAGCATTGACACAATTGCACTTTGGCTCACAGCCTGAACCGTTGATAAAATGAAAACCTGGCTTACAAACGCAAACGTTGGGTCCAATGCACTTGCCTTCGGAACAATTATCACACTTTGGAGCACAAGTAGTCTCATTCACACTATAATAACCCTCGAAGCAGGAGCAAATGTTAGGGGCTATACACTTAGCGTTGACGCAATTACACTGTAGTTCACAACCTACGCCGTTTATAAAGCGAAAACCTGGTTTACAAACACAAATGTTGGGTCCAACGCAATTGCCATTAAAACAGCTATCGCATTTTGGCGCACAAGTAGTATCATTCACTTGGTAGTAACCTTCATAACAGGAGCAAATGTCAGGAGCTACACATTTTGCATTGACGCATTCGCACTGTGGCTCACAGCCTGAACCGTTAGTCAATAGAAAACCAGAGTTACAAACACAATTGTTGGGTCCAATACAATTGCCATTAGAGCAGTTGTCGCATTTTGGAACACAAGTAGTGTCGTTCACTTTGTAATAACCGTCATAACAGGAACAAGTGTTAGGTCCTACACACTCAGAATTAACGCAGTTACACTCAGGTTCACACACTGTACTGTTCTTGAACTTAAAGCCTGCATTACAAGTGCAGTTATTGGGAGCTGTGCAGGTGCTGTTAACACAAGCTGAATCACAAACTGGAACACAGTTGAGGTTTTTATCAGCAGTATACCCAGTGTCGCATTGGAAGCAATGAGTAGAGTTGTATTCACTGAAGTCTTTCTTGCAAACGCAGGTGTTGTTTTGATAGCAATCGGCATTGAAACAAGGTGAAGAACAGGTAGGTTTAATGCAAGTGGTGTTGTTGTCAAGGTAGGCAGGTGCTTCACATTGGCACTGGTCTGGTCCAATGCATTTACCACCGAGGCATTCGATGCTACAGATTGGTGAGCAGATATCCAATTCGTTATCATATTGCCAGCCATTGCAGCAGGCTGTCTGGTTCTTCCACGTTAGGTATGTCTGGAATTGTAAAAGTTGACATAAGTTTATATGCTATTAAATTTAAAGAAAGTATATATCTAGTTATAATAGTTAATTATCACCTCATATTTGTATTTCCTGGCAATACACTTTCTGTGTCCGCACCATTTGTTGACGACCGCGCTGTAAGATTTTTTTCTTCGGTGTTGTGTACTGCGTGAAAAATAATAAAATGTATTTTAGATAATTAACATAAACGTAAATTTAATTTTAAGTATTTATAATTTTATAATGTATACAAATCGCGAACGTTTACTAACATTAATAAACAGTGATTTAGAACAAAACACAGTCGTGAATAAGAAACCAAAAGAATTGAGATCCCGATAATACCTTCAGTGGTTTCAAAAATTACACCAACCTTTGCTTAACCACACAAACTCCTTCACCAATTGAATCCAACGCCTGTGTATAGCAAACAAATTCTACAACTATTAACACTAATAAACATATCACTATCGTTTTTAAACACATTTTTGAAAATATCCCAGAAATATTAAAAGTTTAACACAATGTAACTCAAAACTCTAAGTACGAGTAAAGAGCATGATTTGTGACGTCCAATTATCGAAATTACGCTACCAGTGTGTCAGTCAGTCGGCCACGATGTGATGCACACTATCTCCTAAACTATTCACAATGCCCTTAACGTACGCCTGAGGCTCCACTGCTAGCGATTCGGAGACAACTTCATTGTGTACTAATTAGTGAAAAAAAGCCACCGTTAAGAATCAATTAGGATTTTATGCTGTTAAGACTACTTAGTAGGTAGTAAATACGTCATTCTTAAACATGGATTAGTAATTACGTGACTCGAATGACGAACGATGATACCCTGCTTGATTTGTAAAACCTTGCCTTTTACCTTTTGTTTGATCAAAAGAGTTTAATACTAATATTAAACTCTTTTGATCAAACAAAAGGTAAAAGGCAAGGTTTACGCGATTAAGTCCCGAAATATATCTAAATATATTTCGGGACTTAATCGCGTGAATTATTTAAAGGTACGATATCGGACAAAAGGACAATCGTAGACAGGGTCAAGGAACATATCGCTGCTGTAAAAAACAGTCAAGTTTACAAGCCTGCTATAGCTGAGCATTTGTTGGAATCAGGACCAAATTACTGGATAGAATTGCATGAATCACAGGTACTTTCCAACGCGAGGCCGTTGAGATCAAGAAGTACAAAAATTTCAACCGAGAACATGGATACCGGCTCTTTCCATCTTGGAACCCTGTTATCAGCAAATGTAATCGTAGCCGTAACGACACCGCGCCTCAGTGTAAAGACGCTGTAGTGTGTAGAAGTACCGACAGTACAAATTATCAAAATTATGAAGACCAGGCGAGGGTAGTTGAAAAACCCCGCGCCTCACGGAGACATCGCTAAGCTGCCATCTGTCGACCCGTGCCCACGATCGGTGCAATTCGATCGAAACGTCGGGTAAATAAAAGGTTCGTACCTTTAAATAATTCATGCGATTAAGTCCCGAAATATATTTTATATGTATAAAAATCGCGAGCGTTTAATAGTTAAATGATCTAACACTTGATTTGCGCTGTTCTTGTAGATAGTAAATGTGTGATCGACATTATTACTCGTATCTTTATATCAGATCACGGGCACACGAGTTTCTTAGTGGTAGAATTATGAGACTACATGACAGTCAAGGTAAATTAGTTTCTTAATATAAAACATTAAAATGATACGGTCTATATAATTTTGTTCAAAAAAAAATCAGAAACGAATCCACATTTACCTTTAATACAATTTTAAATTAGAGACGTATTTCTCTTTGATGTGATGAGCATGTTTATTCAAAATGCATTTCTTCATTTCTAAGGTTTGAAATACCTATTTTATAATTTTCCTTGCTATTTCATCAAATTATAGTATTTTTATCAGGCTTCTAGTGAATCTGTAAGTAATTTACAATTACTATTACGTCTCGTTTGAACCCCGCTAAGTTTTGTCCGTCTACAGTTGGACCTTTCCTACTTAATATACATAATGAATCGTCATTTGCTAATTTGTATCCTATTACGTAGTATTAAGGCTTCAATTGTATTCAAAAAGGGTCCGTATCCTGGCCATTTGTATGCCATTCTTTATTCTTGTCTTGGCTATTTATAGATTGAACCAAACACATGGTGTGACAAATCAGTGATTAATTTTGTCTTTACGTCATTTGTTAATGAATTCTTACTTAAGTTTTTATGAATAGTTAGCTTTCTTCAGTTGCAATTTGGGATTGGTTGCAGTCATTATAGGAACCAATTATAAAGTAGGTAACTAATTGCCATTCTATGCTGCCTTATTACATTATAGACGGATAACGAATTGTGTTGATGATGGATAACTTAAAAGAGTGCGTAACTGAAGTAATCTATACTAATATTATAAAGCTGTAGAGTTTGTTTGTTTGAACGCGGTAATCTCAGGAACTACCAATCCGAATTGTAAAATTCTTTTACTGTTGGATAGCCGATTTATCGAGGACGGCTATGCGCTATATTATCACGCTACGACCAAAAGGAGCAGAGAAGCAATGAGAAATGTTGCAAAAATGAGGAAAATTTACGCATACGAAGTTGCGCGGGACAGCTAGTATAATATAAATAAAAACAACTTCAGTATACTTATGACATAACCATATACTTATCGCATACAAATTTAGTTTAAAATAAAAAAGTACATTTGGTACCCTCATCGGATTGCCTACTAACAGATGTTTAGCCGTAATATAGGTAGCGAGAGCGACCCTTCGTCACCAGTTTCAATGACTTCTTTTATTCACAACAGTTGTAAAGATAGTCTAAAAGCTGGATTTTGTGACATTACTACTACGTCTTACGAATGATACGATGTTATCCAGCAGTATGCTTACTTACATAATTTGATGCTGTTGTGCTGTTGAGTAAAACACCTTTCTGATACTCGGTCGCACTGCTGCGCTTTGTGCAAATGCTGACTCCAAGATTCGTATATTACTAATATTGTTATAAATATGAAAAAAAAAATCGCAAAGTCATCTGGAATCGACGAATATGTGGTTATACGCGAGTGTTCGATGTTCGATGTGTCTTAAAATTGACACTAGTTGGAAAACCGCAATAGTAGGGTTGCAATCTCTACTATTGTAGGCCGAACCCGGTCGCATTGATCAAATTAGTAGGTACACAATATCATATTTTTGCGTTATAAACTGAAGTGTAAGTTAAGTTAGTCTGTTTTTAATTAATGTTTCTTAAGCAGTTTTTAAAAGGCTTTAATGTTTCAAAACAGGCTCTTTGAGTTGTACATAAGTGATAAGTAGAGAGTACACAAATACATAAATGAATGCTTGTCTGTTTGTCTGTATGTCCTCTATGCATTTCAAAACCATTCATCAAATTGTAATAAAACTTTGGCAGAGTGTTCTGAGGACGCCGACTAATCAGCGCAGTACTTCATAAAGTTACAGGTTGCACTTCATATAGAGATACCAACGATGTAATATGACGATACCCATTCATTTCAATTGGTAGGTATCGAAAATTATTAAAATAAACAAATAAAGTCTCTATTTTGATCGAAGTAGAGGCACAGAATAAGTAATAGTACTACGTAGTGGAGGGCTAAAAATGTATTAATTTATACCCAAAAAACACTTCTTTCTACTTTCGTCTTACATTGAACTCCACTAAAGTAGCAACTGATATAATAACGTGACCATTTTCCCAAAAATACGACTGCCTCTGTGGCGCGGTGGGAGTGTGTCCGTCTGCTACACAAGAGGTCGTGGGTTCGATTCCCACAAGGGACACCACTTTGTGTGATCCACAAATTGTTGTTCCGAGTCTGGGTGTTTGTGCCCGTGACTTGTATTTTTGTAAAGTCCCCCGCGACACAGGGCTTGCGGGAGAAATGAATGATGGAGAATGAGGGAGTCGTCTTATAAAAAAAAAAAAAAATTATGTCGATACCTAAATACCAGATCCGCCGGATTACCGGATTGCAATCCCTACGCAATAGTCTCAAAAACTTTACAAAATTCACGAGTAGCTACTCTTGTAGGTTCGCGTACTCGTTCGAATATGAAGGACCAACGAATGCTATTACTATTTACGTTTATTTTATCAGCAGTGACGTTGCACGAGATCAATGACACAGCGAGAGAAATGTACCGGATGCTTGCGATAACTCATATATTTATATTCCTGTTACATTCGTACTTGTGCGTATCCTACTAAGATTATAAACGCGAATGCTTGTGAGAACGGAAGTATGCTTGTTCTTCACTCATTCACGCAAAGACCATTGAACTGGAACCGTGAGTCTAGTGATCTATCCTGATGGCTAAGCCATAGGTCGTGAGCTCGTTCCCTACCCAGGATCTTTGTGTGATGAGCACGATTGTATATTCTGTGTCTGTGTCTATGTTAGGTACATACTTACGAGTAAATAGGTTAGTAATTTATCTAGGGCTCTTTTAACACCATAAAGAAGCATAGTTGCATAATAATTTTGATATTTTTATTTAGGTAATAGCTAAATAAAAATATCAAAATTATTATGCAATAACAATTAGACATTCACAAAAACATTTAAAATTCCCGCGCAAATCACGTTAAATTATATACTCAGTGCGCGCTGAGAGTATACAACTATATTAATTCTATCTATGTTGTACGGTAACCCGGTTTGTACCGGCATATTATTCTATGTTACATACTAATATCGATCACGTTCTGTTTCGTTCACTCATGTTTTTCATGATTTTGATTCGCGAGTTTTTAGACCATCGTTTACCGATGCCGCTGTGGCTTATTATAGTACATTCTATACGATTTCGATCGGAAATCTTCTTTAAGCTTGGTGAATGTTCGGGATAGTTTTATATTTAATACCCAGCAAATTAATGATAATGTAAAAATATAAATTATTAATGATAACACCAAAAGTTCTATCTAACAGCTTTACTTATTAAAAATATTGTGCAAATTTACATATTACCTAATAATATCGATCGAATGAAGTATCAACAGATTACTCTGCAAACATTTGGAATACTACTAGGTACATAGTTACTACAAGAACATTTTTTTTTTAGATTCAATATTTTTGTTTCGCAGTTGTTTGAATGACACGCGGATTGTATGCGAAGTGTTCTACTTAGCCTAATAGGTGGCGTTGCTTGATTTCAATTCGAGATATTATGGTTTCGTTACCGCGATTTGTACATGTAATTGGATACCAGAAGTATCAATTAACATAAGGGACATTTTGGCGAAAATGCGTTATATCAGCTATACTCTATGTGTGTTCCGCGGAACCCTAGGGTTCCGTGATACCTCTGTCGGGGTTCCGCAAGAATTTAGAAATAAAAAAATCAAAACACCTCTCTCTGGTCGCTCCGCGGCTGTGCGGACTCCGCGGCCGCGCGGAGACAAAACGCTATGAATGTTATTTATTTATTTATTTGTATTTGTATAAGCTTGTGTTACATTAGCTGGTACAATATCTTATAAGTTTGGTCTCAACAATTTTATACTTGTACAACGCGTTCGCTCTAAGTTTGCCGGTCTGTGGAATGCGCGTACCCTCCCCCACGTGACAACAAAACTTATAATGTGTCATAGTTTTACCCAAATATCTACCGTACACAATTTTTATTGTTACAATTAAATAAAAAATTTCGAACGTCATACACTCATACCTATCGCCAGCGGCAAACTTAAAACGAGCGGGTAGTATACTTGTAAGCGCTCAGTCTCTTTGATAAAAGCCGCCTCTGAATTAGACGCTATAGTTGTCAACAAGCGACTTTCGTCTCTAACTTCAAAGGATAAAGTCGATATTGTTTACAACGCTATTTTTAAATTTCTGTTTTTATTTTTGCTTTTTGTTTATCAAAGGTGCCGACTCGAGTATTTTCGAGAATATTTGAGATCGAGTCTAGGACTAAGTATAAAAGCGGCGATCGCGCGTTGGCGTCGTCAGTTGATGATTAGCGTTCGGAGCGATAAGTTACTACCTACTTACAAGCTCGCTAGCGAGAAACTAGTGTTCATTGTTTTACTGCCTGCTGTATTCTGTTGTCTCAGTTTTATACATTTCTTCCCTGTAGGTTCTAAATTTAGTCTCTTATACGCAGTAACGATTGTGCATTATTTAAACCCCACTATCCTGACTTGTAACATTATAAATAAAGAAGAATGGAACGTTGGCTTAAAGGTGTTAAACGTGTTCCAACAACATCTTCTAATGACGCTGAATGTTCAAAAGCAATGCGCGCGGAGAATTTAGCAATCACCGATCCAGAAGATGATGCCACGAGTGCCACGACGTCAAGCTCGACGGTTTCAAAGACGAAAAAAAGGAAGTATGATGAATCTTATATCAGTTTCGGATTTGTTGATTCCAACGGCTCACCTCTCTGCATGCTCTGTAGTAAACTGCTTCCTAATAGTTCCATGGCACCTGCCAAATTGCGTCGACATTTAGAAACCGTACACCCCGAGACTAAAGACAAGAATAAAGAATTTTTTGTTCGCAAAAAAGATCAGTTATTAGAAAGTCAAAAAAATATGATGCATGTAACACAAACTACCAACGAAAAGGCCACGGAGGCATCATATTTAGTTAGCTATCGCATTGCACAAGCAGGTGAAGCGCACACTATCGCTGAGAAATTAATAAAACCATGTGTATTAGACATAACAAAATGTATGCTTGATGAAAAATCTGCAAAGCATCTTTCTACTGTTCCGCTATCAAACGATACTGTTTCACGACGAATCCATGATCTGGCAAGCTACGTCAAACAAGAACTAGTTACACGTCTACAAAATACACGATTCGCTTTGCAAATGGACGAGTCGACTGATGTCGCTGGTTTGGCTATCCTGCTGGTTATTGTGAGATATCCATATAAAAGTTCTTTTGAAGAAGACATGCTTATGTGTTCATCGCTGCTTACAAACACTACCGGGGAAGAAATTTTTAATAAAATAAATATATTTTTTGAAGAACATAATCTCAGTTGGAACAATTGCATTGACATTTGTACAGATGGGGCCAAGGCGATGACAGGTAAAACAGCAGGAGCAGTGTCACGAATGAAAAATAAAGCGCCTAATTGTAGTTCCAGTCATTGTATTCTGCATAGACAAGCACTTGCGATGAAGCAAATGCCGTCTAATCTAAAATTAGTTATGGATGAAGCGGTAAAAATAATTAATTTTATCAAATCACGACCACTACAATCCCGATTGTTCTCATTATTGTGTGAAGATTATGGCAGCAAACATAAAACACTGCTGCTCCATACAGAAGTGCGATGGCTGTCTCGGGGAAAAACTTTAACAAGGCTATTTGAACTTAGAGCCGAGTTACAAATGTTTCTTTCAGCAGATACTTCTTTTAATTTGAAGGACCGTTTGTATGATAAAACTTGGTTGTTCCGATTGTCTTTTATGGCGGATATCTTTCAAAAACTTAACGAATTAAATTTATCGTTGCAAGGTAAACAGACAACAGTGTTTCAGGCCTATAATAAAATAACTGCTTTTAAAAGAAAATTAGATTTTTGGATCATTTGCATTGGTAAGAAAGAAATAGAAAGTTTTACGTTACTCAGTGAGTTTGTTATCGAAAACGACTCAGAAATGTTTGAAGATAATGTGTTTGAAGAATTGGTCCAATATCTCAGTTCGATGCGCGCATCTTTTGAAAAGTATTTTCCCGAAGAACACAATACAAAAATTAAAGTGAACTCCTGGATTCATAATCCTTTTTTACCCAACTTGGAAAAGCCTGAAAACATGTCAAATGAGATATATGAATCTCTTTTAGAAATGTCATCAGACACAAGTATGGAGTCATTGTTCAAAACGACGCCTCATAATGATTTTTGGTGCAGAATCCAAGATGAATATGCAATGCTTGGCCAAATGGCTCTGGATATTCTTCTCCCGTTCCAACGAAACAGGATTCTCTACCTACGCAGCCACGAAAACAAAATATCGCAATAGACTGGACGCCGAAGCTGATATGAGACTCCAACTTTCTTCCATCAAACCTGATATCAAGCAATTGATGAAAAATAAAAAACAGTTTCATACCTCCCACTAGTTAGATTTTTTCTTTTTTAATGTTTTCTATTATTGTCCTTACCAAGTGGTGAAGTAAATAATAATTAGTAACTGATACATTGTACTTTTATTATGCTGATTAATAAAGAATACACTTATAAAAATAATTGTTTTATTGTAGGGTTCCATCAAGTATTTTGCTTCCCAAAAGGGTTCCGTCATTTAAAAAGTTTGAGAACCACTGCGTTATATATATCATTGGATTCAGAATTTTTTGCTCTATCGATTGGTATTATTGAAAAAATTCTATCGTTAAAAAAAAATCCCTTTCAGCAAACATTTTTGGCCTGCGTAAAACGATTTATGACAATAATAATGATGTAACAGACGTTAACATTTATATTCTCTGAAAAATGAGGTAAGTCATAGTGTTAAATAATTTACACCCTTACCTTAAACCTCAAATCAGTCGATTTAAATAACATGCCCCTTACTTTAATTCATGATTATAGTTTTTTTAAGAATTATTCTAAAAAACGGCCTCAACCATTTAATGTAAGTGTCTTAGAGTAGGTATATAGATTTCATTAACTTCCAGAATCTGGCGGATTCTGTATTCACTCTAGCTACTCTTAAATAAAGTTCTGCGAATGAAAAATATAAGAGTGTGCACATTTAAAAAAAATACTTTGGCAAATTTTGAATCTTCCGCATAAATCGTCAGTTAAAGATACCCTCAATGAAACCGACGACGATGAAGCTTTGATGCCAGCTGATGATGATAACTAGATAAAATACCAAGTAGAAAAAGTTATTCCAACCATTCGGTTGGAATAACTTTTTCTATTTGGTTTGAATTAAACCACTTTAATAGTGAAACGGATTTCCAATTCACTATTAAAGTAGTTTAATTTACTAATAGTTATCATCATAATGTGTATTATTTATTCTTGTAATAGTATATATATCTTTCAGACAATTCATATTTTTTCATCTGTCTTTCGTTTCCAGTACATTCATTCAATTACTTAATAAATAAGACTGTTGATTAAGTCGGAGAAAACATATTTTTTATTAATTTGGTGATTATAATTAAAAAGCTAATTAAACGCAATTATTAAAAGTATAGAGTTTGTAGGACTGTTAATTTAAAGGGATCGTGGAGCCAATTATACATAATTATTTTTACATAGATAACTAGGTGTGTAAGACTATTAATAAATTAACAAAAAGTGTTATAGACTGATTAGTGTGTTAAATTCATAAAAATTACGTAGACATAAAAGTCGAAAATAAAAAATAAAAATTAACAATAAATCGTTCTATCCTCTGAACAGTGTAAGATCGAAAATACGCTTATTTTTGTATCCCTAAATTTTATTTAAATCTATGATAGTTAAGCTGAAACTAAAGAACCTATTTCCATGGGGGTTATACCATAATTTTAGTAGATAATCTATGGTTACATCAAATTGCAACACTGTTAAAGTACTTTACAATAGAATTACGTGTGGTGCCGGCTTAAGAATAGTACCACCCCATCTCTACCCGTGGGTGACGTCAAGGCGACTAAGGGATTTCACCCCGGAGGACGGGCTGCAGCGTCCTCTGTGTATTTAAAGCCTTACTGCGATCGCCAACCCGCTCGCCAAGCGTGGCGATTATGGCAATTACCCCCAGGATCTACATACTTGTAGGTTCTACTGGGGAGACCCGTGTCCAGCAGTGGGCCATCATATGGGTTGATATGTATGTATGTATGTATGTACGTATAATTTTCTATTGCTCTTGCTTACACTATGCTTGACGATTTACACATTAAAGATTTGTAACGTAAGGCACAACTAAAAATATTTTTTTAATGTTAGGGACATGCTATATTTTAAACCGCTGTGTAATCCTAAATATTTCGTTAATAGCATGAAAGAAGAGGAGATTCTAAGAAACTTTGCTCTAGACACAATTAAAATTGGAGCAGACAGTAAAAAGTTGTAGACAGATTAAAAAAAATAAAATCGTTTTTTGGCTCTCCTGAAAAACCGTGTTTTGTCCCTAACATTAATTGATACTTCCGGTATCGGTATGTGTAGGTAATAATTTCGTATTTAATAATATTGTAGTATATAGTGGTTATCAAAATAACTTAACAAGATTTGTATAACTATTGATCGCATTGAGTTTCGTGGGCTTAAATTTGACGCTACGTGGCTGCAAATTACACCAAGCCATATTTAGAATGTTCAGGTTTAATGGAGTTAGAATTACGTTTCGTAAACATGTAGCTTTTCGCTCTTTGTCTTACGAATACGAAATAAATAACAGCAATAAAATCTTAACAGTCACAGCCTATGTGTTCTTGTCAGCTTTTTATAAACATTAGAAAAAAGGCAGCAGACAATGCCCTTGTCTTCTCTTGTCGTCATGAGAAGTTATGAATCCAATAGATCAATCTGACTCACAAAACCCCTTTTCCTTCCTGTATATGAGTTTAAAATAGGTATTATAAATGCAAAAACAATTACCTATTTAAAATAGGAAATTGTTTTTGCGTTTGTAAACCGTAATATCTATTACATTTTTTTTTTATAAGACGACTCCCTCATTCTACATCATTCATCATTTACCCGTAAGCCCTGTGTCGCGGGGGACTTTACAAACATACAAATCACGGACACAAAGTACACCCAAACTCGGAACAACAATTTGTAGATCACACAAAGTGGTGTCCCGTGTGGGAATCGAACCCACGACCTCTTGCGTAGCAGTCGGACACACTCCCACTGCGCCACAGAGGCAGTCAAAAGTCAAGTCGTTGTGTGAGTTGTCCCAAGACATTATTATATTATTATTATTATTATAAATCCTGCTACTTCCTTTGCGATCTCTTGCCATTTATGTCCCGATATCGTCTCTATTTCGTCAACTCGCCTGTCGCCGAATATAGTGTCGCATTTTATAAAGTGTTTAACGGTAAAGGTTTTTGTTAGGTATATGTGATTTGTAAATGACGTTAAATAACCCTTTGTTGTGTTTAATTCTACAAACTCACAAATTAGTTCCTGGGTACTGAGAAGAAGAGTAGAAGTATCATCTAACCTCAAATCATTTTACTCGGCAATTCGCACGACGAGGAGGTGGGGGTAAATCATTTTCTGTGCAAGCCTCAGTTTTGCCGCTCTAATTTTTTGCCGATCTGGGCATTTGGCTTACTCTGCCCTAGATCTGGCCTTGGGTCCTATTTATATTACCGCTGGGTACAAGCTTCCCAACTCCGAGTACAGATATATCTGTCCAAAGCCAAACTGTGTAAGCCACTCCTGCTATCAGCGAGCATAGGAAAGCGAGGGAAGAGGCCTGCATTGACTTCATCATAAATTATTAAATTATATATACGACGGGTCTTAATATTATTTATATTATCGTAAAAAGGTTAGTACCTTAAATTATTAGTAGTAGTCTATATAATGTGTACAAACTGCGAAAGTTTATCAACATTTCTAGCAAATCCATCACAAATCATTGAAGCTCTCTCTCCTGTGGTTTTGTGCACTTTTCAAATTAGTGTATAAATATTTAAAAAAAATATTGAACATCCTCCTCCTTTTGGCTTCGCCGTATTATATACATTTACCCCATTTATTCATAATAAAAAAATTAAAAAAAAAACCGCCTTATGTAGGGGATCTTATTTCTATCTTTTTTGTGCAGGGGGGTTGTTTAATTTTTTTTCTTAAATAATACTTTTAAGTAGTTGTAGGATGTAACAACTAACTTTTATCACAACTATTGGTAAGTATTGAAAATTGAAAAAAGAATGGTTGCTCACTAACTTTTTTAGTATTACAGACATGATATTCCTTTTTGAAATGGCTAAGATGAGCTCTTTAATTAGATATCCATATTGTATGGGTTAATATGGGGCATTAATGAATTTCGATAGACTTAGTGAAGTGCCTCCGACTGCATGAAATTATATAATTATGTAGTGGATCTTGTTTCTATCTATTTTATGCAGGCGGGTTTTTTAATACTTTTTAGTAATTGTAGTATGTAACCGATGTAACAACTAACTTTTATCACAGCTATTGTCAAGTACTGAAAATTGAAAAAAGTATCACAGTCATAATCATGTTATAACTTTATGAAATGCTTAAGAGGAGCCCTTTAATTTGATACCCATATTGCAGTATTCAAAACAACTTTCATTTTCACACCTCTTTATTTTGACATCACACAGCCGCCATTTTTTTTTTCAAACGTCTCTTATATAAGAACACTTGGGCGATCAAGACGAATCTAACGACGTCTTAATTGTACAAATCCGTTCAGTGCATTGTGAGATGTCAGGTGCTAAAGAATATTACATACAAAATACGCGCGAAAAACATAACCCTTCCTTACAGTCGGGTAATAAAATTATCTTAAATGTTTTTATGAATAATGGGGTTAGTGTATGTGATTTGTGGTATACATATCTACTTTAGTTATTATTTGGCCACGTTTTGTTTACCGCTAATTACGACTTATTGCTATTTTTGAGCAAATAATTATATATTTTTTGCAAATAAAATTTATAGCAACATACTATATGTATACTACTACTGTATATTATATTACTACTGTAACGATAGTTGTAGGAAAATAAATAAAAATATTAAATGTGTACACAAATTTCTGAAGCAAGTTCTTTTAGTACTTCTGCAATATTGCAATTTAATTCAAATTATTTTGAAGTAAGTAATGTTTTGAGAACCTCATATTTTGAAATCTAAATTTCTAAAATTAAAGAAAATAACCAATCTCTTTAATGACACCGACAGGAGTCAAACATTCACTATTTTACAAGCTACTGACGCCGAGCCACAGAAAGGAATAAAAGTTTAGAAAACGGTCCCCCATCTATGGAGCGACAGCGGTAACATTGCTTAACCTCGCTGATTTCTTAAGTCGCTAAATAAAGATCTAATGACGTAAATAATAAAATCACTATTATGCGTCATAAATAGCAAGGAAGGAAATAGGAATGGAATATATACAATATGTATTGAATTTGTTCTGACAGTCACTACGAGTTCTAACAATCAGTGTGTCAGTGCCCAAATAATAAGTGGAGACATGTTTTATAAGTTATTGTTCATATTATTTTTAAATGTAAGTTTTGATTCGTTTATTTTAATGCAGTGTTTTAGGGTTCCGTAGCCAAAATGGCAAAAACTGAAACCTTATAATTTCGTCATGTCCGTCTGTCTGTCCGTATGTCATAGGCATTTTACTCAAAGACGAAATTTTGTGAAAAGATGTCTTATAGTAGCCGCTACTTAGTTTGGTAGCTAAATAATAAAAATATATATTTTTAGGGGGGCACTCCAAACATGTAACAGAAGCTGAAAAATTTTAGCAAACATTAACAAGTGGACCATTATTTATTCATTAAAAACAAAATATAAAACGAAATAATCGCTCCGAAAGTTACATAAATCGTGAACCTTTGAACCATGTGACCAAAAATATGAAAAAAATCACAAAGGTTGCGCCTAATATGTACTTTAAACTAAAATTATTTCGGACATGATCGGATATACCGTCATTGAGTTATTGCTAAAAACTGCGTTTCTAAAGAAAAGGGCGTAAGTGCCATGATGACAACATACGATTTTTGCTGATCCAATTATTCAAGGCTGCGGAACCCTACACTGAGCATGGTCCAACATGCTCTTGCCTGTTTTCTTTTATACCGCTAAGGAGATAAATAGGTTTACCAGCCCCCGTATATAAATAGGTAATTATATAAGGCATATCATATGCCGATTCTATGAAAAGTTTTCCGTTTTTATATTTATAAAACATGATAAATAACATCATTGTTGTTTTTCTTTCCTTTTTGCAAATAAAATAGATAAGTTAATTTAGTTTTGGCCGTCCAAAAACAACGGAACGTCGAACAACGAACACTTTTGATGTGAGTATTTACTTTATAATACAAATTTAATACTCTACAATTAAATAGACCCTATTTAATTGTAGAGTATTAAATTTGTATTATAAAGTAATTAATTAATTGTATTTAAAAGTGTCTAGTGTACGTTATAGAGTATCGCCGCAATTTAGAATCTTATCTTTTTTACATACATACATACATACATATCAACCCATATGATGGCCCACTGCTGGGCACGGGTCTCCCCAGTAGAACCTACTAGTATGTAGATCCTGGGGGTAATTGCCATAATCACCACGCTTGGCGAGCGGGTTGGTGATCGCAGTAAGGCTTTAAGTACGCAGAGGACGCTGCTGCCCGTCCTCCGGTGTGAAATCCCTTAGTCGCCTTGACGACACCCACGGGAAGAGATGGGGTGGTACTATTCTTAAGCCGGCACCACACGGCATATCACGGCATTATCTTTTTTGTATCGTTATTAATTCTGTTTAGTGAATTTAATTACGTGAATAAAGGATAGAGAACTACAAAAGTGCGTAATAGCGTTTTTACAAAACCATTAAAATTTCTGCATCGGAAATGAAAAAAAAATGCCTCGATATGGAGCAACGACATCATTTGATACGAGAAGAGATTATGAGAGCCATCGAAATGTTGCAAGTTGGTTCCAAGCAGCGTACTGTAGCTGCTATCAATCTTGGCACTACACAGAGCGTCATAAGCCACCTCTGGGCAGGCTATCGCATCACGGGCAAAGTGGCCGAGCGACATGGAGGACGATCTCGTATCACCACTCGTTAACTCAGGTACAAAATACTGCTCGCCGGAATCGTACAATGTCGGCCATGATGTTGGCTACGAGACCCCACAGCTATCCAGGCTTGCTGAAAAGTAATCAAACCATCCGAAATCGATTGCGTGCAGTGAGAGTTCCACCTATAGCACCCCGCAATCGAACGGCACGTTAACAATGGGCTCACGAACACAGAAATTGGGAAGAAGAAGACTGGCGTTGTGTTTGCTTGACCGATGTATCTCGTTCCAGTATGAGGCCGGATACAAGATATACTTGAATTAGAAGAACCTCTGGAGAGCAAGAACGTTTGAAATGTTGTAAAAAAGTACATTCATACCGCAGTTTAGAAGGTTCATATTTGGACATTTTTATACTTAAAAATGTACTTGATTTAGACATTTTTAATGAGTGTAGTAAAACAAAATCTATATACGTCATCTCCTGTTGAAAAGAAAAATTCTTACCTATATACCCATTAGACATTAAGACGCGAAAAGTTTTCTCTAACAATATTTTCTTTCTTCTTTTCTATAATGCCACAGTCGTTAACATTTATAGATAAAGACATTTGTGTAAATCCGCTGGTTATGTGGTAAATGTTACAAACATATTATACTATATATACATCTTTATGCCTCCCACGAATAGGATGACCAACGTCTTTACGAAAACATGTGACTCGAATAGTGTACTAGGGGCAATAAAATTCTTGGATAACATTTAAAAACCTCACGTGTGAGCTAGTACTATAAATAACTCGTATTTTTATCATCATGTATATATTGGTAATTATGTAGTTACATAACAGTATAAATTGTACATACAGCTAAAGGTTTTAAGTGCCTAGTAATAATAAAATATTTTAAATGAATAAGGTTTATTGATTTGAGTATTTATTGACAGAATTTATTGAAGCTGTCATAATTCGGTAATAATTACATTGTTGTCGGTTCATAAAATTCTCATTATTTGTAAGACGGGAAGGGAGTGAAAATGGAATGGAAGATTCAATTTTCTTCACAAAATTATCATTTACAATATTATACAATATTGAGCTAACAAAGCTATTTATCCAGTGTAACTCATGTAACAAAGACATTAATCATAATAACTATAAGGCTTTAATATGTTGGCAGTTTTAATTAATTTTTATTTTATATTATGTACTACTAGGTACTAAATGTTATATTTTCTTTGTTATTTTTGTAAAATACTAATTACCTGCCTAACTGTTTAATTATTAATAAAATGTTTATTAAAGCGTGTTAATAATGTAAGTTTTTTTTTTTCAGAATACCATTTTATTTGTGGTTGGCTACTCAGAATGTGATGAGTATATTATAATTGTAAAGGAATCATGTCCAAATAGTCTTGTCCCCACCGTGAAGCCTATAACGCTGTAAGTACTTACAAATATTCCAAAATACAATAAAAAAAGATATGCTTTTGATTGATTGGCTGGCCTGTTGGTCTAGTGGTTAGTGACCCTGACTAAGCCAGAGGTCGTAGGTTTGATCCCCACCCAGGATAAAACTTTGTATGATAAGAACCATGGTTTATTCTGTGTCTGGGTGTAATTTATCTATAATATGTATGCATTTGCAAATATATTTAAGTATGTTTATCAGTTGTCTAGTTACCATAGTACAGGCTCTGCCTAGTTGTCCCAATATATTACTATATTATAATATACTGAAGTATTTTTTTGTTATAGAAATGACATTGATGCCAGCTGTATCAATTCGACTGATTTATCATCATATGATGAAACAAATATGAATGAAAGTTACGTTATAAAATTTGATTACAGTAATTCTGAATCGATATGCGTTCTAGTAATGAAAACCATGGAACTTTTGTCGTATATAATAATACCGGATGACGATCCCTTACCTACTAATATTACACATGAAGCCATGCAAATTGAAGATACTGGAGAAGTAAAAAATGTAACTGAAACTGTGACCGATATAAATCTGTTTTATATGAATGAAGCCAATAGTGATCCAGAATTAATTTACAACAAAAACGACTCAAATCATTTATTGCAATGTGTTTATACTGATAATATCTGCATGAATGAAAATGCCGTAGAATATAATAACACAGTTGATGCTGATGATAGTATCACTGATAATGTAACCACAAATACGATAATCGCTGTAATAAAAAATGGAAGTATTACAAAACCGACCACAGATATTATTAGTTATATCAATAATATTGCTGATTTTAACTGTACGATTAGTGATACGAAAACTGTGTCAGATGATCAAATCATAGCAGTGACTTATGATTTAATTAAAAAATACAATTGTAGAAATAAATCTGTAAATAAATTGAATACTGCAAAAAGTGCTCTCTCTAAGTACAATTTAACTGTATACGGCGCAACTGATTTTATCCTTACTACTACAAATTTTCAGTATACTGACTGCGGGGATTTTGAATCTGTAAATAATAACACATTTAATATAGCATGCAATGCTAATAATATTACAGGAGTAACTTATAATAACGTCACAGTTGACAATGTTGATGTAACAAATGAAAAGTTTAACATGTCAATGATTTGGCATTGTGAATTAGTAAATCTCAATGATACTAATGAAAATATAGGTACTTTCAAAGACCTTAATCTATTCGGTTTTCAAAACTGTGTTGAAGATTATGGAAACGAAAACAAGAGTATCGATGTAGAAAGCAGTGTGATAGTTTTGAAAAAAGACAACAAAATGGATATATCAGACAATCACACACAAGCTGAGAATGGTGGTATTTTTAATAGCAACCCTCCCAAACTTCAATTAATGTCTAGTAATTACAGTGATGAAGCAGTGATATTAAATATTACCAAAGGAAGATTTTTCAATTTATTGACGAATGAAGAGGAAAAAGTCATCCGCAACCATTCCAGCATAATGGAGCTCAAACTACTAAATTGTATAAATAATGATACAAAATTAAATCAAAACGGAGTTCCCTTAGAATTGGACATTATTTTCAATACTGAAAATACAAACCAAACTGAACCTCTTATAAAGACATTAATAGAGAAATCAGATAACTCTACAAAAAGAGAAATATTAAATTGCACGTACTCTAGTTCTACAGCAAATATATCAAGTCCAATAAATGAAACCAACTCAATATTTAATTGCAAAATTATCAATTTTAAAAATGCATCACTATTAAATGACACACTTGATGTTACAGACAAGAATTTAAAAGACTACGTAACTTCCACTACAGAAAAAGTAGATAGAAATCAATCGACAACTATTACACCAAAAACTAATGATATCGATGAAATAATTAACAACACTTCAACAACAGAAACGAATCTCTTAGGTTACAGTTCAGGCCTTGAAAACTCCATCAGTCCTAAAGTAATTATTACGATGGTGGCTTCAATTATTGGCGTAGTTGCTTCAGTTGGAACATACGCTTACTTTTTATTCAGACGACCGAAGTATAAATATGGTAAGCATTTAGATTACTTGATTCACAATAATGCAAACATTTATAGACTACAAAGCCTGTACAAGTCGAGCACATAAAACCTTATATTTATTATCTTTACTATTCGAATCAGTTGCGTATTTTGTTTGTCTTTTTTTTACAATTGTGTTGTCGTGGGATGCCGGCTATGCCGTGTAGTGCCGGCTTAAGAATAGTACCACCCCATTTCTTCCCATGGGTGTCGTAAAGGCGACTAAGGGATTTCACACCGGAGGACGGGCAGCAGCGTCCTCTGCGTACTTAAAGCCTTACTGCGATCACCAACCCGCTCGCCAAGCGTGGTGATTATGGCAATTACCCCCAGGATCTACATACTAGTAGGTTCTACTGGGGAGACCCGTGCCCAGCAGTGGGCCATCATATCGGTTGATATGTATGATATGTATGTATGTGTTGTCAGCGGGTTATAATAATTTCATTTTATTTTTATTTCCTAACTGTATTACCATCAATAGACATTATAAGCCTTAGAATTGTATAAGCTAGGGTCTTAATCGCGTAAATATTTTATTTTAAGGCTAAATACCTTTGTTTATTGCCCGACGTTTCGATTGTATTGCACGGTCACGGGTAGTTGAGTCTACCCGTGTACAAATCGCGAAAGTTTACAAACATATATTATAAGCCTTAATATGTTTTCAGAACCAACTGCAACACGAGATTGGGCAACCATGGATGAAACAGCATTTTAAAACCAAATTTAAAACTAAATAATTTATATCTTTCATTAAAATGGATAAGGGGAAGCTGAGCAGAAAGACAGATTATCAGGTTCAGTGTATCCTTGTATTAACTCATGCAGCAGAAACCTGGGTCTTGATATGTGAAAACATTATCGGTATACATATCGGTATCTGAATTAGGCCTACACTACACTAGAAAGAAAAAGGGAGAAAAGTAAGAATATATGCAACAATAATCAGGGAGTACGGGAGTGCCCCCGCCAAGACGAGACAGTCATAGCACTACCTACCTCGAAGCGTTTCGTCGTATTTTTGTATCCCTTTAGATTTTGTCTGGACAGTGCTAGAAAGTCCAAATTTTCAAAATATTATGTTTTTATAGTACCACATGCCAAGTTTGAAAGGTATAGCTATTATATTTTATAAATTATTAATATCTCAAAGACCCAGATTTCATCCCTGATCACTGACTGATAATAAACAAAACCGTCACGGTACTCCCAGAAATCATAGAAACCTGAAATTTGGTGTGAAAACTAAATAAATTAATAATTAAGAAATATGTACATTTCCTCCCATAATCATTAAAATCGGGGAATTAAAGTTTGTATGAAAAGAACCCTGTCTACCCGTGACCACGGCCGTTGCAATATGGTCGATACGTCGGGCAATAAACAAGGTATTTTACCTTAAATTATTCACGCGATTAAGACCCCTAGTATATACAATTTCATAATGTGTACGAATCGCTAAAGTTAATAACATTTATAACCTAGTAGTAGTATCAACGTTCTGTGGAAAGAACTTTGAGGGGTACGTCTCACCTACCAACAAAAAAGCGGCGATTATACAAAACAGCCAAACCATACCTTTTGGCTACGGTGTAGGGTTTGTAGAGAACTTATGACTTGGATTCACGCAGAACGCTAAACGTTATTATGAGAATCAGAAAATATTAGGTTAGGGCGTGTAGAGTTAGGAGCTTGGCTTTCCATTCTTATTTTTTTAGGTCTTCCTAAAAAAATTTTTAGAATGGTAGCAATATGTACCCTCTCGTCTTGGTGATAATTAACATGAAAATGTTTTTGGTGGTTGAGAATGTTTTGTTATGCTTATGACAGACTATATTTTGATGTAGGTATGACAGCAAGACGGTAAATGATTTGAAATATTTTTAATATTGTTTCTTGTCCATTGTTAATATTAGATATCAGAAGTAACGTTTGCATAATCACTTGGAAAAAAAACAACGTCAGTACAAAAAAAGTAATTATGTACAAAGGCGAGCTTAACTCAAAATTGAGTTTTCTACCAGCAAACCTTTGAGCTCTAGAGTAAAATATTACATAAAAGTAGTATTATTCCAAGTTTACACACACGTGTAAAAGTGATCACCATAATTATGTTTAACTACTAAAACTGACTATTTACGCATACTGGGAAGTACCTACTAATTACTCGGCTTGCACGGTGGTCACGATAAGTGCGTATATCCTCCTAATTTCAACAATAAATACCCATTTGGGATTCTACCTTTTAACTGTGTAGGTACGTCAAACATAAAGTTGGTAAATTATATCCTTAAATTACGCGTTGTTTTTGTTTCCACTTCATCGTAATATAATTTTCAGTTTATTTTTACTTCGTTTTGCTATAAAATTGATATGGCTTTCGATGGATACAAGGCTCAACATTGATGGAATATCCTACTTCACTACTTGTGAAGCGTATCCTATCAGCGTTGAGGAAATGTGGCACTAACGTTGTCCACAAATGTGGGTATCTGTCAAACCCACAAAAATATTAATAAAATCAATAATTTCTGCAATGCTTCAACCACTGGGATACAAACCCTGCAGATGTGTAATGCAGATTGGTGGATGCCGGTGTTTTGATTCCAAAGGTAACCGGTTCCATCACGATATTTTACTTCACCAGATTCAAACCACCTGTTTAGTTTTTTCCTCAAGACCGCTCAGTCATATATACACCAAGAACAGAGATACATTTTAATCCAAAGATTCAGGATGTGAAGTAATATCGTGCCTCATCCGGTTCCAACCTCAATCTGATTAGGAAAATCAAATCTTGCAGCTTATCTACACTCACATCATAATATATTCTATTATGCGCCCTATGAACTCGCTCATAATAAATGAACACGCAAGCTTGAACAACAAATGTATTATCAATCAGGAATCATATTTAATCATTAATCAAATACTACAGAACATTCTATAACATAGCCGCTTTCTAGCCCCTACATTCTTCAGATTGTTGCTTTAAGAAAATACAATAAAATAACTCCCTGAATTAACTTTTTTTATTTATTTCATTTTGTCTGTCTAGAGTAAAATTCGCCTCTGTTTTTATTTAAAGAAACTTTGATCTCTTAAATAATCAAACTTTAAATAGATTCTTAAGTGTTGTAACATTTGGGTCTAGTCCAAATTTTACGATATTTATAACATATTAAACGGATAGTATTCTCCAAACACCTGCCTTCTCCCGATCCATCGATGTGCGACGCGCATGCCCTGTTAAACCTAACCATGATAAAAGGAACTCTAATGGCAAACATTATACGTTTTTAACACCTTATAAATTGGGTTATAAGGGCGGAGGAATGGTTCAAGTTACGCTAGCCACCGTAACAACTTCAGACAGGTTGGGCTTCGGAAAATCTCGGAGACATTCGGGAGTTTCCGTCGTGAGTAGAACCTCCGTAGTTTTTCAGACAGCAGGGGTCGGACTTGGTATTCGGTTTTGATAACACTTATTAATTAAGTAATACATTCTGTGAAATTAAGTAAGATTTGAAATTAAGTTGATTATTGCAAAAAGTGTTTGTTATCAGACTGGCAAAAGCTATTTTGAGGCCTAATGGTTATTTAATTAAAAAACAGCTATCTCCAGTTGAAGAAAACAAATCCTTTTACGTGGAATAAAAGTATTACTTACTAGTGACAACTTAGTAAATGCAAACAATTTAAAATATACAGATGTTTTTTTATAGCTAACTATTCTTCCTATATATAAAGATAGAAAAATATCTAGTATTTATCCTGAGTTGTCATTCATAATCATTCTTAATGTCATTTCAATTCTATCAGCGACTTATTACAAGTGTCGTTTAGTTACTACTTAAGTAAAGAAAATAAGTTGAGTTTGAACCAACTAAAATGAGTGGAAGTGGAGTGAAAAATAAGTGGGTGCCTGTGTCTAGGGGTGCAACGTCCGCGCCGGCGCGCCCCGTCGATACGGCGCCACACCGCCGCCCCAGCCCGAGCGGCTGAATGCACGCGTTCTGTACCGCACAACTCTACATTAACACACAAAAAAATCAACTAAAATCACAAGAAAAATCACAAATTTAAAATTATCACAAAAACTAGCAACATTTTTAATTCAGTGAGACAACCATTTTGAATTTTCGTTGAATTTATTTTTCGAATGTTATTTTTTTGTGTGCCAGTGACAATGACTGCTGAGTGCTGTGTTTTTTAAATTCCGAATTGTTTTTAATCAGTGGTTTGATTTTATACCTTTGTGTAAAGACAAGTGAATTAATTTAAATTTAAATGAAGAACGTATTCAATTACCGTGTGATGTGACAACCTTCTTGCGTAACGTACCGGCGTCGGTAAGTACTGCTCATATTCGATTTTAAGTTATCTAAATGCAAATCGATACAATTTATTGATCTTCCGATACCTAAAGAACTGTCGCAGATCGATTTATGATATTGATATCAGCCTAGGTTATTGTAAGGTCATGAGTTTCGAGTAAGTACAAACTTAAGTATAGTTGTTTCGTCAATGTCTTTAATTATTTCAAGCCTGCAGACCAAATATTAAGGAACTCTTTATACTTAGGACTAATAAATAGGACAATATAAAATAGATGAATCTACTAATGTCAGAGTTACCTACTCAAATCTATTGAAGCTGGTGTATTGACAGTTTACAAAATACAAAGCACAAATCGATCCGAGTCAATCTTAAGACGGTGTCGGTCTTGTTCCTATCAAAAACACTGGAAACCAGGCCCTTGAGGACATATAATATTTATGTCCTCAAGGGCAATTTATATTTATTTATGACTTTATAGAATATTTATTTTATTTCGGATATTTTATATAATATTATTGATTTGAAATTCTCATTCTGAACAAGCAATGAACCCATAAGTTAGTGTTTTTACAGAAATCAGACTTGGCTGATATAATTTATGTGAACATTGCAAACATCAAACGTACAACAATTATGAGTAAATTTCTTTAAACATTGATCTTATTACCGAATTCTCAAAAGCAACTCAATTATGACAAAGTGTCATGCTGTCACTTTCACTTTAAGGTGAACAGTAGCGACAGAAATACTTTTGACAATGTTTCAAAGTTAAGTATCTTTTACGAGAGGGTAAGATACGGTTTCAGGGAAGGAAGGAACAGTGAAGCTCCAAAGAATGTACGAGTACAAGTTGAGTACTTCCACTAGAGAAATATTTATTTAAAAAAATATCTCTAGCTTCATTTTTTTTTTTTTGCAAGACAACTTTCGCGTACATACAAGCTCTGTATTCTGGGGGACTTTACAAACATACAAATCATATAAACATATCTATTAAAGTATATTTATAAATAAACACCATCATTTCATAGGAAATGAAGGTGTTTATTTAAAAATATACTATAAAATGATAATTATATACATTATTAAGGATTAAGACCCGTAGTCTTAATCCTTAATCGCGTGAATAATTTAAGGTAAAATACCTTGTTTATTGCCCGACGTTTCGACTGCATTGCTATGGCCGTGGTCTCGGGTAGACTGGAGTGTTTATAATTTTATAATGTTGTACACATTATAAAATTATAAACACTCCAGTCTACCCGAGACCACGGCCCGAATCGCTAAAGAGTATCAACATTTATAAAAACATATTGTGTGTTTATCAGTTGTCTCGCCATCTCAGCCTAGTTTGGGATCAAATGGCGTAAACAAAAATCACGAACTCTAAGCACCTACACTCAGACTAGCAATTTGCGACTCACACAAAGTAGTGTAGAACCCTGAACCTCTCGTAGAGCTGTACTCACTCCAACTTGTACTACTGCTGTGTTGGATATGTTCCTGTGAATGAGATCCATCTGCTCTAACAGGAATGCCAGCGGGGACGCGTGTATGGCTAAGAAGCAAAAGCGTTCCTATACATGATTATTTTGGGGAGGTGGGGGGGGGGGGGAATCACAAGGCCTAGTTATCTGGGTATTTTTCAGGGGAGAATGTTCAGTCTAGGTGTCAATGGCATATCTCTTAAAATGGAATCGGTGGGAGGGGGATTTAACCCCCAAATCCACCCCTGGGTACGCCTAGGGAGCTGGTCAACTGATTGAGCGATCAAAGAGTCAGCTTACTATGACGTTTATCTTATGTCAGTCATAATAAAAAAAAATAGCGATTCGTTCTGAAAACCAGAAAATAAGATTAGAGTTATTAGGTATTTCATCTGCGCATTTTGAGCTCTCCTACATAGTACCTATATATTGCACTAGCTTCGTCTGCGTAAATTTTCTTAGGTATTGCTGCTCCTCCGCTCCTATTGTTCGTAGCGTAATGTTATATAGTATATAGCCTCCCTAGATGAATGGGCTATCCAGCAGTAAAAGAGTTTTTCAGTTCGACCCAGTAGTTCCTGAGATTAGAAATGATGAGATAGAAACAAAACAAACCCTTCAGCTTTATAATATTAGTATGGATTTAACAACCCTGTCTAAAATTCAGCGCAGAGGACATCTCATTAACAGCTAGAAAGAGGACAGCGAAATAACTAGTACTAGATAATAATAATAATAATAATAATATATAATAATATCTTAGGACAACTCACACAACGCTATCTGATCCCAAACTAAGCAGAGCTTGTACTATGGAAACCAGACAACTGATAAACATACTTATATATTTTTAAATACATACATATTATAGATAAATAACACCCAGACACCGAATAAACCATCGTGCTCATCACACAAAGTTTTATCCTGGGTGGGGATCGAACCCACAACCTCTTGCGTAGCAGTCGGATACACTCCCACCGCGCCACAGAGGCAGTCGTTTCAGATATTATCAAATACGAGAAAAAACCACAATAACAACATTATATATTAAACTAGTACTTATTCTATAATTAAACTAAATAGTTAGTCAGCTTCCTCGTCTCTATTTTCAGTATAAATAAAAAAAAATCTTCCTGTAGATGAGGCGCATTGGGAGTTTGTACAACTGCTGCGCAAGAGTTCGTGGGTTTGAAACCCACACGAGACTCCACTTTGTGTGATCAACAAATTGTTCCGAGTGTGGGTGCTAGGTACTTCGTGTCCCTTATTTGTAACTATGTTTATAAAGTCTCTCATGACACAAGGGTTGTGAATGCTTTTTAAATAAGAATAATAGTGTAAATCATATGGTGGCGCAAAAGTAATGTCATAATTAGAATTTTCAAAAATTTCAAAATGAAAAAAAAAAGGTAAATAAAAGAAAAGAATGTGTATTTGAAGATGTAAATACATGTCATCATCTGAAGATGTATTTACATCTTAAAATACATATTTCATGAAAACAGAACTATTTTATTTCATTCTAACAAAATGGTAGCCTAGCTATGTGAGAGGTTGTTCCGTTCTATTGATACATAGCTCAGGAAACTATGGAGATTCTGAGATGATCTCCCGTTTTAGAGATTAGAACTGGCCGTCCAGGAATGGCGCCAGACCTTCTTCCTTACCAAAATAAATTACAAACCTTTCGAGCCGTTTTGAAAGCTAACATTGATGAAGAAATAGAGATTTGCGAACAACAATTCGAAATACCGTCAAATGAGCCCAAATGTTATCCACTAATAATTTCGCCCAAAAAGAAATCAAAAAATTATTTCCCTCTCTAGTCACCATCTCTTGGGTAGTTCTTTGTAGAACATGTATTTTCATTGATCAATAAGTTATTATTATTATATTATTTTTATTCTCTTTATTAAAATACAATGCATGTAAATTACATTTGTAAATATCAGGTATCAAAATTAAATATATTTAAAAATATAAAAAATAATGTCCCACCGGCATCGGATACAGGGACCAAGGTACCGGTGGTTACGGTTCCAGAGAAAGGAACCTCCTCACAATGCGAACCGTGTCCAGAACTGCCTTCTGCATCAAGCGCTTGATCCAACCGCCTAACGCGAGCCTCCCAAGGTGTTGGTTGAGGCTCTTTTAAGTACTCGCCGTTAGCAAAACGTGAACAGCCGGAAACGATATGGCTGAGGGACTCACCGGGTCGGCGATAGGCAAGCCAGATGTCAACAGTGCCATCCCTCTGGATATTTTTTTGGCAGTTATTTATGAAAACTTCGTCAGCAATTGCACAGACAAAACCCTCGGTCTCTACGAAAAGGTTACCGAACCGTAGCCAGGCCATGGACGCTAATAGGTCAACATTGGGCCCATGAAGAGCCCGAGAAAGAGAAACTACCCTGAAGCTGCTTGCTCTGCCATACCTACCTGCGCTCGCTGTCACCAAGTATTACAGGCCTGCGCCAGTTCTCTGTGGCCAAGGAGAGTGGGGTTAGCCCAGTGTGCATTATTTATTATCATTATTATTGAACGAAATCGAAAAAAACAGTCAAAACTAGCATTGTAATGTTCAATTTCATATAAAATCAAGGTGATGTCATTCTTTAACCATTCCCTATTGTAGGACTTTTCCAAAACACTAGATCATCGCGACATACACAGCTACTTACCTAAAATATTATTAATAAATATATATAATAAAATACATTTAGGTATTGTGAAATTTACCTCGCAGGTACAGTATTTTTTTCCTCAAACATAATAAGTTAATTTGTTGAAATTTATTATGTTTAATTCATGTAAACTAAAACGTATTTATTTTGTAAAATTGAAGCAAGAATTATTTGAAAAAAACAATTTTTAAAATACAGTTATTTTTTTTTAAATTACAGATATCCTTACGCTGTAATGCTCATAAAAAGAATAGGCTCTTGGCCTATTCTTTTTATGAGCATTATCTGGTAATTTACAAATAAACTAAGTTTATTGAAATGCACCAGAGTTTGGTATTTTAACCAATGTATTTTTTGATTTCTTGAATTTTGACGTACAAGGTCCTTCTAACAAAAAAATAAGACAGGCACAGTAGTACACATTTTAGATAATTCACTTCTAAGCTGATTTTAAGCGGCTATTCATCATCATCATCAGCCTATTGCAGTCCACTGCTGGACATAGGCCTCTCCAATTGCACGCCACTTTGTTCTATCTTCGGCTTCTCGCATCCAGCTCCTGCCAGCCGTTTTGCGTAAATCATCACTCCACCTGGCCTGAGGGCGTCCTACACTACGTTTGCCAAGCCGCGGTCTCCACTCAAGAACTCGTTTACCCCAACGGTTGTCGGTTCTTCGGCTAATATGGCCAGCCCACTGCCACTTCAACTTGCTAATCCGGTGGGCTATGTCGATAACTTTGGTTCTCTGCCGGATCACCTCATTTCTGATTTTGTCCCTAAGAGAAACTCCGAGCATAGCCCTTTCCATAGCCCGCTGAGCGACTTTGAACTTGTGGACCAGCCGTACCGTCAGTGTCCACGTTTCGGCTCCGTATGTCATGACGGGTAGGACTATTAATGTAATATTATTTATGTAATCAAAATTATACGAGTATCTTGCTATTGAAATAGAAATTATTTTTCAAAAGTGCCTAATTAAAACCTGTTAACTTAATTAAAACATTAGTCAACTTAAATACGTTAACTCTGTGGCGCGGTGTGTGTTCGACTGCTACGCAAGTGTCGTGGGTTCGATTTCCACACGGGACACCACTTTGTGTGATCCACAAATTGTTGTTCCGAGTCTGGGTGTACTTTGCGTCCATGACTTGTATGTTTGTTCCCCGCGACACAGGACTACTGCGGGAGTCGTTAATAAAAAAATGTATATTTTCTTTTTCATCCATAGTAATATATTCTATGTAATAAATGTAAAAGTCCCGTACTTTTCCTACAACGTATTCACTAGAGCTCATGAAAATCTAGTTATGTCTACCCATAAAACTATTATGGGCATATGTTATGTGTATTGTTGTTGTATATGGGTAATATGCTCTTTGGTACACATACATATTATCTACTTTATTCATTTTATAGTTTTTTGCATAACAACAGCGTTTTCTGTTTTTTATAAAATTAAATCTCCTTTCCAAATACACCACTAGCACATTCTGTTGCTTAAATATTATTTGTAAACGAATGGATTAAAAAAACAAAGGGCTGGTCAACTACAGAAGTTGTCTTAAAAAAAAATATTTTGCTAGCTCTAGATTCTACTATGTCATTTATTTTAATTTTGATTAAAACTTTGTTTTTCATTGAATTAAATTAAAGCATTATTACAGTTATAAATGTGAAGTAACTTAGTCGTTTTTATTACCGACTAACTAAGCCCGTGACTTCGTCCGCGTAAGGTGACTACAGACGTTAGCGTGATGATAAAAAATTGCCTAACTTACTCCTTACATCATCACCTGTCTGACAGTGAAAGTCCCGTCTAAATCCGTCAAGCCGTTTCGGGGATTACCCGGAACAAACTTAAAGACAGACAGACAATATAAAAATGTAACCGAGTTCCAAGTAGTGTAAATTCCATGCAAATATGAAACTTATGGCTAAGTTTAGAAGTTGTAATTTCCTCTGGCACAGTGTGAAATGCGCTGCACTGCGCTCCTGCGTCGTCTGATTGGTGGACATCGTACATAGCCTAACTTTAATGTTACTTTGACTATACAAGGTGTTTTGTTAAAACAAGTAAACCACTACCTTGGCCGTCTGCACGTCAAGCTAAAATAAGCGAATAAAAGCCTAGTTGCACGGAGTCAAAGTACCCCAATAGACGAGTGTTTGCTGTGTTTACATGACCCAGTTTCTTGTAGCTTACTACAAAGCTTCATCCTTGCAGTACAAGTGACAATTATTCGCAGTGTCCATTCTTTCGTGAGGGTCTGGCGTAGCAAGCGATAGCATGTATAATGGCGGTCACTCCTGTTCGAATGAATACGCGAATTTATAATAAACAAGCATTTCCCATGGGCTTCGTCCTCATAAACTTTGACTTTGTAGCCACTGTTTTACTCCACAGAGGTTGATTTTTCAACAATCCTAAATATACGTCAAATAGTTTCAAATATTGTATATAACCTATCGGTGTGCAAAATTTTAACCTAAGCAGTACTGCGAGCACGAAACACAAACGTAATCGAATAGTCGTTACTATTGGAATAAGTTTGTGTTTCGTAAGATTTTGTATGTCAAAAGTCAACATACTTTACTCATTTAGGTGTAACCAATTGAGATATTTATTAAAATGAAAATTCACAATGTTATTAAATACATTAATTACCCTACGAACTAATTATATACAAACTATTAACATTATTTACAACTTACCTAGAAAACTACAAAAAAAAGGATAAAAAAAAGGGGGGGAGTAACAACCAGTTTAGGCGTCGAAGAATTCCTCCCCATCGATGTCAAACGGTATAGTGCCCAGAAGGCTGGCAGCATTGCCACGTTGTATGCTTATTCTCTGAGCAAAGAAAAGGCCAGCCTTCTGGTCACGAGATGTACTGATAAGACGCTGGGAAATATCTTTGAATAAAAGGCGAGCACTAAATGAGTAAAGTATGTTGACTTTAATGCTACGTTTATGAACGTCAGACAAAATTTGGAATCTACATTTAATCCAAAGTTCGCAACAATAAAGCCGTGAGAAAAAAAACTGGGCAATAAAAACTCATGGCCACTTTTTTTAATTGCCATTTTTTACAATATATATTTGTATAAAAACAGTTAAGCCAGTAAGGTGCTGCAACCTTTACACCATGAAACTCACGCAAGCTATAACCATAATACGTAAACTGGTATAATCAAGTTTTAAATGAATTAGCCTCCTACGGTGTGGATGGGATTTACAAAAATACAGAAGAGGGTAAAGGCAACATGCGATTCGATTATTATAAGAATGGAACTAGATCAGCGCCTCAGTGTGTACATATTATCGATTTGGACCTTGCCAGAAACTAACATGGTCTCACATATCAGTACCTTAGCTCATCTTCTTCGTTGCAAATTCAATAAAAATTCTTGATAAAAATGTTTCCTTACGTAATACCTCATGAATTATCCAAAAATAGTTCCACATTCATACGACACGGCGGAATTTCGGCACGTAAAGGAAAACACCTAATCACGGCGCGGCTCAAGTAGAGGTGCGACAGTTTACTAATATGATCTGTGCGTCGAAATATCAATATCTCAGATATCACTTTTCTCACATTTTTTCAACAACGTCACACCGTAAAAACACAAATACGAACTCTTTTACCAAATCTACCATAAACTATCTACCAGACGGTTTTATAGTCTACTACAAGAGTTCTTCTCTACCAATCGAATCTACTGTCTACGCTACCCATGAATTTAAGGTATTAAAGTTAATACTGACCGAATGCAAACCACAAAACCGGTTCTTATGAAAACCCTTTACGTTGTTAAACGAAGATAAAAGTATTTAAATGAGCGGAAACCTCTGACATCTCATTTACTACTGACCCCTTATTCATAAACATAGCAGCGTTTTAGCTATTTAGTGTTTTGTCTCTCTCCCTCTTATATCGTTTGAAATAAGATAGAAGGGGACGATATATTTATTAGGTAGAGCTACTGAAAAGGGGATGGATGTTTGAATTCATTGTTTGACCTATTTTCGTTTGCTCGTGCAGTTAATCAGATATTTTGTATGTATGGTCTTATAGATGACTGCCTCTGTGGCGCGGTGGGACTGTATCCGACTGCTACGCAAGAGACGACCTCTTGCGTAGCAGTCGTTCAGTCAGTTCAGTTCGTCGTCAGGGTTCGATCCCCACCCAGGATAAAACTTTGTGTGATGAGCACGATGGTTTATTCTGTGTCTGGGTGTAGTTTATCTATAATATGTACCTATGTATTTAGAAATATATAAGTATGTTTATCAGTTGTCTGATTGCCATAGTTCAAGCTCTGCTTAGTTTGAATCAGATGATGTTGTGTGAGTTGTCCCAGGATATTATTATTATTATAGATAAAGGTAACTTGACAAGGCTATATAGTGTTTCTGTCTCGTTCAAAAAACCAGGTAATTTTAAATGAATAGAGGAAAACCAAAGCAATTTTGAACTAATTAAACTGATGTTTATGAAACCTTCGTTAACTGGTCATTGTTACTCGAAGTGTCTGATGCTAAACTGCCCATAGATTAATAGTATAAACGCTAATCGAATAGAATGGCAATCGAATCGGTGCGCGTACAAAATCACGAATTTGTTTTATTTTTAATAAGAGATTCGCGCGCAACGTCGACGTGAATGATGTACATGAACAATGACTAGAATGACATAGGCATTCTAGTCATTGTTCATGTATCCCATTGGTGTTGTTAAACAGGCAGATATTATGACTCAATATGATTTGTAAAATTCTAATATTCTTTATCCTATCCTTATTTAATCATTACCACGAATTATGTAATCAGTATTTTGATAAATAACAAGCGATAGTGCTATCTAATTATAATTAATAATTTAAATCATAATTAACATCAAGGTCTAGTTCAACACGATATCGTTTAAAAAATTACATCACATTTTTATCGAATGTTTATATTCAATTGATACTAAGATAAATGTTATCAGAATCAGCTGTTACTATTTACGGACGGTTTTCTAAACTTATCCATATTTAAGTGTTTGTTAAAATAGTTAACTCGAACTGACATTTGATAAGCGTCAACGGCACAAATGTCAGTTTCGCTACAAACTAGAGTTAGTTATTTTGGCAGACAGTTACCGATAGATAAGTTAATGAGATGGGCCGTTTATCGTCTTGTCGACTGCCTCTGTGGCGCGGTGGTAGTATGTCCGACTGCTACGCAAGAGGTCGTGGGTTCGATTCCCACACGGGACACCACTTTGTGTGATCAATTTTGGGTAATCAGCTTTTTCGCGATCGTTTGGAATTAACATCTTGTAGGCGTTAGCGAATTCACCACGGAGCGAATGAACCATGTCTAAGCCCCTGAGCACTGAGTCATGGAATCCTTATTTTTTTTTTAGAAACAAGACGACTCCCGCATTAGGGTACAAGCCCTGTGTCGCGGGGGACTTTACAAACATACAAGTCACGGACACAAAGTACACTTGGGTGTTCATTCGCTCCGTGGTGAATTCGCTAACGCCTACAAGATGTTGATTCCAAACAATCGCGAAAAAGCGAAAGCGGCGGTAGCTTAATGGATATGGCATCGGTCTCGCAATCGTGAGGTCGCGGGTTCGAATCCTACCCATTATACTACCGACGTGAACCCACTCCTAACATAAGCCTTTGAGCTTAGCTGGCTGGAGGGGTAAACAAGATTGCTAGTAATGTCAGACTCAATCCCACATTGCTTTTTAGTTATCTTTAAAAAAAACAAAATAATAGTCTAGCAAATTCTTAAAAAATAAAATCCGTCATTTTATTTCATGTTCTACATGGTCTCACCGTTTGCTAGATTAGTGATCAACCAAATAATAAAAACCGGGCAAGAGCATGTCGGACCATGCTCAGTGTAGGGTTCCGCAGTCTTAAATACTTGCATAAGCAGAATAGCGTATGTTCATGGCACTTACGCCCCTTTGTTGAGAAAAGCAGTTTTTCGGCTATAACTCAATGACAATATATCCGATCATGTCCAAAATAATTTTAGTTTAAAGTATTTGTTAAGCGCTACCTTTGTGATTTTTTTCATATTTTTTGGTCACACGGTTCAAAAGTTCAGGGGTTCAGGACACATTTATGCAACTTTTGGAGCGATTATTTCCAAAAATATTTACTCAATCAAAAAATTTTATTAGAAACCTTAAAATGTTTTTAAAAGACCTGTCGAGTCATGTACCACACGTTGATGAAAAAATGGCGAAGATACTGTTAATAGTGCAGCTACACATCGACTTGAATTGACCACGTGACGTATTTCAATTCCATACAATTTGTACCTACTTTCCCATTAACGCTATTCGAATGTAACTTTGTCTAGGCCCCCAGATCCATGAACGGGTTACAGTTTTAAAAAAATAGCTTAACTCTGTTTGCCTTGGGACCCCTCTCATCGGTCATATTCATCCCTTCAAACTACTGAAGGGAGGAATTAAAGAGTTCACTTGTGTTTTTGTACTCTTTATAGCTTAATCATATCACTCTGTGGCGCGGTGGGTGTGTATCCGACTGCTACGTAAGAGGTCGTGAGTTCGATCCCCACCCGGGATAAAACTTTGTTTGATGAGCACGATGGTTTATTCTGTGTCTGGGTGTTATTTATCTATAATATGTATGTATTTAGAAATATATAAGTATGTTTATCAGTTGTCTGGTTTCCATAGTACAAGTTCTGCTTAGTTTGAGATCAGATAGCTTTGTGTGAGTAGTCCCAAGATATTATTATTAGATATTATTATTACTTGAGTAGTGAGCTACTCTGTGCTAAAATTGGCCATATTGAATCAGTCAGTCTCGTTTATTATTTTATTTGTGTCACAATCATGTTAAAATATGAAATAATAGCTACTTAAACGACAATTTTGACTGCCTCTGTGGCGCGGTGGGAGTGTGTCCGACTGCTACGCAAGAGGTCGTGGGTTCGATTCCCACACAGGACACCACTTTGTGTGATCCGATTGTTATTCCGAGTCTGGGTGTACTTTGTGTCTGTGACTTGTATGTTTGTAAAGTCCCCTGCGACACAGGGCTTGTACCCTCCTGCGGGAGGCGTTTAAATTGACATTTATTTTAAAAACTTATCAATTACCAATTTCAAAATTAGGTACTGAAATCAATCATTAATTGCCCTTAATCGAAAACGCATTCTGAACATATTTTAAGACCGATCGTTAGTATTTAAAATGAATCGTTCATGGTATTTGTGATTCAGGTCAAAATCAATTAGGAACAGAGCTACAAAAACGAACCATACGCAACGTGGCCAAATTAATTTTGGAAATAACACATTAGAATTCAATGGCCTGTTATTTTTATTGGTTCGGCATTTGGCAATGTTACTTGGTATGGTTCGATCGCTGCAAATAATCTATAGCTATACACCGATCTGTACATACGTAGGTATATACAATAAAATAAAATTGAAATGTTTGTTTGTAATGTCAAAATAACAGCTGTTTACTACCTACGGTACTTAAAAAGACGGACAGACAGATTAACAAAAAATACCAGTTTTTCTTTTTTTTATGTCTATATGTTTATCTGTCTGTTTCTCCCGGCTAATCTTAAAAACGGCTGGACGGATTTTGACAACACTTTTACTGTCAGAGAGCTGATGTTTTAAGGAGTAACTTAGGCTACTTTTGTCATCACGCTAACTTTTGTAGGATGTGAGCAGAACTGCGACGTCACGTGGACGAAGTTTCAGCACAGCTAGTTAAAAATAAATGCATTCAGAAGAGTAAAACACCTAGGTACCTAAACAAGTAAACATTCAGCAAGAAAGTGTAGATACCAGGAGTACATAACACAGTAAGAGATACGTTTAGTCTCTGTACAAAAAGTTTATTAGTGTTTGACTACACAAATCAAACGACTAATCCTTGAATAAAAAAACAGGTTGCTGAGCAAATCGAGTGTGAAATACTACGAAAGGTACAAACTAATTCCCGGAGGCCGGTGTCCACTATCCCGACCCACCTGTTCTACTTTACACAGCAAGGCTTTGCTAACAACTACCCCTCCTATTTTACGAGGTGTAGTCGATAAATCAACATACACTCGTACTTTATTTGCCTACACGGCGAGTATATAGCGGCTACTTGTGTTTAGTTAGTTGCCCAGGACGGACAGGAAATACATACGTAATTTTATTTATAAACCGCTACACTGAGGCTTGTTGAACTATCTAATAAGGCACCTACCTCATTTAGGAAGGTTTCACTAGGTAAATAGTAGAGTTTGTTGTAGTTATAGAAACGTCGATATCGATAAAAAAAAAGAAAAAAAAATCGTTTCTCGAACTCGAACTAGGGTCTTCTGGTTTCTGGACCGCCCGATTTTCCACCTGAGCTATAATAACATTGTAAATGGTGGCGAAATTTACCTTCGTATTGTAATGATATTGTAGCAGTTTTTCATTGCTCTCCCTCCGTCTTACGAATTTTCGATCACGGTCACGTGATCACATGACGCGAGTTTAACATTTTTTACCCATACCAAAAATATGCACAACGCCGCTAAAGAAGTTTTTACTTCAATAAAATTTAAGCGCCAGTTCCAAGCAAGCAAAGCTATAAAGACACTGATAGGAAAATCATGTGCCCACCTTAAAATAATCATGTTGTAATCATAGTGTAGTAATGACTTTGACATGAACTAGAGTGATCGGTAAATTAGTCCAATTAAATATACAGGGATAAGTATAGACAATTACTAACGAATGAAATACCTACGTATTTTATTCGTATTCAAAATAGATTATACGAGCAGTTTTACGGATTTAACATCCTTATTTATCAGATCAATTCGAACATTAGAAATTGTTAGAGATAGATCTGAAATAAACCAAACTACAGACCAGTTACTCACGTCGAATGAGTTGGCTATTTACTACTTGCCAGTAGATATTAGTGGCATAATTAAAATGACAAATGAAATTTGAACTAATATGCGTCGACAAACGGGGCCACAATGGAGTTCGCGCGTCAATATTTAGGTTAATGAGACAAATATGCTGAATATTCAGTGGCAAATATGAAAGACAACATATCACAGTGGATAGCTTTTAATATGTATATTTTTAACAGTCATCCGTGTAATTCTAAATTTGTACACAACTATCTATACTAATATTATAAAGCTGAAGAGTTTGTTTGAACGTGATAATCTGAAGAACTACTGGTTGGAATTGAAAAATTATTTTACGGTTAAATAGCCCATTTATCGAGGAAGGCTGTAAGCTATATAACATCACGCTACAACTAATAGGAGCGGAGCATCACTGAAAAATGTAACAAAAACGGGAAAAATTTACGCAGACGAAGTAGCGCAGGTCAGCTAGTCTATGATAAATGTACGGACATACTTAACTATTCATAACTATGGCTGAGATAATACCTATTATTATTATTTTTTTATAATATTAGGACACTTTGACTAGCAAAGACAACTTGATATAATGCCATTGCATTGTATTTTCCATATTACACAAAAGTTTATATAGCTTTTATTCAGTTACTAAACAAATGCTTCACTGGACATTACTACTATTCATTGGATTGTGAACAAGTGCACCAACATTTTACGTCCATTCAAATGTGGTTGCAGCCGCTCTTATTTTATAAACGAGTAGGCAATTCAAAAAACTGCCAGCATATGCCTGCAGATACGCTGCGCCATTACTGGCCCGCAATGCAGTAATATTGTGCAAATTATTTCTCTAATAACTTAAAAGCTATTTCTGTAATATTTTGTGGGATATAGTATGCATTTCATACTTAGGCTTTCTATTAAATATGGTTCAACTTGCTCAACTTATAGTTAAAAATATATTATAAATATACTCGTACGTATCCTTAACGTATATCGAGAAACGTTCAATTTCGAGTTTGAAAATTCAATAGTTTGTCATAAATTATTTCATTAAATTGAATATATATTTAAAACACATTATATATCTTCAGCAGTTAGTAGATGACAGATGAGAGTAGACTATGACTTTAAATGCGTTCGTTTTTAGGGTTCCGTAGCCAAAATGGCAAAACGGAACCTTAAAAATTTAAGGTATCTCCCATTTAAATAAAGTAGATATGTAATTTTTTTTCTCACCTACCCCATCGTGTGGGGTATCATTAGATAGGTTTATTGAAAACATTTAAAAATTGTAAATTTCATTTTTCGATTAAGGGATCCGTTTGTGAAATATTAAGAATTTATGGGTCTACCTTTTTTATAGCAACAGGATTGCATGGTTTACTTGTAATTATTGGAAAATTGTTTTTAATAATTTGTTTAATTCGTCATTTGACTGGCCTCTTGGTCTAGTGGTTAGTGACCCTGACTGCTAAGCCGAAGGTCGTGGGTTCGATCCACACCCAGGATAAAACTTTGTGTGAAGAGCTCGATTGTTTAGTCTGTGTCTGGGTGTAATTTATATATAATATGTGTGTATTTAGAAATTTATAAGTATGTATATCAGTTCTCTGGTTGTCATAGTACAAGCTCAGCTTAGTTTGGGATCAGATGACTTTTTGTGAGTTGTCCCAAGATATTTATTTAGATATTTATTAAGCTTTAAAGTTCACATTTTTGTGTTAGTTAAAAGGTTGATGTTGGGTATGTGAAAAAATCAAGGTATTTATAGTGAAATTAAAACGAAAGCTACACAGCTAAGTAGACTTTACAAGATTAGGAGTAAAAGCCGATCAAGTGAAAAAGTTGAAAAATGTTGTAAATAGTAAACCAAAAAACCAGCAGAAATCCCAATTTTTATACAGCATTATTGTGATTGATATTTTTTATATTAACCATTCCTAAACACAAGCGACTTCCCCAGAAAAATCCTAATCAGGTTCTTGTATGTACGCACGCACGTAAAACATAGCATCAAATCCAGAGCGCGTCCGAAGAGTTTACCTAAACGAGTTGCGAGTGACCGCTGAAGTCAATTTTAGCGGGTAAATATCCGGTCGTTTTCCTGTTACCTAATCTTATAAACTTTTTCCCTCCTTCATTTTGTACATTTTTCCTTAAAGGTTACAAACATTTTTGAACTTAGTAAGAACACCTTCTAAATTGTCTTTATGTTTTAAAACTGCCCTGAGGTTATGTCGCCACCGGCCGGCAGCCCTCAAAAGTTTGACGCGTTTTGACGAATCTCGTGTTTTTTGTGTCTCCCATGTTTTTTTGGTAAGGTGAACAGATTACCCTTCCCTGTGATTTTTACTAAAATGCTTCAATTTATTAACGACCTTTAAAACTATTAGTAATAAAACTACTGCTTGTAGATGTTTAAACTTTTTTTATTATTATTTATTAAATAATCATAAAAACATACAATTTACAATAATCATAGCACAAATAAACCACTGAGGTTTGTCGTTATGCTACGGAAGTTGAATCTCAATACAATTGTTGACGAACATAAATCTAAATTTAGGTATAATCAACGAGTATTATTTAACAATATCGGTAAATCTGATATGTACGTATTGTTTACTACAATACAATAGTGTAGTCATAGTGTGAATCGGTAAGTAAATCATTAGGTATAATTCTCGAAGTGGACATTTATAACGTACTAGCTTTCACCCGCGGTTCTGCCCGCATCCTATGTCCTTCCCCGGGACTCAAACTATCTCCATACCAAATCTAAATCGGTTTAGCTGTTTGAGTGTGAAAGCGTAACAGACAGACCGACCGACAGACATACAGACAGAGTTACTTTATTACAGTATTACTATGAATTGCTTACCCGACTACGACTAAAACAAAAAGAACCCTCTTTCCAGTGTGATCCCCTAGTTAAGTCGGGGGAACTGTACAATACTCATTATTCCATTTCGATCCCCTAAGGGATGATAATAAACCTCTTTATTTACAAGAAGGTATGGGTTTTTGGCAGTCTATGTGTGTATGACAGTAAATATATAAGGTAACGTTGGTTTGTCTCAATAGGGATGTTGACTGTCAAGTCAAATCAGTCTCTTTTTATGAAATGTCAAAACGAAAAGCTCTATACAAATGCGTGGAATAACAACATAGGACGTCATATGTTCCTATCGTCAAATCATTACTTTTAGTATTCGTTTTCATGCTTTTAAATTCAAAAACATGTAAAATTGTGGAAAAACACTTATTTTCAAAGCATTTTGAGACCTAGCTTTGTCTAATTTGAATAAAATAATATTTTTTTCTAGTAATCAACTAGGTACCCAATTGTGAGGGTTATTTTTTTAGTTAAATAATTTTAAGCAGTCGGGATTTTTGTTTTTACAACTAGTTCCTTGTCCATTATAGATGCAGTTACTATTAGAAATGTCATTAAGGGTTTCAGCACTTAAAAGCCTTTTTCTTGTACATGTACGAATACCTACCTATTTATTTTCATCGCGGTAAAGTGTTTACAGGCACTAAAGTGAGGCGTCATGGCGAAAAATGGTGACATTAATCAAAGTCGAGTGTTATTACTAACATTCCTGAGTGCGGCTGGCACAGCCTGAACACAATGTGACGTTCTCTCTTGTAGTGGTTATCGAATATACCCTGAAATAACCATCTCTACTTGAGCCGCGCTGTGATTAGGTGTTTTCCTTTACGTGCCGAAATTCCGCCGTGTCGTATGAATGTGGAACTATTTTTGGATAATTCATGAGGTATTACATAAGGAAATATTTTTATCAAGGATTTTTATTGAATTTGCAACGATGAAGATGAGCTAAGGTACTGATATGGGAGACCATGTTAGTTTCTGGCAAGGTCCAAATCGATAATACTGCAGATTCTAACTGAACTCGCATGATGTCTTCCGGTAGCTTGGCTCAAACTAAAATCAGGCAAAACTTGAGAAAACCTAAACTGATCGTTTAGTTTTGAATAGTTTAAGATTATACAGGGTGTTCTTTTAATATTCTAGTAACCTTTTATATTGGCTTCTTTTTATTACACCAATTAACTTCGTAATATAATTTTGAAAAATATAAATTCACCAACTACCACCTACTTTTGTCACACACACATCTGAGAGACCCCGGAGTAAAATCGATGTTTCTTTGTCAGGTTTAGGGCCTCAACTTCGCAATAAACAACGATTTTACTCCAGTAAAATAGTTTCTTGGTGCTTAAGGTCATAACTCCAAAAACAAGTGGAAGGTGATTAAGGGTTAATTTTTTTTTCCATAACTGATATTATAAAGTTATATTTTCGTTTTATGTAAAGAAGCCACGAGCATGAGGTTATTAGTATAATATAAATCATCCTGTATACCTGGTGACTTTATAATCAGTCGATAAATTGATAGGAAAGATTCAGTGCCTGTAATACATTCGTTTTACAATAAAATTTAAAAAAAAATTAAATGGATTCTATGGTCCAACGATAATAACGTAAACAAAGCCAATAAAGAGGTCAATTTAACAAATAAACTGAAAATATTAACGTTTCATTATTTTTGTCAAGCGTATAATACCTAAACAAATCAATTAATAATCAAATTATCTATTTAATCAGGTACATGCGATACAAAAATCAAAATTATGTATAATCTAACCTAACAAATTAAAAGTCACTTTGTATAGGTATTATGAATACCTTGCGCTAAGATCAACAATTTCAACGATCTGTGCCCCTAGACAAATGGCATTCTATTCGATAAGAGTTTACGCTAATCGAATAGAATGACTTTGTTATTACTTTGTTATTACTCATATTAGTGTTGCGTGCGCAACGACCTCATTCTATTCGATTAGCGTAAACTCTAATCGAATAGAATGACATTTGTCTAAGGGCCCCGATTTCTTTCGTGCTTTCACAAGATTTTTTTACCTAAGTTAAACTAGAGATAAGCCTAAATACACTTTATAGATTTCAGCCAAGTCATAACAATAAGAACATTAAAAGGTTGACTATCCATGAAGGTACAGAACTAAAACTGTCAGTGACCGATGTGTATACCTGTCTGTATTCCTTGTACCTACATAAACATGGCCGCGTTACAAGCGGTCAACAACTTTTCTCCAATACTGTTGATTAAATTACTCCATTATGTAGGTACCCACTTAGTCCAAATTACATTGCCCATATTGTAACTCCGCACAGTACTTGATGATTTAATAATATTGTGCGGGGATGATTTAACAATATATACCAAAAACTATTTATTTGTTTTTTTTTTTTTCAGAAAACCAAATAAATGGTTGTTTGAAAAAAAACCGGGTAAGTTCATGTCGGGCCACGCACAATGTAGGGTTCCGTAGTGCCCCTCTACCATCGGAATAATGCGGCTTAAGAAGTGGGTTTTCTATTATTCCTGTTTCGCACTTACAACGTTATACCTTCATAATAATAATTTGAAATGGAATTTGTACGAAAATTTTGTTACTTCCCATTTGATCAGCTGTTACTCGTAAACTTGTAAAGCCTACTTAAGTGTGATAGTTTTCCTTTTAATTTCAAATACCATGAATTTTTTGACTTTTGGGCTTGACTTTAGCAAAAATTTGCAGTTTAAAGCTTAATATTTCACAAACGGATCCCTAAATCTACAAATGGTCTTAACAACTCCTAAACGTTTTTTTAGGACGTATTTAATGTTACCCCACAAGATGGGGTAGGTAAGAAAAAAAAACTTTAACTTTACTACCCTAAAAAAAATTATTGCAAGATTTTATTCTTTCGCTTTGTCGGTGTAAGTAATATGTATATCCATGCAAAATTACAACCTTCTGAGTAAAGCTGCGGATGGATGGACATGGCAAAATTATAAACGGGTTCCGTTTTTCCATTTTGGCTACGTAACCCTAAAAAATGAGTTAGTCGACAGTTCGAAATGCAAAGCTCAGGGATGTTGACATCCATTAACTGATACGATGTTGATCACGACAATTGCGTATTAAAGGAGTATGAAATAATTTTTAGAAGATGTTTTTAAAATCAGTTTTTCTTACAGACATGAAACTGAGGTAAAAGTCAGTATTGTTCCACATAATTTTATTTTTATATATGTATTAATATTCTTCCATTCCCATACAAAATTTTACAAAAATAATGTAAAAGTAAATTTGGTTAATATACTGTTTTTGGCATGGCCTCACTCCGGTTATACGCCACCTCTAGCTGTTTAAATTTATGTCGATTCAGTGCTATCAACATCCAGTCTTTGCCAGCTATCTTTCTTATTTCATCCATACAACGGTCTTTAGGGCTCCCTTCACTCCTTTTCCCGCTTGGACCTATCCATTCTGTGACAAGTTTTATCCATCTTCGGTCGTCATCCTTACAATCTCTGCGTCTATTGGTTTTGTTAGGTTGCGAATATCTTCGCTATTGCGCTTATATTTATTCCTAGTATATTTCTAAATTTTATATATCTTTGAGTATTTGGGATATTTTTCAGAAGGTTGCTCCCCATTTTACTAGCCACACCATACATTAGAGAGCTCAAGCAGAATGGTTGTTATAACCAACATCCATGCGGCGAAAAGCTATAGGCCTCGCAAACTTTTGCGATAGACTCACATCAGTCGTTCGGGCCTTTGCCACCTGGTCCACCAAAAAATTTTTTATTCAGGGTCCCTCTAGGCAAGCTACGCCCCTGCCCTGTTTTCTTGCCACAATACCGTGTCACCTTGCATCTACTCAGACATAGAACCTACATGTAGGCCAACCTATAAAAAAACCAAGACGAGGTAAGTTGTTGAAACATTTCCTATAAACATTAATCACAGGAGGCGATAAAAAAGCCAGAGTTCATAGCTCACGCTACCACGCGAAGCGCTGACGCGCCTCCGACCAATATATTGATCGCCCTGGCTTTTGGCGATCGAAGTTATATTGTTAGACTACAAGTGAAAGAACTTAGCTTTAAAAGTATTTATATTATACAAATACAGTACAATATACACATATAGGAGGAGCATGCTTTAAACCTCTGAAAAAAAACCTCCTTCACTCTTCATATGGAAAATATGGCAAATCACAATGTTTAACACAAGAATTTGCAAATTTTACATTTTATATAATAATGGTCTCTTAACGTTTCTTAAATTTCGCGATTTGTACACATTATACAATTTTATAAGCTACGGGTCTTAATCGCGAAAATATTTTATTTTAACGTCGGGCAATAAAACAAAGGTATTTAGCCTTAAAATAAAATATTTACGCGATTAAGACCCGTAGCTTGTAAAATTATATTAAGCAGGATATACTAGTATTATAGTGCCGACTTAGTGTACGCTCTATTCCCGCACTGCTAAAGCCCAAGAACGATGCCCTCCGAGGCACGGAAGTGTGTATCTTTTTTCTAAATCGGTCCGCACTGGTTGTAACGTTGCTTAACCTATCTTATAATTTAACTTGCTCAGTCGCTACTGAGTCACAGACCTCCTTAAAAAGAATCTACTATAAGTTTTGTTCACGTAGATGACTAAAAACACCTTTTAATCTTTACATTAAGAACTTATAAGCAAAAGTTCTTTAATTTTTACATTGAGTAAAGTAGAGAAAGTACCTACTTCATTTCTTAGTTTAGTGTTTTTGCTGGCCTGTGTTTTGTGTATTACGTACGCATAGATAAGTACCTACTACGAACGGTGAACGACTGAGTGTCGTGCCCACATCAACTGTGAGATAAAAACCTCGTGACACTCTTCGGCTTATAAGTCCGTATGAAAGCTTTTGCAAAATTATGTCTGTCATTTCATTCCAGTGACACTTTTTTTTCTTTATGACTTACGTGAACCACTCTGTAAAAAGCTTTGTCTTATTTTAGATGTCATTTTTTAATTTAGCCGAACAAGACAAAATGCTTTAGGAAACCAGATCAGGCTATACCGTCTACATATAAAACGATTTGTTGTGACTGATAAACTGTTTCGCGATTTTTTTCTTTTTTTGCAAAATCATCAACCAACACAGACGATCGATTCGGGAACAAATGCTAAACCGGGTTGTACCCACCATGGCTACTAAGCGCCCACGGTCGGTGTAAGTCGGTCGAAACGTCAAGAAATCTATTTGGTAATTAATTACATACTATGCGTTTCAAATGAAAAAATAATCGCGATCGCGACAACTTCACTCTGTACTTGTCAAAACTGAACCGCTAGTAACAAAAACTTCCAAGTCGGGTGACGTACGTATGTGTATGGTAATGGAATAGACGTAATATTATTAATATTAATTAATATTTAATAAATACCAAACAGAAATAAGTAAATAGGCAAAATATAAGAATATTGTACACTTTTGTGGTTTTTCAGTCAGATGTGATATTTTTTTTTATCTAAGACTTATCTATAATAATAAATAGTAAAATACAGTGCTTAAGTATAGTTCATTAGAGTAGGTAGGTACTTCTGTGTAATACTCACGACACCTTTTTACGAATAATTTTATTGCTGACCTTACGTCATTCAATGAAGTTGCAGTCGTAATGCGAATCAAAATGTCATCATGACAGTTATCAACTTATTTGAAACGTTGCATATCCATCGGGATCTTAAATTGGACCTCATCGCCAATACTATAAAAAAACACCGACTTCATCACAATATTGAGGCTACCCAGCTCCTCGATAACACGGACATAGTGAGAAGACTGAAAAGGACCAAACCTTTTGAGTTAGTGTAGTGACCATAATATAGTGTAACAGTACAATGCAGTGTAAGTAAAGAAAACAAGAACAAAGTGTCTTCATATTAATAGAAACAATAAGATTAGTGTTAATAGACATGAACTTATTATAATATTTTTAGTAGTTTACTTCAAACTCAAATTACTTATTAGTCTCTGTAGACTAGATTGTAATTACAATGGGGAACATCACATTTGAAACGCATAGTAGCATGTTCATCATGTTCTATAGTTTATTTACACCTAAACAGACAGATACCCCATTATTCTCTTCTATACAATTCAACTTTTTTTGTTGTGAACATTCCACTGACCTCTACAGTAGATACTAGTACGCTAGACAAGCCCATGACTGTCATTTGATTTTGACATTTGGACGGTCATTTGTCAAAATGAAATGGGAGTCTGTACTTGTGTACCATAGATAACTACAGCGGCCATTTGTAAAAAAGTATGAGACGGTCATTCGATTCGGCATTTGAAATTGCTGTCATTTTGTATAAGGTACCCAGTCCAGCATACTAGTTTTTACTATAGAGATACACACACTTTTGCATTTATAATATTTGCAAAGGATACGAAGGACAAACCAATATACGTACAAATTACAGTCTGAAAACATCAAACAAACCAAAACCTCTTCTAAGAATCAATATTCCTCTGGAATGCAGAGGTCAAAAGGAAAAATTGACAATAGATGCCGACCTCAATACATTTGGAGAATAACAAGACAGAAAGATTTCCTGTGCCATTGTTTGTCCTCTCGGTTCAAGTGATTTTTCTGGGTTCATTGCAAAGATACATACCTATAGATATATCTAGACCAGCGTAGATGTCTATTAATAAATTAGTATAGAGAAGTTTGACGTTTGTATCTACTGTGTATTACGTGTCTGTCTGTGTCTAACATTAAGGTATTATTCATATTATCTCGATGGAGTCTGACTGTAAAATCGTAGCATCTAAACGGGTGAGTGAATATTGTTGCGGCTTTTTTTATAAGAAATCTGATGTAATAAGAATGTTTATTTGCTCTTTGATGAAGATCAACTAATTAATCTTACGTGTCGGGGATTTCAAGGGTTTCGTAGTAAACAGGGACACCCTCATAGTTATTATTTATCATCTATAATTCATCATTTATCATCTCTGCAAAATATATGAACAGTTTTTTTACTCCCTGGCGTTAACCTTCTTGTCTTGTACTTACATAACTATAATCTATACTGGACTTGAAAAAAGTTACCCTTATTCCAAAAATAACATTATTTGTAATCCAATCTGCAATAAAACTAAGCAGTACTAAAGAAGTAAAGTTTGAACTAGCTCACTAATTGGAGAGAATCTTGAAGAAAACGCTCCCTTTCACACCGTAGCTTGTTGAGAATATAAAATGTTCAGGTTTGTATGAGAGAGGTCAAACTGCTGGAGTTCGGAGGGAAATTCTAACTTAGCTTGGTAACAGACAGTGTTTCCTTATTTTAGGTAAAGATTAATAACACGGAAACCAATTGAGATCGTTTTCGGAGTTTAGAGAACCAACCTTTAGGTACCTACTTGCCGTTGCCGTAAATAGTATCTAACAAACTAATGTGTGCCCGTTCTTCTTATATCTCTCCCGACACATAACCAATTCTTTAATTCAAAGATACTTAAATTAATGTTATCGAATATAGCTACGAATTATCACAATTCGCTAAATCTTCACATATTCGATAAAGAAGGGATTTATTGGATGCGTTTAGCGGAGGACCGGGTGTCGTGACGTAAATTAGGAAGAGCCTATGTTCAGCAGTGGACATAGGCTCTTCCTAATGATATATTTCCTATTATTTATATAATAGTCCGACAACCGACTATCAGTTCGTATTCGTAGTATTTTGTCGGCCATTCAGATAATCGGCCAAAGTCATAGTCAGCCACTAGTTAGTTAATTAGGAAGGGTTTAGGTGTCTGCAGAAGCTCGATGATAACAACAATTACAACCTACAATTATGAAAAGTTTTTTGAAAATAAGTTTCTTGTATTTTTTTAAGTAATTGAAGCCCTTTGAATTAGGTAGGGACATAAATGTCGCGTGATCCGTGTCCATAGTCGACATTTATTCGAACAAGAATTTAATTGTTATGCTTATAAAATATAATTTAGTTAATAACAACCCTTGTATTACTCGTTCTTATTGTTTAACATGAATAACAGCCTACTTAAGTTAATTTGGTCCACTAGAAAGCATGAAAAACAATTGTAAAAAACGTAAATAATTAACAAAAGAAGGTACTAAAAAGTTTAAATATAATTTTATAACTCTAAACGGTTTTTGATAATGGTTTTTTAATAACTACGCGTTCTTCTCAAAGCCCAAATAGTTATATTTTATTGTTAAGACAGATATCATTATACGTTATCCGATAACGCGACTTATCGATACTAAAAAAACCCACACAAATCCTGCTAATATCAAAAGTTTGTTACTCAATAATGGATCTGTTACTCATATGGCTGAAGGTTTGGTACTCATCTGAATAAAAATGGGCACAGAGAGAGACTATAGTTTGCACACATAGGCCACGTTTTCCCCCGGAAAAATTAACGCTCTGTGCTCTGTGTAATGGATTTGGATTTCAAAATTTCCACTATAACTAAGCCGCGGGCAACATAAGTAATACCTAAATATAAACACTGTTTATATACCTATTCTTGTTTAATTTCCTGCAACAGGGGAGGCATACAGACAGTATCTACTACCGATCGACTATATGTCAAATACAATGCGTTCGACATTCGACAAACTAGTCGTTTTGTGCTGTCAAAAAAGTGTACGTTAAAATTTCCTATTATAGCAGAAACGTTTATGACTTTTTTGATAGCATGGATAATGTAACAGTATCGAGCGTTGGTTGATCGTGTAGGACAATTAGTTTTTGTTTGATCTACTAATTGTTATTCCAACTGGGTGCAGATTTTTCGTTTTTACTGTTTTAAATAATAAACAAAATGCGGTCATGTACCTATTTAGAATTAAAGCTGCGAACGTTTCTAGTATGATAGCGACATTCCTAATTTCGTTCAGGACAGTTAATTCCAGCCACTCATGATACGTCATTTAACTGTCTAATAGTTAATATTGATCAGGAAAAAATAATTAGATTACTCATAGCACTCATTCGATCATATTTGATAGGTACTTTATTTACGATACTAGCCCGCAAAGATGTCTAGACATGAATACAGACATTCTGGACATCCGTCTAGACAAGTATCAATGTCAAATAATTTGCCTTCAGGTTATGGTATATCAAAGTAGAGTACATGGTCTCACACCAACGAGGTTATATACATACTATCTCTCCATCTTGGGCGTACCTGGGCCAAATATAGGAGCTGAAATCCCTCCCCCCTCACCCCCGAAATAGCAAAAAGGTTACTAGCAATTGGCCGGTGTTGTGTGTGAAGAGTTACTCTGAAAAATGATCCTGGGTACGATCATGCTCTCTCATAGTTAAGTAGTAATTCCGCAGCTTTCAGGTATTGAAGGGTTTGTTCGAGTGGTCCCTGACTCTGGCGACCGAGAAGTTGGAGATATCTGCGCGGTAAAGCAACGTTACCACTGTCGGTCCGTATAGATATCCCGATAGATAGGTGACCGTTTTTGAACATTGTCACACCCCATCACGCCTAATCTAGTTGAAAACCAGCGTCAAGCGTCAACCTGGCATATGCTGAACTATGTCCTATTTTCGACTTATATATATAAATTTACATTTTTTTTATTTTGTGTTGTAATTTTATGATGTACGCTCTGTTTCTTTATTTCTTTGTATTAATGTGTAAAGTATGTCGAAATAAATTATTTCTTCTAAAACTCTCTCCGATCATGTTGAATTTTCGTCCTATCAGACTATATGAGTAAGAGAATAGAGAGTGCAGTTGTGTTTGCGCATGTCTCCTGCGTAGTTGGCCACTCTTTAAAGAGATTGGCCAGCCTAACCAACATCGGTTAAAATATAAAAAATAATAAAATAAAATAAAAAATGATTTATTCACTTAGGAAGCAAAATACTACACTTGTGAAAAGTCGATTCTACATTTACTGGTAATGCCTGTTCGCAAACAATAGGTAAAGCCCGAGAAAAGAACAGGCAATAAAAACTTGTGGCCACTCTTTTCAAATTGCCAATGTTTACAATGTTTCTCTGTTTATAAACTGTATATGCAGGTAAGGTGCTGCCACCATTATATTATACACCATATTAGAGTACTGATGCAAAAAAAGAGGTTAGAAGGCCATTATTATCTATGTATATTTTCAGATGGTTTAGAACACTTAACTGTCTGAATATCTCAAACAGAGAAGTTCTATAGAGCTAGACTCAGACCCGCATTTATATTTTTCGTCGTTTCTATACTAACCACTTTGCACTGAATAACCTGCGATATTTTAAAACAATACCTACAAGTATATAAGAATAGGTAAACAATTTATTTCATGATATAAGTAGAAATAAAACGTCGTCATAATTTTCCTTAAGGAAAATAAGATTAAGTTACGCGCCTTCTCGTATTTCGAAGAACAATATTATATGAGTACCTAGTTACTTGTTTAATAAATACCTATTATGTTTAACAACAAAATATCTGAAATGAGGTCATAATACTATTTTAATACATTTACAATACGGGCCAATATCAAAAAACGATGTATAATAAAATTGAATTGCGTTCTCATTTGTCTTTTCCAGAATGTTTTCCTAAAACGAGTAAAAATAATGCCCATTTTTTTGTTTTTAAAATACTAGATTTACCTAATATTTTGAAAACAAATAAATTAGATTATTTAATAACATATTTAAAATAAAATATCTGAAATGAGGTCTTAACACTATCTTTACAATTTCGTCATTTGACACTGGCCAGTGTTGGACACGATGGCCAGTGTCAAATAATAATTGAAAATTTGAATTTAGATTTTCTTTTGTTTTTTTTTTCACAATATTTTCCAATTTCCTAGAACAATTAATGTGACACCGGTGTTTAAAATATATACATTGATAATTTCAATTTAATATTGAGTGCATATTTTTTACTAAGATGAAACAATTAGTGTTATCACATAAGTACTAGTGCCCTTTTTTTTTTTTTTTTTTTTTTTTTACGTGTGCAAAAATCCCCACGGATCCCACTCCTACGAGGGCACATGTAGAAGAGGGTATGTCGGAGTCGAACCGACTAAAAATCACACGGTGTTCCTTCATAACAGCCTATGGCCGAGGGTGAGGGTGTCCCTTGCGGATTTGGTGCCTCCACCATCAGCAGGCTCGGTCATCGTAGAACGACGACATCGGTGTTGCTTACGTTGGCAGCTTTACTACCACTTCGAGTAAGGAGGCGCACGTAATACGTCGCGACACCGTCTAGGCATTTCTTCTGTTAGGACGACAGGTTGCCCTCCCTGTCGCCCTCAAGGCCAACACTTACGGAGGTCGAAGGTCGTTTAACGCTCTTCGGCGCCCCGTTCGTCTGCTGCGGGATGGGAATGAGCTAGACCTCTCCCGTTCTCTCTCTGCCGCCTCTTTGGCTCTCATAACTTCGTGGCAGAAGGTATCCACAGATTCCCATGACCTCTCGTTTCGTACCATCGATAGTATCATAGTTTCCAGAGAGAGACTTTCTACATCGATTTCCGTGATAAGGTCGCGCCGCTGTTCCGCCCAAGCTGGGCATTCTCTTAAGGTGTGCAGCGCCGTATCCTCGTTGCAGCCCTCGCAGTGGTGACAGTTAGCCGTTGGTTCTCGACCTATGCGGAACAGGTACTTTCCGAAGCAGCCATGGCCCGTAAGCATCTGCGTCAGCCGGTAAGAAAGACAACCGTGCCTTCTTTCCAGCCAATCCTCCATTATCGGCCTTACTGCCTCTATCGTGGCATGCCCCGCGCTCGGTCGCATAAGCCGTGTTTCCCATTCCGCCAATAGGATCCGGTACAGCTGGGATCGTTGTCCCTGGAACTCTCGAAGCGTTGGTCGGAGGTCTCGCTCCAATACCTCTCTGCGCCACTGATATAGTGACGCGAGGGTTTTTGCTGCCAAATCCCAAGGCGGAGACCCTGCAAGAAGGCTTGCCGCCTCAAAAGAGATGGTGCGGTATCCCCGTATAGCCCTGATGGCCAACGCTCTCTGCGGTCTTCGCAGGATTGCAATGTTGCGGGTCTTCAAGGTGGATGCCCAAACTGGGTCTCCATAAAGGGCCATGGATCTCACGACCCCCATGTACAGCTTTCGGCATTGGGTATTGGCTCCGCCCAAATTAGGCAGAAGCCGCGATAGAGCAGACGCTGCACCCATAAGCTTCGGAGCCAGACTACGAAAGTGAGGTCCGAAATCCCATCGGCTGTCGAGAATGAGTCCAAGATATTTCATCGAGGACTCAGTGCCAATGCGAGTACCTCCCACTACGATACTAGAGCCCGGAGGTGGCTTGTTTCGAGGCCCGTGGAAGCAAGTACTAGTGCCCTAACACTAGGACTTATGGAATTATCTTCTTTTCACCATTTTTTTGTGTGATTCACAAATTATTTCTCCGAATCTGTGTGTACTTTTTTGTCCGTGATTTGTATGTTTGTAAGTTCCCCGTAACACAGGGTTTGAAACCTAATTCGGGAATTGTCTTAAAAACAGAAAAACAAAGTACAAAACAAGCCGCATCTGCTGTAGTAATAGTAAGTATTTTTTAGTAATACTTAACAGATATTACCTTTAAAACTGCAATATAGTAATCAAAACCAGTAGTGTTCTTTTGCGTTAACGAATCAACTATCAGATATGAAAAACTGACCATAGTTTTGGATTGATCTAGGTTAGTTTCTTTATAATTTCAATGTACAGACACAGATCTTTATAGCTTTAGAATAGTTACTTAAGATACTTAAATCTAATACTGTTCTAAAATATAGAATTTGCCTAGTTTAAAGTAAACTGTTGTACCTACCCGTTTATTTATTTAATGTCTTTACATACCTAATGTGTCGCCTAATTTAGATTAACTAATTGTATTATATTGTAATAAGAACATGCTAGAATAAAAGTAACAATGTAGAAATCACTTCCGGCCGGTCTCATTAATCTACCTATCGATGGATTTGCCTACTAGAAGTATAAATTTGACATAAGCTTCATACAAAATATGTCAAAAACCTACCTTTAGTAGCCAAATCATCAAGTGTGCAAAGAATTGACAAATAGACCATAGGTCGCTCGCTTGCTTTTTGGCAGAATCGTGGTACGAATTCGTGGACAATTTATTGTTCATCTACAATTGACAGGCTTTAAGAATTCATAGTACGTCCTATGGCCACTTTATAGTGAGAGTGACAGTGAGTGTATAGATTTTTGTTCCAATAAATTCGTATTCTGCGTACGTGTGCATTTTCATGTAAATTTCAAGTTAAATCAATTGTATACAATGAATGATTGTGGATGAAAATCAGTTAACAATACGCAATGTGCGTACAGCCAGAATAATAATGAGTTGAAACATAAGCTTGTCATATAACCTAATTTGTTTTATTATATTAGCTATCTAATTCAAAATCAGAGAATTTCAATTGCATTTCAATGACTGGCCTGTTAGTCTAGCGGTCAGTGACTCTGACTACTAAGTTAGATATCATGGGTTTGGTTCCCACCCAGGATAAATCTTTGTGTAATGAGAACGATTGTTTTTTCTATGTATGGATGTAATTAATGTACATATTTAGAAATATACATATAAATATGTTTATCAGTTGTCCGGTGGCTATTTTTTATTTTATTTTTATTTTTTCTTTATTGGGACAAAAAACAGTTACATGTTATGTGTTACAGTAGTACTTATGCTAAAGTAAATTAAGTAAACATGCAACCCACATCATTGTCCACGGAATAAACCTTAACATTAAATTTACAGTAGGTACATACGCGCTGGTCAGCCACAATCAAAATGAACGAAAGTATGTAACTCTTACGAATCGCTAAATTCAGACAAGCAGAGGTTATTTATGCACAGTCTTCTAAATCGGGATTCAGAAATACCAAATAAGTCAATATTAGAAAAGTGTGTGTTATACAAGTCCAAAAGTTGACGCAGTGGGGCCCGCACACCAGCGTTTGTTCCACACTTTCGTGTGTGGAACAAACGGGGTGCGCGAACCCCACGCACCATAGTTATTCTAGGTACAATGTAGCATAATCCATTTGTAAGATCATTACAGTCAAACTTGTTATTGCATATGCCATAGAGCATCATATTCTTAAGCAACTTACGTCTTGATTCCAAGCTCAATAATTTATATCGTTTTAATAATTGATGGTAAGGGATACGGGAATGTGAACATTTATAGCACATATATCGCAAAAACTTTTTTTGAACCATTTCAAGCCTATAAATATACTTATGATAAAAAGGACTCCAAATTGGTACTGCAAACTCTAATTGCGAGCGGACTAAGGTCTTATATAAGACCAAAAGAGTGGATGAACGTTTGAAGTCTCTAGAAGATCTTATAAGAAAACCGTACATTTTAAAAGCCTTACAAACGATATTTTCTATATGGTCATCAAAGTGCAGTTTTGAGTCAAGAGTGACACCGAGGTCTCGGACGCTGTTAACTTTATTCAAAAATGTGTTATTAATAGAATAATTAAAGCGCTGGATATTTCGGTTTTTAGTGAATGTTATATAGTGACATTTAGGTATACTAAGGTTGAGCCTGTTATCAGAACAGTATTGTGCAAGTCTGCTAAGGTCCTCCTGTAGTAGCATGCAGTCGGAAATATCACTACAAGATCTATAAATTTTAAGGTCATCAGCGTACATTAAAAAATTTGAATGATGAAAACAGCTGCCAATGTCATTGATGAAGATGGTGAATAAAAGGGGACCTAATATGGATCCTTGTGGAACACCGGATGATACTGTAATTGTGTCAGACTCAACCCCATTCATCACAACTTTCTGCGTTCTTTTAAAAATATACGATATGAACCATCGCAATAGGTCACCCCTGACACCGTTATACGCCAATTTATCCAATAAGAGTTTATGGTCCACCCTGTCAAACGCTTTTTGGAGATCCGTGTAAACGGCATCCACCTGGACCCCCCGGTCCATTTCATTAAATAAATAATTAGTAAATATCATCAAGTTAGTCGAGGTGGAGCGCCGTTTAACGAATCCATGCTGTTCTGGTAAAATGAGGCTATGTATATGAGTATATATGACATTATGCATAAGACGTTCGAAAACTTTCGACAGAGTGGACAAGATAGAAATAGGTCTGTAGTTCTCTATATTACTCGCATCACCCGTTTTGTGAACTGGAGTAACAAAAGCGTGTTTCCAAATATCAGGAAAGCTACCTTCGCGGAGACACTTATTGAAAAGAATTAACAACGGAGTACTAAGAGTATCAGCCGTACTTTTAATAAATATAGGTGGTAAACCGTCAGGGCCCGGCCCTTTAGTTACGTCTAGCCCACGTAATGTGGTGTGTATAGCGTCGTAGGTAAAGGTTACATTACAAATAGAAGATGAGTATTCGGAACAATTATCAGGGGGAAGCCACCGCGATGAATCAAACCTTGAAGGTTCGTAAACTGAAGTGAAGAACTCGAAAAACAAATTGCTTATTACAGGAGGGCTGTTAGAAGATACTTGATTTAAATACATAGTAGCAGGAAAGCTTGACCTTCCTTTACGGTTCGCTATATATTTCCAAAAATAATTAATGTTCGACGATATACTCTCCTCTACAGTTGTCATATACAGCTGGAAGCACTTGTCAGATTCTAACTTAAACCGTTTACGTTGTATAGAAAAGATTTCGTAATCACGAACATTACCATACTTTTTCCATTTTGTCCATGCACGGTCTTTGGCTTTAAAAATGCGGATTAGAGCCGGTGAGAACCAAATTGGGAATCGGGAACTCCTGAGCCGAGCCATGGGTACGTGGGATTTTATCACGCTGTATATAATTTCGTAAAACCTAGGTACAGCTACATCCACTGTAAGGTGTGAAAGACATGCTCCCCAGTCTATGTTACTAAAGACATTGTTAACATCTTCATAATTAACTTTGTGGAAATTGAGCTTAGAAGTACGTACAGATTTCATATAATTATCTGTGGTTATTATTGACGATGTAACACAAAAAGGAAGGTGATGAGGAACCGGTCGCAATAATGGGGCACAAGTAGTAGTTGTACATTTAACATTGGACATAAATAGGTCAAGAATACGACCCAGTTGATTTTTAAAGGTATTATATTGTAAGGCGTCGGATATACACAAAAAATCTGTTAGATGTCGATCTACAAGGTTAGTTGTTTGGGGTATGACGTGATTACCGCGGGGCACCCAGTCAATGTTAGGTAAATTATAATCGCCTGCAATGTAGAACGACATCGTCGCAGGGTCGTTTATTATATCTGTTAACATGTCGAAGTGAGCACTGTATATGTTATCTTGGGTGCCTGGCGGAATATAGGTAGCACAGATTACATGACGCCTGTTGTTAAGTGCAGCTGGGAGTTGAACCAAGACATGCTCAATGTAAAGATTAGGGGTCGAACGTAAACACAATATAACAGGTCGTAAGTATCTGAGTACTGCAACCAGCACGCCCCCACCATCGTTCTTGCCAGACAGGGAACGATCGCGATCGTGTCTAAACACTAAGTAACGGTCATCAATAAATTCGTTATCCATTATTTCAGAAACAAGCCAAGTCTCCGTTAATATGATCACGTCATAGGAATGCGACAAGATATCCATATACAACAAATGTAGTTTCGTTCGTATCCCTCCACAATTTTGGTAATAAAATGTCAGACTATGTGTATCCATTATTAACAAAAAAATAGTAAAAAAAATGGGTACTTATTATAATTATTGAACTTGGAGCTCGCTGTGAACAGCGTATTTGGTACGTTTATGTTCGAATAATGATTATTTGTGACAAATATGGTTGAATAAAAACTATAATTAAGTCTATTGTAGCGAAAAAATATGGGTGGGCTACTTACAATTAAACTGTACAATCCCAGTGAAGTAACAAAATACACAGCACATTTTAAGTAATTTTTTAGGAAAAATCGTTCATAATAAGAATATCTTAGATGAGTTTTTAGTAGTACTTTAGATTCGGACATCAAATAACAAAATATAAATGTTCTACAGGACAAGTAAAGCAAAAATAGCGAGTAAAATATTGGTTCAATATAATATAAAAGTAAGATGTAGGTATTTAAAAAATATTTTATGATACAGAGTGTTAAGACAGCCGAACATGCATAGAACGAGGTAACGTATAGAGATGGCATACAGATAATTGAAAAATAATATTTATTAACTAAACATGCGTGAAGAATTACAAGGATATTATGTAATTTTGCTGTTGCGGAGTAATAATAATAATAATTACCGACGATTAGGTGGTGGTGTTGGACCTTTTTGAATTTTAGACAGGTCCTTCTCTGATTTAATGGCAAGTACCGGAGTGGAGACATCGGCTCGCGTAAGAATAACACCATGCTTAATCCACACAAATCGAAAGCCAAACTGATTCGCAATGACTCGAGTCTGCCGAAATAATTTTTTATTTTGAAGAGTGAGATGCTCGTTAACATAAATCTTCTGTAAAGTGCCCTGCATGTGTAAGTCCTCGGTAGTGATCCCTTTTTTTAGGCGTGCAGCAGCAACAAAGTTGTCTCGCGTTAGTTGGCTGGAGAATTTAACTACGACATTTTTTGGACGCTGAGTATTTGATTGCATTTGAGGGACTCGGTTGATACTGATAATCTCTCGAGCCGAAACAGGATGGTTAATGACATTACCAATTTTTTCAATCAGGGATATCAGATTTTCGCCGCGTTTTTCAGGCATGTTACTAATTTCAATGTTGCTGCTCCGTGCTTTCTGTTCCATGTGTTCCAACTTCCCTTCAAGTTCAGTAACGCGAAGATCATTAGCTTGTACGGAAGAAAATTTTTTTTCAAGTTCCGATACGCGGGTCTCAATCTCCTGTGACTTCTTGTGAAGGTCATCAAATTTGCCACTTATAAAGTTAACAGCTGTTTTCATGCTCTCCATCTCTATAAGAAAATGAGACAGTTTCTCATCTTGTTTGGTGAACCATACCTTGAGCATAGTTTCAATGCTTGCTTGAAAGGTTTTGAAATCCTCACGCAAATCCATATCGCTAGTGCGGGGTACTCCTTTGCGAAAAGTAATGTAAGGTGGCGGCGATACTTTGTCCAGTAAGGACTCGTCTACACTCATTTCACCCGATTTTGGAACACTATCTTGAGTTTTTTCAAATGTCTTGTCTATTTCGCTCATAGCTCTGTGAAGAACGCACACTGGTTGTGGTATCTTTTGACTAATGCACACAGACGTAGAGAGCGATAAGCGAAGCGGTGACACAAACCGACTCAGACGAGCGCGCACGCAAGAAGAATGCTATAGTACAGGCTCTATCAATTTTGGGATCAGATGGCCGTATGTGACGACTCACATACGGTCAACGCCACCAATTTGTTGGGATGCTGGAGGCACAGGTACACAACTTCAGTTTGTGTCGGGATTAAAAAGAAAACAAAAACGTCTTTCTTTCGATAAATTCGGATCTGCACACCCAAAATAAGACTTCAATTTCTTGAGCAAATGTTTGGCAATTCTACTGGCGTACTTAGGTATAATCGTCATGCGTATATTCACTCGCTCAGGTACTATTACTTACCAAGTGAATGAACATGAGTTTAGAGCACTTGTGGAAACTATCTTTAAAGATTAGTGAGCCGGACAATAAACACATACGCCTAAGGGCCAAACACCAAACATGAGACAGAGAAGTATACAACTATTTTAAATTACTAATATGTTGTTAACTTGTTATTTACCCTTGTGGTCTATGCTTAGCTTTGTTTGGTAGACACGGTTGAGCAGAGAAGAGTGTGTATGGAGATGAAATGAGGTGATGCCTCGATAAGGTTCATTTCCGTGCATCGCGGCCGATCGCGAGCCGCGTGCGGCTTACGACGAACGACTGACGCGCGCGGCCGATGCGACAATAGTCAGAGTATAAGAATGTATGGTGCCGTTTCCGAGGTAAGCGATAGACGCGCGCGGCCGACGACTGTCGTAAGCTGCGCGCGCACTGTGAATATTGTCGCATCGGCCGCGCGCGTCAGACGCTTGTCGTAAGGTGCCCGCGGCTCGCGATGGGCCGCGATGCCGGTAATGAACCTTTAGCGGACAGAAGCGCTCAGCGGAGGCCAGTAGAGACGGAACAGTGCCGTCTGTGAAGAAAGCGAGCTAAATGATGCAGATATTTTTATTCCGGCAGAGCACATCTAAGCACAGCTTCGATAGAAAAATCTCTTCTTTCTACTCTCTTTATCTCCTTGCCACATCTCCATGTTTGACAAATGAGAGGAGATTGCATAAAATAAGAAATAAAATTGAGCTTAATACCGCGTCGTACAGGTAAAATCACAAATTTCAGATTCCACCAATTCAATAATACAGGTAAAGGCAATAACGTTTTGTGAATCAACTTAGGAATGTATTTATGTAGAATTATATAAGTACCTACATAAGTAGGTAATAAACATTGCCTTGGATATATTTATAACCATTATAATTTAGTTCACGTGTCATTAACGTGAATGCACAATTACTCATGGTTGTTATGATGAAAAATCATTGGTAATACTTATATTAATCTATACTAATATTATAAAGCTGAAGAGTTTGTTTGTTTGAACGCGGCAATCTTAGGAACTACGGGTCCGAATTGAAAAAATATTTTTCTGTGGGGTAGCCCATTTATCTAGAAAGGCTATAGGCTATATAACATCACGCTACGATCAATACGAGCAGAACAGCAATGAAAAATGTTACAAAAACGGGGAAAATTGACACATACGAAGTTGCGCGGGTCAGCTAGTACTAATAAATATAAAATAATGCTATATATAATATGGACCTTTTAGCGTTGTCTTAATCGAACTCTCGAATCTTACCTACATAGTTATAATTAATAAGTTTACCCTGTAGATAAATCCAATGTTATGTCGTCGAGACGATTGTTTATTAATACGATTTCAAAAAAACCCTAAAAAACGTGTCTCTATTCGTCCGTAGTTATATTTCTTTTTCTTAAGTAGACTTATTGGTAATGTATACGAACAAATCAAAATCACATAAAATGTTTACTACTACATCGTTCCTTCTCCTCACGAATCAAAATCCACTTCAGACAAAATGGGGGCAAAAAAGAAAAAAGCTGCGGTTGCCTAATGACTAAGGCATTGGTCTCACAATCGTGAGAAACCCACGACGGGTTCGAATCCTACCCACTATACTACCGACGTGAACCCACTCCTAACACAAGCCTTTGAGCTTAGCTGGAGGGTTTAACAAGATTGCTAGTAATGTGGGACTCAAACCCACATTAATAGTATTCTTTTAAAAAAAAAAACAGAGTAAATCAGAGGGCGAACAATTCCAATCACTCTTCTCTTGTAACTGCACCTGGCTTCTCCAAAGAGACTTAAACTGGAAATAGCCTGGAGTACGATTACATCCTTAAGCATGTCCTCTGTTTACACAAAAAGTTTAACGAAGAAATAAAGATCCAATTCAAACTAAAATCAAAGATTAAAACACAAATCCCCCAATCGTAAAAAGAAAACCTATTAACTTTAACTTTTCTACCTTAAATCCGATTGTGCGAAAGCCACACGATTACTCTACCCGAGAAGGACAAAAAATGTTTCTGTTTCTTTCCGTCCTCTTATTCAGGAATTTAACGGCTTATTTTCAGATCCTATACTGTAGATGGCCCAAATGACTTCCTTTTCGTTCCGTAACAAATTTTGTAAAGAGGACAACCGACAGATATTATTGGGTTGGTATGAAAATGTATCCTATTGATATTAGGGTGCCGAGATTCGGATCTGGCGGGTCCCGTTTCCGCATATTCATTTTTACTGTTTGGGATATTACGTGTTTATGTGAATAGCCTTTGAGTTTATGGATGGTTATGGATGGTTATGCAAGGTCATAAAAATCTACTTCCTTTACAAATTCTCCGTGCGTGTTTTGTCCAGTACGATTTCAATGACGAGCAAAGGCTCGTTATAGATTTATTTATACCACCTGGGGACATAACTACGCGTGACAAAACATACCTAACTGTTGTACGTAACAGGATGGAATGGAAAGTGTTTGTTTGAACAAATAATGACTGTAGCTTAATTATTTAGATGTAGCAGTACCTAATAAAAATAATAATGTGATTTAACAGCTGGATTATGAATATTGTAATGAAGGACTGACATAACGGTATAGTTATTACAGATGACGCGTCGCCACACGGTGGTGGATTTCACTCTTGATGATCCTTCTATATTGGCAAGCGTCACGCAATCACACTAGTGTTGCCGATCGATAGTCAAATATCGATAGCAGTTCGATAGTCTATCGATGGTTTACTGATAGAAGGACTATCGATTTTATTATCGATACTGTCGATATTATCGATAGCTTGGAAAGGGGCAATAGTATAGTCGATAGTTTGCGAGTTTGCAATAGTATTGTTCACAACAAAAACGTGCACGTTGCTGCTTTGTTTAGTTTTCGTTTAAACAAACTCTCAGACCAGCCAAATATATATTATAGGTAGATGTTCTTGGTCATCATTGATTACTATATCTGCACAGTATAAGCAATACTATCGATACCGTAAAACTGTCGATAGTATCGGTAGTATCGATACTATCCAGGCTCAGAAAAACAATACTATCGATAGTATCGAGACGATCATAATATTATTTTTAGAGCTTAGTTAGTATCGATATTATTGATGCATGTCAATAGTATTGACGTGAAACTTACAATCGATAGTATCGATACTATCGATAGTCCTATCGATGGAGTACCTTATTTTCGACTTAAACTATAGATAGTGAAACTATCGATTGTTCGGCAATACTAAATCACATTATTGCGAGCTTTACATTTACTGTGACCCATATCGTTTTGACAGCAGCTTAAAACTTTGAAACGAAGCGTCAATTCAAACTCAAACAATTGCTTCGGATTGCTGCTGAAAATGATGAGTGCGTGTAGATACAACTAAATGCGTGTTTAAACAATGTTCTAGTAAAACGATAATAGCTGACGAAATAACATATTCTGAAACTAAAGTTAAAACAAATAGGAACATTTGTAATAACACGCCAACCTGTTGAATGTAATGTTACTGTTATAGTTTCTGTTACCTATATAAAATAATTTCAATTGCCCGATGCGTGTTGAACAATTAGGTATTAAATCATATTTACGCATCGATAAAATTGTTATAACCTATTTAACTCATAAAAACTTAAATATATGTATTAGTTATTTATTATTGATGAATAAAATCTACATTTAATACTTACTTAGGGTAACTTTACCTTATCATGATGATGATAGGGTAGAATTACCATATTTACATGTCGATAAAATTGTTATAACATATTTAACTCATAAAAACTTAAATATATGTATTAGTTATTTATTATTGATGAATAAAATCTACATTTTGTACCTACTTAGGGTAATTTTACCCTATCATGATGATGATAGGGTAGAATTACCACTGTATTTATTATCCGTAATTGCCTGATTGGCACAGTGGACGCTACTGAAAACATTTAGATTTAGGCCACTAATGGACCCGGTTAATCGTAACTTCTATCAAGGAAAAGCACACACGGGAAAACTCAAATACGAGTACTTTAAAAATAAATGATATATTGAATTCTATATAAGTCAGTATCTTTTTCAATTCATAGAGAAGACACGGCAAAAAATTTCATAAAAAGAATAAATATTTAGATACGTTTTAATTTATTTATTCATACGTAGCTCTCTATGACGGCCGAAACATTAAACAGTCTATTTATTTTCTAACAAGGATAACAACATATTTCAGAAGAGAATAAACAACACAGAAATTTAGATTTCATTTAATTTCTCCTGGGAGAATATGACCTTGGACACGTGATTTGAAGTTTGATTTGCATCTAGACAACAAAACGAAATGCAGAGATACAAATTGCAACATTGCAACGAGATGACTGCACGATTTCGCATTTTTAAAACAGTATGAAGACTAGGACCCGAAATGTAGAAGACTTTAAAAGTGTTCTTGTCTTTCCAATGGAGGAGTACCTATGCAATATTTTTTTCTAACCTCTATCTTCCCATTTGTAGATATCGTATACTAAGGTAAATTCACGGACGATGGGGGGTCCATGTATTTACTACACAATTCCTGCGCGATTGCCCTCGTCTACGTGCGATTTTTAAAAAGAAGACTCCCGCAACACAGGTCTTGTCAAGATGTCATCTGTCACTTGTCACGAACACAAATTACACCCAGACTCGGAATAACAATTTGTGGATCACACAGAGTGGTGTCCTATTTGGGAATCAAACCCACGACCTCTTGCGTAGCTGTCGGATAAACTCCCACCACGCCACCGAGGCAGTCAAATTATAAACATTCCATTTGTTCACTGTGCAGACAATAGAAATCTAAATGCATTTCAAAAAATCGTTCCACTCCATCATAATGTAAATTGAATCTAACCTAAAGCATGCCCTGTGACCTAACTGAATCCTATACCCCGCTCTCCTTTCACTAGGACGAATGCTGGATTCGCGATTGATCAAACATAGAAATAAAAAAAACGCTACAAAATATTCTGTCTTCGCGATTTGATGTTTGTATCTACTTTCTGGCACGGATTTTTCGACGCGGCAGTCGGATTCCTATAAAAAATAAAAAATGCAAGGCAATTTTAAGTAAGTTTATTATAGTGAAGCATTGAAAGAAGTGCCTCTTCTATCTGTCTCAAAGTCTCTTAACTCGTTCACTCTTCAAGTTACTCCACCGTAAGTGGTCTTGAGTGTTAAGATGTTATAACCCCTACTGCCTATAAAGCTTACATTTTTCGATTTAACTGCAAGCGCAAACAGCGCTTGCTCTTAAATTAAACCAAATTAATGATTGTTTGTAAATGTCAAATTGGACAAAAAAAGTTAGGCAGTATTCAAAATATAAAGTTTATGACAAGATGTAGATGTGATTTCTCTATCACCACGTCAAAATGGAATTTAACAACATACTTATTGTATTAAGTACATAAAATTAATTTTCACAATAAACCGTTTAAGACAAGGAAAACACCACAGTGATTACTGTTTCATGTCTTGATTGGCCTCTCTAATTGGCTCCAATCAATAAAGCGGCCATTGTTACTTGGTTTTAACTCCAGTTAGCAACTAACTATTAGTATCGGCTATTGTAATTTCCTCTCTACAATTAGCGATTCTTCTAGGTACGGAGTAGGGAAGAGTATTGAAATATTTTTTACAGATTTCATGCAGAATGGGAGTTTAAGCTATGCCTATTTAATACGTTTTAATATACATCTACCGTTTTTTTTTTAGATAAAGATTGAATAAACCTAATCCCTATTTACAATCCTGGTTTTTTAAAGACAACTACACAGGGTTTGTATAATAGAACAAACCCTACATCGCGGGGAACTTTACAAACATACATGGACTGCCTCTGTGGCGCGGTGGGAGTGAGTCCGACTGCTACGCAAGAGGTCGTGGGTTCGATCCCCACCCAGGATAAAATTTTTGTGTGATGAGCACGATGGTTTATTCTGTGTCTGGGTGTTATTTAGAAATATATAAGTATGTTTGTCAGTTGTCTGGTTTCCATAGTACAAGCTATCCTTAGTTTGGGATCAGATAGCGTTGTGTGAGTTGTCCAAAGATATTATTATTATTATTATTATTATACAGCTAACGGACACAAATTGTGTGTGTGCAGCCTGTACCCACACTTGAAACAACAATTTGTGGATCACACAAAGGGGTGTCTCCTGTAGGAATCGAAACCACGACCACTTGCGTAGCAATCATACATACTCAAACTCAGCTACTTAGGCAGTCGATGAAAAAAATAAATGAACTTACTTTCTATTTATGATTCTAATAATATTTCATCATTATTTAAGAAATTTTAGTTTGTTATCCCCTATTACTAGCAATCCTTTTAACCCTTCTAGCTAAGCTAAATTGCTTGTTTTAGGAGTGGGTTTACGTCGGTAGTATAATGGGTAGGATTAGAACCCACGACCTCATTATTTTGAGTATTAACACCTTAGCCATTTGTCTACCGCGTCTTATAATTTACGGTCTGTTAGTGACCCTGACTGCTAAGCCAGGTCAGCCAGCCAGTCGTGGGTTCGATCTCCACCCAGGATAAAACTTTGTGTGATGAGCATGATGGTGTCTAGGTATAATTTGTCTATAATATGTATGTATTTAGAATTAAATAAGTATGTTTATCAGTTGTCTGGTTACCATAGTACAAGCTCTGATTAGTTTGGGATCTGACGACGTTGTGTGAATTGTCCCAAGATATAATTATTAAATTTTCAATGTTATTTTGTTTGCAGCGCATCTTGGAGAGTGCGCGGTGATGTCGCTATGGAGGTGGTGGTGCCGCTGGCGGTGGTGTTGCTAGCCGTGAGCGCGGCCCCAAACGCGACGCGACGCCGCCCCGACGACCTGCCCGACGAGCCCGTGCTGCCCGACGACGATGACGACATCAACCACCGGCTCGACTACTATGATGAGGAAAAGATTAATATATCAGGTCAGTTCTTTATACTACCGCAGTCTAATAACTCATACAGTCTTTCCACGAAGCCGTCTAGATGGGTTGTTCGTTGGGTTGAGGGTCGCAACGCAGGCCCTTCACCTGCGTTAGTTATTTAATTATTTTTTTTAAATGAACTTAAAAGTAATTTTATTCCTAATTCAACAGAATTAGTAAAAAATAAGTATAAAATAAAAAAAAAACTATTATGCGCAAGTTGGGCTTGTTCACTAAGGGTACTTTGCCAAACTTCTTGGCAGTATATGATTAGGTATAAATGAGACAAAAGATGTAGTATAGTCTGGTTATAATTATTATCCAAAGGTGCATCTTATATACTAACGACTTCGTGTTGATAACAGATAGTAGAAACATTTAATAGATACTGAACGTGCGATAAGGAACATAAGATTGTGATGTAGATTGTAGATACAGCACAAAGATATTGTACTGTAACAGTACACCCCCCTTTAAAAAAAATTTATGGTAATAGTGTTTACAATATAAATTTGACCTAGACCTTACTAGTTATTTGCTGATGTATATAAATAATAATGCTATTGTACGCGGTGGAATTTGATGACGCCTGTTGTGGTGTGATTTGCTGACGTCTGTAATTTTGACTTAGCTGTTGCACGAGTGTTTATTATTTTTTTTTCCGTTAAACTCTTCATTCTTCTGTCCAGTGTTTTCATTATGCCGTAAATTAGGATCACGCCGATTGTTAAAATAATCTGTCCCATTGCAACATTTCTTGTCCACCGTAAGTCCTCCTGGATCAGGTTACGGAGTTGGTCCGCTTCGTTTTGATTGAGGCAATTGTCCGTTATTGTATGTTATCTGGTCCTTAGAACTTTGATTTCCCATTTTAGATGTCTTGTTGTTACGAGTAGTTGTGAATTAATGGTATATGTTAAGATCTATGTTAATATATATATACGAATAGCTTGCTTATATCAGCGATTTTTTATAGACGTACTACTGGCTTTACTTTACGTCCCGATCGTGTAGTGTACGTGTGTGAATGCCTGTCGCAATCCTTTGAATCTGGCACGTAGTTTGATTCGTCATTGATCATGAAAGCTGGTTTCAATCTATCAATTGATATCACTGTCTCTTTATCCCTAATTCTAATGCAAAATGTTTTATCTGTTTTACTAATTACTGGGTAGGGTCCTTCATACGGCGGTGTCAGGGCTTTCTTAATTCTATCACACCGAACAAATACGTGTGAGCATTCTTTGAGTTCGGGATGCACAAATATAGCTTGATTGTGTTTTTTTCTTTTCGGAATTGATGTCATTTGTGTGATGTCCTTTTGAATTTGTTTTACAAACTCTTCGTACGTTGATAACTGTGCTGCTGATGACTCAAAAAATCCTCCAGGGAGTCGTATTGGCGTTCCATATGTCATCTCTGCTGAACTATAACCTGTGTCTTCTCGCAAGCTACTCCGCAACCCGAGTAAAACTGTTGGAATTTCTTTTAACCAATTTTCGTTGGATTCTCTTGTCATTAACGCCGCCTTTAAAGTTCTATGAAATCTCTCTATCATTCCATTGGATTGTGGATGATAAGGTGTTGTCCTAATTTTATGTATTCCCAAAAATTGTGAGAGTGACTCAAATATTCTTGATTCAAACTGTCGGCCTTGATCCGTAGTAATGCGCAATGGACATCCAAAACGAGTAATCCATCCTTCGAAAAGTGTCTTGACTACTGTTTCTGCAGTTATATCTTCTACCGGAAATATTTCGGGCCATGACGTACAACGATCTATGATTGTGATTAAATATCTCTTCCCTTGTGAAATCGGAAGTGGTCCGACGATGTCAATATGTAAATGTTCAAAACGTTGCGTTGTCATAAATGTACCAGGAGGTGATATCGTATGTCGTTGTATTTTTGATTTTTGGCAGGCTATACATGATCTACACCAATTATTGATATCTTTGTTCATATACGGCCATAAATACCTTTGGGTTATCATTTTTCTCGTAGTTCTTTTTCCTGGATGGCTCATACCATGAATGGTATCGAAAATTTGTTTGCGAAAATGCTTTGGTAAGTAGGGGCGGCTTTTTCCAGTAGACGTGTCGCAGGTGATGTTTATTGTGGAACCCGGAAGCGTAATGTTTTTGAATTTTAATCTTTTATTGTCATGTAATTTACTTAGTTCATTATCTGTTGATTGACATTTTTCCAATTCAGCGTAATCGATAGGTGATGGCACGTATATTTCCTCTATTCGAGATAAGGCATCGGCGGTAATATTGTCACGTCCGCTTATGTGTTGAATGTTGGTACTGTATTGTGAAATGAAATCTAACTGCCGGACCCGTCGCGGTGTATCGTTTGATGATGGTTTTTGGGAGAATGCGTATGTCAAAGGTCGGTGATCCGTAAATATTGTAAATTCTCTTCCCTCGATTAATCTGTGAAAATGTTTGACGGCCATGTATATTCCTAACAGCTCTCTGTCAAACGTATAATATTTTTGTTGAGTTTCGCTCAATTTTTGTGAAAAAAATCCTAATGGTTCCCAATTGCGTCCGGATTTTTGTTGTAAAACTCCACCAACGCAAGTAGCACTAGCGTCGGTCATGAGCGCTAGTGATGCGTTGCGGGAAGGATGCGCTGTTAACACTGCGTTTTTCATGCTTTCCTTGCATTTTTCGTAAGCTTTGTCTGCTTCCGTTGTCCAAGGAACAGGTGAATTATCGTTCTTTTTTGAACCATGTAGATATTCGTTTAAAATTCTTTGATTTTCCGCTGCGCGTGGAATATTACTTCTGTAGAAATTGACCATGCCCAAAAATCTTCTTAATTCTTGAATTGTTTTCGGTTTGGGAAATTCCATGATTGCTTTGTAATTTTCTTCGGTAGGGTGTATTCCTTGGCTCGTTATATGATAACCTAAGAAATCTATTTCCCTTCTGAGAAATTCGCATTTTTCGAGATTAATGGTTATTCCATTCTCGTGTAAACGTTTGAAAACCGTTTCTAAATGCTGATAATGCAAATCTTCGTTGTCCGATGCGATGAGACAGTCGTCTACAAATATAAATACGAAGTTTAAATCTCTAAATAAGGAATCCATGAATCGTTGAAATGTTTGTGCCGCATTGCGTAATCCGAAAGGCATTCTTAAGTACTCAAAAAGTCCAAAAGGTGTGATGATGGCTGTTTTTTCTATATCTTTAACAGGAATACAATGGTATGCTTTACGTATATCTATCTTGCTTAGTATCTTCTTATTTTCTAATATGTATGTAAAGTCAGTTAATCTTGGTAGTGGGTATTTGTCCGGTACTGTCGTGCTATTGAGCATTCGATAGTCTCCGCACGGTCTCCATTCGCCATTTTTCTTTTTTACCATATGTAATGGGCTTGCCCAAGGGCTATCTGACGGTCGGCAAATTCCGAGTTCTATCATATTTTGAAATTCCTTTTTGGCTATGTCGTATTTTTCTGGAGGTAATGGTGAGGCGATTGGATGGGTGGATTGCACAGAGTTTCGCCGTTGTCTGTGCTCTTATTCGTTTCCCTGGTTCCGTACGTAAGTCATTGGTTTCCAACCGCATGGTTTAATGCAGTTCTTTGCATATTTTCCGAATCTTTCGTGGTAGTAACAAAATCGATTTGCTCCTCTATAGTTTGTTCTCGGCCTCATAATTGGGAATTGTTGACGTTTCTTGAAATGATTGTGCGTGTTGGGTCGATAGCCATATTGACCTTGCTGAATTGCGTCAATATCTATCTGTAATTTTGCTAACTGGGCTAAAATGCATGCTGTATTGTTGTCGTTTGAAGTGTCGTTGCTAACAGCTGATATTTCGGTTACTTTTGAATTCATTATTATTTTGTCTGCAATTTGGCTCAGTTTGTCAATTTCCATGTCTTCCGTAACTGCTAGAACCGTAGTAACTGATGTTGGTAAAAGCCTGAACCATAGTAGTTTAATTGTTTCGTCACTGATTTTTCCTCTCCCGAGGACTCGCATTTGACGTAATAACTGCGAAGGTTTTTGATCACCGAGTTCTGTCTCTGATATTAATTTTTGAAACTGTCGCTGTTCTGTTTCTTCGTAACAATCAATTAAACGTTCCTTGATGTTTTTGTATTTATCTGTAGTCGGTGGTGAAGTGATTAGGTCACTAACTTGTAGTATTTCTTCCTTGGATAACTTTGCTATTACTGTACAGTATTTGTATTCGTCTCCTTGCTTCTGTGGTGCTAATATGGCTTCTAGTTGCGTGAACCATAATCTTGGTTGGTCTTTCCAAAATTCCGGAATGCGGGATAAAACCGAGGTGCCAGCAGCTACTTCAAGTGTTCCTTGCTGATTTATGTTCGCCTTGCACGGTGATTGTGCCATGTTTCTTGCTGCGTATTCGTTCGTCGGGGTCACCAATTTGCCAAACTTCTTGGCAGTATATGATTAGGTATAAATGAGACAAAAGATGTAGTATAGTCTGGTTATAATTATTATCCAAAGGTGCATCTTATATACTAACGACTTCGTGTTGATAACAGATAGTAGAAACATTTAAAAGATACTGAACGTGCGATAAGGTACATAAGATTGTGATGTAGATTGTAGATACAGCACAAAGATATTGTACTGTAACAGGTACCATACGAACTTGTTTTTTCTTGTGATGTAACAACAATATTATGATTTTTAGTTTTTTTCCTTTTTATATTATTTAAATTTCCAGAAAGCAAAATTATATAAATTTTCAAAAAAGCAAAATTCCAAAAAGCAATCACTTAAAGCACAATTTTACATTTACTTTATGTGATTGCTTTTTAGAAAATTTCATGATTCTACAAGTAAGTACCCTTTAAGTTTAGATGCACCTTATTAGCACGTGATTTAGCTAGGCAACCCATTTGCGATTTATCAATCTACACAATATCTAACATATAATCTTTGTTAGGATCAAATAACAGATGAGGGTATATATTTCTTAGACCAGATCTCTCACTCGTCGTCCTGTCTTTGATTAAATTTGCAGCCGTGCGCAAATTCAAACATTACTAGCTCTTATTACCACTCCTCTCTCCCCTAACCTGATAAAATCCAAGGGTTGTCCTTCGTGTAGGTATATACTTTTTAGGTTATGCCATCCACCAAAGCCTTTGAGCTTAGCTGGAGGGATTAACAAGATTGCTAGTAATGTGGGACTCAAACCCACATTGCTAGTTATCTTTAAAAAAAAAAAACTACTACTACTTTACTCGTAACATTTACAATATTTAGTACATTTTTTTAACCTTATAATGTGTATCACGATTTTGTATCATTGTTCCAATTATTTACTGATCTATACTAATAAAGCTAATAAGTTTGTTTGTTTGAACAACAAATTATTTTACTGTTGGATATCTCATTTATCGAGAAAGGCTATAAGCTATATAACATCACGCTACGACCAATAGGAGCGGAGCAGTAATGAAAAACGTTGCAAAAAACGGGGAAAATTAACGCATACGAAGTTGCGCGGGACAAATATATAAATACTGCCATTGAACCCGGTTTACATTCAGACCAAATAGTTACGCCTACTTTTATTTCAATTAAGTACGAATTTCGGAATCTTAATGATACCATAAATGTTGATAAACTTTCGCGATTTGTACACATTATAAACATATATATACTACGGGTCTTAATCGCGTGAATAATTAAAGACGGCAAGCAAACAACGGCCGTGGTCACAGGTAGACTATCTAGTCTACCCGTGACCACGGCCGTTGCACTACGGTCGGAACATCGGACAATCAACAAGGTATTTTACCTTAAATTATTCAAGCGATTAAGACTCATAGTATATATAATTTCTTAATGATACCTTTCATTACAGAAAAGCTATTTTAAAGGTTTTTTACATTCAAACTAATGAAGTTAATGTTTTGTATTTAACACAATAATAGCCACATTAGTAAGGGTTAGTACAACGAGCAATCGGCGCCTATTACGCAAACGAGGTGATTAAATGTATCGATACGTAACTACACAACTCACAAAGCCAAATCAGCGAATAAATCACTCAATTAGAACTCTAATGATGCATTTCCATCTCCAAAGCGAAGCCTGGATTGAACTGACATCATAGATTTCATAGCAAAACATCATAGTGATTTAAATATGATATTTCCTTTGGAAGAAATTTCAATGCTTACAGATGCAGTCGAAACGTTGACGATGAAAATGCTGCAAAGTTATCGTTGCATCTCCATCGGCGACATGGCAATAGGAATAAGAGACTGACATATTTCAATGTGACATTTTATGACCTATCGTTTATTATACCCGCGACTGCCACGGAGACGGTATATGCGTTTGGGATAAGAGGTGTGTTTGTGTGACACAAACACGGACACCATTTTTCTCGGAAACGGCTGAAAACCAATTTTGAAACGGTTTCTAGCATTTTATACGTCTTACTCCCGGGCATGTTCTTAGCTAAGTTTTAAAGTTTTAGACCGCCAGGGTGCAAAACGGTTATTTATCTTTTTCTTGTAGATTTCTAGGAATATTTGGAAGTGGTTGTTTGTTCTGTATAAGTATAATTCCTGAGCATGTTCTTTGTTAACTTTTATTAAAAATTATATTAATTAAAAAAACAAAATTAAAACTTTGAAAAATCCACGACGGCCGTAAAAAAGAATCAAATAAAATTTTAAAACCGCCTGACTAATAAAATCCGTCGAGGTCTACCATTTACTCCTCCGAATAGAACTTAAATATTTTTGTGACAGGTCTGTGAATGGTAGACCCCGACTGATTTTCTTCGATTACTTACAGAGGTAAGTAATCGAAGAAAATCAGTCGGGGTCTACCATTCACAAAAATATGTTAGTCAGAGAATTTTTTTTAAGTTGATTATTTTTTGCGCCCATCGTGGGTGTTTCCAATATTTTTTTTTTGTTTTTTCATTCAAACTTGTAGGGTTTTTTTTTTAAACTCAAGACATTATTCTTTCACTTTGTCAGCCTTCTAGCACTAACAGTCTCTGAGCAAAGCTGCGGACGGACGGACGGACATGGTGAATCTATAAGGGTTCCATTTAGCCATTTTGACTACGGAACCTTATAAAAGAATGAATATATAGAAGAATGACCATACTTCATACTATCAGATCAGACAAAACTCATTGCATTTCCATTTTCTATCATAACCGATAGCAAGCTTTACGGCTCTCTATAAGTCACAGACAGATTTTATTGTGACAGTAATCACGGACTATCTATTCAGGGCTTTACTCGACGCTGGAAACGCTATTACGAAAGCACGAAGCTAACATAGATCATTTCCAGAAATCCAGACTATTGATGTAGCTCTCAATAAATTCTTGGACTCATCGTAAACCTTCTTGAGCAAAATCTTGTTCAATATCCCTATTAAACTATTCGATACAACAGAATAACACATAGGCTATAATTGTGATGTTGTGTAAATTGTCCAAAATATAACGAGAAGTGTCAAGTAAGTAGGAAAAAAATCTACAATCGGCGACATGTTTTGGCGTGTGCCGCCAGTATCGTTGAAATTACACATATATTATGTATGAACAATATGTTTATCATAAATAGTCCTACAAAAAAGTCCGCGACAGCATATGTCCATCTCTTATGTGGAAACAATTATCGTCAAAATAGTGAACCTAATTATGTTTGTTTGAACGCGGTAACCTCAGGAAGTAGTGGTCCGAGTTAAAAAAATCTTTCACTGCTGGATAGTCCATTTATCGAGGAAGGCTATATAACATTACGCTATGACCAATAGGAGCGGATCAGCAATGAGAAATGTTGCAAAATCGGGCAAAATTTACGCAGACGAAGTTGCGCGGAACAACTAGTCACTTTTAAAACGATAATATGTGATTACATGCAACCAAATTTGTTTACAGTCTGCAAGCTAGATTACACTTTAATATTAAGAAGCGCGAGTTTATATTTGTTAACACATCGTACAACCAATTCTGGCGTATACAGGTGCACACCTGTATACGCCAGAATTGGTTGTAGAACATAAAACCTCCCTATTTTGCCGCAGTACGGTCAGCATCACAAGCCTATACCGCAGTACCGTATGCAAAAAATATAAAACCAACAATTTGCATAAATACATGTCGAAATTGGGCCAAGTATTCAAAACATCATAATGATAAGGTATGCGCCAGACTTTCGAAGAAAAGCAATGTTTACTACACTATTGCGGTACATTTACTTAGTATTCTGTAGGTTTTCAGTGAATTCAACAATTACTTAGATAAGTAATTATTAAAAAATAACTCCAATCCAATTCAAATATTAGCATACCTAAAGACCTTTGTCTACTGTATAAAATGTCGATTTTCTGGAGGAATAAAATATAATTTTATGGGATTCGATATTTGTAACCGACGATAACATTATCATCCTTCTATCCGCATATATTTTTATATGTCATGTCTTTCCAATAGCCCAAAACAAAAATCGTAAATGCAGTCGTAACCTCGGCATCAATCACGAAGTTTCATACGAGGTCATGCAAAGTTTCTACGAATGTCTAAACGTCTGAGGCAGGGCTAAGTCGAGGTACATTTGGGCGGTCGGGTCGTCGGTGCAGCATTTGAGACATTATGCAACGTTTGGCGCCATGCCAGCTCCCGACAAACAGCCTTCCAATAACGTATAATGAAATTGGTGGTTACCACCAACTATATTTAGATTGATTGTTTTTGTTTAGTGATACTGACTACTGATTTCACGCTAGAGAACTCAGTGGCGACCGATAAAATCGACCTGGGGGCCTAGACCAAGTCACATTCTAATAGCGATGCCGTTAATGGAAAAGCAAGTACAAAATGTAAGGAATTGAAATATGTCATGTGGTCAATCCAAGTCGATGCGTAGAAAAGCTGCACTTCTATGGAAGCGAATTCGTCACTGAACGAATGTACCTTTTCTAAGTCCCCTGGACCACGCTAACCCTTTCAATTAAAAATGAAAACATTTACTACAAAGCGTGAAAGAGAGAAATAACTTGTGCGGCCCTGTCTCTTTGACAGGTCTTGTTCACAAAGTTGCGTTGTCTCTTTCTAGAGAGTGGTAATTTTTTTGAGATTATGACACGGTCCGTCAATGCAAAACAAGATAAAATATATAAACAATATAGAAAACGAAATAAAATGATTGATTTTATTTTTTAAGAATTTGACGTTTGTGGTGACCAAAGTATTTTTTGCGAACGGTCGTTTGAAAATTTCGTCTTGTAGGCGTTAGGCGTATTCGCCACGGAGCGAATGTACCTTGTCTAAGCCCCCAGGTTAAGCCAAGTTACCACTGTCAGTCAAAAAATGTCACTCCCCACCATCTCCTCTCTCCGGGCGTCAGGTTTTCGTCCCGTCGAACTATGAGAGTGAATAAAGATTGCACTTGTCTGTACGCGTACGCACTATTGTGTTTACTTGCGTAGTAGGCTAGTATCTGACTCTGGATTGGCTAACCCAACCAAAATTGATTAGAAGACCATTAATATTATCATTATTATTCACGGTATGGTTCGCGAGATCACGATTTAGGCAAGACTAAAAAAAATGTGTGGCACTCGGGGACTGCCGCGGTAAAAAAAGAATTGTTTTTTTTTTCATTACATTTCGGAGCAGCTCATCTCGATCCGTGCGAGCTTCGTACAGTTGTACCATATGCATATACGTTAAGCGAACGCTCGGCCGAGCTACATGGTAGGCGGGGTAGAGGGTGTTAGGTTTTATTTTCGTTACGGAATTTCTTGATTCGGTCGCCGCGCCCAAAGCCCGAGCCCGCGATAAAAGCTATGCAATAACTTAAAAAAAATTGTGATGCGTTTAGTTCTTTAGTAGGTGGATGTCGTGTAACGTGCAATGAACTATTTTGTCTCCCTATCATGTTTCCACATATATGTCCTTTATGTGTACGTACATTTGTACAAAATTATTATTATACTTACAATTCAAGCGTTACATGGATGTAAACAGTTTCATCTGATAAGGCAAGATTTAGGCTTAACCGTCTGCGCGACTACACTCCCATTAATTAACGTGAATAAGTTTTTTTCAAAATATAACTCTTCTTTAGAGTATTGATGACCTTCGCGTATATTGACAAAAATAAATCGAGCTAAATGGATAGGAAGAAACGTCCAATTTTTGTAAGATGAATTTGTACGAATGTAAATGTAACCTAACATCCACCAACCCCCAGTGGACACGCGTAGTGCATTACAGTCCGTATCCTCTTTCAGAAAGGAAGACTGTGGTCCCTATAGTAGGAACGTTATAAAACTGATTTAATTTATTATTATGATACAGAAACATTTGTTACTTTCATAGTTAATATTACTTTTGTACAATTATTTAGGGTTGAGGACCTAGCACCCTTATCACAAGTTATTTACAATAACATAGCAAGGGTGTTAGTCACCGCAAATAATTATAGTACTCGTACCTACCTCTTATCATAGTAACATGTATGTAAATCTGTTCTTAATAAGAAACCAAAATCTGTAACTTTGTTTGTGGTGAAAATAAATAAATATTATCTATACTAATTAAGCGGAAGAGTTTGTTTGTTTGTTTAAACGCGCTAATCTCAGGAACTACTAGTCCGATTTGAATTTTTTTGTTGGATAGTCCATTTATAGAGGAAGGCTTTAGGCTATATAACATCACGCTGCGACCAATAGGAGCGGAGCAACAATAAAAAAAATTGCAAAAACGGGGAAAACTTACGCATACGAAGTTGCGCGGGACAGCTAGTTATTAATATTATTGGTAAACCGAGCAATTTCTGTAATTAAATTGCAAAACTCTAACGAATGCAATCTCTAAATCAAATCAATCAATTTTAATTATAGATTAGAATTTGTTATCTAGGTATCAACTCCGATATCGATAAGTCGTTGAAAAGTTAATATGATTCTCTAAATAACTCATAACTTAATAGCTTTTAGAGTTCATTACTTGAAGAAAGAGTCTTAAAGCAACTAAGGTAATAACTGTATCATTAAGTATAATAAGGTAAGAAGTTACGAACACATCATTAAAACAAACGGTTTACCGGTATATAATAATAATAATAACCATTTATTTCAGGCTACTAAGGCCCATATCATACAAATACATACATAAAAAACTTAATAAACTAATACATAATTATAAAGGGTCTTTCAAATAGAGCGGGTCGATATTAATAATCTGTGGCGGCCATTTTGATTTGGCGGCATCTGTCAAATCTGTTTTTTCTTATTCAGTCACTGATGCCAAATCACCATGGCAAGTTACACGGTTGAGCAGCATGTGCAAATGATAAAACTTTATTATCAAAATGAGTGTTCGTTAGTGAAAACGTTGCGCGCATTGCGCCCATTTTACGGCAGACGCGGTGGCCCTTCAAAGTCTACTCTCCAACGATTGGTGACTAAATTCGAGACGACCGGTTCGGTAAACAACCAACCAACACCTTTACGTCAAAGGAACGCCAGATCGGCCGAGAACATCGCCGCTGTACGTGAGAGTGTTCAGCAGACTCCGAAGCAGTCGATTTCTCGCCGTGCACAAGAACTCGGCCTTTCGCAGACTTCAACTTGGAGAATTTTGCGTCGGGACTTGGGTCTGCATCCATACAAGATCCAACTGACCCAGGAGCTCAAAGTTAATGACCATAGACAACGCCGTGTGTTCGCTGAATGGGCGTCGGAACTCTTGGAAGAGGACCCCGATTTTGGCCAAAAAATAATCTTTAGCGACGAGGCACATTTTTGGATGAATGGTTTTGTTAATAAGCAAAATTGCCGTATATGGGATGACCACAACCCACATGAGGTTCACCAGATAGCAATGCATCCACAAAAAGTAACTGTTTGGTGCGGATTTTGGTCTGGCGGCGTCATTGGTCCGTACTTCTTCGAAAACGAAGTTGGCGAGGCCAGCACCGTCAACGGTGAGCGCTACAGATCAATGATAAACAATTTCTTTTGGCTTAAATTGAACAATATGGACGTGAATGACATGTTGTTCCAGCAAGATGGCGCTACTTGCCACACAGCGAACGACACAATCGACATTCTGCATGAACGGTTTGCGGGTAGGGTTATCTCTCGCAGAGGTGACGTGAATTGGCCACCAAGATCGTGTGATTTGACTCCGCTAGACTTTTTCTTGTGGGGTTTTCTGAAGTCGCAGGTCTATGCCAATAAACCACATTCGACCGTTGCCCTGAAAGCCAACATAACGCAGGCCATCGCTCAGATTCAGCCGGATCTATGCAGCAGAGTCATTAAAAATTGGACCTCTCGGATTTGTGCCACCATGCGAAGCCGCGGCGGACATTTGAACGATGTCATATTTCATGCATAATGGCATAAACGGGCCTTTCAAATAAAAAATAAATTTCGTTAATATCTCACACACATCTAGTTTTATTCAATTTTAACATCGACCCGTCTTTGTTGAAAGACCCTTTATAATTAAAAATTATACACGACACTGGGATTGAGACAGCGGCGTCGTGTTTCGCTGCGTGGTGTCACGTAACCTTCCACGAAAACGTCGGCACGCGACACCCTTCAGCCAGAAGTCCTCCTTCATAAAGATGGACAGATGTTCACTGGGAACTCGCACCATGAATGATTTGAAGTTGACGTCATGGCGCTACTCCAACTTCTCCACCCTCAAGGTCCACTTCGTCTTTATCCGGAGGTAGTCCGCAAGTTCCTCTGCCTTTGTGGTGTAATGCAGACGAGACACATATAGTTACGTCGTTGCTATTGCCGGACGCAGCAGCATGTTAGGTCCCGTCATGCCATATTGGTTTCGTCTGGAGGGCCTCTTCTGCTTCCTTTCAACTTTCAACAATATATGAATAGTACCACCCCATCTCTTCCAGTGGGTGTCAAGGCGACTAAGGGATTTCACACCATACTCTAGTAGTAGTTTCACAAGTACGCAGAGGACGCTGCTGTCCGTCCAGTAAGACTTATAAAACCTTACTGCGATCGCCAACCCGCTCGCCAAGCGTGGCGATTATAGCAATTACCCCCAAGATCTAAAATAAGTAGGTTAATATGTAGTAGTTTGTGAGTATGTGAGTGTGTATGTTTGTTACTTCTTCACGTCTAAACGGGTGGAGCGATTTTAATAAAATTTGGTATGGAGTTAGCTGACACCCTGGATTAACACATAGGCTAATAAACTGCGGGTAACACAGGGGGGCACAGCTAGTAAATAATAAGAATGATTTATTCACTTAGGAAATAAAATACTACACTTGTGAAAAGTCGATTCTACATTTACTTGTAATGCCTGTTCGCAAACAATAGGTAAAGCCCGAGAAAAGAACAGGCAATAAAAACTCGTGGCCACTCTCATCAAATTGTCAATGTTTACAAAGTTTCTTTGTTTATAAACTGTATATGCAGGTAAGGTGCTGCCACCATTATATTATACACCATATTAGAGGACTGATGCAATAACACAATAATATTAGAAGAGTACACAAGATTGGATATATCACTCAATAGTAGTATATAAGAGACAAGTATATAATGTGCTTTATACATACGTAATGCAATACACAATAGAATGCAAATGTTTTAGTAAAGTCAAGTTTTTGCAACCAATCCGGCGGATTGATCAAATAGGATTGCGTAATTACGGTGACAAATAGGGTGACATTGTGGTTAGAAATCGTGGACATTTTCCGATAACTGTGTCAAAGTTAATCGTAAACAAAATAGAACTAGATTTTAATAATAAACTTTATAGTCTAGACTCTAATATTACAAGTCAATTATCAGTTTTAAAACAATGAAACTCCTGACTAATTTACTCAACTATCGATTCCTACTCGAAACCCTGGGATGAGCTGTAATTTTGCAGAAAGGTTTCGTTCTTCATACTGAAAATAAAGAATGATTTCAAATTTTGTGAAAATTTCACGCGAAAGAAGCGAGCAAGTAATCTAATAAGTCTGTTAACCAATGTTATCGTTAAAATACCTAATTGACTAGTTTTGTAAGGATAATAATTTTAATCCTCTACCTACATAAAAAGTTTACGCTACTAACATCTTTAACTCCTCTAATTCTTCACCGATTTGAACCCAACTGACATTGTCTAACATTAGAATCAACCAATAGCGTTCGTGCATAGATTGGCTATAACTATATCATCATCATCACATTCACGTATGGGAAAGTCTACTAGCACTTTTAACAAATATTATTGCTTAGTTCATATATTTTTATTTTTTTAGTTTCAAATTTATCTAAAAATATATAATTGTAAATCTATTGTATTGTATCAGGTACAATACGTAGATATGCATACCACACTAGCAACGGTTAGATAGGTATATTGTACGTAAAGATTATAGAATTTTATAAGCTACGGGTCTTAATCGCGTAAATATTTCATTTTAAGTCTAAATACCTTTGTTTTATTGCCCGACATTTCGACCGTATTACAACGGCCGTGGTCAGTCTATCCGTGACCACGGCCGTTGGAATACAGTCGAAACGTCGACGTATTACAACGGCCGTGACGTATTACGCGATTAAGACCCGTAGCTTATAAAATTCTATAATGTGTACAAATCGCGAAAGTTTACGAACATATCTATACATATAATAAAATTGTAAATTTCACGTGTCTGTACATGGCCGAACATAGTGAAAAAAAATATTGGGAAATGTTCGAAAAGAGTATTTAAACACATTCCTACATTTTTAGAAATGTATGTCTGTCTGTCTGTCTGTCTGTCTGTTTGTTTGAACACGCATCACGCAAAAACTACCAGACAGATTTGGTTGAAATTTTGTATGTATATTCTAATTAGTCTGGATTAACATATAAGCTATAATTTATCACGCTATTTCCCATAGGAGCTAAGCAATAACGGATAATGTCTGTAGCTATCTATCGTCATAAAACAATAACTACTTGACGGATCTTCATGAAAATTTGCAGTTTTATTGTAAATACTATAGGTCATTATTTACACTATGAATCATTACGCTATCGTCTATGGGGAGCGAGCAGCAACGTATGTTTGGTCGAACCATTATGGTTTTTCACAATTTTTTCCACAATAAGACATTATTTACAATTATAACCCATGAAAACCGTAACTTCACGCTAAAACTATAAAAAGCTAAACACAACATATTCAATTTTCTTAAGATCAGCTATTTTGACCAATTTTGTATCGGTTGAGGTGGTCTAATGGCATAAGTGGCGGTATTGTACGAACGAAGTCGGAGGATCGAGTCTCAAGTGAGCGTGTCTCTTTTTGTGTTGTTTTAAAATTCTTTTTATTCTTTTTTAAAGTATTTTTCCAAATGTATACTTATTATACAAGCTTTTATTTTCGACTTTAACATGTTTACTTTGTTTAAAAAATTTTCATATCAATCAATAACTTTCAATAGGCACTTTTATCATTGTTTTGCGTGAATCGTGATTATGTTATGAATGTAGAAATAAAAAACAATATTACATTACAAATAAACAGTAACTACTTGATATTTTCTAGAATTTATAAATGTTAGTGTTATATCAAAATAAAACACGTGGCGCCATCTGTGATTCGATTTCTTCTGAGTGCCAAAATTGCTTACCTACAAAATGTTGATAAACTTTCGCGATTTGTACACATTATGAAAATATATCTATTACGGGTCTTAATCGCGTGAATAATTTAAGGTTAAATACCTTGCTTACCTATGTTTAATAAGCATGAAAGTTTAAGTATAATTTAATATAAAATCATCAAGTATTAAAAGAAACTTATCCAGTTTTGAAGATAGATGGCGTTTAAATACAAATTAAAAAGAATCAGGAAAATTGATTTTTAAAAAACAAATGAAATTCTTACATAGAGGGATACGAATATATGATGATCTTAATTTGCGACAGGTTGACACACCTATTTTTTAATTCACCAATGTAGACATTATAAAATAATATTTAAATTTTCTAAAGTGAGTGAAAAAAAATGTTGAATTAAGTTTAGAAATAGTATTTAAACACAAAAATATATCTGAGTATATCTTTTAAAAACGTTTGAATGTTGTCTGTTTGTTTGAACACGCACCACAGCACCGCTGGAATGCAATGTTTTAAAAATAGGATATTTTTTAAAAACATGACTAGCCCTATTTCGCAGGGGACTTTACAACACGGACACAAAGTGGGTGTACTTTAGACTCGGAAAAGATAGCTCGGGCAGGACATAACCCGCGATCATAGGAAATCTGTGAGAGTTTTTTCCTATACCTTTATTACCTATGTATAAATTATCTTGAAGGAGCAGCTAGGTACCTCCGATTAAAACGTCCGATTTAAAAGTGTCGAAGCCGAAGTTGGAGTCGGAGGTTTAAAATCAATCGGAATTTTCGACCTTTCGGAGTCAGAATCGAAGCTCCTTAACACAAAATTTCGCGCGAGTACTTGGGCGGTTTCGGACTTTATTTAACCCGAAACCGCCCAAGTTGACGGGGGAGGGGGGGAATTTTTCAATATTAATAATATTTGATGTGATGCAAATCATTTTGGTGAAATACTTTTTTGTCGAGGTGCTGAAAGCATGGGATTTTTTATAATTTGTCTTCTAACCGTCTGGCGCCATAAACTTTGTCGCCTTCATTTTGCTGCACTAGGCATTTGCTGGGCTTGCCCTGCCATAGGTTGGGCCTAATATTCATAGATGCCACAGAGAATTGTGGAGTATGTTTCCAATATGTTTTACACAGAAGTTAAATTGTAATATAAACTACCTACCTTAATTTATTATTTTCAATTTTAATATTTTCTCAATGTTTTAGTTATTTTTTCGACCGTAAGTAACTTATTTACTTTGGTTATTATTTTTTTATATTAAAAATCAAGTAAATTATGCACGGAGGTAAGATAATTATAGGTATTGCATGCACTGCTGAGAGTAATTAATTAATCGTAGTAGAAATGAAAAACAATATTACATTATAATTAAAAAGTATTCGACATTTTCCAGAAATGATGTGTTCGTCTAAAAAAAGACATTACACACGTAAAAAAAAACATGTAGCGCCATCTATGAAATCAAATTGTTCACCGTGATCAAATAATTCCTTATTTGTGAAAACATTTATTAGGGTATAGGTGCTTGAGATGCTGAGTGGCAACATTCTTGAAAGTAGATGGCGTTGTATTCAATAACGTTCTATACTTAGTAAAAGAAGTTTTAAAAAGAAACGTCCGTTTGTTTGACCACGCATCACACAGGTGCATCGAGGATCATGTTTTGGGGTTGTGGTTGGAGATTACGTGTTCATCAATTAAACGATAATGAATGGCTCAACATCGGTCAAGTGTGAGTAGTTCGGGTGACGGGAGGAGGGGGTCGTTGTTTGTCAACCGTACCTTTAGGGATATCTGACATTTTCGCGGGCATGACACACATGACACGCTCTGTGTTTGCTTACTAAAGTGTTACAGCAGTTTTATTATTAGTATTGCGTTGTAACACTATATGAAATACACCCCATTTTTAGCCAAAATGGCAAAACAGAACCCTTATAATAGTTCCCTTATGTCCGTCCGTCCGCAGCTTAGCTCAGAGACTGTTAGTGCTAGAAGGTTGCAACTTTTGCATGAATAAATTACTAACGCCGATAAAGTAAAAGAACAAAAACTTGAAAATCATTATTTTTTTAAGGGTACCTCTCTTATATATAAAGTGGGGATGTGATTTTTTTCTCACCTACCTATCCCATCGTGTGTGGTATTATTAGATAGGTCTTTAAAAAGCGTTTAGGGTTTGTGAAGACTATTTTTAGATTTAAGGATTCCTTTGTGTATAATATTAGGCTTTATAGTGAACATTTTTGTTAGAGTCAAGTGTCCCCCTGCCAGCTAAATGGTTTATGTTGGGTATGTGAAAAAATTCAGGGTAGTAGTATAAATACACACATCAAAAGTGTCTAGGGATCAAGCATTTTTATGCGGATTTCTTGAGATTGAGATGTGGCTTTGTAATAAATTTATGATTTTATAAATTTATATGGATCCTTTTTGGTGCATTTCATAATTTGAATCAGGAACTGTGAATCAAATTCGAGTAAAAGATGAAAATCAGCTGTCAATATTTTCCCTATAAAAACATACAACGCATTGAAGACATTATTAGTGCTACTGTTTCCCTACTACTGATTAAAACCAACGTTATTATGGAGCGGCGACGTCATTTAAGCAGGGAAGAAATGCTCAGAGCCGTGGGAATGATAGAAGCTGGTTCCCGGCAACGTACTGTGGCTTTAGCTCTGAATACAAGTCAGAGTGTTATCAGTCGACTTTGGACACGTTACCGAAGCACTGGTACCGTGGCTGAGCGCCATGGAGGACGGTATCGCTGCACCACACGGAGACAAGACCGATACATTCAAATCTTAACTCGAAGAGGTCCAACAATAACCGCCATGATGTTAGCCGTGAGGCTTCATCACTCTTCAGGGAACTTAATTAGCGACCAAACAGTCAGAAACCGCTTGCATGAAGTGAACCTTCATTCCCGAAGACCGCTACGGGTACCACCTATAGCAATGCACAATCGTAGGATTCGATATCAATGGGCTCTTGAACACAGAAATTGGGCAGAAGAACAATGGCGTTTCGTGTGCTTTTCTGATGAGTCTCGTTTTGGTATGAGACCGGATACAAGACGTATACGACACTGGAGAACCCCTGGACGCCAACAGCGATTAAAATCCTGCCAGGAAGTCCATCCTTATAGTGGTGGAACCATCATGGTATGGGCGGGTATTTGGATCGGCGGAAGAACTGAGTTGATTTGGATCAGAGGCAACCTCAACGCTCAAATTTATGCTGAGACGATTGTATCAGACGTCATCGTTCCTCTACAAGTGCAAATCGGTCCCTTATTTCAGTTAATGCATGATAATGCACGACCGCACACCGCAAGAGTTGTAAGACAGACTCTCGCCGCAGCTAACATCAATGTCCTGCCCTGGCCTGCTCAGTCGCCAGACTTGAACCCGATTGAGCATGCATAGGATATGCTACAGAGAAGAGCTCTGCCGAATATGGAGGGTATCCAGTCGCAAGAAGACCTTTTTTTGTTGTTGCAACGAACATGGGCGGCCATTCCACAGCGTGATTTGGATGAACTCATTTTGAGTATGCCAAACCGATGTTCTTGTGTTGTTAGTGTTCGCCGTAGAAACACGGATTTATTAATTGTTTAAGTTACCCAATAAAATTTTAAAGAAAACTGTTATTTCAGTCTTTTTTTCGAACTTTAATGTTAGTGGTTCAAATTTCAAAAATCCCTTTATTAGGAAAATGGCAAATTTCTTTATTAATGCAAAGGTGACTTGGTTTATCGTTACTGTGACAAACGAAAACACTTTATTTGATGAATCCTTAAAGAAATAAAAAAAAAAAAATCAATCAGGAGAAAAGTTATTGCAAAAATATATGTTGATCCCTAGACACTTTTGATGTGTGTACTAAAATTATAAGAAAAACTATCACAGTTAAGTACTTAGGCTTTACAAGTTTACGATCACATGAGAAGTAACAATATTTTCGTACAAATTCTATTAAAAATTATTAGGTAATAAGTAGGTATAACGTTGAAAGAATGAAACAAAAACAACAGAAAACTCACTTCTTAAGCCGCACACCAAACTAACTATCTAAAAGAATAGAACAGATCGATTTTTATTTAGTAAGTATTTAGTCAACAGGAGTGTTTCCAACATATTTACACAGAAGTTATTTCGTTACCTAAACTACCTTAATTTAAACCCGACTTTCTCGCGAACGAAGTCGCGGGCACAGCTATTATGAATATATATATATTACGGGTCTTAATCGCGTGAATAATTTTAGGTTAAATACCTTGCTTACCTACGTTTAATATGCATGTTAAGTATAATTTAATTTAAAGTCATCAAGTATTAAAATAAACTTATCCAGTTTTGAAAATAGATGGCGTTTAAATACAAATGAAACAGAATCAGGTGAATTGATTTAAAAAATAAATCTGAAATTCTTACGTAGAGGGATATGAATTTATGATGATCTTAATTAATGACAGGTTCATCATCATCATCATCAGCCTATCGCAGTCCACTGCTGTACATAGGCCTCTCTAATTGCACGCCACTTTGTTCTATCCTCGGGTTCGACAGGTTGACACACCTATTTTTTAATTCACCAATGTACCTAGACATTATAAAGAATAAAGTTTAGTATTTAAACTGAACGTTTCTAAAAGATATACTATTTCAGTATATCTTTTAGAAACGTTTGAATGTTGTCTGTTTGTTTGAACACGCATCACAGTACCGCGGGAATGCAATGTTTTAAAAACAGGATATTTTTTAAAAAACTTATCTCACATTAAGTAGCCCTATTTCGCGCGAGTACTTGGGCGGTTTCGGGCTTCATTTAACCCGAAACCGATAATAGTAATATTTGATGTGATGCAAATCATTTTGGTAAAATACTATTATAATTTGTCTTCTTACCGTCTGGCGCCATAAACTTTGTCGCCCTTCATTTTGCTGCACTGGGCATTTGCTTGGCTTGCCTTGCCATAGGTCGGGCCCTGATTAGAGCTAGGCCCTAATATCCATAGATGCCACAGAGCATTGTGGAGCATGTTTCCAATATGTTTTACACAGAAGTTAAATTGTAACATAAACTACCTTAATATAAACCCAACTTCCACGCGAACGAAGTCGCGGGCACAGCTAGTATTGTATATAAAGGTTAAAAATATAAGGGATATATTCATAATTCATCAATCATGTCGTATCTCTTTTAAGTTCAATACAGGCTTGGGATTTCTTGGAAGTATTTACGAATATTTTCCTCAATACGTTATTGGAATACGTGGTTAACATGACCGCTAGGGAAGCGGCGACCCACTATATTTTACGGCCAATAGCAAACCAGATAAGTTATCAAAGCGACCCAAATAGTAATAGTACATCTGACAACAAAAAAGTATAACACGACTTTAGAGGGATCCTTCATTCGCGCTGAATCCCACACAAATTGGATGCCTCATAAAAAGTTTTATTAAATCATCATTATCTGTAAATGCAATCTTTGAAACTGAAGCTGTAGGAATTTTACCTCATTTTCTCTGAAAGGTTGAGCAGTGACGTTTTCGCTTAATTTTTTTTACAGTTACAAAACAATTATAACCCGAAACAGAAAACGTTTAGTTTTATTTAGTGAGATATGCTTTTAAAATTATAGAAAATGAAGAGCACTATTAATCAGTGAGGTTAGGCAACGTTATACCATCTTCAGATTCAAAGTTAGTAAACGTTTTCTTAAAAATCCTTTAGGTCTAAAATATTGGCATCAATTCTGGGTTTGATCTCTCTCCAGTCTTACCACACTACTGTCGCAAGTCACAAGGGGAGTATAATAAAATAACTTACTTGCATCAAGGTACTTAATTTACACTACTTACTAATTATTTAATAAAATTCCTTTACATGTCTGTTTTGAGAGCAAAATAAATATATTTTCTTTCTTTCTTTATTACACTACCTCCTGTAGTCTTCTCCAGGTAAATAGATGCTCTTAAGCAGGCGCGGATACAGCGTAGTGGCCACGGTGAACATGCCTACAACCTTAAATGGGTTGATTGGCTAATGCTACGATAATTATAATCAAATCTTCAAGGTATTTTTTTAAAAGATTAATTTATTTTGGTACGCATTATACAAGGTGTAACAGAAAGGTGTGGTCAAATTTCAGTAGCGGATAGTAATAATAATAATAATAATAATATCTTGGGACAACTCACACAACGTCATCTGATTCCAAACTAAGCAGAGCTTGTACTATGGTAACCAGACAACTGATAAATATACTTATATATTTCTAAATACATACATAAGTACATATTATGTTATCAGTATTCCATCTACCATGGTGTCATAGGTGTCATAGCTGGTTGCATTATTAGTACATAGTTATAGCATATTCTTGTTGTCAAAATTCAGTAGTGAAAGGCGTATGGCATAAGAATTATACCTCCCCTGGTACAAAATTCGATGGGATTATTATGGCATAGAACTTTTTAAGTTATCCTTTTTTTAATTTTTTAGTCTATATTATGTATGTATTTAGAAATATTTAAGTATGTTTATCAGTTGTCTGGTTTCCATAGTACAAGCTCTGCTTAGTTTGGGATCAGTTAACGTTGTGTGAGTTGTCCCAAGATATTATTATTATAATTAATAACTTTTTTTTATTCATAAATAAACAAATGAAAAAATAATGAATATTTTTTTAGGGTACACCGATTTTGATATAATTAGGTACGTGCACTCAGTATCATGGGCACACCCTTGAATATATATATTTATTTTTTATTCAATATATATTTATTGAATAATTGACCACACCTTTCTGTTACACCCTGTATAAGAGTTTTAGTAATTCAAGATTCATTAAAATAAAAATTAACAGCTTAAGCAGAGCCCACAACCTTATTTTCCGGATCCGCGCCTGCTCCTAAGAAACATTTCTTCTGCTTCATCTTCACCTGCCTATAAGAATACAATAATAAAATCTTATGAATTGCAAATATTGACCAGACCATTAAGGTATGGTGTGAGACTGATGACTACCCAGTATACCTCGTACCTACATAGATATTTACTACTATCGACAAGGAGGCGCTTTCTATGCACCCTATACAATTTCTTCGAAGCATAATATCGAATGACGTCAACTAAAATGCTCAAAGGAACCACCATTTTCGCACAAGACGCCATCGGTAATAAATTTCATGGAACCGCCTGGCTAAAATACGTATGATAGAAATTGGTACGGTCGTACGGCGCACGCACGAATGTATGGAACTGCCTAGCGGAGGAACTGGGTCAGCCATTTCATATTCATAATTTTCATAATTTAATATCATTCGCCCACTTCAGTAATATGATACAGAGCATCCAGTGCTCATCGTCAACAGCCTTGTGTACACATAATTACTTTCTAGTTGAATGTGTACATCATGTTTTGTGATGAATTATTAACTTAAAACCGGGCAACAGCATTTTGGATCAGTGTAGCGGTGAGAATAGAAAAATCCGATTTGAATAATTGCACCAGCAGAAGAGCCTATGTTTGTGGCACTTACACTTTTTTGTTGCGAAACGCAGTTTTTCGGCAATAACTCATAGAAGATATACCTATCCGATCATTTTAAAAATAATTTTAAAGTTTAAAGTTTTTATTAAGCGCTACCTTTTTGATTTTTTCCTATGGGGGGGGGGGGCAATTTATGCAACTTTTAGAGTGATTATTTCCAACAAAAAATCACTAAATCAAAAAAAAGTTAGAAACCTTAAAATGTTCTTAAAATACCTGTCGAATGATGTGCCACAGGTTCAGGTATGTCCAAAAAAAAAATGACAACAAAAATAAACATGTAAGATATTTATTTTTATTATTTAGCATCAAACTAAGTAGCGGCTACTACAAGAAACTTTTCACCAAATTTAATCAATATACGTTGAATAGTCTTTGAGTAAAATGCCTATGACATATGGGCGGACAGACAGACAGACAGGCACACGATTCCATTTTTGCCATTTTGGCTACGAAACCCTAAAAACAGATGAGAACAAATTTGCGTTACAATGATTTTTGCCTGCTTTTTACGCAAATAAGATGGCAAACTCCCGATGGTAATGAGATGCTATAGACAGTAAGATAACCAGAATAACAATTTTGCCTTTTTTACACAACTAAGGTACCTATGTGTCACTTTATGGTCCCAGCGTATGGCCTCTATGAATATCAGAATAACCGACACGGATGTTGGTTATTCTGATATTCATAAAGGATCAAATTACTTTTCACTGTTTTTTTACACAACAATGGCCACAAAAGTCTGCTATAACCAGTCATCTTGGCCTATAGGCGCTATGATCGTGTTTCCCTTGCATTGCCCCATTTAGGTTACTTTACAGACAATGCAATGTGGATTCAGTTCAGTTGCAAATGTGCCGTTGACCTAATAGAAAATAGCTGGCATCTAAATGTACATACACTTTCAACTAACAGCGGTCACAAATTCGCAGCCAAGCTGGGCAGGCCTTGGCTCACGTCCAGCTTAGCCATTAAAGACTGTTAATAACTTTGTAGAGTAGCAAGTTGGGACGCCAAGCGGCAAATTGTACTTCATAAGTTATTACTTCTTATAAGAATGTGTTTTATTGCCACTAAAGCTTAAGTGGTTAAGACAAAATGTGTGACTCGACTTAGCTCAACAGTTTATACAACTCATCTGATTCCAACATAAGCAGAGCCTGTAGGTACTATTGCAACCTGACATATTTCTAAAAGCATTACACTCAGACAAAGAATAAACAAACGTGCAAAGATTTATCCAAAGATTTATCCTGGGTGAGAATCGAAGCCTCGAACCTCCGTTTGTCAGACCGACAAGCCTATGTTATACTTATACAGAGTTCTTCATTTCACGGCCGTCCACTTCATTGTGAAGATTGTATCGCTCCTTCGTCAAGCTCTCTTGATAGAGACGTAGGTCCAATAGGTCCTTTGCAGATATGCCTAATCTAAATGTAAACCAACGCTACTGCTCTGTGGAATTCATAATCGGACATAAAGGACCAAAGTGAGTTTCGTAGAAAAAATCTCCTTATTATTGCGCTCCATATCATAATTATTGTCTTAGTGCTAAAGCTTCCTTTCTAAACAGCATTTTGATAAGAGCTCTTGCAACCTTCTAATGTAATGTGTGATTGTGTAAACCAGGCAAGTGCATGCGGCGGGCCATGCAAAATGTAGGGTTCCGTAGCTACCCAGCACAATAATGCAGTATAAGAAGTGGATTTTCTGTTGTTTTTGTTTCACACTAACAACGTTATGTATGTAATTTTCAATGGAATTTGTACAACAATTTCGTTACTTCTCACTGTTGCTCTTGTAAAGCCTACTTAGCTGGGAAATTTTTCCTCGTAATTTCATTAACCCTGATTTTTGTCATATCTCCAAAAACATCCATTTAACTGGCAGGGGAAGGGGAATACTTGACTCTAACAAAAAATGTTAATATTTCGCAAACGGATCCCTAAATCAAAAAATATTATTCACAACCCCTAAAAATATTTTTAAAAGACCTATCTAACGACACCCCACAGGATGGTGTAGCTGAAATCACACCCCCACTTTACGTGTGGCCCGATTTTTTTTTTTATTTTAAATCCCCTAATCGCCTTGACGACACCACGGGAAGAGCTGGAATGGTACTATTTCTGAAGCCAGTAACCTCACGGCTTAAGACAAGTACTACCCCATGTGAAAATCGTGAAATTTTATTTATGAACAACAAATTGTAAATAAATATGTGTTTGGGTCTTAATAAGTAATAAAGCGGCGGGCGGTAGCCCACTGGATAAGGCATCGGTCTCGCAATCGTGGGGTCGCGGGTTCGAATCCTACTCATTATACTACCGACGTGAACCCACTCCTAACACAAGTCTTTGAGCTTAGCTGGAGGGGTTAACAAGATTGCTAGTAATGTGGGACTCAATCCCACATTGCTATAATTTTTATAAAAAAAAAGTATTTTTACTGTAGTTTTTTTTTGTCTCCACCAGCAGCACCTTCTTATTTCCTTTTCAGTTTTTTATTAAGCCTTTATTGCTGAAACTAAATATTTACAGTGTTTACAATGTATTTGTATCTTATTAAATTAAGTCATCACATTGGATTGCTCGGTTTAGTAATCAGCGTGTCCTGTGACACGAAGGCCTCTTCCAGCTGTTTCCATTCTTCTCTGTTGTTTGCTATTCTAGACCAGGTTGCTCCTCCAATATTTTTGATGTCGTCTGTCCATCTTTTAACTTGTCTTCCTCTTTTTCTTTTACCATTACGTGGTTGCCATTCGGTTATGATCTTTGTCCATTTTATCCTACTGTCTCTTGTCATGTGCCCTGTCCAGTTAATAATATTATTTTAACATCATTTATAGTCATCAGTCAATAAATGTCGGTTATGTAGCGATAGCGGCAGCGTCAGTGTACCTAAATACAATTTGGTGATTATGAGTATAAACAAGTAAAAAAATAAACCTTTCCGTATATAGGTAAACTTATCAACAATAGTACAAGGGCTCGACTAAACTATCGATGTCAAAGTGTCTATCTATTTGTTGACACGAGATTTGGGAAAATACCCAGAAAATTAAACCAATCCATCTATTTGTTAGCAGACAGAATTGAGCCACATCGCTCACTTGAATTCTTCCTGATTCATCTCTAGGTATATCTTGTTCTATAAACTGAATGTTTCATTTCTCTTTAGGGCCTTTACAATTTTATTTTTAGATTGTGGGTCTCAATGGTATAGATAGTCTCTTTTGTTCCCCGAAGTTTGGTCGATTTGTAGCGGCGCGGCGTGTGCCATTGTCTCACGGATCGACAGTTTCTAGGAACAGAAATTAATTTAAGTACAGGCACGTGTACTAAGCAGAGCGTGAAGATGTAGCATTTACTGGAATTCCCTTTATCACGAATCTCCTTCATACATAAATCATGTAGGTACACAAGCATCCGGAATGGCATAACAAATATTTGCCTCGTGAGAGGATCGATCCTTTGGGAAGGAGACGTGAGACATGAGTCTACATTATTAATCTATATTGATCATTAAACGGTTGTGATTCAATACATTGATAGGATAATTCTAAAATCTAAAATCCAGAACGATCTGAGGCTTTCTGAGACCACTTGGATAACTTTCTTCACTACTACTCAATGGTTTGCTGGTAGAGAACTTGACTGCCTCTGTGGCGCGGTGGGCATGTATCCGACTGCTACGCAAGAGGGCGTGGGTTCGATTCCCACACGGGACACCACTTTGTGTGATCCACAAAGTGTTGTTCCGGGTCTGGGTGTACTTTGTGTCCGTGACTTGTATGTTTGTAAAGTCCCCCGCGACACAGGGCTTGTACCCTACTGCGGGAGTCGTTTTTAAAAAAAAAAAAATAAAAAAAAAAGTTTTGAGTCATTTCACAGGATTCTTTTGTTTATCTTCGTTACTCTGTATGTTTTTGTTTATGTGTACAATAATTTGAACTCTAACTGATAGTCTGCCCAACCAATTACGTCAACTAGACATGTGAAATTCATAATTTACTATTGTAATTCAAAGGAGGATGCACAAATAGTCGATGGTCAGTCAAACCAAACCCAATAAAAGAAAGATTTCCTCATACAATAAATCCTGTAGGTACTAATATTTTGCTATTTTATTAAGATTTTTTATCTTAGGACAACTCAGACAACGTCATCTGGTCCTAAACTAAGCAGAACTTGTAATTTGGCAACCAGACAGCTGATAAACATCTTTATATATTTCTAAATATATACATATATCACATTAATATTATAAAGGCGAAAGTTTGTGAGTATGTGAGTGTGTATGTTTGTTACTTATTCACGTCTAAACGGCTAGAGCGATTTTAATAAAACTTGCTAAGGAGTTAGCTGACACCCTGAATTAACACATAGGCTAATAAACCGCGGGTAACACCGCGGGGCACAGCTAGTTATAGATAAATTACACAAAAACAAACAGAATAAACCATCGTGCTCATCATTATTCTGGGTGGAGATCGAACTCACGACCTTAGCCTAGTCACCTACTTAGACCTTGGCTTAGTCTGTCAGTGTCAGTAACCACTAGACCAACAGGCTAGTCTAAAATATAAATAATATAAAACATAGTAAGTATCTGTGCTCTCTGGTAACAAACCCTTCCTATTAAACGTTTTAAATATGAAAATACTAAAATTGAAGAGTAGGCCTACTCAAAAACTTTATTTAACACCCTCTTGAAGTGCAGCACTATCCGTAGCTACTTGACGTGTGCACAGTTCCCAATTTCATCTTCCCGTGCTCAAAGATCGTATCTTCGAAGAAACATCATATCTAAAATCTCGTGAATCTCGAGAACTCATATGAAGCTTTTGATCAAACGGCAAGCTCGTCAAAAGATTTAATTATATCACCAAACTTGAAAGTGTGATTCTTGACAACTTCAGACGGTTCCCTAATAGGAATATTTTATTATTGCGACAGTGAATTAACATTCTAAACAGGGCATTTTAACGTTAATTATGCAGGATTAGATTCATGAAACTTTTGCGTCCTGAATTAAACAGATTTGTATTACATATAGCAGTAATCAAAGATTCATCTGAAAGTTGAACTTTAAGTAGTGATTTCCTTAGTAAAGTGATAGACGCGTTTTACTGCACTCTATTTTGGCAAATAATTGCCTCAAATGCACTTGTATTTTTCGTAAGAGTGAAAGAGAGATCATTATCGCAATCGCTGCCGTTGCTACGCGCCTACGTGATGTAATAGTAATAATATCTTGGGACAACTCACACAACACTATCTGATCCCAAACTTATCAGAGCTTGTACTATGGAAACCAGACAACTAATAAACATTCTTATAATTTCGAAATACATACATATTATAGATAAATAACACCCAACACAGAATAAGCAGTATAAACCATCGTGCTCATCACACAAAGTTTTATCCTGGGTGAGAATCGAACCCACGACCTCCTTACCGTCTTTTTTCTTCCCGCTTAGCAGTCAGGGTCACTAACTACAAGACCAACAGGCCAGTAATGTTAGCCTATGACGTGTCTATTAGTAAAACGTCATTATGACTTTCCGTGATAGTTTGACCTGTAGTTTTTTTTTTTATAATATTTTCACTAAAGGATTTTCTGTCGAAATATTATTATATCACACGTACAAAAAGTTCAGACTCCCTCACACCTATTTACTTTCATTTCCCTCTTTCATTTCCGCAGGATAGCAAACTGCTGATATACATTATGTCTATCTTTTTGTGTACTTTTCTTTCTCCTTGTTGTTTCCAACCGCACAATCAACATGAAAACGGCAAGGCAAACATAAAATTTAAATTACACTCAGCATATTTCCCACCTACCCTTCTAATTACAGTTTTGAGTCCAGCTTTGCTCGAAAGGTCAGCTTTTTTATAATTACTTTATACTAATTTCGCAAGGACTTTAATCTAACGACGAAACCCCACGCCTCGGTAAGCTCTCAAAAAGCTACTGCCCTCGTTATTTTTTGTGTTTGTTCCAACAAATATACTTTGAGCCTTTCACTTTTATATTTGCAAAGCCTCTTAATCGCTTCTTCCCATCGTGTATAAGCTTAATCTCACAATTAAGGTAATCCCAATGGTCTAACAGTCGAAAATAATCTTTTATAGGTATCAATCCATATGATGTCCCACTGCTAGGCACAGGTATCCCCAGTCGAACCTAATTATTATAGATCCTGAGGATATTTGCCATAATCGCCACGCCTGGCAGGCGGATTGGCGATCGCAGTAGGCTTTAAAGTACGCAGAGGACGCTGCTGCCCGTGTGCTGTGTACAATCCCTAGTGCTTTGACGACACCCACGGAAAGAAAAATAACTTACAGAATTTAAAAAAAAACACGATTTTAATAAAAATCGATCATAATACGCTTATCTAAACTAATATTATAAAGCTGAAGAGTTTGTTTGTTTATTTGAAGGCGATAATCTCAGGAACTACTCTTCTGAAATGAAAAAATATTTTACTGTTGGATAGTCCATTTATCGAGGAAGGCTATATAACATCACGCTGCGACCAATAGGAGCGGAGCAATAATTAAAAATGTTACAAAAACGGAGATAATTACGCAGACGAGGTTGCGCGGGTCAGCTAGTGAATTATAAAAGAAAACATCTCTTTTTTTCTACTACTAAAATATGCACTAAACGGTCCTAAACATAACCATTTAGCGACCTCCCCCCCGATACCCTCTATCACCACTAGATTGATTCGATACCAAGATTAACTAATTTACAGTTAGCGATATAACACCCTAATCTATTAGTTACAAAATGGATTAGGGATGGTTTGCCCTCGTTACAATGAATGGTGGTACAGAAACGTTTCTTGGCGTACACATTGGCCACCAAGCCGCAGATGGAGCCATGATAAACAAATTATTAATACAGCCTTCATTATTACGGCAAACGTTTGGCAACAAGGCTTTTGGACCAAAGCCAACGTCGCCAGATGGTTCTGCCATTCTGACGGCTTAAATTTTGTTTGGCTCAGTTTTTAACAATTTTTCAGTTATTATTGCTTTTTTATGTAAATCATGTTCTGGATATTGTATTATAAACGGCCTCGTAAAGTTTGGAAGGATCGTCTGGAAATATAGGGCAGGGGAACACAATTTTATAACAGTAATTAGGTTTCCGATATTGACTTCGGCATTTATAAGAAGAAAGGAAAGAAAGGCGTTGTTTATTGGCTGGTGATATTTAATATAAATTGGACCAATTCAGACTTGTTACGTATAATAAGGTTAAGCAGAAGTTGTTAAGCTGCTTTTAAAGATGTTAAGTATTCAGATATTTATTTACAAGCATTTAATATTTGAATTCTTTAATGATTTTTTTTTAAAGACAACAGCATTAGTGTACAATCCCTGTGTCGCGGGGGACTTTACAAACATACAAGTCACGGACACAAACACCCAGACTCGGAACAACAATTTGTGGATCACAAAGTGGTGTTCCGTATGGGAATCGAACCCACGACCGCTTGCGTAGCAGTCGAACACAATCCCACCGCACCACAGAGCCAGTCAAATGTTATGTATATTGACTGACTTTATGATAATAATGATAATTTTGCAATGAATGTATCTAAACCCACTCTTAACACAAAAATTTGACTTGGCTTTTTTAGTTTATAAGATTAAGTAAGCATGAAATTGTAGCTAAAGGAACATTATAACATATTTATACAAAACATGGTGACATCCATACAAATACTTTTCTAACTAAAACATTTTTTTTTTCAAGTCTATAATGAACATAAATTTTACATCGGAGGCTCTATGGGTCTACCTACGTACCTATGGACGTACGATTGTTGTGCACGACTGTTGTGAATACGATTCTCACACGGAACAAAGCTTTGTGAGACTAAAAATTTTTTGTTCAAGTGTATTTGACCCACCCAGAGTATGTACTCTAATGCAGTCTATAAAAAGAAAATAATGTAGGTACAACTTTAACATGCTTAAAAACTACATGTTCACGCCATTCATTTTCATTATCACCTGATAGGGCACAGGATGATACTGAAGAACTTTAATTAATAACGTTTTTAAAACAGAGTGTGATACTTTCTCAGAAGTGCTCCAACCCGGAATGTGTATTAATAAGACCAAAGTAACATACCTTTTCTCATAACGTCACAAGTAACACTATTCTTTTTAAAATACTTACATTCTTCAACCTTCGAAGTGGAAAATATTACTCTTCTATATTGCAAATTCTTGTCCGACTGCCAAATTAACTGTCAGTTAACATTTTTGCCAGCATGAAATGAACTTTACTGTCATGGTTCTAAAGTATAATTATAAAGGGTTGTAAAGAAGAAATATGTTCTCATACTTGTCATTACAAAAGGGGTGACGTGAAGGCAGCCCTTTTGTTTCACGGAGCTGCACAAGGTTTGATGAAGAAAATGCATGTGTTATGTTAGGCTATGTTATGCTTTCCTATTTTGAAGAACTACTTTGTCTTGGAAACTTCTTTTTGTTTATTTTTCTGCAAAGGTATGCCTAGAGTATTTGCTGTAACAGGCCGACAAGGTAGGAACATAGTTTCTTATTGAAAACTTTAGATAAACACGTGAATAACCGTAAGTAGTGTGGTTTTGTTACTGAATTCACACAATTTAGTATCTACCTATCTGTACCTACCTACCTGAATTTTCGTATAAATGAGGTTGACAATGTACGTGTAGGTAGGTAAGTGATATGCTTACATCGATACCTAAATAAATTAGTAACTTGGTATTTGCCAAAAAAATGAGTTGAAGATTAAATAATAAAACTCAGTCATACATATATGTGTATAACCTGCGAGTGTATAAAGGATAGACTGATTATTAAACGTTTTATATTTAAGATTATAGGTACATACTCAATAGTAATGATATATTTATATTCATTTATATTCATTTAATTATTTAATTTACATTCATACTATGGTTGATGATGTGGATATCAGTTTCACATCCTGTAGTTCTTCTTGTTCAGACTATGAGAGCTTCGCCAGCGCTTTTGTTGAAAATGATTCTGTACTTCTTCGTGACCATTTATCCTCCACTTTTTCGTGTTGTCCCCAATTTTTTAACGCCGTCCACATCAAAACCCAAAGTGTTCACGCCTACTATTCTGACCTATTGTCATCTTTTGGAAACGAACTCGTCCATACCATTGTTTCGGAAACTTTTCTCAAATCTGTACTTCCATGGATTCAATATTCTTTGCCGGGATATAAACTGGTACGTAATGATATAACAGGCAACGGGGGCGGAGGGGTTGCCATCTATCTCCAAGGCGACGAAATAATATTGATCAGTCTCCGAGTGAATACTAACAATCAGCTGAGCATTTGTTTACAGAGACTGATTTCATACACTCAAAAGTTTAAAAGCCAAACTTAAATATTTCTCGTCTCTATAAGATCACACTATTATCCTTGGAGACTTTAACACCTGTCTGATGAAGGATGATTTACGCAGTCGCAAACTTCGTTTTCTTGTCTCTTCAGTCAATATGGAAATCCACCTGTTCCCCTTCACTGCTAGATCTTATTCTTGTATTAAACCCCACTAAGGTGGCCACTTATGGGCCACTTCTTTCTCGTATCATATATCTCGTATAAGATCCGTTCTCCTAAGCGCAAGAGTAAATTTCTCCTTCTTCGCAGCTTTAATAGCTTGGATTAGGAACATTTGAGAATTGATGTGGACAATGGATGATAAAGTTTTGTGTTGAGTGCTATCTATGACAAACATGCTCCAAAAAGACAGGTAAGAATAAAAAAGAAGTATAAAAAGTTCCCAACAGACGATAATTGGTTGCTTAATATAAAACTACGTACGTGTAGAAATGCAAAGATCATTCATGATCAGGTATGGCAATTTCTCAGATCATTTGGCATCCGTCAAAGCTCACCCGACAGCGGGAACGACGTGGACTACCTTGGTGCGCAGAATTTTAATTTTTCTAGCTCTCCGGCTACCATCTCTAAAAATATTAAATCATCTAAGCTAAACTATCTTCCAATTTTCACTTAGTTTCAGAAGAAGAAATTCAGAAATCAAGCCAGTCCATATCCACTAAATCTTGTATGGTCTTCAAGTGCACATGCTTCTTATTTAATGCTTATTATTACCCACATTATTAATTGTACTCTTTACACATACTCAACATCAATTTTTCAACATCATGGAAGAGGCCTCATATCTTACCATAGCTATGGAAAACAAACAACTTATCATTATGGTGTTATTGGATTTTAGTAGTGCCTTCAATTCAGTTCAATTTGACATTATTTTATGGATCTTAGCTTCTCTTAATATATCTTCTTCTGCAGTATCATGTCTTACCTTCGGAATCATTTGTGTTCTGAATGGCGAGATTTGACTGCTGGAGTACCCCAAGGTGGCGTTTTCTCTCCTTTTCTCCATTTGTATTAATGCAATTACAAAGGTCCTCACTTCAGGTTACCATCTTTACGCAGACGACTTGCAACTATCTCGTCACGCAGAAGATATAGCTGGTGCTGTAACTGCTTTTAATGATGAGCTTAAGGAAATTAGTTCATGCGCTATAAACTTTGGACTCTTAGACAATCCATTAAAATCTCAAACTATTATTATTGGTAGTAGATATAACGCTAAACCTGTTGGATCACCAAAATCTCCCCCAGGTGATTTTTGAAGCAGTTTCTATCCCGTTTTTGAAGAGCGTCAAAAATCATACATCCCAATCTATCATGGGACGTCCAGGTTGCAGAAATAAGTAGAAGTAGTATACGCCACATTTCAATCTCTCAAACGTCTTCAAAATGTCTTACCATTTTATATTAAAGTTACTCTTGCTCAATCTCTTCTACAATAAAGAATTTGAATTTGAATCTTGTCTAAGAAATATATTATACCCTTATCTATTATTTGATCCTAACAAAGATTATTTGTAAGCTAGCATTATTAACATACACACGTCAGTTTTCTTCGTTTACTTGTTTTTTACGTTATTGCTTTTTGGGAAATTTCATGATTCTAGATCAACAGGAAGTATCCTTTAGGTTTTGATTCACCTTATTGCTACGTGGTTTAAATAGGCCATCCATTTGTGATTTATCAATCTAGACAATATCTATCATTTAATCTTTCTTAGGGTCAACTATCAGATGAGGGTATATATTTCTTAGACTGGATCTCGTACTATGTATTTAAAACAAAAGCTATTAAATTCCACTTCCAAAAATACCAACAAATAAACAATGCAACAACACTGCAAAATATTCTTTCTATTTCTAATTGGCCACTGAGTGCTCGGTTTTGCAAAACCGCCTTTGACCGAATGAAACGCCTACATGAAACTTTATAGCAATATTGCAGTTACGCGGGACGTTGCCTTTTTTCTTTTGTTAGGCGCGGCTCCGTCTGTGTCGCGTACACTTTTATTTTATCTTTCAAGTAGGATTTTTGTACAAAGCTTACACTTATATTTAAACAGGCGATAAATTTACAAAGGGTTTCATTGTAATAAAAGATGCAACACTGTTTTACAATTTACTATATTACATTTCAGCCAACCGCAAAGTGGTCACGAGTTTATTAGTAGACTTGTCTTCACGACAGTCTCGCTAATACAGGATTTCATAAATTTCTAAATTTGATACTTATATACTGATAAAATGCTGTCAGGATTGTGATGAAAATGCAGCCACAAAAAACCCATGCAAAGGTAGAAAGCTGTGATTGGCAAGCTTGTAATTACAGTCATTTATTTCCTCAGATTATTCCATTATTGCGACGTATCTTATAAAACCCCTTACATTATTTATCACTAAAGATATAAACGCAGAGATTAGGTCGGAGACCGTATAAAGTCTAGCTTACATTCACATAAGGCTATGATGTCTCAAATATGGCAGAACAAAGCTCGCAAACTTTGTGGCGATATGCATCAGTTGTTCATAACCTTGCATAGCAGCGCCATCTGTGACGTCTGGCCTCGCGACTTGCTAGCCTTGCACCACCTTCGTAGTTTCCTACCTATTATGGCACCTAAATCGAATTCTAGATTACTTGTCGACACTACCTGATTGCTTTAATTTATATGGCAAACGTACTCCCTATTTGGTTATTTGATATTTTACGTCGCCAAATCCACTACTATTTGATATTTTACCACACGAATAAGACCCGTAGTATATATAATTTTATAATAAATAGGTCCCAGACCAACTTGGACGAAAAAATCTGTATCGTTGTATTTTTTTATTGAATTATTGTGATTTTACACTAAAGGCTCATTACCTACCAATTTCTATCTCAATAGATCTAAGGATTATTTAATAATAAAAATTAAACACACAAACATCCAAACTTTCTTTTTCTTCCCGATCCTCTCCGCGACTGGCGTTTAGAAATCAGCTCTTCATATTGCCGCATTTTTAATATGTACAATATATAGAATATACGTTTCGAAAAAGTATCAAAGGTCAAATTCGCAGTAGAAACAGTCGTACTTGTTCGTTGACAGTACTTGAAGTCAAAATATTTGACATTGATTTACTTCAGGGCTTTTTCTATCTGTCACGTCTGGGCGGATGTCCAAACGTCGCCGCGTCATAGAAAGAGGTTAATTTGAAAGAATGGGGACCTCTTTCTTTCAAACGAAATTCATAAACTTTCGTATTCTTAAATTTCTTAAGTTTACGCGGCCTTTTTTATTATTTTTTGGATAAACAATGGAAGTTCGAAGCCATAGATAGTTTTCGGGCACGAGTGGATTGGATTAATGTTGTTAGATCTGTTTATCATCACCTTATTTTTTATCGAAACTTTGTTTTCATTAAATTAGAGTAGGCCTCTTGGGGTCAGCTTCATAATCTTTAACGTTAAAAAGATCGAGTTGGTTCTATTTCGGTGCCCGGAAGCGTATTTCCGAGAAAAGCTTAGAATTTTGTTCACAGAAAATATTGGCATTTAATACCATCAAATGACCTATTTGTTGTGAAACTTTAAGCCAATAAAAAAAGAACAAACGCAGAAGTTCCAAGGCGAGGCGGCTGTGTCCTCAATCGAACGTCGAGCTCGCTTCCGCTGAAGCCGCTTCCGCTGAGCCCACGTCACTTCCTCTCAACTTGTAGGTACAATATCACCTACTGTGGAATTAACATTGAACACAACTGGATAGTACGAAGAGACACGGAGAGGCTTTTATAGGAAGCCATTTTCCATTAGGTACTTTATTGAGTCATTGTTTAAGCCCTGACAAATGCCCTGAAACTGTTTTAGTTATTACTACTATGTAGATACCTTTTGCGTATGGACTAACATTAAACTATGCTTTAGAAATTAGTAATTCGGGAGGTGTGAACATCAGCATCAGGTTGAGAGCAGCCTCGCAAGGTAGTTAAATTGTTAAAATGAATGTTTGCGTTTTAAATATAAACAAACTTATTACAGACATTGTTAGATTGCTAACATAATACTTTTGCGTTGCACGAAAGATACGCGATTCGAGTGGTCGAAACTTCAAACAAGGTAAATAGGCAATGCACGATCGCAATTATTCCCCCCTCCCCCCTTATAGGTATTTGTAGGTACTCGTAATTTTCCATCCAAGCTACGCTACGCCGCGTCGGTAGGTAGGTACAACTTTATTTTAATTACATTTTGACCTTAAGCCTTCAAACCTCATTACATAATTACCACAGTCACAAAAAAGGGTTGCAGAACTTTTTAAAAGTCAATATCCCTAACTTTATGCTCATTAAAAAGTTTTTTAATATCATTAATATTGTTAAGACATGAAACAAAATTAAAATTATCTTCTTCGCAACATGAGCTTTGTTTGGCAACGTTGACAACAATATCGAGTGACGACGGTTAACGAGATAACTTCACCACCTTGGTACATTCAGTTTCAAAGACACACGGTAACAGAATCAAAGATATTTGACTAAAGGTACACGTGCAATACTCAATTCTATTGATATATTACCCATTCCAACTCTATGCTTGGTTGCACCCTTAGACCTTCCTCGCTTAAAGGTGAACAATGACCTTTACAGTAGCTGACGTAATCAAATACATACCTGCCTACACAAACCTGAAAGGAATCGTAGACTACTAATCCTACTTTTTATTAAGTACCTACCTAATATGCGAAATTATGAATGGTTTTCAATAAATCATCCACGTTCGAAAAGGATATAGGTGCGAAATTTTTGAAAAAGATGTCTAAAGCTGTCTATATGGGTTCGTCCGATTCAGATTTATATAACCAACGACAAACACCATTTTGATTGAGTAATAGTAAAGGATGTATTCGAGTTGCAATTTTTTGTAGCCGAGTAAAACTTCAATTACATTCTTTCTAGGCATAGTTAACTTAAGAAATTGGTTTGATTTAACCGTCTTATCTAATACACGGTCGTCCTCAACATTTATAGAATCGCGTTTTGCAGGACTTTCAATGTTTTCTTTTTCCAAAACGATTCCGTCTATGCAAGAAAACTATTCGCCAACACAATATCAAGCCCTATCTGTTGTCGGTGTCCATCACCCTTGGAGCGGACATCGCATCGTAGTCTGTGTCTGATGCTATCTGAACCAATGACAAACAGCCGGACGTCGCGTCGTTCGTCCCAGAGGTTTAAGTCACGTTCGAGACCAAATAGGACTATTTTCCCAACACGAAACTTCAGGAACTTTTGAATCGTTAGTTTACGGAGGCTATCTATATAACTTTATTTTGGATAAGCACAAAAGGTTTGAGTCTATAGACAATTTTCGTAGACTTATGTAATGAATTGACTTTGTTATCTCTAGACTTTATATTACCATCTCATTTAGTTTTCGATAGGAACTTCAGTTTGCGTTGAGTTAGAAAAGCAGTTACAAAAGTCTCACTGAGTAGTAGCCTACTCCCGGCTACTACTCATGAAGGCTTTTGTAACTGAGCGAGATTTGTGTATAATTTGAGAAGGTACCTAAACATTGTTCCTCAGCTTTTTCCTTCCCAAATGACTTTGGGTTAGTTTCTAATCCAGATTTAGCCAAAAATTGGATTAAGCAGAGTGATCACGGCATTGCTTCAAGTTAAATTGGTTAATCATGACTTACGTCAAATGACTCAAAGTCTAAAAGCCTACATTTTTGCAAGTAACCAACGAGAAATACAAAATTGTTTACCTAAGAATAAAATAGGTTCTAGAACATCACGGATCATTCAACCTCAAGGATAATGTTGTTCTGGATCGCCGGATTGACATTTAGTACAGACATGTTACATTCGCACTCACTGAATATTTATTTTTATCCTTTTCCTGTTCACTGTACACAAAAATACCCCGGGGCCGCGTCACTATCATTGAACGCATACCTAACATACCGGATACGTCTAAGTAATTAATATATCCCTTTTCTTGCCTGAATTTTCGTAGTTTGTTTAATAATAACGTTTGTCTCTCTATTTTCAGAAAAGGGCATGTACCTGGGCTCGCCCTGCGAGTTCACTTGCAACCCAAAACTACTGCACGTGTACTGCGACCCCACAAGTGACTCGTGCCAGTGCGACCCTAAGCACCCCGTCGCACTCGGTGTCGCCAAAGGATGCGCCAAACGTGAGTGTCATTTGCGTACAAATTGATAGCGCTACCGGGGACCCGTCACGTGAAAAGTTACAGGTCAAGGGCAAGAAAGGTCGTAGGTTCTCATATCACAATGACGTAGTAGGCAGGCATACCAGTTTGCACTTATACTGCACGAGTAAATACATCAATTCGTTAAATTAATTATTAATAAATTAATATCGGGTATTATTTCACCCTTAAATGATGAACACAACTCACTGATTTCTGGAGAATGAAAGGTGATTTAGATAGACAGTCTGACGGCCAAAGTAATACGTTTCCGTTGAAGGATGATCTTTATAATAGCACTGAACAAGAATTCACAAATGGAAAACTTCGGTTGCAGAATTCCTATCGTGTTGGTGTAAAGATGCCAATAATCTCTAAATAAGAAGTTAAAATCGATTAATTCCAATCTCAACACAATTTAAGAAAATATCAAAGACATCCACCAATCTGAACTGGGTACTCTCTCTCAAAGACCAAAAGTTTAAACGTCATAAACTTATAACGCTGATAAATTAATTCCTATTCAAACCAACTCCTTTTCATCAGAAATCAAGTTCACACACACAATCAATATTTGAGAGCTATGCAAAATACAGTACTTAGAGTTTCTAAATTATCAATAGACCTTCGAACTGAAACCTTAGACCCATACTCGTTTAATAACAAAAGTGTTCAATCGTAACAATTATTTGTCCAACCTCGTTTCAAAGCTCTCAAGGCCCCCTTTTATCCCTTTTCGGTTGAAGTTTCGTTGTTCTGAAAGTTCTGAATACAAGTGGAAAACATGTAAGAGAATTGGACAAGTTTATAATGTTCTGCTTGAAAATACCAATGTCAGATGTGTAAAAGTATTTATTTTGTTTTTTATTTTAGCTTGAAGAAAAGGAGTTGCTTTAGTTTTTCTCGTTCTCGAGTAAATAAGTCATAAATTCTACGACTTTCGGCCTTAAGCTACACATAAATATTCCTTCAATAATTATCCCTTTAAATTTATCTGTTATAGATCTCGACATTTTACTAGACGGAAACCTCAACTGGCAAGCTCAGGTGACTAGTGCTAGTCAGAGGGTTACGAGTACAATGCGAACTTTATACCGTCTGAAGAGTTTTCTTCCTTTTAAAACTAAAATAATGCTCGTCCAGAAGTTAATATTTCCCTTAATTAATTATGGTGATGTATAGTATCTTGATCTGAATGCAGAGCTCCTCAATAAATATGACCGACTTCTAAATAACTTCATTAGATTCATCTTTAATCTTCGTAAGTTCGACCATGTGTGTTCTTACCGTTCCTAATTGAAATGGCTCCCTATTCGCCAACGACGCAGTTTGCGCGCTCTCACAACACTTTATTCTATCCTTAATTCACCTTCTTCCCCCTCTTCCCTGTCATTTAGTCCCTGTCATACTAGTAGAAAATGCTGTTACCTCTCTTTACTGTCATGTAACTTTCAATACTTCTGACCATTTGCCTATGTCCTGCTCATTCTTCTGGATTTGTCGAATCCTCTTTCCTAGTTCAATCTGTCATTGCACTGCCCCTCAAAATTAGGAGGGCACCTAACCGCTTCAAGTTTAAGACGAAGGTTCGTACTTTATTCTTCAAGGAATCAGTTGAGTTATCACGTTAGTATGTCAAAGTGTATATGGTATGTATGTTTGTATGTATGTATGTATATATGTATGTTTGTCCGTATTTATGTAGGCATATATATGTGTAGGTATGTATATTTATTTGCATATACATATGTGTATAGGTACTTATGTTATTATTTCGTTAGTTTAGCTGCCAACAAGTTTATTGCACCTACTTCCATTTTTATCTTTACATCACCCGAAGGTTGACTGGCAGAGAATGCTTTTAGCATTAAGACCGCCTTTGTACAATATTTTTTTTTTTTTTTTAAGACGACTGCCGCAGTAGGGTACAAGCCCTGTGTCGCGGGGAACTTTACAAACATACAAGTCACGGACACAAAGTACACCCAGACTCGGAACAACAATTTGTGGATCACACAAAGTGGTGTCCCGTGTGGGAATCGAACCCACGACCTCTTGCGTATCAGTCGGACACACTCCCACCGCGCCACAGAGGCAGTAATACTAACTGTGCATAAAGTTTTTATATAAATTAAATAAATAAATAAATACCTATACCATATTAAGTTTGAAGAAATCCTTTTCAAATGTTATTTATTTCTTTCAAAAATATTTTTAAAATAGGTTATATAGGTACACAATGTTTCTGAGAACAACTTTTACAACTCACATCTGAATTTATTTTTAACACTATTCGCTCTTTCTTTTTTTTCAAACTAGGTACATTGTTAACGGTTATATCCTTTTAAATACTTTCAGCGAAGAAACTCGGAGAGCAGTGCTTCTATCGTCAGACGTGCCAAGCGTTCGATGCGCACTCTTCGTGTGTTCAGGTCAACCACAACGCGTACTGTCAGTGCGACCCCGGCTACCACAGCACCAGCCATAGCAGGCCCACCCAGAGAGTTTTTTGCACTGAAGGTAACCAAAACCACACAAACGGCTGCGTAAGAGATGCTACAGCCAAGTGCGGGAGTTGTCTTTAAAGAACAATACTATAGGCTCATAGACAATAGCGTAATAATACTATAAAACAGCAACGACGATATAAGGCTGGATTCTTACTTATCACATCTTGATCATTCGACTTTTTATGATAGGCATCCAACAATCCACACTACATTTTAACCCAGCAAAGCTAAATGGTTTTTTTCGGATTGATGCCTTGCAGGCTACCAACGCTTCTAAACGTTAGTTTCCTAGGTAAACAAAAAAATCCAAAAGACTAATTAGTAAATAAAACTAGCATTTGAACTACGAAGGATTAAGTCCCGATTAAATTTTGTGTTAAATAGAATAAGATTTGTGTTAAATAGGATTTTTTATCATTGAAAGAAAGGACTTGACTAGAAGAAAATGGTGCCATCATAGGCCGGTATTTGTATGAGATCTCCACATTTAAAGTCTGCTGCTGCTATTTAAAGTCTTAGTTGGAAACTACTCAAAACAACAATTCTTTAAGATTTTTTTTGAACGTTTGTATTGCAGACCTGGTGTTGCTGACAGCCGACATGCCGACGCTGCTGGGTGTGGCGTCGGGCATCTTCGTGCTGGCCGGACTGCTGTGCATGGTGCTGCACCTCTACACCAAGGCGCGCTACCATCCCACGCATCTAGCAGACGCACGGCTCACGCCACCTTGCTTGTACTCGCTCAATGATACAGGTACGAAATTAATTGGACCCAGTATTGAACCCTGTGGTACACCCGTAGAATGTTGAAATATTTGTAGAATTATGCGTTCGTTTTTTTCTGTATAATTTCAATGTTTAATACGACAAAGTTTACAGTAGATCCCAGCCGACGATTGCTGTACAACGCAAAAAACATCATTTACATGTAACTTTTCCTGTCAAAGGCATTTTACTGCTCGGCTTGTTTCATCAATAGGTACTAAACGTCTTCCTGTCTGACGAGACTAATCTCAAACCTTATAGTAGGTACCTAAGCAGGTACGGCAGGTACAAGGAACCGGTCTAATTACTGAGTTTCCACCTGACAGTGAGGAGTTACAGAGTACTCTAGACATCAATACTTACGTTTTGTTGTAAGGAACTCTGTCGGGGGGACGCTGAATGCGCCTGACCGCAATGCCTGACCGTAAAGAGTCCCGTGGTCTAATAAGCACTTGCCTTATTATTATTAGTAACATAATTTAATTGTCAGGGCGGACCTGACAATGAGGAGTTACATTACAGTATTTCTAACAATGTGCTTTTTGTCAGGTGGGACGCTAAGCGCGACGCGCGCATCATCCCGCGCGTCGTCCCGCAGCGGCTGCACGTCGGGCACGCTGGAGGAGAGCGGCGCGGGAGGGTCGCGGCGCGCGTCGCGGCGCGGCGTGCCGGTGTCGGCGTCGCGCGCAGGTGCGGCGCGCACGGCGGCCATCTTGCTCATCTCGCGCCACCTGCATGTGCGGGACGCGGCAGACGCGGCCGTAAGGCGGGACGGCGGCGCGCACCCGCCCAAGTGCGCCGCCAAAGGTGATCTGGATAATGTATGCAGCGCGGCCCCATCATCTGCACGTCTCGGTGTCTGGCCGGCGCGGCAGCGGACCACCGCCCGACACCACCGAATGCTCTCCAATACCTTGCTACCATCACAAATATACTTGTTACATGTATTGCATCAAAAAACCAAACTATCAAAATACAACAACTAGACATTTTTATTTTTCGTATAAAGTCGGTTCTACCTTTCAGACTTTTTTTGGCAGATGTCCATGTCACAGATGAATTCTATAAAACTTTCATCAAAATTGAGTCCAGAGGTTTATTGACCGCTTTGATCAACTGCCCAGTATATGCATGGACATGATAAGACATAGGTCATGAAATTATTGATTAAGAATGTCATTTTAATTAATATTACCTATCTGAAAAAACGAAAAAGGTATAGATTCTTCCATTTACATTAGCTATTTTTCACCAGTAAAAATAGCAGGATATTCTTCAATAGCAAAGTGAGGTAAGCATTCGGGAGGTGTCGGTGTTCGCATGAGACGTGTCCCGCCCGTGTCGTTAGATGTTGCGTCTCGGTGTTAGCGTCCACGGACTGACTCCAGTCTGCGACTGAGCGACCAACCAACCTGTCTTCCTTACACCAAATATGCTGAATTTCGTACTAAGACCCAACATTTCCTACAAAAATTAAACCTAAACTAAATTGTAAAATTTCATCAACGTCATATTAGCTAAATGTTGTTTTTGTTGTTGTTACTTATTTTGTTCCAAATATGAAATTTTATTATGATCAGTCAATACCAAATCTATACAGATCCCAAATCTAACCACTATCACTAGCAAACTTTTTAGTTAAATATGTTATTTCACCCAATATTAGAGAGTTAACAGGCGATATCTTAGCCTGGTCCGATTCATTCCACCACTTGCATTCATATATCACTTCATCATCTAATCAAGTAAATTTAATTACAAACTCAATTGGTTATGAACAGCAAAACTCCCGTCCATCGCTGGTCGAAGTAGCCTAAATTGGATCTTCTGTTTGTCTTTTATTCTCGTACACATACGACTTGTCCTTAAAGTAATCATCTGTTACCTGAAAATTACATGTTATTTTCTGGAATCCCATTTCATCAGAAAAGGTACTCTTCTCAGCATATTTGGTATCCAACGATAGTGACGTAAGTATAGCTTGATGTAAAGCTTTACTTGTGATTGGCTCGGCTTGTGGCGCGAAGTCGCAGGATGAAGTATTTGGCGGCGCGAGCAAGATGGCCATGATCCTACTCTATCTATTTCCCACACGCCTTATTTGTATGAGCTAACGAAACTGAAGATCCATTAATGGATTAGAAGACTGCCAATAATCCGTATGTATTTAAAATTTGCTTTACACATTACAAACAGTACTGCATGGAAGTTGATCGCTTCGACACTTTCACCAAACACAATTATTAAACATTTCAATTTTACTAACATTATTTTTATCACGTGAGGCCATCCATAACGCCGTGCGTTTTTTTTTGCAATTATCAGCAATATAAACTTAAAATGGTCTTGCATATTCTTGTTTCAATTCTATATCTGGTTCTATTTTATTATCATCATCGTTCGTTGCAAAAAGCTGTCACATGTCATTGAAGAGACCAGATACTGATTTCAAATTCGAATCACCTAAAATATTTCTCGCGAAAGCTTCTATTTCTAATCGATCATGAGTATTCACATACACGCTGTTAAATATTTCCTAATTGCGATTGACGAACATGTAGTGCTGTAGCAAGCACTATCGGAGGTGAGCGAAAGCTTCAGTTTCATGGCCCAGCACCGCTTCGCTTCTATCTGTACACCTCACTGGCTGTGCATGTAAGCGTTCGCTTTCACTATGTGTATTGGAGCCTGTATTTTGTATATGAACTGAAACTACCTTTGGATCTGCTCAAGTATATTTTGAACTCATTGGTGTCCTTTTTGGCAAAGATGACCTCCAACTCCTATAATTCATTTTAGTTAGAATTTTGTATATAACATTTTGGAAATTCATTGTCTATTATTGCTAATATATTGATTTAAAATGTAATAAAATTACTTATATTTAGTAATGTTCTTCCTCTATTTCTATAAAAACTTTCAGAAGATATTCTCAAATCTATCAAAATAATTTTATTATCAAATGATACACCACATTTTTAACATATTTACATAGCAATTTAACAAATTGTTTTAATTCTTGGATTTGATAAGATCTTTGTCCACTACATGAAATCCTTATTCAACGATATGACACATTACATTACATGTTGGTAGTATTTTGATTCAATGATTGCTGTTTCGCTTTGCTATATTTGTTTGTAAACATCTATGTAATAATAGGTACACATATTTAATGTTGATTATAAATATTATTATTACCTAACTGTAAGCTATATCTCAAGCATAAGCTTCAAAGATTTCACTGCTAAAAATTTACAAGAACTCAAATTCAGTGAATCAATACAAACCCATCGCTTCTGATTACACCAAAAGAACCAAATAATAGAACGCACACGCATCTTCTAGGTTTTCTGATTCATGAAGGTATCTAATTCCATCCCGTTTGCGCAGGTTCGCGACGTCCAAGTCTAAGCTCGGTGCAGAGCAGTTCATCCTCCATCAGGAGCTACAGCGCAAAGAGGTGGGAGAGGGAGAGGGAGCAGAAGGAAAGGAGACAGATGAGCATGCGTCTCGCTCAGCTCCACGACAAGATGGCGCCGGGCCGAGAGGTTCCGAAGCACGCGCCGACGCCGTCGCCGCGCTCGCCGAACAACTCCACAGATGGACTGCTACCGTCTGTATGTGAGATTAGAGAAGTATGATCATTCCTCTTGTCCTTTGTAGTGGAGACATTATAAGGTTAGATGGGATTGCCGATTTCACCAACATCTCTTTTCAATTCTAACAATGCGCCATTGGTAGTTAATTTTTTTATGAACCCTGCGTTCTCCCGTTTTATCTTGTCACGTCAGACTCGTGTATGTATGTCATAGTTTATTTTTCAATCAATGAGTTATATTTTTTATTATATATTTGTTTGTGAAATCGGTCATCACCAGCACGAATTCTCAATATTTAAGTAGGTACAAGACATGACTCACCTCTCGCCGTACTCTTCCTATGAACATAAAGGTAGTACATTACCGATTGTACTGTGACTGTACCAAAGTTCACTTTGTTGTTCCATACAAGGCTCATATCCTTAACCCAGATAGTTTACTTATATTAGGTATTGTATGTTCCACGTCGTGTGAACCTGTTTTATTTTAAAGGCAGTTCCAAAGTAATTTAGTAAAACTTACTTTACTTCTACTACTTTCATAATATGTATTTAATATTCTTTGATGATATCATTATTTTTCTTATACCCTAAGTACTTCTCTATCTTTTTCTAGAAAGCATTTCATTGCAGTATTAATAATTAAAATCCAACAACTTTGGGGATGTCTGTGGAACTTAATTATATTTTAGATATTTATTGAATAGAATTGCATAGATAAATAGATCCAAGATCAGTATGACTTTAAAATCTTAATTATTTTACAAGGAAACACTCAATAAATAGAACCTAGCTCTATAATCATATGAAACCAATACACCTACAGTCTGACAATAACATAGAAAAATATTCAGCCAAAACATATTATGCATTTATAAATTTGATCGTTATAAACCAACGAATGACGTTCATAGATCGATAAATCGATTGTCACCATCAGTCAAGTCATAATAAATGTCGAAACTAACAAATCCGTCTCAACATTACTTACTCATAAAAAAACAACAAACAATATGATAAGAAAAACAACAGCAACAACAAACAATATGATAATAACATTATTAGTAACACACAGCCAATAATAACATTATCCATTGCAGTTGATAACGAACAGTGAGCCGCAGGGTCTGCAGGGAGTGGACGGTCCGTGCTCTTCTTCTTCGCTTTACTGACATCAGCCTCACAACAAGACGACTCGGCTGTCTTTGGACTCCCTGTCGTCTGTCGGCTCTCCGGCCATCGCCTGGATGTAGACCGTTGAACTCTCTAATCATAGACATAGTGACTGATGCAGCAAGTCGACGTTTGAACCAGAGTGATCTAAGTGACATTTTTACCAATAATGAGGTTATTACACACTGGCATAGAAAAAACATAATTCTTCCATGCCACACTGATCTAAGTTTTCTTCAGTGCTTTTTTCCTTGAGAGATCACAAGATCTAGAATTGGTGTGGTCTGCAAAGTGAAAACATGCCAGACTGATCTAAGTAATAAGGTGCACTTAGATCAATGTTGTGCCCTTGATCACTCTGGTTCCAAAGTAAGCAGTTGTTGAAAATATTGACATAAATAGTCATTACAGACCTATAGAAAAGAGACAGGTATTGGCCGTGTTGTCTCTTTCTAGAGAGTGGTTAATTTTATGAAGCTATGACGCAGTCTCTATGTCTATAGGTTTGACTAGCTGGATGGACTAATGTGGTTTACAATTTTAAAGACTAAAGTTAAATTCCTTTGATTTGTGTATTTCCCAACATCTTCAACCCTTGACCACGGCTGTTACAATATAGCATAAACAGCGGGGAATAAATCAAAGATATTTAACCTTAAAATGTTTACATGACTAAAATTCTATAATGTGGTCTATTTTAAAGGAGACATTGGCTGACGAATCAGTGACCAAGTTACAGTCAAAACTTCTGACTCCAGAAACCTACAATTTTGCATAGGAATTCCTTATGTACTTACAAATTATACTTTGAAATTTCACCCCCTGAGACTTTTCCGATTTCTACGCAGGCAAACAAAAGCTAGTACCTACTTAATTTATAATTAGCTTTGGCGTTTTATACAATCACTGTTGTCTTCCTGGCTTTCAGGAGCTGTTGTACTCGGAATGGTACTAATAACTACCTTTTCATACTAAAATGTTATGATGGTAAGAGCGCTTTGACTGTAATCTGAGTTTTCGGTACATTTTAGTGTCTTCCTACTTCTTTCACCTATACTTTTCGAATAAATATAGTAATTGTCAAAATACAATAGAATTCAGAAATTAAGATTTTTAAGAAATTACTGTCACAAGTCTGTACAACTTCTTTAGTTATTATGTCAAACGCCACATTAGTCCGTGACAGCAGACTTCTAGAAGAACGCTGTGTCTCTCTTCTACTATCCAACAAGAGAACAAGTGAGACTGAAGTAGAAGATATCTTAGGAAAAGATGCGAGGCTCCCCTTCACTTGTGATGCAGCGATCTCGTAGAACATTCTAGAACAGTGACTGACAAATATTTAGTGAATAACCATCGAAGTATAGCCGAATGTACATAAAGTGTAGCAAAAGGACTTTTCGATGTCTACGGTGACTTCTAAGAAATTTCTGAAGAAAACCCAGTTGTTGATATTGTAAGTACCGCTTATGCTTATAGATAGATACTCGGCGCTTCAGGTACTGTTCATATGTTGTCAAAACTAACTATGCTCTCTCCTACAGACTTAAAGTAATCTTGATGATATACAAGGGCAGATCCAGAGAAAATTCTTAACATAAATGAGGTCTGACCTGACTAGATTTTGACTACGACTATCTCTTTTACCATCTGTTGCTGTGTATTCCCTTAGATATAGATATGCTTGAATGCGTGGAATTGAACCGTCTTACAATATTCTTAAGCCCATCTTGTTGTTGTTCTTATATTCCCATCTTACAAGTCTGTATTTTCACACCAAAACTAATGGCTCTAACACTTTAGAACGATGACAATGAATTTAAAATGAAATACCTCGTGGACATATTATTATGAAAAATAGTAGATAAGTATGTCAATATTATTCACAAGTTCTTTTTAGCGCAACTTAAAAATATTACTTAAGCCTATAGTAAAATATTCTAGAAAGACGCAAAAGCATTTAACTATGTAAAGCAGTAAAAAGTACCTATAGATATAAATGTATATTGGGAACAAAGTTCGGTTAGATTGTAATCGTTTTCCACTAATCGGTAAAAAGACTAAGCCTTGGAATTATTTTTAATATTTATTTTTATCCGCGACGTGATTTTAAATAAATATTGAAATAGACGACATATGTTCAGACCTCGAAACTCTGAGAGTAAAAATATAAGACTAGATACCAATAGCGTTGTAAAACCTTCACCTACGTAACGCAAGTTGTTATAGTAAATTTGATTTGTATCGTTTCATTTACATATTAGATAATGCGTAAGTACTGACGCAATAAGTTGATGTTGAAGCAAAATAGATACATATATTAGTATCTGTTAGTTATTTATATAGTTATGATTTTAAGTGAGTATATGATTTATGTAAGTAAATGGCGGATTTTTCGATTAAGTTTGAATAATAAAGACAGGATACTAACGGCTGTAATATTTTTAAATATTTACAATAATATCTATTTTGTTACCAATGTACCTGATTGTTGATTTTATTCTGTTGGTAATGTCAAAACTTTTGTTTTGTTCATTTATTACATTAACTGGACTTAGGCTTACTACGTATATGAATGTATGACAAGCGAAAAGTAAAATAAAACACGGGTACTTTTAAAATCAGCCGGTTATTATTAAAACTAATAGAAAACCATCGATTTCACGGAAATTAGATAGAGACTTCATAATCTGCTAATTTTAGAAGTATAATTAGTGTTATCGATAGAAGTTAATCATGTACATTATAATTAAGTAGTTAGAATTGGAGTGATTGCGATGTGGCTCCGGCCAGGCCTTATAGTTCAGGAAGCTGGAACTGGGAGTGTGCTGATCATAGAAACAAAACATTTTGTACTCGTAATGTAAATATAGTTTGGAAAATAGTTGATTTAGTGTTCGCTTGCTGGAATTCAAAGACTTTTAGTGTCTGCTTTTGATTTTTAGTAGGTGCCTACGTGTTTGAAATACATACTTACCTAGGACTTCGAAAATTAATTGATATATATAGCGGAACCTTCGAAAACGTGTATAGTCAACGACACCACTGAACTTATTTTTTGGTACCCACACCACCTAATGAAGTTCTAATACAAAACTTGCATTTATCGATATCAATTTGTTTATCATTCGTAAGATTACGACATGACATAGACACATTATTAGTTGGCAGTGGTGTGGTTAGCAAAAAATATTATAAACGACACCCCAGTGGTGTGGTTCAGTGGTGTCGTTGACAATGCACGTTCGGAAATGCCAGAACCGGGCCGAGACAAGAGAATGTTACATAGCAGTTGTAGAAGCAATAACATCTGTTATGAATACCAATTTGTTGAATCAATAGCATTGTTAACAATTTGAAACATTCTGATTATGAGTCTATTTTGATTATATATTCTATGAAGAGAAATATCGAATACGATGTTTCAATACCTATTCAAGTACTACAAAATAATTAAGTAGTTAGGTATTCACCTTAAACAATTTTACTGATCACGGGTCTATAAAATTGTGTACCTAGGTTCTTATTTAATGTGTACAAATCGCTTAAATTTAAGAACTAGCTGAATTAACTTAGAATTTTCTTTTTTAAATTTTTGAACCACGTATGGCCAGAGATTCAAATCAATGGTGAGCAATCGCCTGTTACAAAACATAGATAAGTAGATATATCTACCTACCCGTACAATCGTCTTTACCTACTTGTATTTTAACTACGGACGGTGCAGCAGCGAACTAAAGTATTGCACTTGTTGGTTCGATCTTCGCAGGGCACTTCATTTGAACCCATACAAATTATGCTCTAAATCTGGTTGTAATTTGTGTCCGTAATTTCAATGTTTGTGAAATCTTTCACGACAGAGATATTATTCCCCAACATGGGACGTATTTTTTTTAAAGAATATAACTAAATGATTATGATTTACTAATACTTAGTGCTTAGTAGGTACACTATGAAGTTAAAAGCAAACACTGCAAGGTTGAACCAAATTAAATTTCAAATGAAATTATGTAATCGTGATAATAAATTGTAGTTATTTAATGAGAGGTATCCCGTTATTTTGTAATAGCACAAAGTGAACGCGACTCAAAATGGTTCGGCGTTGAATAATGTTGTGTTATCGCTGTTTGCATTGCCAAAATAAAATGTCAACTGAAAAACCGTAGTTTTATTTCCTTTACCTCTGTCATCGAGAGAATCTACCGCACCCACCATACAGGTCCTTTGGACGCATCGTGCCTAACTGACTCGTATACAACCACAATGACCCACTGAGGGGATGGGCTGTTTACCTGTTGGTCCACCGTATCAATTTTAACAGCTTTTGTTACTAGGATGGGAATATCAGTATTATTGTATGAGACATAATGACGCGTGATCTCACGGTCTGATTTGCCATGTCGCGTAGCGAAAAAAAATTAAGATTAGTAAAAACAAATGAAGATCTATACCTATACTTACCTCAATAGTTGAATAAAAACATGAAATGTTTCCGTTTTTTTTCGGTTTTGTTAATAAAAAACTTGAAATATTCCGTGACAAAATATTTCCACACAACATGTGAAAAAAAAGGAAATAAACGCATTATGTTAAAAAAAAAATCGGAATTTTCAACCTTGGGAAGGACTCACATTTTCTGGTGAAGGGGTGAGGTGGGACTAGTAAAGGGCTTTAGCCTCTTACTCGTTCCTCGCTCTTACTGGAGTTGGGGCACAGAATTGATAAAGTTTGTAGTAAATAAAGTCAGTCATCATTAAACTTTCTAGTCCGTGTGATGCAACTCTTGGAATGTTTAAAATATAACAATATATCTACGGTTTGCGTTCTCATATTATCTGCTTCTGTTTTTTAAACGACTGTGATCCCTGGAATTTTAGACTCAAGATTAAACGTCCTCGTAATATATGATGACTTTATTTCAGCAAATGAAACATGCAGATAACCTACAATCTTGTCAACATTCGGTACAAGACATTTGTATTTTCAGATACAATTGTGATTATCCTTATCTTGAACAGGGATCACTTTTAGTTATTTGTTATTTGTAGGCACCACCATGTGCATTTATTATTTTAAGAGTTCTCTACACTAAATTAATCCAAAAATAAACTTTAACTAAAACACACATTTTTACTTATTCTTTATTTTTTAATCGATGTGATTTATGACCGTGTGAATTTAAAATCTTCGCGGACCGGTCTCTTAGCTGACATAGTACTAGAAGGCTGTAATTTGGCATGGATTAGATCAGTAATTTTCAGGGTTAAAAAAAACATATTTTAAGTTTTAGTAGTTAAAATAATTTTAGTAGTACAAACTCATAACTAAATTGAAAGGAAAACTATCACAGCTAAGCATGCTTAACAAGTCTACAAGTACCTAATAGCCGACCAAAAGGAAGTAACAACAATTTTCATACAAATTCGATTAAGGGGGGGGGGGGCAACTGACAAGTCTGACTGAACGACCTTTTTTGGGAAATTTGAGAATTCTTACACTAGGCCAGTGTGTTTTGAGCCCTTGGCGCCCTTGGCTCCTTTTTCACCCCTCTCTCGTCATGCAAACGACTCGTACTTGGTCGATCGATTGAGTCAAATCTATACTGATATTATAAAGCTGAAGAGTTTGTTTGTTTGAACGCGGTAATCTCCGGAACTACTGGTTCGAATTTGAAAATTCTTTAAGTGTTAGATAGCCCATTTATAGATTATATAACATCACGCTTTGACCAATAGGAGCTGAACATCAATGAAAAATGTTGCAAAAACTGGGGAAAATGACGCAGACGAAGTTATAACATTTATATATTATATACATATTATTTATACATGTAGAAGTTTTAACATAAAACGTTTATAATAATGTATGTTAATTCATGAATTTTGTTGTACTTAATACACTTCTTTAATTCATTACTTTTTAGTCTTAAGATTACAAGGTAGAAGTAGAAGAATTACAAGGTGATTTAGTAAAAACTATTTGTTTCATTATAAAAATTGTTTTTCTAGTATTTGTACAAAAAATAACATAAACATCAAGCATATGTACCTATATATATATATATATATATATATATATATATATATATATATATATTCGAACTCGCCTTTTAGAGCCCTTTAAATTGATTCTCCACTTTAGGGTTTTTTTGTGCACCTAGTAACACTTACGTAATCGAATTTAATGACGTATCATTTAGTAAGCTACTCAATTAACATTTATCCTCCATCGGGGAAACTGTCCACCCGTTAAACGTCTATATATGTTTGTATCTGTGTATTTATTTATGTATATGTATGTATGTGTATATGTAGGCACGTATGTATTATTTTAAGTATGTATACTATTATATAGTTATATTGTTTTTCAGCAGTGATTGTATAAAATATTTTGGACTGCATATCGATCGTCGCCTAACGTAGAAACAGCACATCAAAGTCAAAAGAGACGAGATCTCAATCAGACACAGTAGTAGTCTGTGGTCACTTGGAAATAACAGGTGTTTGTGCAAGTCTAAACTTGCGCAAGTATACTCTGGCATATTACCTACAGATACTAGGAGAACATAAAAAAATGTTCGACAATTGCACTCGTGGAAACAAACCGTTTTGAGGAAACACATATACCTATTAATTAATTAATTAAGCTTACTTTACGGCGTGCGTTCCCCCGCCAAAATGTTTTCGAATTTAATTATTAAAGTATTATAGGAAATTCGTTGTCCGGCGAGTAACTGTTGCGCACATTTTTAAACTTGTTGCGCTGGTAGTTTTGAAGTTATTTCACAAAAAGAGGGAAAATAATAATATAATATAATAATATCTTGGGACAACTCACACGACGTCATCTGATCCTAAACTAAGCAAGGCTGGCTGCATTGCCACGTGGGATGGCAATGCTAATTCTTTGTGCAAAGAAGAGGCCAACCTTCTGGTCCCGGGAAGCACTAATGAGGCGTTGCGAAATTTCCTTATAGATAAATACATACATATTATAGATAAATTACCGCCCTAGACACAGAATAAATGACGTGCTTATCACACAAAGTTTTATCTTATATCACCAAAACCTGAACCAATATTTGTAACTGGTGTGATTAATGTAACATTTCTTAAACAAGTTCTTAACAACTTGGTAGTCCAACATGTATACCATGACTACGCTAAAATCAGGACACTTAAAATTAAATATACATTGAATTATGCCTAGCGACATGGATACCTATCAAAGGATTCGTGAAAAGTTCATTGCTAATGCAATAAGTCAATACACATACAAATAGAAAAGTGAACGATTCTACAGGGTGGTTCTACGTGGACTCCATTCCTCTGAAGACACTAATGATATAAAAGATAACCTCAATGAACTGGGACATGAAGTAAGGCAAGTGGTCAATGTAAAACACAGACAAACTGAAGACCAACTCCCTCTTTTATATGGACTTAGAACCTAAACAACAAAGACATTTAAAGTCGACAAACCTGACTACATGAGAGTTACCTTTGAAGCGCCATACAATGAAAAGGAGATATAACAATGTAAAAAGCTACAAAGCTTTGGACACTCCAAAAACCAATGCTGTAAACCTTTCCGATGAGTGAAATGTGTCTTCAAATTAATGCACTAAATCACCAAATATTGAGGCAACATGCGCCAATTGCCTCCACCTAGCTATAATGGCTGCAAAAATACAAACGGTACAAGGAACTTATATTAAAAACACCATCCAGATCAACCAACAAACACAGCAAAAAACAGACAAAGCACGCAATAAACATCTGAAAATACAAACACAGCAAACAGTTTAAACAAAAATTCAAACCCAAAGCCAAACGACAAACATATTTATGCATTCACCGTCAAGAGTAGGACTTATCCTATAAAAAAACAACAAATAAAGATCAACTTTGTAAATATTCTAGATACAACGATTCCAAAACATCATGAGCAATATGCTCGACAACATGATGGATCGTATGGTCTAACTTATTTCCAAATGCTTACAAAAATGTCCGTAAATCTTCGGGTTGTAAGTGATGTAACATATTGACTGAACGGATACCTGAACTCAAACATTTCTTGAACATTAAAAAAATCAACGTACCTTTAATTTCAGAAACAAGACTGACTTTGAAATCGTACTTAAGCATTGAGAATTTTAACACATAGCTTACTCACAAATCACCAGTCAGGTAACTCCTATGGCGGTACCGCCATAGGAGTTACCTGACTGGTGATTACGTTTTTCATGATTATTACTGATGTACATCAGTAATAATCAGGAAAAACGTAAAGCATTATCTACTGGAAGCAGGGGAGATACCGCACAAAAAAAAATACAAGCAGCATCTGTAAAAGTGAAAGATGGACATTCAGATATCGCATCCAGTCCGCCTAGACACATAATAACTAAGAGTGATAATACTACTTCTTTGAAAAACTTAGTAATCGGTTTATATGCGGTGGTGACTGCAATGCGAAACATGTCTACTGGGGATCCAGGCTGACATTACCGAGAGGAAGGCAGTTAAATGCCCTAAATCTCTACTGTTCTAGCCATGGGAGTCCTACATACTGGCCTACGGACTGCAACAAACTGCCTGATCTTCTAGACTTTTACATTGTCAAGAATATTCCAAAATGCTACATTTGTATTGAGATAGCACTGACCTCTCATCAGACCACACGCCCGTCATTTTGAACTTAAGTGGTAAGGTACAGGTGGTTGAAGCTGCGCCTCGATTATATAATACGAATACCAACTGTAATGTTTTTAATAGTATAATAAGTTACAATGTAAATCTCAACGTATCTTTAAAAACGCCAGAGGGAATAGAATTTGGAATAGAATCCTTCAATAAGCTAATTCATTTAGCGGCAAAAATCTCTACACCGATTTTTGAAGATAGGTACCTAAAATTAAATAACTACCCAAAACAGATTAAAGACAAAGTGAACGAAAGACGACGACTAAGGAAAATTTGGCACAACACAGCCAGTGATTAAAGGAATCCTAGCGATAAAAGGAAATTTAACAAAGCGTCAGAGGTTTATAAGTATAAAGATGATAGACCATAACAACAATGAGCGCCTCCAAATTTACTTGAGCAAACTTTCTCCGACTAAAGATGCGAACTCTTTGGAAATCGGCTAAAAATTTTAAACGTCCGAAAACGCAACGCCTGCTGGATCTTGGGCCTGATCTAACGTTAAGAAGACTGAAATTTCCGCCGACCATCTGCAAAAAGTCTTTCAGCCAAATAAGAGTACTTACCCGGAAAATGATGAGAAGATTTATAAGTACGTAGAATCACCCACACATTTATAAGTACGTATATCACTAGAAGAAGGCTTATAGGTCGATAGGAACTCGTATCGTGGGGGTTTTCCGGTTTCACATTATTATTTGCGCGATCTTCCACTGAGCGGGGTAGGTCATGAGTCTCAAGAATGCATTGAAAACTATTGTCAGCAAAATTATGCCTTTACTTTCTTAAGTAGATGTTTCAGCAATGTAGCGTCTATCTGGTCACAGCCCGGCGCGCTTTACCTTCATGTAGTCTATTTATTTCTCTTTTCATTTCCCTTGGTGTTATACTCTTCAGCGGCAAACACATCTGTGTGGGTGATTCTACGTACTTATAAATCTTCTCATCATTTTCCGGGTAAGTACTCTTATTTGGCTGAAATACTTTTTGCAGATGGTCAGCGGAAATTTCAGTCTTCTTAGCGTTAGATCAGGCCCAAGATCCAGCACGTTTTCGGACGTTTAAAATTTTTAGCCGATTTCCAAAGAGTTCGCATTAATGTGTCACCCATTGTTTATGTATATGAACAGAATGACTTTGTTTTTAAAGTATGTATCTATGTAGAGAAAGGCTGCTTGTGAACTTATAATATGCGGCGAGTTAGATAACATAAAGTACAATTTATATAACATTACAGTGATGATAAGTTTATATAATATTATCGTTTCAAACGTTTGCCCAAAATATGTGTGTGTATAAAAATGGTTTAGTCATTTTTTTGTTAAGAGTTGATGTACCTGTTGTTCATTTCTTATAGTGATGACTGGTGAAGTTTCGTCTTTTCTGATATAAACTTTATCAAAAGCTGTCCAGCAGAACTTGTAAGCCCCAGTTTTGATAAGATCACGTGCTAGGAAATGCAGTCGAGAGTTTTTTGGAGTTAGATGTTCAGATAATAAGATCGGGGTTTCTTCTTGTGATTTGAGTCCCAGGTGTTTGCAGCACAACTTATTTCGATTTTTAATGTACAACATTAAAAAGGCTTTACCCATTTTTATGATTGAAGATTTGAGTAGGGTAGAGTTAGTTTCGACAATGATTGGTATATTATGTGTTTTTTGTTTTTTGTCCTTGACTTCGTGTTTGTTAATACTGCAATCTAAGTTTTAAGCTAGGCACATAACCATATCCAAAAGTTTTTCTTTGGTTTCCTTATCTCTTTTCGGCACGTTCTTAATGACAAAGTTAGACTTTAGACCGCCGATTTGAATGTCTTCAATTTTGTTCTCCAGGATGATGATATAGTTTTGTCCTCCTTAGCCTGCTTTTCCATTTGGATAATTTTAGCTTTTAGCTCCTCATTTTGAGCAGTTAAAAAAAGAAATAGAAGTTTCAATACTGATATTTGTTTTATGTATTTCTTTACTTGCGTTATCGAATTTTCATATTTTACTAAAAATAGAGTAAACATTTTCTTCATTTCATCCTTAAATTCATTCAATTCTTGAGTTATTACCTCATTCATGTCCTCTCTAGTTCTCTTGACCCTCGTACACGGTACACGTAATTAGGTGAGGATGAACTTTTCACATTCTTAAAACTTAATTTTAGGAAGTGGTGAGTGGTTTTTATCTATGTGATGGTATATGTAGTTGCAATAAAGATTTAATAAAAAAAATACAACATAGTAGTGGTGTCCTTTACAAAATATATCTTATGCTTTGAAAAATCTTCGTGAGAATCGGGTTGCAGACACTCTCAAGCTCATTCTGCTTATGTTCGGACTCCTCCTTATCAGCCAGCTGGTTTAAGTCTAGCCACTTGATGGTATCATTGCATTTGTCGAGGATGGTCCGCTTGTCAGAGTCTGAGACCTTGTCCTTCAGCTTCTCGTCCTCCATGAACGACTTCATGTTAAAGCAGTATGACTCCAGAGCGTTTTTGGCTTGGATGGTTTCCTTCTGCTTCTCGTCCTCATACCTGTACTTCTCGGCTTCGTTAATCATGCGCTCGATCTCCTCCTTTGAGAGACGGCCCTTGTCGTTGGTGACGGTGATCTTGTTGTCTTTGTTGGTAGACTCTTCGACAACGAACACGTTCAGTATACCGTGCAAGTCGACTTCGAAGGCTACTTTAATCTCGGGAACGCCGCGGGGCGCAGGTGGGATGCCAGTCAACTTGAACTTTCCGAGGAGATTGTTTGCCTTGGTCATGGCACGATCACCCTCGAATACCTCGATGAGTATATCAGGCTGGTTGTCCGAGCAGGTGGTGAAGATCTCAGTCTGCTGGATGGGAATGGGGGTGTTGCGATCGAACAAGGTGTTCATGATACCGTTAGCGGTGTCGATACCGAGCGACAGCGGGGTCACGTTAAGGACAAACAGGCCCTGCACTTCCTCAGGCTTATCTCCGAGCAGGATAGCGGCCTGAATGGCGGCACCATAAGTTGCGGCCTCATCGGGGTTGATGGACTTGGTCAGCTCCTTGCCGTTAAAGAAGTCCTGCAGGAGCTTCTGTACCTTGGGGATACGAGTGGAACCACCCACAAGTATGATGTCGTGGATTTCGGACTTGTCCATCTTGGCGTCGCGGAGTGACTTCTCTACAGGTTCCATGGTGGACCTGAACAGATCGGCATTCAGGTCCTCGAAACGAGCCCTGGTGATGGATGTGTAGAAATCGATACCCTCAAACAGAAAGTCGATTTGGATGCTCGCCTCAGTGGACGACGATAGAGTTCTCTTCGCCCTCTCGCAGGCGGTACGAAGTCGCGTGATCGCCCTCTTGTTGGAGGCCAAGTCCTTCTTATACTTCCTCTTGAACTCCTGTATGAAGTGGTTGACCATGCGGTTGTCAAAGTCCACTCCTCCCAAATGGGTATTACCGGCGAAGGATCTGACAAAGATACCACGGTCAATAGTAAGGATGGACACATCGAAAGTACCGCCACCGAGATCGAAAATCAGTACATTACGTTCTCCACTACCCTTTTTGTCAAGACCGTACGCAAGCGCAGCAGCACTAGGTTCATTGATGATTCTGAGAACGTTCAAGCCAGAGATGGTACCCGCATCTTTTGTGGCTTGCCTCTGCGAGTCGTTGAAGTACGCTGGAACCGTGATTACTGCATTCTGCACCGTTATGCCGAAGTAGGCCTTAGCTATTTCCTTCATTTTTGTTAACACCATTGAGCTGACTTCCTCAGGGAAGAAGGTCTTGTTCTCCCCCTTGTAGGCGACCTTAATCTTTGGTTTACCACCATCATTGACTACCTCGAAGGGCCAATGTTTCATGTCGGCTTGAACGGTGGCATCTTCAAATTTGCGGCCGATAAGACGTTTGGCATCTGTAACAAGCAAATAAGACTATTATAAATATGGTTTTTGAAATACCTACTAAGTTTAAAAATATATATTTTATATCATCAGACTATTTTTATCATTCAATATGTTCAGAGACTCTAGTCTAGTATAACTATTTATTATACGGGAATTAACGCGCATTGTTTACCTTAAAATTGCTTGACGTTTCGACCAGGTTGCACCGGCCGTGGTCACAAGCGGACTCTATAATCATGCAACGCGAAAGTTTAATTGTTAGTCTCGTCTAGTATATTAAGTATCATCATAAAAACCTGAACCAAACATATATCAAGCATCAGAAAATAAGATAAGTTGTCACATTTTTTTGGCCACTTTTAAAGTGTCTGGCGGAAGTTATGGCCGGCAGGAAGTGTCAAGCAATGCTGAATAATATGTTTTTATAGTATTTTGCACCTTAAATATAAAAATCAACTGCCAGACAATTTATTTATTTATTTAAACTTTATGTACAAAGTTGTACAAAGGTGGACTTAATGCTAAAAGCATTCTCTGTCAGTCTACCTTAGGGTGATGTAGAAATGGAAAGTGTAGGTGCAGTAACCTAATTGTAAATATTATATTATTCATACTATATACTTCATATTATTCTTACATAATACACAAATAAAAATAGCTAGATAGAGTAACTTAGTCCGATTTTATTTATATTTTTTCTTACATTTCTCACCTGGTACCTGAAAATTAGTCGTCTATACAACTTACGAGTAGTGTCTATATAAACACTACCCGAAGCCCCACATTTTATCTGTCAGAAAATAAAATACATCTGGCAGGCCTGGTATCTTGTAACAGTACAGTACTTAATTCCAATGGTATAATTTTCGATATTATTGATGATTCACACTTATTCATAATTTGTATTGTGTTGTTAATTTATGCAAAATTTTGATTTAGTTACCGAAATTTCATTAAAATGTATTTTATAAAATTGACCACGAAATAGATACCTATTAAGTAAAAATCGTTTGTAGATTACGGATCTACGCATTATTGCCACAATTATAATATAGGTATGTACTTACGACTTAAAATAATTATATTTCTTTTTTTCGATAAAATAAAATTTGCCCCTTGCGAAGTTTGTATCTAAATAGTCAACAGGTACGTATTTTTGTGGTGGCATTTGTTATTTACTGTATGTTAATAAATGCATATTGAAGTATGTTGCCTAGAGAAGAAAAAATCGAAATCAAATCCTATACCAACCCGTCTGGCCAGCGTGGTATAAGTAGGCCAAAACCTCAAATGGAGCCACACCAAAAAAGACGCCCCAAAACTCCCGGCTGGCTGCCACAATAATCTGACCCTCGCAACGTACAACGGATGAAGTCTACTTACTTAATATCTCACCGCACTCGAAGTAGAACTAGGTCGGATAAACTGGCATTTATTAGGGCCAGTAGCCACACTATAACATCACGCTACGACCAATAGGAGCGGAGCAGCAATTAAAACCATTGCGTAAACGGGGAAAATTTACGCAGACAAAGTTGCGCGGGTCAGCTATGTTATACACTAGCTGTCCCGCGCAACTTCGTATGCGTAAATTTTCCCCGTTTTTGCAACATTTCTCGTCGCTGCTCCGCTCCCATTAGTCATAGCGCAATGTTAAATAGCCTATAGCCTTCCTGGAATGAAAAATGGGCTATCCAACAAAAAAATAATTTTTAATATCGGACCAGTAGTTTCTGAGATTAGCGCGTTTAAACTAACAAACTTACAAACAAACAAACAAACTCTTCCGCTTTATAATATTAGTATAGATTAGTATAGATGTACACAAGTAACAACATAACTAACATAAGTCGTGTCCTAATTCTTAATACAATTGCCTTTGCATTTTCTATACATAGAAACTATATAGCATTGATGGATAAACATTGTTCGAAACATTAATATTGAAGACAAAGATATTTTGAGAATATTTAAGCAATTGCCGATCGTTACTCTAAAATATTTCAAAATTTGCAATTCATTCACACATAAATATTGTATGCAGTGACATCTAGAACGCATGGAATCCAACTTATCCTGGCTAAACGGTGATGTCGATAAAACAGGCAACTACCACAGATAAAAACAGTCATTTTATAATCTCAAAATTTATAATAGTGCCATCTAGTAACAAACACGCAAACTAACTAATCTGAGGTCGAATAAGATCACCAATTTCGCTTGAGTTTCACTAAGTACTTTAGCTGCGTCGGTTGTCTTTTAAGAACTATTCTGGGATATTTATACAGAATACCAAAGTACAAGAAATATGAGCGACTTTGAAAACGTTAATACTATACCACGAACCCGCTTATTTTCGGGTAATTTGGTTAAGGGTTACCAATTAACCGAGTCTACAATTAATGGGACTACAAACAGCCTACTTTCAATTTCGGACGACGAGAATGATGAACTCCAAGCCTTACAAAATGAAATATCTAAGCTAAACTCTGAGCTATTAACAGCCCACGAAGAAATAAACAATCTCTCACTAGAAAACGTCGAACTAAAAAACACGATCAAATGCCTAAACAACAAAAATTATCTAATGAAAAAAGCCTCAAAGAAATTAACTAGTGATATTGGAACACGAACACCAAGAAAACAACCAACTCCCAAACGTAAACGAAGTTCAACAAAACCAAACACAACTAGTGCACTAATACAAAAAAATACTAATGCAACCACTCAAATTTCTCACACGAATAATACATTAATTAAGACCAATTCGAATATAAAAAAGAAGACTAGAGGATTGAGGAATAAATTATGTATATTAAGCAGTCATAAGAATAACAAGATATTATCCATGGCGAAGTCAACGTTTTCAGAACATCAAGTGTGTCACTATGAGTCACTAATGAATTATTGCAAAACCACAAATATTATAATATGTTTGCCTACATTTAAATTCAGTTTCTATTCTTCGGTATACAATTGAAGAGTAGAGATGTTTAATAAATTGTTAAACCTTGATAAACAAACATACAAATACGCACAGTTATTTGACTCAAATTTTGACCTCACTTGTGAAAACATGTTCTCTTACTACTTACACTGACTGTTGCAATCACAAATAATGGCATTAAAAATATATTTGACAATATTAAACATATATTTTTTAATAATTATTCTGATATTGCTATAAATTATAACAATTCTTGTAATTCTCGTAATGATCACCATTTATACGACTTTGATAACAGAAATGTTGACATTGATAATAATTGTAATTTTTTTCGTATATAATCATGTTAATGTTTTACATCAAAATATTAATGGTCTCCTAAGTAAGTCGGATCTGCTGAGTCTACACCTTCATGAACTTTGTTGTGCTGGTAAATTTGTGGATGTGCTTTGTATTACGGAACATAATATGAAAGAAGATGATTGTATTCATTTACATCTTCGAAATTACACCTTAGCAACAGCCTATTCTAGAAGTAATCGTAGAGGGGGATCATGCATCTTGGTTAACAATAAACACAAGTTTGAAGTAACTGATTTAAAGGAATATTGCTGCCCTTATATTTCGGAGTGTTGTGCTATTAAATTATTAGATCATCACATAATTATTATTTGCTTATATAAATCACCAAGAAATAGTATTGATGCATTAATCTCATTATTTTATAACTTCGAAGAATTATTAAATAAAAGGGGTAGCACCTGCGAGGTGATTGAGTTAGGCATATCAGACCATACAACTCAAATAATAAAATGTTCTGTAAAGAAAACTTGCGTTTTGACACATTGGTTTACATCTAAACGCGACTTTTGCTCGAGTAATATGAGCAAATTTAAAAAAGCTTTATGTAGTCTTAGTTTCACTAACGTGTATGTGTGTAAGGATGTTAACGCTGCCTATAATGAATTTATTGACTTATTTGGACTGTTTTTTAATCTTTGCTTTCCAGTCATCAAAGTTAAAAATAAAACAATAAAATACAACAGATGGATTACTAAAGGCATTAAACTATGCTGTAAACGTAAACGTGAGATACTATGGCGTAATGGTATGGCCAAGGCGTAACCCTGATTCAACCAGTAAGAAAACATACAAAGCTTATTCTAAACGTTTAAAAAACATAATAAAATTAACCCAGAAATCTCAAAATAGTTATTTTATTAATAATGCAAATAATAAAGTTAAGGCAACGTGGAAAGTTATCAACTCAAATAAAAATAATTACCCAAAAGAAGGTCCATCTAGAATAAATAGTGGTGGAAAATGTGTAACAAACCCGTGCGAGATAGCTGAATTATTTAATAATTACTTTATAGATCAAGTTCATTCTAATTTAAAATGTAAAGTTAATTATGATATCAAAGACAATTTAATTTCAATTGATTCTAATATTAATTCTGTATTTCTACCACCTACGATACCGCACGACATTAATAAAATAATTCAGAATCTAAAAAATACACTTAGTTCAGGGCATGATGGATTCACAACAAAGGTTATAAAATATGTGTCTTTAGAAATTTTGCCAGTATTAAGTTTTATTGTAAATCTGTGTATAGAAAACGGTATATTTCCTGAAAGCCTAAAACTAGCTATCATTAAACCACTTCATAAAAATAATGATCCAACCAGTCTAGAAATTATAGACCCATTGCGCTTGTCTCAATATTTTTCAAAATTATTGAAAAAGTTATACATAATAATCTTTATCCGTATTTGGAGAAGAACAATGTACTAACAAAAAAGCAATACGGTTTCAGAATCAATAAAAATATTAATATGGCAATCTATGATTTAGTGAATAATATTGTTGCTAATATGGATAGAAAAATACCCGTTACAGTATTATTCATAGACATGACAAAGGCATTTGATTTTGTCGATCACGAAATACTTCTTGCTAAAATAAATACTTACACCAAAACTGAAACAGTTTGTCTATCTAAACAAAGACAAATAAAATACGGCGTGCCCCAAGGAAGTGTACTCGGACCATTACTTTTCCTATGCTATATAAACGATCTTCCTAAAGTTGTTCCACACCCTATGACTTTGTTTGCTGACGACTGTACTACGGTATTTATTGGTAAGGACATGACAACATTTGAAAGTGACATAAATAATAGTTTAAAGTTAATAATTCAATGGTTAGAAGCAAATAATTTAAAAATTTACCTTAATAAAACTCACATAATGTCATTTAAACAAAGAACAAATTCTGTTTACCTTAATATTAATTATGAACAAATGTCAATAGCTAAAGTAGATCATACAAAATTTTTAGGTATCTGGTTGGACGAAAATATTACGTGGAAAGTACACATTGAAAACTTAATTAAAAAACTAAACCAGTATTATTTTGTTCTTCATAATTTAAACAAGGTGCAAATCGTGAAACTGTTATTTCTGCATATCACGCTTATGTCTCTAGTACACTCAGATATGGTATTATTTTCTGGGGCAATTCCTCAGAAAGAGAAATTGCATTCAAAAGGCAAAAGCAGTGTCTTAGAGCAGTATGCGGGATTAAAACGACAGATAGTTGCAAACCATATTTTATAAGTTTAAAGATTTTAACTCTTCCATCGCTTTATGTTTATGAAGCGGCTATATTTGTCAAAGTTAACTTAAATCGTTTCGAAACTCTTACAAATAGACGTCATCAGGGTACACTACGTCTGAAACAACATCAAACTGCACTTTTTTCTAAGAGTTTCCTAGGTATGGCACCTAAAATCTACAACAAATTGCCAAATCGTATTAAGTGTCTAGATAACCTTAATCGTTGCAAGACAGCACTCCATAGATTTCTGGTGAATAAAGCGTACTACTCAATAATAGATTTTTTAAATGATCTTTAATCCCGACATTCGCTTTGTTTTTGGCGTAATAACATGTTATGTTGATTTACTTATTAATTATATAAATTGTTTTTTTTTTGTAATTTAATTATTGACATGTTTGATTTTAAATTGATCTAATTAAATTATTTATGTTATTTTTTAATTGTTTTTCTATATTATTCTATTACCTTTAGTGACTTTACTTTTTTTTTTATATAATTCGCATTTTTTTTTCTTTTAAACTAATTTGTACGCCTTACATAGGCGAAACATAGTGAGACGATTGTTTTTTAATGTTATAACCATGTACCTACCTATGTTCCACAAATAAATTTATTTGATTTGATTTGATTTCATTTTCGATCGTAGCCCAACTTACCGAAAATTGTGTTGTTGGGGTTCATCGACACCTGGTTCATGGCGGCATCGCCGATGAGGCGCTGGGTGTCTGTGAAAGCGACGTATGAGGGCGTGCTCCTGTTGCCCTGGTCGTCGGCAATGATCTCCACCTTACCATGCCGAAAAACTCCAACGCGTGAGTAAGTGGTTCCCAAATCAATACCTACAGCGGGTGCTTCAGCCATCTGAAACAATAAAAACTTGAAAACGTGTGTTGATGTTTCACTTCGTGGAAGCGGAATATTGCAAGTCAAGGGTCCGGAGGTGCCTACCACTCGACTTGGAAACAGTACCTGTTTCGATTGTTCTATTAAGGGCATTTCCTTACTACTTTAATCGTGGTGATTCACAGATCGAGGGTGGGTGGTGGGATCTCTCCCTTATTATCCACATAAGATGGATTTCCGCCGTGTGATGCCTGATTCAATCGGTTATAGTAAAAACTTGTGTTAAAACTACGGTGAACTTTGTACGACATTCGCCAAAGGTTGTTGTAATGCCGGAACTGAATCAATTAACTTCTACATATCTAGATGCGTCATAGGCTTATATTACGTCACGTAAAACAGGCACGTAGCGAAGGCAACGATTGCGATAATGTTCTCTCTTACACTCTCACATAAAATACTATCCAAGGGTGTCCCTCGAACTAAATAATATAATTTAATATCTGGGACAACTCACACAACGCTATCTGATCCCAAACTAAGCATAGCTTGTACTATGGTAACCAGACAACTGATAAACATACTTATACATATAAACATATTTCTAAATACATACATTCTAAACCATCGTGCTCATCACACAAAATTTTATCATGGGTGGGGATCGAACCCACGACCTCTGGCGTAAACCACAGGTACTTTCCACCGATCGCCACTATTATTCTAGGATAGTACGCGAGGCCGTTGAGATCAAGAAGTACAAAAATTTCAACCGAGATAATGGATACCGGCTCTCACCATCTTGGAACCCTGTTATCAGCAAATGCAATGGTAGCCGTAACGACACCGCGCCTCAGTGTTAAGACGTTGTAAGTGTAGTGTAGAAGTTTTTTTTTTATAATCTTTTATTTTAGGGGCTTTTATTCTAGGAACATGTCAGTGTGTAGAAGTACCGTCAGTTCAAATTATCAAAATTATCAAGATCAGGCGAGGGTAGTTGAAAAACCCCGCGGAGACATCGCTAAGCTGCCATCAGTCGACCCGTGACCACGATCGGTGCAATTCGATCGAGACGTAAATAATTCACGCGATTAAGTCCCGAAATATATCTAATCACACTAATATTATAAAGGCGAAAGTTTGTGAGTATGTGAGTGTGTATGTTTGTTACTTCTTCACGTCTAAACGGCTGGAGCAATTTTAATATAATTTGGCATGGTAACTCCATACTGCATGCTGACACCCTGGATTAACACGTAGGCTAATAAACAGCGGGTAACACCGCGGGGCACAGCTAGTATGTACAAAAATCGCGAAAGTTTAAAAACAAATAATTCTTGCATAGCAGTCGGATACACTCCCACCGCGCCACAGAGGCTGTCAAAAGTCAGTAAATGCATATGAGGCAGTTACCTTGCATTTTTCTGGCCAAAACAGAATGCGGTTAAACGTGTCTATAGGTCAACGTCATTGGACTGAACAATAAATCTACAGGTTAAGTGCCGCCATTTTGACGGCGCCAACATTTAACGGGAAATAAGCGCCCACGTGGGGTTAACACACCTGGCATTAGAAGTCGTTTCTCTCGTTTTATGTGACGGTCATCTTTTAGGTCGGGAGTCATTATATGACCAATATATTTAAAACTAAAGACTCTATTTAAAGTTACGTTGACTCTGACAGAAGGCATACTTACCCCCGTACTTTACTACCCCCGGCCTCAAAGATCATGACATTATAAGCCAGGCCATGTATTTCAGCGTATCACATACACCTATCACTTTTCTGAGCCCGCAAACCAACGCACTCAATAGTGCCATATCATCGGCATAATTATTGTTGTTAACACACACGCCATTTATATGACAATCAATTCTAGTACTGGTTAGCTTGATGATCAACTCATTTACGTACAGGTTGAAAAGCGTGGGTGAGCTCAATCCTCCCTGCCTTACCCCGCATTCCAACCTGTACGAACGTGAAAGCGCCCCAGCCCATCGTACATGATTGATCTGGTTTCTATACCAAAACTTCAGGATATTAATGACAACTCTTTGTCTTCTAACTTCTTCCATAACACATCATAAGAGACCAGATCAACAGCCCGAGATAGATCAAGGAAGCAAGCATAGACGGATATCTGACGCTCCGTGTAGTGTTTGACAGTACGCTTAAGACACAACATGGCATTTTCGGTTGGGTCGGTCAGAATCCAAACTGATTGTCATGAAACTTGAGAAACTGGATTAGATTAAGCACACTATCAAACACTTTCGAGATCACAGTGGCCAGAGATATTGGTCTATAATTACCGCAGTCAGCGAGGTCTCCCCTTTTATTTTTTGCAATGGGTACCACCAAAGTTCGCATCATCTCGTCCGGTAAGTTGATGCTTAATGCTGAGGTCCTCATGGCCAGGGGATTTCCCCTTGACATAGATCGTATCGTATGTGCAACTTCCTTAGACCTAATTTTAACCCTTCAATATCGGGCACCGTCAGGAAACAGTCCTAACGGAAACTTTACAAAAAAGTTTTCTTTAAAAAGTATTATGTACTATTTTTCCTGATTCACTAATGCCACCGACGCTCACAGGGATCCCCGGCCTAATATTTAATTAGTTAGACTTCCAAAATCTGCGAAAGTCATTATTGGAATGATGTGAAGCTAGAATATCCATTTTAATTTGATCTTCATGGTCTTGACACAATTTTAGTTGAGATTTAAAGAGTTTTCTAGCCTCACACATGGCGTTATTATATAAACGTATTCCAAATCTGGTTAAACACACCCAAGTTATAAATTTTTGTTTCGCGTTCCTATGAACGCCCGCTACGTGCTTATTCCAGTCTACTACGACTCTTTTAGAGTACTCGTTGCCTCTTCTATTTTGGGATTGGGAAATCTGATGGAGCAAGATCAGGGCTATACGGAGGATGTATTAACACATCCCAGCCAAGATCTCTCAATTTTTGCTGAGTGGCTATTGATAAGTGCGGTCTTATAATTTGTATAAGGGTTCGGAATTATTGTGCTTATCAAAAAAAAAAATTAGAATAGTCCTTGTAAATTTAAAAAAATTACCTAAACGAAAATTTATGAAATTTCGTATTACAGAAAGGGAGTAGACCTACAGAACGCAGATAATTCACTGTAAAACTGTTCGTATGAATGCGCATTAAAGTCTCCTAATATATAGATGATAACAATGCTACAGTTATCTGTTTGCACTCACCGAGCTTAATATGTAAACTCCGCTAGATTCGCCGCAGTGTCCGTGGGCATATACGCATTCAACACTAAGAAAGATTTATTTTCTAACACTACTTTCACCGCACAGATAAGTGGATAATCGCAGTGCACAACGCTGACATGATGAAATAAACATTTCCTCTATAGAAGAGCAACACCACCATATGGCCTACCCTGAAGGATTCCTGCCGCGGAGTCAACTGCTGACACTCCAGTACACCCGAAATCATTACCTAGTATTAAAAAATGAGAATAGCCACGTCTACTGTAACGCGATTATATAACACTGTATACATAGATCGCGTATGCTCCCGTCTCGCTTATGCTCCGATCGTTTAACATTTTTACAATTAAAGGTCACTAATTTATAATTCTTATCACACATTAAAAATAGTTGTAGTGCCGTCTTGATTCTATAGCGTACAAAGCGTCTAAATTAACGGTTTCCGGCCATAATTTGTCATCTAAATAAATTGATAATTTGTTTTGCGGCACATAAAACTTCGTCGCGTCGCTTAATGTTGATTCCTCCTAGGTTCACTTTATCCCCAGTTTTTGTTAGTACCTATATAATTAAGTATATCCGATTCTAAAGTATCCCCGTGTATGATAATAATGGAAATAGGTATATTTCTGTCCGCAGCTGTAAACTTGACCTCAGTTTCAGCTATACCGCTAAGTGACCTTTATAGCTGTAGTTATTTAATTTCTTTCTTTTAAGCACCGTAGTATAATCATTCACGTTTAATTATTTTTTTTTAATTTCTTCGTTTCATTTTTAATTTGTAACACTCGCATGCGATTGAATCTGTATCGTTCTCGTATTAAAACAACTAACAAAATTTAAACTAATTAAATATAAGAACAATTGTTACCAAATATGGAAGGAATATTATAATAAAAAGTCGCAAGAAAAAGGTATTTGGTACAAAACCATGCAAAGTGAACCTCTTCGTATCCCCTGGTTTGCCGGTGTGAGAATAAGTAGAAAATATATTATAATAGCTCATAGGTTAAGAACAGGACACATGCCACTCAACAAGTTTGGTTTCCTAATGAAAAAAGTGAATAGTCCAAATTGTGAACACTGCGGAATAATAGATGATGTGCACCACTTGTTAGTGGAATGTGTCCAAAACAGTAGTGAAAGAGATACTTTGGTGAGTGAGCTAAACATTAATAGCTTAGATTTGGGAGCATTTCAGGTTCTCTTATCCAACCCAGGTAGCGATGTTTGTTTTAACATCTATAAGTTTGTGTATAGCTCACTAACTAAAAGAATGTCTTTTAATAATAACGAATAGGTACAAGTTTATGTTTGGTTATAGTATATTTATTTTGTAATTGGTACGATGGGACTGACATGGTCATATTATGACTAAAAGCCCCTAAATAAATAAAGATAAAAAAAAAAAAAAAAAAACTAACAAAATTCTAACAACCATCTGTTCGCTAGTCCCGCTCGTAGTAACAGGCTTACGCAATGACGCATTGTCCCCACCTCCTGCCGCGTGCCGTATGACATAAACTAAACATACTGACCTTCAATTAATTTACTGTTGATAATACAGCAAAAATAATTTTGTTATCACAGACAATTTTGTACAAACTAATGCGTATTTGACATTAATACTTTATACAAAAATATATAGATTCATAAGTTATTCAATTCGATTTATATAGAGGGAGAGATCTATAATTATATATAGATTTACAGATCAACGCCCGCGTAGTGACTATCAAAATTTACAATTTTTAGAATATAAAGGTACAGTACTACAGAATTAGGACATGTAAAAGACAAAATAAAGAAGTTATAAGTGACTTACTTTGATATCATATTCTTTGTGTAAAAACTATCTCAGTCGTTGCCTTGTAGTAAGTCATAAGAGCAAAACTTGGCAAAGTTGCGCGATTGACGACTTCTTTTCACGAAATAAAATCGTTATACTGGTGTTGATGCGTCACTTGATTGACGTCACTCGGAGTTTCTGGAATATTCCCAGCTATCGACCAATAGCAGTCTTTGGCCTTTAATATATATGGGATTTAAACCTACAGGGACTTTGTCGCGCATTGATTCGTTATATACCTAGTGTTGTCCTTAATCGGAGCACTAATTATAGAATTTATTGATAATATGGGTCAGTTTTTGCCATGGTTTTGTTTCATGTGTCCATTCTATAACAATGACGTTTTACATACAGACACGCCTTACTGCACTCTATTTTGGCAACATAAATTTACGGTAACTATCGTACTCCCACTTAGTCAGTCATCAACCAGTATCACGATGGCATGTCCATACTGCTTGCATATAATAAATGCAAACTCGAAGTCAGTCTATTTTAGAAAACAATTATTGTTTACTTCATCTTGTTTGATAACAAAAATATATTTGTTGATAGTTAATACGATTGAAAACAAGTCCAATTTGGCTGGTTTATATTTTTCTGTATTATCAACAGGTTTCTATGAAAGGTTTTTTTATTAACTATCACGAAAAAAACGTTTTTTGTATGAAAACCTCAAATGATAAGTGGATTAGTAGGCATTCACCCTATACTGCCCTAGTTGCGATGATTCGCTCGCGCCAATTTGATAATCTCGCTTTACCTCAAAACCTATATTTATCTATTTCTTACAATAGTAGGGCCTTAAACCTACTGCGTCGATATTCCTTCCCTTTCATTTCGTAGTATGTAATTGTATGTACACTTAACTAACTAACTAGCTATAGTTATGTTATTTTACCTAAGGTAGAGGTACGTATTTCCGTCAGTGTCCCAGTAGCCGTCAACTTGTCAGTTTTTACATTTTTGCACAATTCTGCCAATAATAAACTAAATTTTGTGAATAGCAACATAATCTTAATAAAATTTTGCACAAAAATAGTGGCTACACTGATAAAAAAGTCAAATGGCGTCGAAACTACGTAACAACAAAAGTGCGCGTATAAAAAGTTTACAGAAAGTTCGAAGTTTTGTTACTGAACTACGAAATCAACACGTCGTGTTGATAAGCTCCCACTAGCTTTACGGGTCGCTATACGGTAAGAGTGTTATTTTTTTTTAGTATTTAAGTAAATGATCTAGCAATATTAGACAAAAGTTGCTTGAAATTTAATTGAAAAGTAAATATTTTCACATTTGACATCTATTGGTACTCACAGTTCCCTACTTGTCCCAGTTACCGACAAAATCATAGGTATTTTTGACGGTTATTGGTACGTGCATTAACCCTTAAATTGGCACATACTGAATCTGTAGGATTGTTTATATTTAAGTTTACGTTTTGGGTAATAATAGGGATAGAAAAAAATAATTCTTATGAATTTTTGAAAAAAAATGTATTATTATATATATTTTTAAACGTCACTTAAAAAGGACATTGCCCATTACCTGCTACTGTGCGGTGACCTCATATACGTCACAGTAAACGGACATTGCCAAAAACAAAACACATTTTTTTTTTCTAATCAAACAAAAACTACACTTCTAAATTTACCGTACTTATACAAAATAAAAACAAAACATAACAATGAGGTCAAGTTTCTATTAGGAACCATTAAAATTATGCCAGGAACTAAACATAAAGTCAACCTCTGGCTATGAAATTAAATATTCTTTATATTATTTTGAAGGTAGGTAACAATGTACTTATAAAAACTGCAACAAAATAAACCAAACAAAATAAACTTTTCAGTATAAAATTAACCACTACTATCACTTTTCCTTATGGAATAAAAGAAAACAATTTTTTTGGCAGTGAAACAAAGCCTCTGTTGACATTTTGTACACATAATCATAGTTTTTCCATTCTTGCAAAGGCGACAGCGACCTTGTGTGGTAAATATCGGAAAATGATCGTAACAATCAAGCCGTGCATCATCTACTGGTCTTGGCTGAACAGGCTTTAGAATAGTGCCAACCCTTGGTGAATCAGCCATGGCTCTGTGGTTCTGAGACTTAGTATTAGTCTTCATAAGCGCAAGAGCACACTGCCCGCGAAACTTTTTCAGACTCAGTTTGGGTTCTCTAAGTTGAACGCAGTCTCGGCGATGCAATAGCCAGCTGTTATTCATGCTGATATCTAATAGTTGGGCGAAAATTGACATATACCATCGTCTGGTCTTCATTCGTATTCTATATAAAGCAGTCAACATGTCGGCTATATCAACGCCGCCCATGTGAGTGTTGTATATTTTTATTACACTAGGGCAAGGTACAAAGACTCGCTTCTTTTCTTTCTTATCGTATCGTTCTATGGTACTAACTGGATCTTCAGCACAGAATGAACTGGCAATATGGATGCACTGATTATCCACCCACTTAGTAACTGCCAACCTTTTTGAGTTATCGCAAACTACTTCATATGTTCCTCGTCCCTTTTTTTTCATCGCTTTATCTGTCATAAGTTTACATGTACGCAATCTATCTTTTCTAATCGTTCCTAAAGACAAAATACCCATCTCATTTCGTAAGTAGTATATAAGTTCAAGTGACGTGAACCAGTTATCGAAGTAGACTGTACTGAGTACTGGATTAGTTATAGTTTTGCATAATCTAAGCACTGTTTTACCACCAACACCAAGATAATCTTCTTCCCATTCGGTAAATCTGACCCCTGAAAAAGTGTTTGCGCCATCATAAGGAAAAAAATCATACACCATGCCCGACGTACCTGCTCGAACCAGAAACTTAAAGCCCCATTTGTGGGGTTTCTTTGGATTATATTGCTTTCTGTTACCAGCCTTTTTGCCTTTATAGGGTATTATCATTTCATCCACTGCAAAAGACCGCTCTTCTTCGATTTTCAAGCATTGCTGACGAACGTGTTCCATAATAGTAGATATTTTATGATAACGGTCGTTGTTATCTACGTTTGTGTTATCGCAAAAATGTAAATAACGCTTAATACACCTATAACGTTTTAGAGACATGGCGGATGCAATCGGTTCAAACCTCAGATCAGAACTCCAATAATCTTCTACAGCAGGCATATCTACAATACCCATCAAAATCTCTATACCAAGTAAAATTTCTATTTCTTTTTTAGTAACACATATAGATTTACCACTATTTTGTACTGAATATAAATTTGTCATTTCAACAATAAAATCAAGGATATCATCGTTGAAAAATGTTTGAAAGTACTGCTGAGGAGTTAGAATTGTATGCCGCTCTTCGAAGTCAGTGGAGTCTGGCACTTCTACGTATCCAGTAAACTTTCTTTTTTTGAAAACAAAATCTAATTGCTTAATTTTACGTTTCCTAGACACAAGTGGTATTGGTAAAGGCCTAGGTGACGTGTCTACGACTGCAGTTTGTCTCGTTCGACGTATTCCTGGCATCAATGAAGCTCTTACAAAACTCGTAGATGGTGTTGCAATGGACATTTCTGATGGAGTTTCGGGTATATAACACTGTGTTAGATTAGAAGCATGTGGTGTGAAAGGTGAGGATTCTTTTGCCAGTACAGAGGTTGGAGGTTGCTCAGGTATAACTGTATTTTCACCAATCCAAAAATCCTCATCATCGCTGAGATCATCTAATAAGTTACTCAACCCAGGAACCATTTCTCGAACAGGAGATGAGTTGTCACTATTAAAGTACTCACGTGCTCCTATTTTTTGTTCAATATCTTCATCCGATTCGACATCAGACTCCTCAGAGTCCTCTGGAGGTAAAAGAGAGATGATTTTCTTGGATCTCCAAGACATTTTTCTGTAATTATAAAAAAAAAATGTATTATTTCAATGGTAAGTATGCTGGATGTATGAACTATTTGTAAGTACTACTTTATGGCAACGTCCGTTATATGGGACAAACGGAAAATACACTAGCTCATAGTTATAACTGGCAAGGTCCGTTATATGGGACAAACAAAAAATACACTAGTTCATAGTCCTAATTGGCATAGTCCGTTTTAAATGACATACTTAGTTTCGACTAAATTAAAGATACAAAAACAATGATAGTATTGAAAAAACTATGTCATCTAATACGTTATACTGTATTTCAATTGAATTCAACAAAATAATGAACAAAATAAAGAAAAAACTCACCTTTTCAAAAAAAAATATCCGGAGCGTAACACCACCCGCCTCATGCACTTTTTCAAATCGGCGTAATGAGCGACCGTTGGCCGTTTCGCACGCACAAAATGCGTGAGTGTGAAAGAGATAGTCTAACAAACACAATGAGATGCGCGCGCGAGGCGGAATCGCGTATTTTTTTTATCTGTGTGAGTATAAACACTGCGTCCTTTAAAACGGACAGAATCAATTTAAGGGTTAATACAGTAAAATATCTTGCACCAAAAACCGTCATTGTATCCTTATTTTATACAGATTAAGGGTCATTTTTCTTTGAAATAGTATCATACATTCTTGTCGGACACTGGAACAGATAATAATGTTGTACCTAAGTCCGTCATGTGTCTTATTGCCTTGTAATAAGTCTCATTCCTCTTTGACACATTATTGAAATTATTTTCTACCGTGTATTTAATAACTACGTAAATTTGATGGCTTTTCTAAAATCCGCTTATCCACTTACATTCACATTATTATTATTAGACATTCGATACAATACGAAACATTTTCAAGACTAAAAGGCCGATCATAAACTTTATGAAATTTGGCACGAAGAAACACCTATAGTGTCCTGGGGAAGGTTAACGTATCACAATAATAAAGTAAAGTTGTGAGCTGTGAGCTGTTGTCTGTGTCGCTTCGCTTGTATGGATATGGTTTGTTGCCAGTCATGCCAAGATGGTCATAATCTCACCATTGAAACCAAGTCGAGTGTCGTGGTTTCAATTCCTACATTTTTGGTCTAAGATATGTTTTAACAAATAAATGGTTTATTGGTAAGGGAGTAGCATGTGCAATGTTTTAATCTACATGTTATCTAACTTTTATTATGTATCATTATATCGAATAACAGACGACAGTGTCTCGCACTAGTTATAAATAGTAACTCCTACAGATTACCAGATTTACTAGTAGTATACGGGGTGGCGCCGTCATAGCGACATTAAATGATACCACGTATGTGTCATAAGGTTACTTGGTCGTGTACCAAACATCTATACCTATTATCGCAAATGGTGTTTGTATAACTGATATTTTAATATTTATTTCGTTTGGATTTTTTATATTTAAAAAAAAAAAAATACTAACTATGAGTAAAAATTGCACGTAATACAACTAACTAATTATTTACATATATTTACAAACTAACAAAACCAAGTAAAATAAAAAAAGGCAAGACCCGTTTACGCGTCGAAATATTCTTCCCCATCGATGTCGACTGGTAACGTACCCAGAAGGCTGGCAGCATTGCCACGTTGAATAGCAATGCTTATTCTTTGTGCAAAGAAAACCCAGCCCTCGGATCACGCGAAGAACTGATAAGCCGATTTGAAATTTCCTTAAAAAGAAGTCGGGCACTTGGACCCCACGGACCCAGCGTCTCGACCCCAAACGGCTCAAATATATAATCTTCAATTAGATTTACATATTTGCGACGTTTGAGAGTCTCCGCTGATGCAGCAGCAGCGCAGGCACAGTCTGAAGTGCTTGAAAGATGGGAGGGCGCAAGGGTATCGACACAAGTTGCGTCCCATACCAATGGCCTCCCCATCCTCCATGGCAGCAATGTCATACCATCCGGTCTCTTGCCATCGTCGCGCGCCAAGCCATTTGGTTCAAGCATGGCTGGAACGTCGGCGGTGACAAGAGCCCGACGGATTATATCGTTCAGACTGGCATGCCGAGATATATGGCCTGAGCTCCTACTACACGATAGGCCGTGGTGTCCAAGGCCGGTGACCAGTTCTCCACAGTGGCATCGATGTGGAGAAACACACGAAGCGCCTAAACGTAGGCACGCAGCAATCCGAAATGTCGTATCATCCAACATAGTGCCTATATTGGGCGATGGAAGTGCCTGTAACCAAAGACCCGATTCCCATTCCCCCACAGCCAACAGGCGAGCGCGCTCTGCAGCGTTCGATGATGTGCTAATTATGTTCTCTTACTATGCTGCACAGCGCTCTATCCCATTGCCTCTGGGAGAAGGGGTTAGCGGGTAAGTCAGTATTAGGGCAAGCCATTTTCCAAGCGTTCAGCGCTTCAGTCTCACACAACACTTCAGAATTGACCAGTGTAGGCGTTAAAATATTCCTGGTTATTAAATATTTATGGTGGTGTTAATTAGATTAAAATCATATTATTTAATATAAGCTGTGGTTTACTTTAATGTCGTTATGTCAGCGCCACTTTGTTTATAGGTAAATGTAGTTCTTCTAAATCTAGGTGTGCTTGGTGTCTGTAAAAGTTCGAGGTAGCAGATGATGATGCACCTGACATACAAAGATTTTCAGGAAACGTTACTTTTATTACAGGTAATCATGAACGCAAAGCAAAATGCCATGTTAAAGGCTATAGAAGCAGTAAAAATTGGAGCCACTATTTTAGCTGCAGCCCGACAGCACGGTGTTCCACGGACAACGTTAACTGATAAAATACGTGGCCGCTATCCAGTAGAATGTTCCAAGGGACCGGCTACAGTCCTATCAAAAGATGAAGAAAATAATTTAAAAAGATGGATTATTTTTATAGCTGACAGTGGATTTCCAATAACAAAGGCCCAGTTGTTGGATAGTGTTAGTCTAATAATTAAAAAAATGCAGCGAAGTAACCCGTTTCAGAATGACAGACCAGGTCGTCACTGGATTGAAGCATTTATAAAGCGTCACCCAGAGGTAGGGCAAAGAGTAGCCCAAAATTTAACTCAAACACGTGCGTTGGTAAAAGAAAATAATTATAATCTTAGAATGTGGTTCAAAGAAGTCGAGGATTATTTTAAATCGAGTCAACCTCAAGAAGTCATTAAAGATCCACGTAGAATTTTGTAACTGTGACGAAAGTGCTTTCTTTTTGTCGCCATCAGACAATAAAGTACTGGCAAAACGTGGAGCCAAAAATGTTTTTAATATCATCCCCAGCAGTGAAAAAGAGTGTGTGACAGTCCTTATCACAGCGAACGCTGCTGGGGAATTAGCACCTCCAATGGTAAAATTTCCTCATAAAATTTCTAAAACGGCACCTAATAATTGGGGATTGGGGTTCACGCTAAAAGGCTGGATGACTGGCGAGTCTTTTTATGAATACATTACCAATGTATTTTATCCATCACCGCCGGTGCAAGCTGGTCGAAACATCAGCAATTTTTATAGCTAGATAAAGAGTTATAGCTAGATCGGGTCCTGCCCCTCCTTCCATCATGCGAGCGATTCACACTTGGCCAGTGTCAAAACCTAACAACTTTGTAACGAGTTATTAAAATGAATGTGATTTATTTTATGTGATAGTCGATTAATAGAAATTTGTTTTATAATACATATAAGATGATTATAACCTAAACTTGAATTATTTGTTAAAATATATTTCTTTTAATCAAATACGTGTCTTTTATTTGAAAAAGAAGATATTCAATAAGATTTTGTTTCAAATCAAAAAAATATGTAGATTAATGTGATCTTTAATGCCAAGACATAGAATTCAAATTCGCAATAAAAATGACGGCTACTGGGACAATTTTAACGGTTACTGGTACAAGTATAACGGGTACTGGGACAATACGCCTCTTTTTACATTATTTCGTAATATTAGTATATTAACTGTAAAATTAGTTTAAATAAAGTAAACCGATAAAAACTACAATAAATTACCTATCATATCATATAAATTAAATTCTTGTAAGTCCAACAGTTTTAGCATAGCAGATAACCAAAGTCGGTAAAGTTCGAAAATTGACGGTTATTGGGACGTTTACCTTAACCATTTTTTCGTGCAGTTTTGTTAGCGTACAACGCTTCGACCTATATGTAAAACCATCATTATCATCAAAGGAATAAAAAAATTAAAGGATCATTATCATTATACCTAATGATAATGATCAAAAATAAATGCGACGAAATCATCACTTTAAAAACTGAAAATGAACTAAACTGCTAATATTATAAAGCTGAAGAGTTTGTTTGTTTGGTTGAACGCGATAATCTCAGGAACTACGGATCCCAAGTAAAAAAAATATTTTACTTTAAAATAGCTCATATATCGAGGAAGGCTATAGTATCACGACGATACGACCAATAGGAGCGAAGCAGCAATGAAGAATGTTGCAAAAACTGTCATGATTATTATGATTATGTGCAAAAAGCCGGGCAAGAGCATGTCGGGCCATGCTCAGCGTGGAGTTCCACTGCCTTGAATAATTGCATCAGCAGAAGAGCGTATGTTCATGGCACTTACGCTCTTTTGTTTGGAAACCCCATTTTATTCGGCAATAACTCAATGACGGTATATCCGATCACGTCCGAAATAATTTTACTTTAAAGTATTTATTAAGCACTACCTTTGTGATTTTTTGCGTATTTTTCAAAAAGATAAGGGTGGGGGTAGAATTTATGCAACTTTCGGAGCAATTATTTCCAAAAATATATATCTACTTAATCAAAAAAGTTCCGTAATGACCTTACTCACTAGATGCTCATGTACTGTAAGAATATATAGATGATATAGATAGATGTAAGAATGAATATCCACGCTCTATAAAATATGAAATCATGTGCTCGCAAAGTAGGTACATCCAACATGTCGTTTGTTAAATTTCTTGAATCTTACTAGATTTTGAGGCACAAAATAGTTGAATACTTATTTGATTGAAAATCTAACAAGGAATATAATATTTATCTACAAACGAGTAACAGAAAAGTGTGGTCATATTCAAGGGTTGGTATGAGCCCATGATACTGAATAGTCTGTAGAATGAGTCAGTCAGTCTACCCGTGACCACGGCCGTTGCAATATGGTCGAAACGTCGGGCAATAAACAAGGTATTTTACCTTAAATTATTCACGCGATTAAGACCCGTAATATACATATATATATTTTCATAATGTGTACAAATTGCGTAAGTTTATCAACATCTATTTATACTGTTATAAAATTGTAAACGTAGCTGTGTGTATCTAGATCGATTAATTAAGGTTTATATTGCAATGATGTTATAAGTAAAACTGGACAAGTGCATTTCGGGCCACGCACAATGTAGGGTTCCGTAATCCTACCCTCTCTGTTCTATAAAAGTTCCCTCTCTGTTAAATACTCAACAACCTTTAGCTAATTCTGTTACAGAGAAAAGAGTTGTATTTTTTTCCGACCAGTTAGGAATAGATTTTGGAAAATTAATTAAGGGTTATTCAAATTATAAAGTTACAAATTATTGTTCACCGGGAGCCAAGCTTAGTAGTTTAATTAGTAAATTACATAGCATTAGTTTAGATGATCAATCAACAGTCATAGTATTATATGGTGACAGCTTCTCAGTCACCAAGAGAGATATAATTCATTTAACAGAGTCTATGATATCCATTAATGAAAAAGTAGGTTGTAAATTTATTTTATGTGGTCTACCTTACTCACAGTCAGTATCTGATATACACAACAAGCACATACAGAGCTTGAACTTGTTACTTTACAACGCAACATATAATATGTTAAGTTTATACTATTTTTCGACACGAATAAATTTATTCGTAACTTTATTTTAACAAAAAATACTATGTATTTGTCTACTATATTTAAGCGACAGATTGCTAAATGATTAGCATTTAATATACGCTGACCTTGGTACAATTAGTGTATCACGGCAATCAGTTAGTTCTACCAATTCTTCAAGGATTATTAATGAAACTCCTAGTTTAAACTAGTTAATGAGACAACAGATAAGCAAACATATGGTCTAACCATAGTACATCAAAATATTCAGGGCTTACCTGACAAGATTCAGGAAATAGAATTATTTTTAAAGACCCACCATGTTGATATTTTTTGTGTCACAGAACACTGGTTAAAAATCATGAACTGATTTTTAATAATGAACAATATAGTATGGTAAGCACGTTGTTAAGAAAGAAGGCGGAATACATGGTGACTCTATGATTTTTGTTTCTAATAGTGTGAATAGTAAAGAACGTAAAGATATTGTAGCTTGTTCTGTCGAGCGTACTGTAGAACTCTCTTGTGTAGAATTAAAGGAGCATATTGTTGTTTGTGTCTACCGTCCACCACAGAGTGACTTTAATTTAATCGAGACTGTAATGGAGGATGTACTAAAAGTTCTTAGTTATGGTAAAAAGCATGTAGTAGTATGTGGCGACTTCAACGTTAATATACTTGAACAGTCACATATGTGTATTAGATTATGTACTTTATTTAACTCATTTATTTTTGTTTAGTGCACCAGCAAGGATCACGTCACATTCTGCCACATGCTTAGATAATATTTTTTGCAACTGTAGCTATTTTAATGATGTCATATTGAGTGATTTAACTTCCGATCACTGTGGACAGAAAGTCACTTTTCCTATTCATACAGTGGCTAAAGCAAACAAGATCACATGTAGGCCAATGAGTACAGTCCGCCTAAACAAATTTAATACAAATGTTTCTGTCCGTATTGCTAATATAGATTTTAGTTAGGATGATCCGAACTACCTTTGCGCGTCTTTGTTTAACATTATCAAATATGAATTTAATAATATTTTCACAACTAAGACTTTTTATAAAAATCGAAAAATTAGTTTTTGTGATTGGGCAACAACTGGCATACAAATAAGTAGAGCAAAGTTGTATGAATTGTATGGTATGAAGCAATATAATTTTGACCCTAAGTTTGTTCAATTTGTTAAAAATTATTCCAAAATATTTAAAAAGACTTGTGCTGCTGCCAAGTCTTTACATTTAGGTAGAAATATTAAACAAGCAGAGAATAAAATTAAAGCCACTTGGAACATAATCAATGCTGAAGCTGGGCGGGCCAAGCCACGCAATCATAATTTTGAATTATGTGTTGGTAATAAAATTGTAACAAACAATTTAGATCTAGCGCAAACATTTAATAATTTCTTTGCTGAAATACCTATTATACAACTAGCTCCTTAAATTCATGTCCGGCTAAAGCCCAATCACTTGTAAGAAGCAGTGTGAAAGAGTGTACTGTACCATTTAGTTTCAATTTTATAAACCCCCATGACATAATAAAAATATTTAAGTCAATTAATTGCAAAAAGACAGCAGACTTATGGGGTATTTCTGTTAAATTAATTAATTGCATTATAATTAAAATAGCACCACATTTAGCTATAATATTTAATCGATGTGTTGATACCGGTGTGTTTTCTGATTTAATGAAACACAGTAAATTAATCCCTTTATTCAAAGCCGGTTTAAAAAGCGACCCTAGTAATTTTAGACCTATTTCTATCTTACCAGCTATTAGTAAAATCTTTGAAAAGGTCATACCAGCAGCGGTTTCTAATGCAGTTAGAAACACATTTTAAATCTAATAATCTACTGCATAGCGAACAATATGGATTCACAAACGGTCGTTCGACAGTAGATGCAGGCTTTAAACTACTAAAACACATATACGAGTATAGTGCCTAGGAAAACTCGCAGGACGCCATTGGTGTTTTCTGCGACCTCTCAAAAGCATTTGATTGTGTGGTGCATAGTACACTTCTGCTGAAACTTAGACATTACGGCATTATGGGTACAGCGCTTAATCTTGTTGCTTCTTATCTTAGTGAGCGAATGCAGTATGTAGACATTAACGGAATAAGGTTGTCCGGATCAACAGTGAGTATGGCACAAGGATTAATACTGGGTCCTTTTCTATTTTTTGTGTATATAAACGATCTGCTATTTTTTACCAGTAACTTATGCGATATTGTTCTATTTGCTGATGACACTTCTCACACAAAAAAGATTACTCTGACGAAGTAAACAGGTCCCTCGCATTAGTTCTTGACTGGTTTACATCAAATAACTTGCTTTTAAATTCTAAAAAAACCAAATGTATTAAATTTAGTTTACCAAATGTAAGAAATATTAGTCCAGATCTTGTTTTAAACAATAAAGTTATTCATTTTGTTGATTCAACGTTGTTTTTGTGAATTACTTTAGATAGTAAGTTACAGTGGGGCGCCCAAATATCATGTCTCGCAAGGAAACTCAGTTCTGCAGCATATGCTGTCAGCAAAGTCAGACAGCTTACCGATGTGGAAACAGCAAGGCTAGTTTATTTCGGTAATTTTCACAGCGTCATGTCGTATGGCATACTGCTTTGGGGCAAGGTGGCTGATATTCAAACAATTTTTATTCTTCAAAAACGTGCAGTGCGTATAATTTACAAACTAGGTGCACGAATTTCCCTTAGAGAAAAGTTTAAAGAGATAGGTATTATGACAGTTGCATCTCAATATATATTTGCAAACATTATGTGAGATTATGACAGTTGCATCTCAGTATATATTTGCAAACATTATGTTTGTTAAACAAAATATGCTTTTATATCACAAAAATAGTGACGTTCACCCGGTGAACAAGAGAAATAAGCACAATTAGTAGGTCAATATCATAGGCTACATAAAACTCATAATTCATTTATGGGTCTTTCTGTTAGAGTATTTAACAAGATACCAGCTAGAATTATGAGTCTATCAGTGATTAAGTTCAAAAATGTAGTCAAAAATCATCTTATACGTAGAGGTTATTATAGAGTGGATGAATATTTAAATGATAAAGAAAAATGGATCTAGTTGTTTGCTCCTTGTTACTTTAACATGCTTGGGTGAATTTTGTTGTCACTTTGTTTTAATTGTAACATTGATAAAGAGCATGATTTGACTTTTGTAAGTAAAGATTCTGCGTGACGACGAATAAAGGCCATTCTTTTCTTCCTTTTGATATCATAATTAATATTTTATAAGTATATAATCATTCGTTACAAGTATTTTGGCCAATATTTAGGCACATATAGTTTTTACCTTTGTTTTAAGTAGATCCTCCTACTATAATATACCCACTAAGGCTGATTTTGCTTTATCTCACGTTTCAACTTTTTGATAATACAATTTGCATCAGTCCTTATCATGGTGTATGGTATATTAGTCGCAGCACCTTACCCCCATATCAAGTTTATAAACATTCAAACATTGTAAAATTGGGAATTTGAAAAGATTGGCCGCGAGCTTTTATTGCCAGGTTCTTTTCTCCGGTTTTACCTATTGCTTGCGAACTTGGCATTACATGTACATGTAGAATCCCGACGTATCACAAGAGTTGTTTTGCATCCTAAGTGAATAAAGAATTTTGAATTTTGACGCGTTTTACTGCACTCTGTTTTGGCAAGAAAAATGCAAGGTAATTGCCTCAAATGCGCTTAGTTCGAGCGAGACGCTTAGATAGTATTTTACGTGAGAGTGAAAGAGAGAACATTAACGCAATCGCTGCCGTTGTCGCCACGCGCCGATTTTGCTTATGTTAGTCTATGACGCGTCTAGTAAATCGTCATTGGAACTAACCTTGAATTATTTAACTTTACGTTATTGTGTTATCTCACAGCTATTAGATATTATTACCTAGTTTGTACAAAAATAAGTAGATTTATAAAATATTAGCGGCTGGCTTTCAAATTGAACCATTTTTAGAATTTAAAAGTACGGTGATAACAGAATTTAGAACACGTAAAAAACAAAATAAATAAGATAAAAGTGACTTACTACTTGATCTTTGTGTATAAACTAAAAACTGAAGTTGTGCGATCGACGGCTTCTTTTCACGAAATAAATTCGCTATACCTACTGGTGTTGCGTCATTCGATGTCACTCGGAGTTTCTGGAATATTCCCATCTATCGATCAATAGCATTTACTCCCTCGTAGGCCTCGTAGCGCGGGCTGTACTGTCTCTGGCTGGATTTAAAACCTGCAGGGACTTTGTCGCGCATCGATTAATTTTATAGTGTCCATAATCGGAGCACTAATTATTTAATCTATCGATAAAATGTGTCGGTTTTTGCCATGGTTTGGTTCTTTATAATGATCAAAAATAAATGCGACGAAATCATCACTTCAAAAAACCGAAAATTTACTATCATACGTACAAGATATTCTAATTGTGGAATCACGCTGTGTTTAGGAAAATAATATTATTATGTACAACAAGAAAAATTAATACGAAATTTTGCACACAAATGCCCATGTAAGAAGTAATATGCACGCCCTTTGTAATATGAATTCCATACCCGGACTTTCCCGGGATTCCCGCCGGACATTTGGGTAAAAAAGCCTCTACATTGTTGAGGATTTTGTGCCTCAGTATTAATAGGTACGACAAAACCGCTCTTCGGCACGACAAATGTAAAAAGCCGGACAAGCCAGACATTTTATTTTGGCCAGACACGCAATCAAAACGCTTAACTATGTCCAGCTTTATCCGGACGCCTGGCAAAACGCTAGGCACACAAGGTACCTACATCCAACGTGTCGTCTGTTACATTCTATAATCTTACTAGATTTGATTTGGGGCGCAAAATACTTGAATACTACTCATTATACTACCGACGTGAACCCATTCCTAACACAAGCCATTGAGGGTCCACAATCCTACAATGCAAGTTATCTTTAAAATAAAGCTATTGGATTGAAAATGTAACAAGATATACAATGTTTATTTCTATTAACATTGACAGAAGTGTTTATCAACATTTGTAGAAAGATTTTTTTTGTCTGATGATAAGTATATTATTGTTCGTCTCTTTAATACAATATCTGAATTCTCAATAAAGTTAATCTCTCGAAAACGCAAAACACTGTACGGATTTAGATAATTCATATTTTTGTTAAGGGGCTTCTAAACGGGGCATGTTTTACTGCAATATGTAGCAACTAATTGCTCGACCATTACAAAAATGGTATTGCAATACATCTGCAATAGTATGGCCCAGGATGACTCCTAAACGGGCTACACAACCCGGCAACAATGACTGACAAAAAACAACAATAAACCTGGCCTATTGCAGAAAATCGATCGCAAAGCCATCGTCCGGCAACCTATCAAACATGTTTCGCTATTGCTTGCACCGTTGCCGACCACTGTATTGCGACCACAAAAAGCAGTATTAAAAAATTGGCCTGTTTAGAATCCCCTTTAAGTGGCACTTTTTCATAAGAGACTTACTTACCCGTACACATTGTTGTAAAATTATTTGTGTTTATTGGGCTAACATATAGATTTACTTGGCGGTATGTAGGTAGCTTGCGCCAACACTGGCTGCCAACCGAATGGAGTCAGTTTTTTGATCACACATCAGAGGATCAAGGATCGGCCAACCATGGTCACATATTGGCGCATTTACCTTACGTGCTGTTTACTACCTAGTCAAATAATGACACGCGGTGTTTGTGTTTTTAAAAACTTTATTTACAATACACGCGTGCTCAGCATGAGCAACAGAATGGAACAATCTGATGTGTCTGCAAGACACGGTTTTATATATTAATCTTATATGTGTTAAAATACGTGTAAATACAGGGTTAGTTGCATGTGTGCAACTTGGTGACAGACCACCCATCAATGGTGTTCTGGTAATCATTAACATTCCAATATTTGATATTTATAATTGATTTGGTCATCATTAATTTTATAGTAATTGATCTAAATGAGTCTTCGACGGTGGTTCGTCTCAGGCTTGGTTTACTAACATGAATTGGGGTTTGGGTTGGCCACCCATAACTCCTCCCTCCGTAAGTTCAAAATCGTCATTTGTTTTTGGCGAATGATGATTTTGGCTACATTTATGAAATAGTACATTTTTATATCGACATAACATTACAATGGTTACAATAATCAGTATTATATAAACTAAAATTGTTCCTATACTAACACTTTTCACATTTATGAACATTTCGTCATTTTTTGGCACTTCACTTTTTTGGTTTAACGCGTGAGACAGGAACTTCAAATTTTCCAGGTCGATGTCGTCTAGGCTGATTGGCTCTCGATGCTGGACTTCCATTGGTGTAACTATACTAGGTAAATGTATATTTGGAGTTTTATGAAAAACAACTTCTCCAGATTGTACACGTCGTTTCCTAAGGGTGATTTTTCCGATCTTGACTTCACATGCATTGTTTAATGTTACAATGAATGTTCCCATGATTTCATGTTGACTCATGTCATTTTCACAGTACTCTGTCAAAATTGCATTATTTCCTGTAAATATAATCCAGGAATCTGGTTGAATATACTTTATTTTGATGTCAGTGGATTTTACTGATAAAGGATAGCATGACTTTATCTTTGTGGAAAATTTTATCAAATCTTCAATGCATTCGCTCTCGTTTTCCGAAGACACGTCGTTGTCGTAACAAAGAAATTTTCCTTCGTCTATCTCTCTGCATGGCTGGGAAAGTGGTAATATTTTCGACCCTTTCGCCAGGATATAGGAATGTTTAGGGGTTAATAAGAAGGTTAAATTCAAATTGGGATTATACATAGGAAACGGATGGAGTTTATAGTAGTTATAAACATCTAATTGAACTGTCGGAACTGACATAATAAAAATTATTTGTTTGCCTTTTGCATAAGCTTTTATATCTATACATTGTTCTAATTTAATTAAATTTTCAAAAATAACGGGTAAAACTAACTTATCTGTTTCTTCAATATTCTTTAAAGTATTAAATAATTCCTTACTATCTAGAATTGATTGATGAAGAACATTTAATCTACTAAACGCAACTGCAGTTTCTACTTCATCTAAACGTATTAGTAATACCTGAAAATTATGAATTAATAAATTAAAACTGTTTAATATAAGATTCTTACTTCGCTGGAATTGCGTTTGATTTAAAATTTCTTCAATTTCCTTAACAGTTTTATCTAAAATTATAAAATTATTTCTAGTGGAATTCGTGAGGTTAACAAATGTGTCCATTATTTCAGAAATTATTGTAATCTTTTCCATAACAACATTTTGTTTTGTTTGCACTTCATTTATCATTTTATCATACCTTAATGCATCCTCGTTATCTAAATTACCAGTAATCGATTTAATTATATTTCCAAATCCATTTATTAATCCTCTTTTAACTCTAATATTAGGAACTAATTGGCTATATTTTTCAATAGTAATATTCATTAAATATTGAGTTTGTAACTCAGCATCTATGATATTTCCATCTAATATATACATATCTAACTTATTTTCTATTTGATTAATAATTTCCTTATATTTTCCTATGTTATACTCTAAACTTTGGGCTACAAGTTCTAGATCTAATATTTTAACTATCTGCCAGTTATAGAGGCTTACTAATGCTTGTCCTTCTTTAACGGGTAGTATTCCCGGATTATCTTCAATCTTTTGAAGTTGAAGGGCCTGGCTGGGCATCATCACTGTTGCCAACAGCAGGGCGTACCTGTGGAGGACGTTTTATATCTTTAACGGGCACTTTAGTAGGTCTATTATGGGTTTCTACCGTGACCGTATTTCTAGAAACATCTCCCGTAACTAAAGCTTTTTGAAAACGTGGTTTATCTTTGCTACGTCTAGTATTCACTCCCTTAATAAATACTTTATCTCCCGATTTTACATTAAATGTGTTCTCTCCTCCTCGCTTTTCTTTTATTTTTTCTTTATTTAATACCATTTTCTTAGTCAGGTATTCGTACAAATACTTTGTTCTTTTTACATGTTCGTTTACTAATTGTTGGGTATACTGTTTATTAAAGTCTACTTCAAAAATATTTGATGATTCTGTATGCCCAAAAACGACTTCAAATGGTGTAAGACCAGTTGTAGAATGTATAGACTGGTTATATGACATAATAGCATATGTCATAACACAGGCTGCATCTGTGATTTTTCTTTCATATTTCGCTAATCTATAAATTTCTAAAATCGTAGAGTGGAATCTTTCCACCAATCCCATGGAATTTGGATTATGTGGCGTTCCAATATGTAGATCAATTTTGTAAAATGTTAACATTTCTTTTAATAAATTATTGTTAAATTCTGATCCTGGGTCTGAGCTAATTCTTCTCGGAACTCCATATTGAGAAAAGTATCTTAATAATGCTCGTACAATTTCGGGCGTTGATCTGTTAGAAACTTCTAAAGCTTGGCCAAATTTGCTAAATGCGTCAATTATAGTAAGGAAATAGTTTCCTTCTATAGAAAATATATCTATAAAGATTTCCTCAAACGGTTTTGTTTGCGTCTGAGTTAATTGCAACTCTGGCTTAAATGGTTTTCTATCATACTTCATTTTCTGGCATGTTTCACATGCATTAATAATACTTGATACCGTTACATCTAAATAATTCCAAAAATAAGTTCTTTTTAAATGAGCAATTGTTTCTTTTATACCGCGATGGCAAGTTCTTCCTACGTGGTATTTTTGTACGATTTCTCTCTGTTCGTTTTCATCTTCTATATAAATTACTCTTTCTGTACATTCATACAATTTTATTGAATCTTTCTTAAATAAATTCGTTATTATACTAGAAAATTGTTCGCGATGTCTTATATCCTCGAAATAAAGGTAATATTTAATTTTTGGACGTATATATTCTTTTAAAAAGTTTTTAATTAATTCTAAATTATTTGTCGGCAAATGGACTTCTAATACTTTTTGTCGAGGTCTAGATAAATCTTTAACACTACATTCATTTAAGTTCCATGTAAAAATTAAAATTTGGTTTGGTTTCGTATCTACTGCTTCATGTAATATGGGTATATCTGACGAGTCCATATTTTCCTCAGAATGAACCGTTGCTAACGAACGCGTATCATCTCTTTCAGATGCCGTAGCTGTCCTGCTACCTATAGATGATATAGCATATGGCGATTTTGGACGATTAGGATTTATTTCATCTTCTTCTGATGAGATGCTAATTGGACTAGAAGTATTTTCTTCTAAATTTACTATCATAGAAATATCTTCATTATCTAAAGCATTAATTTTTATTCTAGAAAGTGCATCTGCATTACAATTCTGTTTCCCTGGTTTATGTATAACCTCATAATCATATTCTGCTAATCTCAATCTCCATCTCGTTAACCTACTTCCTGGTTCTTTAAATGAGTGTAACCATGCAAGTGGTCTATGATCCGTAACTATTGTGAACTTTCTACCATATAAGTATGGTCTAAAATATTTACATGCCCAAATTACGGCTAATAATTCCTTTTCTATAGTACTATAACGTGTTTCTGCGTCATTTAAAGTTCTGCTAGCGAAAGCAATTGGCCTATCGCTTCCTATTGGTCCTTGCGATAAAACTGCGCCAAGTGCATAATTTGAAGCATCAGTAGTCAATAAAAACGGTTTATTAAAATCTGGAAATTGCAATAATGGTGCATTCGTTAATAATTCTTTGCACTTATCAAATGCATCCACATATTCTTTCGAGAAAATTATCTTTTTACCTTTTTTTAAACAATTAGTTAATGGTTGGGTAACCTTAGAAAAATCCTTAATAAATTTTCGATAATAACCTATTAAACCTAAAAAACTTTTTATTTCCGTAGGCGTTTTAGGCAAAGGAAATTGTAAAACTGCTTTAATTTTGTCATTATTAGGTTGTAATCCCTCTTTAGAGATTGAATGACCTAAATACAATACTTCTTTTCTAAGAAATTCGCATTTGTCTAGCGTTACTTTTAAATTTGTCTCCCTAAGTCTATTAAATATTTTTCTTAATTTTTCTAAATGTTCAGGTAGACTAGACGAATATACGATAATGTCGTCTAAGTATACTAGGCAATGTATACCTTGCAATCCTCTTAACACATTATCCATTGCTCTCTGGAATGTGGCGGGTGCCGTTTTTAAACCAAAGGGCATTCGAGTAAATTCGAAATGTCCCGATTGTGTGGTGAATGCAGTTTTGGGTTGATCCTCTTTTTCAACCTCTATTTGGTGATAGCCACTAGCTAAATCTATTGTAGAAAAGTATGCTGCTTTCCCTAACCTATCAAAAAGATCCGAAATATTTGGTAATGGATATTTGTCGTCTGTGGTAATTTCATTTAATCTTCTATAATCGATTACCATTCTAAACTTTTGTTCACCCGATGCGTCCATCTTTTTAGGGACTAAGTGAACTGGAGCACTCCAAGGAGAGTGAGACTCCTTAATTACATCATTTTCTAATAATTTATTTACCTGTTTTTGAATTTCTTCATTTACAGTTATAGGATGCCTATACGGACGTATGTATATAGGGTCCTCATTCTTTGTTCTGATTTTATGTTTTACTTGGTTTGTAAAAGATAAGGGAATTTGTTCGCAATGAAATATATCTTTATAATCTTCACATAATTTGGAAATACTATTCTTTTCCTCTAAGTTTAAGTGATCCAGCCTAAGCTTAGACAAGTTATCTAATAAAATTTGTTCTATGTCAATATCTTCACATACATTTGAAATATTACAGTTTATGTTAATATCGTTTGAATTGCATAGATCTAAGTTAATAACATTTAGAGGTTTACGAAAAACTAAATTTAATCCCTTTTCAGTTATATTTTGTATAATCGTTTGCGCATAAAAGTTTTCGCATTTAACTATAGCGTCCGGCATTCTGACTCCTGGACAAAATTCTAAATAGTTTAAAATTGCATTACCATTTTCTAACACTGTCGGAACCTTGACTCGGATTTCCGAACGTGGAGGTAATTTTATTTTACATATAGGACTATATAATATAGGGATCTCAGTATTTTTTGTTTTTAAGACTTGATTTTTCATATCAATATTCGCTTCCAACTCTTTTAATAGATCCGATCCTATCAAACCATCATACGCATTATCTACGTTATATATAAAAAATTTATGAAACATATTTGTTTTAAAAGTTCCCGTTAATGGAATATTAACTATTTCATCATGTTTGCTACGCCCATGCGTACTTATAACTACAAATGGTTCTATACCCTTAAATTGTGAAAAATATTCGTTTGCCTTTTCTGGCTTCATAAATGAACGAGTACTTCCCGTGTCAATCATAAATTTAGCTTCGATTTCTGGCAACATTATGTGCGGTAAATCGAAAGCATTGTTTCTATCCAAATTAATATTGGTTATTTTTGGTTTTCGTCTTGGGAGGCTTCTACATAAAAATTTTCGTTTGTTTCAAAATTAGTCTGTTCAACAGATTCCTCGTTATTTAACATATTATTTCTGGCCGTTCGCATTGAGACGTCAGAATCATTATTAAAATTATTTCTTGGCGAATGATTATTATTTAACCCAAATCTAAACTGTTGGTTCTGGTTCGGTTTAAAGAATCCAGATTGCTTATAATTATTCAGTGTTCTAGGGAATTGTTGTGGCTGATTAAATCTAGCCAATCCACGTTCATTTGGAGAATTGAACATAGGCCTCTGCACAAATTGAGGTGCATTAAAATTGGGCCTAAAATTAGCATGTGGATTAAAGTTAGGTCTAAATGTATTTTGCTGATTTGGAGACGTATTTAATTGAGGTTTATAGTTATTTTGCATAGGTTGACTGTGCTGAGGCAGTCCAAATTTAAATTGAGTAATATTTTGATTACTTTTAAAATTATTTTGGTTTACATTTTGTTTAAATTTATTTTTAGCGTTATATCTAGTTTGAAAGTTGACTTCTTCAGTGACAACTCCTAAGGCATCTTCTAAATTTGTACATTTGTTTAATATCACAAATTTCAATAGTTCCTCAGGTAAATTATATAAAAAGACATTTAACGATGTATTATTGTATATAATATATTTTGCGGCTTTTACGCCCTCGTCAGTTAATAAATTAACTTTCGAAATCAAAGAACTTTTTACGCATTGAATTCTATGGCACAACTCTATATAACTTTCGTTAGGTTTTATTTTAATGTTTTCCAATTCTATCGCGATACAAGCTTCTGTTCTCGGATCGCCAAAATGTTGGATAAGAAGTTCTTTGAGACTTTCCCAAGTATTAATATTTGCTCTTTCACTTATTAAAATAGCTGCTTTTCCTGTGAGCCTACTAGTTATACAATGAAATATATAAATTTCCTGAGCGGCATTATTTTCCACTCTGAAACTCCTTATTACGTACTCACATTTAATAATGAATAGATTTAATAGTTTTTCATCGCCATCGTATCTTGGGATAATACACTGGACTTCTTTAGGTATTAATTGTACCTGATTCATTTTGCTATACTAACACACTTATATATATATGAAATTTCAAAATGTTTAACTTTAGCTTCTTAGCACACAATATTTTTAAGGCAAAAATAACAATCGTAACTGGCAATGTTTGTCCAAATTACGTTCCCTAAGGTATAGTTAGCGATTTGGTCTAACTACACGTAAAAATGTAACCTGGTAATGTTTGGACCGAAATTACACAAAATAAAATAATTAATGTGAAATTGACGATGCAGTTCAATTAAACGAAAATAAAAACATGGATATAGACAGGAATTAGTGGCGATAAAAGGATCTACTCACATAAAACCATGCCCCATGCCTGGATTGAGATGTCCTTTCCGCTGCTTCTGCGCCGATGCCGATCGTTTGACAAATTTATATTTTTTTTATTTAGGTTCTTTACGGATTTCTGCGTTTTGTCACTCGTTCGCGACGATGGCCTATTTTCGTGCACTTTTTACCGCGACTTGGACTATACGACTTTAAGAAAATCCTACCGACTGCGCCAGTCAAATAATGACACGCGGTGTTTGTGTTTTTAAAAACTTTATTTACAATACACGCGTGCTCAGCATGAGCAACAGAATGGAACAATCTGATGTGTCTGCAAGACACGGTTTTATATATTAATCTTATATGTGTTAAAATACGTGTAAATACAGGGTTAGTTGCATGTGTGCAACTTGGTGACAGACCACCCATCAATGGTGTTCTGGTAATCATTAACATTCCAATATTTGATATTTATAATTGATTTGGTCATCATTAATTTTATAGTAATTGATCTAAATGAATCTTCGACGGTGGTTCGTCTCAGGCTTGGTTTACTAACATGAATTGGGGTTTGGGTTGGCCACCCATAACTACCTTGGCTGAATGTGAATTGACATTTTCAAACGCTTTTGTTTTAACGTCTACCAGAAATGCTATGTTACTACCAATAAACTCGAAATGCCAGCCAGAATAGATAAATGCTCACCAAAAAATATTTTCTAGAGTATTGTAGAAACAAAGCTATTTTCTTTTTAATTGTATGTCATATTTATAAATATGACATACAATAAAAAAGAAAATAGCTTATGTTAAAAAGACTTAAATAATAAATAGCTTAAATTATATAATTAATTTTAAAGACATTAAATGTCTTTAAAATTTATTTCAGGCCAAACAATATATATTATCGCTAAATAGCATAATATAAATTTATACATATAAAAATGTTATTTCACGACTTTCAAATTACTAATATTTGCTGAGGCAAACAAGCAATAAGAGAAATTAGGAATGAGCCGGGATTTTTAATACCTTCAAATGAGTACATTTGTAGTTACATGCAAATTTAGGTGGCACAAAATTCCCTAGACTTTTCTTAATTATTCACTTTACTTTTTAATTCCAACAGCTCATAAAGAGCAATTATTATAAACAATTTATATAGGTAGTTAATAAAAGGCCATAAACTATAATTATTTTATTTAACTGACGTTTAGATAGGTCCCAAACACTGAGTGATTAAAAAAATTTGGATAAAAACTCACGTTATAGATTTTTTTATAAGCTACGGGTCTTAATCGCGTAAATATTTTATTTTAAGGCTCAATACCTTTGTTTATTGCCCAAAGTTTCGACCGTATTGCAATTAAGACCCGTAGCTTACAAAAATTCTATAATGTGTACAAATCGCGAAAGTTTACGAACATATATTAAAAACTTACGATTTTACAGTTTTGTATAAATATTGTTTCTTTTTTTTTCAGAACCGTATATGCCTAAACGCTGGTGCAAAAGGAAAGAACTCCCGAAAAAACCTACTGCGTACGTGAGTTACTTACAACTTGTTCTTCAAGCATCCAGTTGCAAGAATATCTGCATTTCCTGTTTCCATTATATTTATATGTAATTAAACGTTGTTTAGAGAATGGTGGAGAGATAAAAAGCTTTTTATATTGGCACCATTCTTTTCACCTTCACAATTTTTGAGATATGTCACCATTAAACTACTCGAAACAGTAAATTAGATAAATAAGCTGCTCAATAGCAGTTTCTGTCTGCTGTTCTGCTGCTCAAAGCTGAGTTTTCAGGATTTAAGTGTACGTACGTCTGCGAGTTTCGTGATTGTTAGAATAGTTAAATGAATTTTATCAATATCTTGGGACAACTCACACAATCCGAGTAACATAGTATACTATTTTTAAAAAGCATAGTTCTTTAAAAAATAGCATAGCAAACAGACGTGATTAGGAATTCGCACTGGAATTATTTTATTCTTCTGACTGTTCCTGTCAACTATTAAATAAATAAAAATATAAAACGAGGATTTATTTTGTGTAGTAATAAAATATAATATTAAATGCTTCTCACGATATTCCTTAATTTTTCATTTTATCGATACAAATATTATATCGATAATAATGATCGGTTATGCCTAACGATAAAAGTTGTTATGTTGCCACAATGTTTCCAACTAGTCAAAACAACAACTGTTTATGAATTGTCAAAACGCCGATTTTATACGGAGATCTCATACAAATACCGGACTGTGACGTCACTATTTTTTCTAGTCATATCACTTCTTTTTATGATATGATTAATGATAAAAAAATCCAATTTATTACAAAATTTAACAAGGAGTTAGTCGTTGGCAGTTTAAATGCTAGTTTTATTTACTAATTAGACTTTTGGATCTTTGTTTACCTAGGAAACAGCCGTATTGCTGACGTCTCTAAATATCCAGTTCTAAGATGCTAATTCGCTCAATCTCCATACATTGGCTCTTATTTTACATACTCTTTGGCGCGCATGCTGCGCTCCCTCGGCCACACCCCGCGTGCGCTCGGGGGCCGCGAGTAAATTGAGTTCGGCGCGGGCGGCAGCGTAATCGTTACAATGTACTACATTGTATTACATTGATAACTTTTTTGAATTTATGTCCATGTTTCGCTTACTTTAGACTCGGATAAAGCAGAAAAATATGCGTTTAGAAAAATATGGAAACGTGATCCATTACCGACACTAGGTATCCAAAAACAAATTTGCGCACTGCGGCATATCCATATGTATAAAAAAAACAAATAATAAAAATAGGGGGCTGGGGGCGGCGAATTTTCGGCCGGCCCCGGGCGGCGAATACCCACGCTACGCCACTGAACACTAAATCTGTTTGGAACAGTAATTTTTTGTATTAATATTAATCTTTGAGTAAAACAATATTATATAATTTATCCAATTGTATTAGGGTACACCCTGTAAAGATTTAGTGAGTAAGAAATAAATAAATAAAATAAAATAAAATTTTGGTAAGCAAAAATAATTTAATTACAAGACATACAATAATTCTGATGAGTGTATATTTATTTTGGAACTTAAAACATTGTAATTTGGGCACCTGGCATATGGGTTGAGTTTATTTTAAATGATGTTAATATATTTTACTTAATACTAAGTAGCAGGGGTCTAAAAAATATTTTGGAGAGCATTTAATTGTAGCCATTTTCAAACAATAAGTGATTTAGTTTTTTGAATTAAGGATATTTTGAGATTGATTTTGAGTGGTTGGTAGGTAAATGGTTGTAATTCCAGCAATCCCTTATAGAATAGAATCACTGGATTCTAATTTAACACAATGGTTCTTTTTTTTTTGTTTGGTGGACCAAAACAACTAACACTATTATAGACACACAAAAAAAAAGAAAATGAGCAGGATTGTTGACTATTTCATGCAGATATTTTAGAATTACAAAGTATTTGGGTCTACACCAGTCAGAAAGAAAAAGTCCTAAGTCCCTGCTTGCTATCCGTGGTTAATGAAGCTTAGTCCGTCCCTAACTATATTTAACAAATTGAAAACCTAAAAACTTAATATATGAGTAATTCTTTAGTTTTTAACTTTCTTTTATTTGTAATATTTATTGTTGTAACAATCATATTTTATTTACATACCTGTGAGTATTTGGCATTAAATAGACATATTTAATGTCATTGTTGATGTGTACTGTCAAGAGTGGATCAACAATAGCAGGCATGGTTGATTTTTTTTTTATTATTTTTTTTTTATTTATGGAAGTCTTGCCTATATAAAGGGTAATTTCTGCCCGAGCCAAGTATTTATTGAAACACCACTTTAAATGCATGTATTTTACATGTTTAAAGAGGATTACACAGAGCTGTAAAAATAGCAATCAATCTGCCACCATTTTTACAACTCATCTGTTTAGTGAGTAACTTATATCTACTTATTCAAGGTTATGTTATATGCAATATATTTATGTTATAAAGCTGAAGAGTTTGTTTGTTTAATTGATAGCAGTAATCTCAGGAACTACTGATCCAAATTGAAAAATTATTTTACTGTTGGATAGCCCATTTATCGAGGAAGGCTATATAACATCATGCTACGACCAATAAGAGCGTGTTGCAAAAACGGGAAAATTTACGCAGACGAAATTGCGCGGGACAGCTAAAGCAATATAAAATTAAATAACCAAAAAGTACTATGTGTTTATTGGAACATACTTTATAGGCAAAATATGTATTCAAACTGTAAAAGTTTAATAAAATCTTTTTTTCGGCTACCGTGCCCGCAACCTTCATGGTGGTCATAACCATAATTAGGGGCTGGATCCGCGCTTGTGTACTGTGCCAGTAAATGTTTTGTTTAACTTTTCGTACAGTGATGAATTTTAAAGCATATAGTGGACACATCCAAATGACATAACCTACCTTCTTCTTTTCACTAGTAAACTCGCATTACGCGCATTAATTTATGTTTATTTCATTAAATTGTAAACTTAGTAGATTGTTGTCTGGTTGATTTTGACAAGGGACACGAAAAAAGTATTGATAATTTCTGGTATCGAGTACTTTTTCTTCCGATACCGATACATAAGTACTTGATTCTTTGCCGTCGATACTTTTACCCAATGAGTACATTTTGGCTGGTATCGTATCGAATAAATGTTACAAATTACCTACTTTTATTTTTTTTCACCGAAACTGCAACCTGGCAATCTGTGTTTAATACAATGAGCCACTCTTGTGTTGTACTATCGTACTGGTTATTTATGTAGTAACATAAAGAAGGCTCCAGTGAACATTCCTCTATAGTATAACTATATAATGTTATTCATATCTGCTTATCAGAAAGCAGATACTGTGTCTTCTAAGTCTCGTATGTCTCACACTTCCTTCTCCTTCGAGTCTTGATGCCAGGTCATTGGTATATGTTGATAACCTTTTTTGGTAATTTCGACTGAAGTTTGCTATTTCTTACTTAATAGTTTTCATTTCCAGATCCTTCAATATGTATTTATTACTTATTTAATACGGGATATGTAACATGTTTCGTATGGCCTTACTTTGGAACCGTTACAGGATTTTAATGTTGCTGTACCCCAAAGCTGTATGCCATAGGTCCATACGGGTTTTAGGATTGCTTTATATATTGCTAGTTTACTAGTGCTAGAGAGTCTTGAATTTCGTCCAATTAACCAATACATGGATCGCATACGGGCGTCAAGTTGTTTACGTTTGCTCCAGATGTGTTTTTTCCACGAAAGGCGATCCAGATGCATGCCTAGATATTTAGCTTCATTGGATTGTGGTATTTGTGTATTATGCAATTGCCCTGTTTCACCCCCCAGGATCCGTGCCTGTTTACATACATACATACATACATATCAACCCATATGATGGCCCACTGCTGGGCACGGGTCTCCCCAGTAGAACCTACTAGTATGTAGATCCTGGGGGTAATTGCCATAATCGCCACGCTTGGCGAGCGGATTGGCGATCGCAGTAAGGCTTTAAATACGCAGAGGACGCTGCTGCCCGTCCTCCGGGGTGAAATCCCTTAGTCGCCTTGACGACACCCACGGGTAGAGATGGGGTGGTACTATTCTTAAGCCGGCACCACACGGCATAGCCGGCACCACACGGCATATACGTAAGGTGTGTCTGTTTACAATGTTCGATCTTTCAAAACGTATACATTAATAACCTATATAAGCAAAGTCACACTATTACAAAAAATCGTAAAAGTAGAAAAGCATGATTTAATTATAATATAAATTGAACGAATGAAAAAGAGAAAAATGTAATCAGTGGCTTTCATGTGTTGACGCCAGCAATGCAACACTCACATACTAGACCTGCCAATTATACAGTTTTTAAGGTGCCGCTTTCTGAGCGCTTATAGCTGATCTACACCTTTTTACTTTAATCATCATTGCGAACATATCAATAAATAATCTAATAAAGAAAATAATGGTCATTTTTACAAAATCATGTATGCTCCTACATTAGAATTTATTTTTAATTACATAATGTTAATTGGTTTTGTTGGTTCAAAATTGAAACTATTTCAAGTCGCCCCGCAACTCTATCAATTGTTGTCATAGTAACTCTAGTATTTACGGAAAATTATAATAACGCTGTCCTAGGTTGTTTATTTCAGTACTAATTAGATCATTTAAGCTAAATTTTGTTATTCAAATTGCATTAATTGCCCTGGGTTTAAAAATTACTCCTTAATAATTCATTGAAAAATACTCGAATTTCTGACAACTTGATGCTAAATTGTCCACGTGAAATTGTTGCCAGTTAAAGTTAGTTCCATTAGGTTTCCGCAATATGGTGCGGTTTATAAGTTAAAGTTTGTGAATGTACAGGCTTTTTTTATTGTATTATTATTTTTTACTTTTTGTTTTCTTACGAGTTTGTTATACTGAAGCTAAACTGACGTCACTGACTGACATTGACGTCATGACGTGTAGTTCTGTACGCACTATATCCTATACTTTTACATAATGCGTACAGTACTACACGTCATGACTCGTGAAGTTGTGACTTGTAGTATGCTGTACCGTACAGTATACTACACTACACGTACATACACACGAGTACTTTTCGTAGGACCTAATGCACGCAATTACTTCTTAAGAAAAATACTCAGTACCTTGAGGTATCGATACTTTTAGAAGTACGATACTTTTTTTCGATACTACTCACGAGTACAGTATCGATACTCTTATTCGATACCGCGTCCCTAAATTTTTGACACTTGTAATTCTCATAGGATGTCAAAGCTACTGGGTGCGTTCTGAAATTTATTTGTTTGGTACGTTCAGTTTTTAAAAACTTAGACTTAAGATACACCTTACGTATACAACGTACATTATGCAATAGTGTGCAAGCAAGAGGATCTTGACCCATTTTGAATGACAGGTATTCCCACATAGTACATTTTTATGCAACGGTTGTACGCTCGCGCGGTCCCGGGGCTGCTTGTTTTGTGCGCGCCTAAATCATGAGTAATTTACGGAGCTTAGTTACTATAATTGTTACGCAAGTATTTATAGATTGCCGAAAAACTCGAAAGGTAAATAGATTTAGGTTTTTCATATATAAAGATTGCCAATGCTTCGTTCATCGCACAAAACAGCACACTAACGCTTGCACAAGCATACTTGAGTAGTCTGTGGTCACTTGGAAATAACAATCCCAAACTAAGCCAAGCTCTGCTTAGTTTGGGATCAGATGACGTCGACTATGGTAATCAGACAACTGATATACATACTTATATATTTCTAAATACAAGATATTTAAAAACTACTCTAAATTACATCTATAATAATATAATATATACAAGACATTTACAAAAAGAAAATAGAAAAGGCAGGATACAAAACCGTTTAAGCATCAAAGAATTCCTCCCCATCGATGTCAACTGGTACCGTTCCTAGAAGGCTGGCTGCATTGCCACGTGGGATGGCAATGCTAATTCTTTGAGCAAAGAAGAGGCCAGCCTTCCGGTCCCGGGAAGCACTAATGAGGCGTTGCGAAATTCCCTTATCCTTATTAAATACATACTTAATATAGATAAATTACCGCCATAGACACAGAATAAATGACGTACTTATCACACAAAATTTTATCTTTGTTGGTGATCGACCTCCGGCTTAGTGGTCAGGGTCAGTAACCACTAGACCAACAAGCCAGTCTAACAAATTTAAAAATGTGCGCACCTTCCGTTTCTAGGCCCACCTTACTCGTCTTCTCCAGTTGGTGCTAAACGAGGAACAACGCCTTTGTTTGTTTTTTAATTTTACTACTAAGGTTTTCCTAAACTTCATTTTAGGAACTGATTAGTGAGTTTGTCTATGTGATGGTGTATGTAGTTAATAATCATCAAAATCAAAATATCTGATCGGATTGCAGACACCCTCGACTTCATTCTGCTTGTGTTCGTACATCTCCTTATCAGCCAACAGGTTAGAGTCCAGCCACTTGATTGTATCATTGCATTTATCGAGAATGGTCTGTTTGTCAGAGTCTGAGATCATGCCCTTCAGCATGTCGCTCGTCATGGTCGATTTCACGTTGAAGCAGTATGACTCCAGAGTGTTCTTAGCTTGGATGGTCTCCTTCTGCCTCTCGTCCTCATTCGTGTACTTCTCGGCTTCGTTAATCATGCGCTCGATCTCCTCCTTTGAGAGACGGCCCTTGTCGTTGGTGACGGTGATCTTGTTGTGTTTGTTGGTGGACTCTTCGACAACAAACACGTTCAGTATACCGTTCGAGTCGATTGCGAAGGCTACTTCAATCTGGGGAACGCCGCGGGGCGCAGGTGGGATGCCAGTCAACTTGAACTTTCCGAGGAGATTGTTTGCCTTGGTCATGACACGCTCACCCTCGAATACCTCGATGAGTATATCAGGCTGGTTGTCCGAGTAGGTGGTAAAGGTATAGGTCTCATTGGTGGGAAGGGTTCTGTTGCGTTTGATCAAGATACTCATGATACCGTCAGCGGTGTCGATACCGAGGGACAGCGGGGTCACGTTAAGGACCAACAGGTCCTGCACTTCCTCAGACTTGTCTCCGCGCAGGACAGCGGCCTGAATGGCGGCGCCATACGCTGCGGCCTCATCGAGGTTGATGGACTTGGTCAGCTCCTTGCCGTTAAAGAAGTCCTGCAGGAGCTTCTGTACCTTGGGGATACGAGTGGAACCACCTACAAGTATGATGTCGTGGATTTCGGACTTGTCCATCTTGGCGTCGCGGAGTGACTTCTCTACAGGTTCCATGGTGGACCTGAACAGATCGGCATTCAGGTCCTCGAAACGAGCCCTGGTGATGGATGTGTAGAAATCGATACCCTCAAACAGAAAGTCGATTTGGATGCCCGCCTGAGTGGACGACGATAGAGTTCTCTTCGCCCTCTCGCAGGCGGTACGAAGTCGCGTGATCGCCCTCTTGTTGGAGGCCAAGTCCTTCTTGTACTTCCTCTTGAACTCCTGTATGAAGTGGTTGACCATGCGGTTATCAAAGTCCACTCCTCCCAAGTGGGTATTACCGGCGGTGGATTTGACATCGAAGATACTATCCTCAATGGTGAGGATGGAGACATCGAAAGTACCGCCACCGAGATTGAAAATCAGTACATTACGTTCTCCACTACCCTTTCTGTCAAGACCATACGCAATTGCTGCTGCAATAGGTTCATTAATGGTACGAAGAACGTTAAAGCCCGAGATGGTACCCGCATCTTTTGTGGCTTGTCTCTGCGAGTCGTTGAAGTACGCTGGAACCGTGATTACTGCATCCTGCACCTTTATGCCGAAGTAGGCCTCAGCTATTTCCTTCATTTTTGTTAACACCATTGAGCTGACTTCCTCAGGGGAAAAGGTCTTGTTCTCCCCCTTGTATGCGACCTTAATCTTTGGTTTACCACCATCATTGACTACCTCGAAGGGCCAATGTTTCATGTCAGCTTGAACGGTGGCATCTTCAAATTTGCGGCCGATAAGACGTTTGGCATCTGTAACAAGCAAATAAGACTATTATAAACTTGGTTTTCGAAATACCTACTAAGTTTAAAAATATATATTTTAATATCATCAGACTATTTTTATCATTCAATATGTTCAGAGACTCTAGTCTAGTATAATAAGTATTATCATAAAAACCTGAACCAAACATATATCAAGCATCAGAAAATAAGATAAGTTGTCACCTTTTTTTGGCCACTTTTAAAGTGTCTGGTGGAAGTTATGGCCGGCAGGAAGTGTCTGGCAATGCTGAATAATATTTTTTTATAGTATTTTGCACCTTAAATATAAAAATCAACTGTCAGAAAATAAGGTAACTTAGTCTGATTTTTTCTTACCTTTCTCACCTGGTACCTGAGAATTGGTCGTCTATACAACTTACGAGTAGTGTCTGTAAACACTACCCGAAGCCCCACATTTTATCTGTCAGAAAATAAAATACATCTGGCAGGCCTGGTATCTTGTAACAGTACAGTACTTAATTCCAATGGTATAATTTTCGATATTATTGATGATTCACACTTATTCATAATTTGTATTGTGTTGTTAATTTATGCAAAATTTTGATCTAGTTACCGAAATTTCATTAAAATGTATTTTATAAAATTTACCACGAAGTAGATACCTATTACCTAAGTAAAAATCGTTTGTAGATTACAGATCTACGCATTCTTGCCACAATTATAATATAGGTAGATACTTACGACTTAAAATAATTATATTTCTTTTTTTCGATAGAATAAAGCCCCTTGCGAAGTTTGTATCTAAGTAGTTAACAGGTACGTAATTTTGTGGTGGCATTTGTTATTTACTGTATGTTAATAAATGCATATTGAAGTAGAGAAGGAAAATTCGAAATCAAATCTTATATCAACCCGTCTGGCTAGCGTATAAGTAGGCCAAAACCTCAAATGGAGCCACACCAAAAAAGACGCCCCACAATTCCCGGCTGGCTGCCACAATAATCTGACCCTCGTAACGTACAACTGATGAAGTCTACTTACTTAATACCTCACCGCACTCGAAGTAGAACTAGGTCGGATAAACTGGCATATATTAGGGCCAGTAGCCACACTATAACATCACGCTACACCGCTTTCCCCGTTTACGCAATATTTTTAATTGCTGCTCCGCTCCTATTAGTCGTAGCGCAATGTTATATAGCCTATAGGCTTCCTCGATAAATGGGTTATCCAACAAAAAAATATTTTTTCATATTGGACCAGTAGTTCCTGAGATTAGCGCGTTTAAACAAACAAACATACAAACAAACAAACTCTTCCGCTTTATAATATTAAGTATAGATTATTAAAGATATACACAAGTAACAACATAACTAACATAAGTCGTGTCCCAATTCTTGATACAATTGCCTTTGCATTTGCGATCGTAGCCCAACTTACCGAAAATTGTGTTGTTGGGGTTCATCGACACCTGGTTCATGGCAGCATCGCCGATGAGGCGCTGGGTGTCTGTGAAAGCGACGTATGAGGGCGTGCTCCTGTTGCCCTGGTCGTCGGCAATGATCTCCACCTTACCATGCCGAAAAACTCCAACGCGTGAGTAAGTGGTTCCTAAATCAATACCTACAGCGGGTGCTTCAGCCATCTGAAACAATAAAAACTTGAAAACTTGTGTCTATGTTTCACTTCGTGGAAGCGGAATATTGCAAGTCAAGTGTCCGGAGGTGCCTACCACTAGACTTAGTGAGAGTACCTGTCACTAATTTTCTGTATTAAGGGCATTTCCTTACTACTTTAATCGTGGTGATTCACAGATCGAGGGTGGGTGGTGGTATCCCTCCCCTATTATCTACTTATGATGGATTTCCGCCATGTGACGCCTGATTCAATCAGTTATAATAAAAACTTGTATTAAAACTACGGTGAACTTTGTACGACATTCGCCAAAGCTTCTTGTAATGCCGTGACTGAATCAATTAACTTCTACATATCTAGATGCGTCATAGGCTTATATTACGTCACGTAAAACAGGCACGTAGCGAAGGCAACGATTGCGATAATGTTCTCTCTTTTACTCTCACGTAAAATACTATCCAAATATCTTGGGACAACTCACACAACGCTATCTGATCCCAAACTAAGCAGAGCTTGTAATACGGAAACCAAACAACTGATAAACATACCCACTTATATATTTTTAAATACATACATATTATAGATAAATAACACCCACACACAGAATAATTATCCTAGGTGGTCAAACCCACGACCTCTTGCGTCTTGTCGGATACACTCCCACCGCGCCACAGAGGCAGTCAAAAGTTCATTTAATTTGATGATTTTTCTGGCCAAAACAGAGTGTGGTTAAACGAGTCTATAGGTAGGTATGTAAAACGTCATTGAACTGAACAATAAATCTACAGGTTAAGTGCCGCCATGTGTATCTATTCCTAGAAATGCTAGAAGCCTAATTGACCAGGCGGAAAATACCCCGTTGGCAGCCATTATAGGAAAAACCGGCCAAATGCGAGTGGCACTCGCGCACTGAGGGTTCCGTACTAACTTGTACCTAGGTATGTAAATAGTTCGATCACACGGGAATCTATCTAAACACACGGCACGTTGCAGAAGGACAAGTCAACGACCGTGGTTACACGAAGCGTTCTGGGCCACAGTAGGTAAGTGATGTGCGACGGTGTCACTAACCACTTAACCAACAGACCAGTCGATTTACCACGTTATTTTCACACTATAGACTTTCTTTCAAAATTGTAGGCTCAATAATTTCAAAGAGGGACGTGTTCGATTTTCATAAACTTTCTAAAATAATTAAAAAAAATGCATATTTGAGCTTTACAAAAATGGTGACAGAGACAATGTTGGAAACTACAGACCAATATCTGTGTTAACAGTAATCTCCAAAATTCTAGAAAAACTGCTAAACGTCAGACTTAAAGTATCTTCAACATAATAATATTGAATTATTAGCACATCTTCAGATTAGCATTTCTACAGATTCGCATTTTTTCAGATTCGCATCTCTTCAGATTAGCATCTCTTCAGATTCTCATTTCTTCGGAGTCTCTTTTCACCATATGTGTACAGGCGACGCAAAAAGTATTGGACCAATGTACCAATGGACCAATAATGTACAGGATGTCGTTCTACCTAAAATTTTAAGCGAAAAGTTCTTAGTAAGTGACCAAGATAACATTTTAATATTTGCAACACCTTTAGCAGTTGATATCGTCAAAAATGAGACCAGTTATTTGGGCGATGGCACTTTCAAAACTGTGCCAAAACCATATTATCAACTATATACATTAAGTTTAGAAACTTAATACTATATACTATATATATACATGTAGATTTAAGCAAAACTGAAAATTCCCGAATCGTGCCCGTTATTTATGCTCTTTTGCCGGACAAAAGTGAAATCACATATAATACATTGTTTTCAATTTTAAAGAATAAAATGTTGTTAAATATTACTCATTATATAAGTGATTTCAAAATAGCTGTTCTAAATGCTGTAAAGAATAATTTCATTGGTGTCGAATTAAAAGGATGTTTTTTTCATTATCAACGGGCCATATGGAAAAAATCTAAAGAATTAGGAATAAGCTTCTGTGATGAAGGCCGTGAATTTGTAAAGAAACTTATGACCACAGCTTTGTTACCTTCTCAGCTTATACCGGAAGCTATTCTATATATATTTGAAAACGAACCAGCTATACAAAATATAGATACATTCAAAGAATATTTTCATAATCAATGGATTAAAAAAATAACATCAGACGTTTTGAGCTGCTATAAACAAAAAAATAGGACAACAAGCTCGTTAGAAGGCTGGCATCACCGTCTCCGAATTAGAATTGGTATCCACCCTAAGTTATTTTTATTCATTTCTCTTATAAAAAAGGAAGCAAAGTATCAAGATTTCAGAATTAAAAAGAATAATTCTGAGCCTAAAAGGCTCGACCTTTTAGGCTCAGAATTATTCTATCTAATTCTAAAGATCAAGAGCAATACGAAATCATTCAGAAATGCATATCTGGAGATATAACCATTCCGGAGTGTATTACTATATTAATTCATTTGTAAAATAATTATTAAATATATTATCTTGTTTTTAACATATTCGTTTTATTATTTAACTGTACTCTGATTAAGTGAGACTCCGAAGAAATGAGAATCTGAAGAGATGCTAATCTGAAGAGATGTGAATCCGAAAAAATGCGAATCTGTAGAAATGCTAATCTGAAGATGTGCTAATAATTCATAATATTATTGCCCCAAAGCAATTCGGATTTGTGAAAGGTAAGTCCACAGAAGACGCAACTCTCCTACTTACAGAAACGATTGCCAAGAATCTTGACAAAGGAGCTAAAGTAATTGGTGTATTTCTAGATTTATCCAAGGCCTTCGACACTGTCTCTGTTCCACTTTTACTTCGTAAGATGGAACCCATCGGGATACGCGGGCTGGCACTGGCAATGTTTAGATCGTATCTAACTAACCGCACCCAATGTGTAAAAGTAGGAAATCATATCAGTGACCATACCTCTCTAACTTTTGGCTTACCTTTTGTTATGTATTTTATTTATAAGAGAAAATTGTAACAATGTTGTGGCTCAATAAATATTATTATTATTCTCTTTATTTAGTTTTTTTCTTATAAATTACATTTTTAAATATATATATAAAAAATACATTTAAAAATATAAAAAATAGTGTCCCACCGGCATCGGGTACAGGGACCAAGCTACCGGTGGTTACGGCCCCAGAGAAAGGAACCTCCTCACAATGCGAGCCGTGTCCAGAAGTACTATTATTATTATTCTCTTTATTTCTTTTTTTTCTTATAAATTACATTTTTAAATATATATATAAAAAATACATTTAAAAATATAAAAAATAGTGTCCCACCGGCATCGGGTACAGGGACCAAGCTACCGGTGGTTACGGCCCCAGAGAAAGGAACCTCCTCACAATGCGAGCCGTGTCCCGAAGTGCTTGATCCAACCGTCTAACGCGAGCCTCTCAAGGTGTTGGTCGAGGCTCTTGGCAATCAAACTATTAACGGAGACGACTATCGGTACAATGATTGCCGAATCAACATCCCACATGTCGACAATCTCGTGCGCCAGATCCAGATATTTTATTTGTTTATCCTTTTCGGCTTTCACGAGATTTTCGTCATGGGGGATGGTGATGTCGACAATCATTGCACGGCGCTCAGATCGGTCTATCAGCACAATATCAGGCTTGTTAGCGACAACAGTCCTGTCTGTGATGATAGAGCGATCCCAGTACAACGTGATACGACTATTTTCAAGAACTGGCTCAGCAACGTACCTGTAGTACGGGACTTCAACGTCCACAAGGTGGTATTTCAGAGCAAGTTGCTGGTGGGTTATCCTGGCTACTTGATTGTGTCTGTGCAAGTACTCGCCGTTAGCAAGACGTGAACAGCCGGAAACGATATGTCTGAGGGACTCACCAGGTCGGTGACATGCACGACAGATGTCAACAGTGCCATCCCTCAGTATATATTTCCGGTAGTTATTCGTCATGATAACTTCGTCAGCAATTGCACAGACAAAACCCTCGGTTTCCCCGAAGAGGTCACCGAACCGTAGCCAGGCCACAGATGCTAGTAGGTCCACATCGGGCCCATGAAGAGCCCGAAAGAACCTACCGTGAAGCTCCTTGCTCTGCCATACCTCCCTGCGTTCGTTGACTCCAAGTACTACAGGCCTGCGCCAGTTCTCTTTAGCCAAGGAGAGCGGGGTAAGCCCGGTATCCACCGCGACAACATCCCGATGCACACCCACGTCCATATGGAGAAAATATTCTCTGAGATTGTATATCTCGCGGTTATGAAAGGACTTGAGGTTCAACAAACCCCGGCCCCCACACTTCCGCGGGATATACAATCTCATCACAGATGAACGCGGGTGATGCATTCGGTATGACGTCATGAGTGTACGGACTTTTCGATCCAGGGTGTCTAATTCTGTCTGAGTCCACTTGAGTATACCGAAGGAGTACATTAGAAGTGGCATGACCCAACTGTTGCAAGCCCGGATCTTATTGCCACCTGACAAAAGGCTATTAAGCACTTTTTTCAGGCGACCGAAGAAACGTTCTTGCAACTGCTGTTTCATGTCAACCTCATTAATGCACAATGCCTGCGATATACCCAAATACTTATAGGTCTCGGTTGCGAGAAGTGATCTTAAGTGAATGGAATCCGAGAGTTGAGTCCCTTCGGATTCCACTACCCGCCCTCGCTTTATATGAACGACTGCACATTTGTCAACACCAAACTCCATTCTAATAGAATTACTAAAGGTTTCAGTTACCTTCAGTAACGCTATTAGTTGTGAGCTGGTGGGAGCAAAGAGCTTCAAGTCATCCATATAAAGCAAGTGAGATATAACCTGACCACCACGTCGCAACCTGCAAGCTAGCCCTGAACCCTCTAGTAAGGTACTAAGTGGGTTCAGTGCTAGGCAGAACCAAAGGGGACTCAGAGTGTCACCTTGGAATATACCCCGCTCAATCCTTATAGGTACGCCGCCACTTTCTTGGATCCCTCGGCACCCTGGATAGGTAAGAACCGTATTCCATTGTCCCATACACGACTTCAAGAAGGTGCATAAAGTTGTATTAACTTTATACAACTTCAGCACCCTCAGAAGCCATGTATGTGGCACGGAGTCATACGCCTTCTTATAATCTATCCAACATGCCGATAGATCCTTTCGGTTGCGGCGAACCTGCTGGCTAATAGTCATATCAATGAGGAGAAGCTCTTTAGTACCCCGGGCCCCACTTCTACATCCATTCTGAGAGGTACACATGATGGAGTTTGTGTGTATATGTTTATTTATTTTAGCTCTCAGAATGGATGTAAGAAGTTTATAGATCGATGGTAAACAAGTTATCGGTCTATAATTTCTAGGGTCCGAGGTACTACCGGTCTTATAGAGCAGGTGGGTCACTCCTTTAGTCATAAAGGCTGGCAGCGACGCAGATTCTAGGGCGGACTGGAATTGCGATGCCAAACAAGCGTGCGAACTGCGTAGCCATTTCAGCCAAAAGTTGTGCAGTCCGTCTGGGCCTGGAGATTTCCAATTAGAAAAAGGACGGACTGCACTGGCTACGTCTGTGCTGTTAATGTTAATATCTTCCATTTCCGAAATAAGTTCGCACGCTCGTTCAACGTCACGCATCCATTCCCCCTCTGTGTGGGTGACAGGCACCGACCAAATGTTACGCCAAAACGAGCTTGTCGCTTCAGCATTTGGTAGATGCCCGCCATCCATACCTTGATCCGTTCGCTGCCAGTCTCTATACACCCACCTTTGGTCCCTTTGGAACATGCAGTTCACGTTATACCTGACCACGCGTTTTTTGTACCTGCGTATTCGGTTTGCCCATGCATAGATTTTTTGCTTCAGGAAGTCGATGCGCTCTGTGACACGCGACATATAATCCTGAGGTCTGATGTCAGTCCCCAAGAATGCCCGTTTCACAAAGCGCATCACTCTCGGGCGAGTGTTCCCGGTCCTGAAGCAGGACAACTTGCCGATGAGTACCCTTGCCCCGGCAATACGGCGCTCAATCCTGCATTGCCACGCGGGTACGGCGCACCTTGGTCGTATAGTAGGGGTTTCTGCTAAAAGCTTAACACCTCCTATACGACATGCCGCAACAGCTGCACAATACAGGATTGAGTGGGTATCGCCGAGGTCTTCGCTATTGTCTAGGTAAGTAGGCAATAACGAATCAAGAGCACACACCAGCGAAATGTTCCGTCTATGCATAGGTAACCGAGGCAGGCGTGGCCTAATATTGTGGGGCGTGGACCGATATTCGCGAAGCGCAAATTCCAAAGCGGCCTTAATCTCCTCATTGCACTGAGTACTTACCACAATAGCCGCGGTATCCGGCCCCGTAGCTTCACAGTCAACTACATTTGTAGGAACCTGTACCGGGGCAGGGATCTCGCGGCTAGTCTGGGCGTACTCCGAGCGTAGTCTCTCAAGTGCGGCCTCATCTAGCAGATGACAGCGCTGAATGGCCCGCACTTGGTCCGATAATCGTTGTGCCGAAACGTTGACAGTCGGCTCAAGCACCTGAAACAGAGGCAGCATCCGTTCACGGTACACAGTAAGGTTAGTTCCCCCCTCTGTAGCCGCAAAATATGCCCGCATGACGTTCTCGTTCATCAACGTCGTCCATCGCATGCGGCGCACATCACCACCGAGAGCGGGGGCCCTGTTTGAGGCCGGTGGGCCTCGGGGTCCTAAGCTGGTCGGCGGCCGGCCTCTCCCTCGCCGACGTACAGGTGATGGCGACGTTGGCGGAGAGAAATACTCGTCACTCGACGAGCTCGACGCCTCAGCAACGGCTGGTGTTGAATCCTGTGGTTGCGAGGCGGAGTGGAGAGACGAGTCCGGGGTTGGAGGGTGTGCTGTTCTGTCTCTGGCTCTGCTTCTAGTTATCATGTGGCTCAATGTAGTTAAATCATTTTTTCCTTGTTATTGTTAATTTTCATTTTGACATGTAATGTCATAGTGTAAATTTCTTGGCTATTGTCCGGTTTTGCGAATTTATGGGAGTTATAATAATTTAGAAGTATTTATGCTGGAGTATATTTGATTAAAGTATTAAAAGAACATTAGCGAAATATTATAATATAAAATAAAATATTTGGTGAAAATTTTACGACACACGTCAACCGTCATTCAGTGTTGCCAGTTATTATTATTATTATTATTATTAAATCAATCAAATTTATTTATTGCGAAAATGGGTGTTACAGGTAAATTAGCTTGAAGAAATTTTTGCGTTTGTAGTAGTGTATGGTCAGCAAATAAAAAAAACAACGTTTTATTTTTAGTTTTTATTGTTTTAAAGGTAATATACGTTTGTGGCTGGAGCACACCAAATGCGTGCACGTCTACGCATTCGCACTAGGTACGTACTAATACGGTCGTGAAAATGTGTATCCACCGCATTGTAATCTATGGAACTGTATGAGGCAGACAAGCCAGTTCCAAACATTACAAGCATTGAATGCCGGTTTTCACTTCAGTGAAGACGTGTATGAATTAGGTGTTCTCCGGCCATAAATGTTTTATTCTAATAATTCATCAACCCCAGGCATATCACAATCATCCCCATCCTCGCTTTCATCAGATGAATTATTTAAATTAATTATGATTCGTTCTGATATTGTGTCTAAAGCTGCGTCTCTACCCTGATATTTGCTTTCCTCCTCAATAGCATGCAAACAAACTTTTCTCCATTCCTCTACAGTTATGGCGTTCATTTTTTCTTCAGCTAATGACATTATAACCTTCATATTCATTGCGACATTCTTTTTTGCGACATATGTTTTCACTATCCCCCATATATTTTCTATAGGATTAAACTCCGGATGGTATGGTGGTAAACGCAGCACAGTATGACCGTGCTGTCGTAATATTTCGTCTATCTTGTACTCTATAAATCTCGCCTTGTTTTGCAGAATCAGTTCATATAATTGAGGCTTAAGCAACGTGGATGAATGCTCAATGTTTCGAAATGTCAGCCAGTCTATCATTTGCTGTTTTCTAGAATTACTATTCGGTGCAGGATTTTGTATTGAGTTATGATATGGTGCGTTGTCAACAACAACAACACTATTTGGTTGTAAGTTGGGTATTAATTGAGTTTGAATCCACCTTGAATAGTTGTCATAGTTCATATTGTTGTGGTAATCTCCACTTTTTGGTCGGCTTTAAACATAAGCAATGCATTTGGTATAAAGCCATCGATACCACCGGCATGAACAATGATTAAGCGGTTGCCTTTCGATATATGTTGCTTCAAACCTGAAGTGCTTCCATCTGACCAAGATTTCGAGAGGGTATGTGATGTATGTATATATGTTTCGTCGGTGTAAACAATTGGTCGGCGTTGTTCACGATATTCAGCAATTTTCATCAAATAATTAATTCGCAAGTATCTAATTTCGTGTTTTTCCATAAGAAGTTTCCGGTTATCTTCTGTTTGCTTCCAATTAAAACCTAATGACATGACGTGTTTTCGTAACGTGCTGACACAACCTTTATAATCGATATCTTCTTTCAATTTTGAGTGCAAAGTTTTTAAAGTGGGAACTTCTTTATTTGTGATGTGGAAGTCATGAATTGTTCTTCTGATAACTTGCTGATCAAAGTTATCGATTACTATTGTAGGTTTACGATTCGGTTTCTTTTTAGGAGATTTAAATGTTACTTCCTGATCTGAAGGACGACATTTGCTTTCTGATACTACCTTTCTGACGGATGCTATTGAAATTCCTGTTGATTTAGCAACTAATTGAGTGGGGGTCATAATACTGCTCGGGTTGTTATTACACTCATTTTCGAAATATTTGTACAAACAGTACAAAACTTCCTTAGTTTGAGAAGTCAAAGGCTTGCCTCGACCATGTTTTAACACTGGAGCCATTTTGAATTATCAATATAAAGTTACAACACTTACACACTTGAAATTAAACACTTCAACAAATATTTTAACAATAATAACAAACAATAACAACAATCAACAAATACAAAATTTCACAATGAAACTACTACGTATCTAATAATTATAATTTTTTAATGAAATGCGTGCTTTATGTTCTAACGGTATCAAGCGACTGACGTCAGACTGCACGTGGCACCTGCGGACAGAGTAAACTGGTTTATTCTGGTTTTGTGCGTGTTTCCACTTTCCACTATCAAGTGACGATTTATTTATTTGTTTTGTTTCGTAATTATTATGGTCAAAACTTTTTACCTATAGCTAAACTACTATCATCTAAAGAACGACACGATATTTTATTGTTTCACGGTAGTCGCCTTGTCGTTTGCTCAAGGACGTGAAATTGAATGACATATTTTTTTTAATAAAGTCAAAACCTTTTTCTTTAAAATAAAAACTTGTTTTTATTGAAAACAAAAATCAGAGTGTTGCTAGGGATAAGTATTAAATTAAATAGTAATGTTAGGATATTGAAACATTTTTGTAAGGGCCAGAACGATATAGTGGAAACGCGCTCTAATATCTAAGTAACATACACACCACTACATATGCAAAAATTTCTCGAGACTAATTTCACTGTACGGTTTTTCCTGGTCCACTAACGCCACCGACGCTCACAGGGATCCCCGGCTTAATATTTAATTAATTAGTTAGACTTCCAAAATCAGCGAAAGTCATTATTGGAATGATGTGAAGCTAGAATATCCATTTTAATTTGATCTTCATGGTCTTGACACAATTTTAGTCGAGATTTAACGAGTTTTTTAGCCTCAGACATGGCGTTATTAAATAAACGTATTCCGAATCTGGTTAAACACACCCAAGTTATAAATTTTTGTTTCGCGTCCCTATGAACGCCCGCTACGTGCTTATTCCAGTCTACTACGACTCTTTTGAGTTAGAGTACTTGTTGCCTCTTCCCTTTTGGGATTTGAAAATCTGATGGAGCAAGATCAGGGCTATACGGAGGATGTATTAACACATCCCAGCCAAGATCTCTCAATTTTTGCTGAGTGGCTATTGATAAGTGCGGTCTGGCGTTGTCATAATGGAACACCACGCCCTTTCTGTTCATCAGCTCCGGCCAGTTTTTCTCAATGGCTTCTTTTAACCTCATCAGTTGCTAATAGTAGAGATCAGAATCAATAGTTTTACAAGGCGGCAAAAGCTCATAGTAGACTATTCCTTTCCTATCCCACCATACACACAGCATTACTTTGTTCCGAGTCAGGCCGGGCTTTGCCACGGTCTGTGGGCCTTGTTCATGCTTCAACTACGATCTTTTTCGGACATTCTTATCGTAAGTGACCTGTAATCAACCGTTTAAGAAATGGGTCGGGTTTGTTACATTTCAGCAAAGAATCGCAAATGGAAACACATTGCATTAAGTTTCTCTCAGTGAGATAATGTAGTACCCAAATATCAAATATTCTTGTACCCAAACTTTTGTAAATGACGTACAACTGTTTTGTGATCTATATCCAGTTCTTCAGCAATATCGTAACCACTAATATGTCGTTCTTGCTCCACTTTTTCTAAGATGGCTCATCCTTCACGCTAAAATTTCCAGACTTGAAACGCCTCAGCCACATTCGTGCTACTTTTATTGATACCGCATCAAGTCCGTAAACCGCACAAATTTTAATCGCGGCTTTCGTAGCATTTTTACCTTTTTTGTAATAAAACTTTTCGGCGGGAACTAGTTTTTTTTTTATTTATTACATCTTCAGCATGTCAACATTTGATGGTATTATAATTAGCCAGTTACATTCAGTACATCCAAAGAGGTTTGATTACTAACAATACATTCAAAGTACAAAAAGACTATTGCCCCTACCTATTTTGAAGGATGCCGTATCTATATCTACAGGCCGTTTTGGTCACTACAGAACGCAGATAATTCACTGTAAAACTGTTCAGATAGATGCGCATTAAAGTCTCCTAATATATAGATGCTATCAATGCTACAGTTATCTGTTTGCACTCACTGACTTAATACTCTGCTAGATTCGCCGCAGTGTCCGTGGGCATATACGCATTGAACACTAAGAAAGATTTCTTTTCTAACACTACTTTCACCGCACAGATACGTGGATAATCGCAGTGCACAACGCTGACATGATGGAATAAACATTTCCTCCATAGAAGAGCAACACCACCATATGGCCTACCCTGAAGGATTCCTGCCGCGGAGTCAACTGCTGACACTCCAGTACACCCGAAATCATTACCTAGTATTAAAAAATGAGAATAGCCACGTCTACTGTAACGCGAGTATATAACACTGTATACATAGATCGCGTATGCTCCCGTCTCGCTTATGCTCCGATCGTTTAACATTTTTACAATTGAATTCTGTCCGCAGCTTTAAACTTGGCCTCAGTTTCAACTATACCGCTAACTAAGTGACCTTTATAGCTGTAGTTATTTAATTTCTTCCTTTTAAACACCGTAGTGTAATCATTTACGTTTCATTTTTTTCTTATTTCTTCGTTTCATTTTTAATTTGTAACACTCGCATACGATTGAATCTGTATCGTTCTCGTAATAACAACCATCTGTTCGCTAGTCCGGCTCGTAGTAACAGGCTTACGCAATGACGCATTGTCCCCACCTCCTTCGCGTTTCGTGTGTCTACTAAACATACTGACCTTGAATTATTTTATTTTACTGTTGATAACACAGCAAAAATAATTTTGTTATCGCAGACAATTTTGTACAAACTAATGTGTATTTGACATTAATAGTTTATACATAAATAAATAGATTCTTATGTTATTCAATTCGATGTATATAGAGGGAGAGATCTATAATTAGATTTACAGATCAACGCCCGCGTAGTGACTATCAAAATTTGCAATTTTTAGAATTTAAAAGTACAGTACTACAGAATTTAGGACATGTTATAGACAAAATAAAGAAGTTTTAAGTGACTTACTTTGATATCATATTATTTGTGTAAAAACTATCTCAGTCGTTGACTTGTAGTAAGTCGTAGAGCAAAACTTGGCAAAGTTGCGCGATTGACGACTTCTTTTCACGAAATAAAATCGTTATACTGGTGTTGACGCGTCACTCGATTGACGTCACTCGGAGTTTATGGAATATTCCCAGCTATCGACCAATGGCAGTCTTTGGCCGGGATTGAAACTTATAGGGACTTTGTCGCGCATCGATTCGTTATATAGTGTTGTCCTTAATCGGAGCACTAATTATAGAATTTATCGATAAAATGGGTCGGTTTTTTGGTCTTGTTTCATGTGTCGTCGTTTCAATAGATAAGGGGGGGGGGTAGAATTTATGCAACTTTCGGAGCAATTATTTTTAAAAATATATAACTACTTAATCAAAAAAGTTCCTTAATGACCTTACACACTAGATGCTCATGTACTGTAAGAATATATAGATGATATAGATAGATGTAAGAATGAATATCCACGCTCTATAAAATATGAAATCATGTGCTCGCAAAGTACATCCAACATGTCGTTGGTTAAGTTTCTTGAATCTTACTAGATTTTGAGGCACAAAATAGTTGAATACTTATTTGATTGAAAATCTAACAAGGAAAATAATATTTATCTACAACGTGTAACAGAAAAGTGTGGTCATATTCAAGGGTTGGTATGAGCCCATGATACTGAGTAGTCTGTAGACTGAGTCAGTCAGTGTACCCGTGACCACGGCCTTTGCATTACGGTCGAAACGTCGGGCAATAAACAAGGTATTATTTTACCTTAAATTATTCACGCGATCAAGATATATATATATATATATATATATATATTTTCATAATGTGTACAAATCGCGAAAGTTTATCAACATCTATCTATACTGTAATAAAATTGTAAACGTAGCTGTGTGTACCTAGATCGATTAATTATGGGTTATATTGCAATGATGTTATAAAGGGGCGTCTAAACGGGCCATTTTTCACGGCAATTTGTGGCGGCAATGCTGTGGCGGTCAATATTGCTAGCAATACTGGCAAGACAGTAATATTGCCGTAATGTTCCGACCATATGGCAATACATGTTTTGTATGGCCACTTAATGGTCGATATTGATTTGATAGGTTGCCGGGCGATCGCTGAGCGATAGATTTTCCGCATTATGGCATGGTTTATCCTTGTCTCCGCGATATGAAGTTTGCTGTGGGTGACGTCGTGACTTATTGCTAAATTCTGTGTTGTCAGGTGTGATGTTGTTTTAGGTTATATAAAAAAGGTTTTAGTCGTCTTTGATAGGTACTGAATAATGAAATCATCTAAGAATACTGACCTCTATGGTCATAATATTTAAAGTGAACTGCCAATGGTCTCCAATGAGCAGTACCTATGAACTGAACCGACCACCGGCTGATACCAGTACCTACATGAAATCGCGGAGCGGCGATGAAAATAGTTCCAACATCAAATTATTTGTACTACTGCCACTTACAGTGATGTAACATCGTGCGAACATTTGAACGAAAATGAATAGATACTGTGCACCTTGACCTTACCCATATACTTACAGCATAAAGCAACGACATCGATATGTGAAGCGCAAATTCTAAACAACTGAATCACTTCAAGCACTGCCTGGAAACTGTAAAAACCCAACAAGAGGCGTTGAATGTAGAGCAGAATCCCACGAAAGCCATCATTAGGTACACCATGTATACAATTTTATCACTTGGTGGCTTATTCATAGGAGTGTGTGGCAACCGCAAGGTCAAGTAATGTCTCCACAACCACACACACACACTCAACAAAGGAGCGCGGCGAGTCCACAGATCGCACTCAAGCAATAGAATTGTTGTTGTGTACTGCTGGACACCAAGTCGATAAAGTGAGTTAACCCATCGTCAATCATTGCCATCAATGATAACATTTACAATTCACGAACCTTTGTAATGAGAAAATAAAATAAAGGTTATTTTATTTCATTTAAATATATTTTCCTTTACATATTCCATAGTTTGTGTTTATCTTAAGTTATAACTTTATGCTGCATAGGTTAACCTATCGCCTGTGCACTCTGTATATGTTTTTACTTTTTATACAATAACTTTTCCAGTACAATAAACACAACATATTTTTTCTCATATACATTACAATTTTCTGAACATGGTTCTTACCACATTTACCAAATTCTGGAAAAAGCTTGAAAATAAATAAAAAGGCAAATAATTTAGGATCAAATGTTTTATTAGTTAAAGTACACAGTTTGGTTTTTACATAACTGGGGTAGATATATCTCATCATATCTATGTACCCCCGCCCAAATACCATGTCAGTGTCAACATGGGCACAGCAACCTACAGTTATATTTCCAACAACTGCAGCAATAACCTGAGATAGCATCTATAGTATTGACAACATTTTAATAATAAATTAGTAAAATAAGTTCTGCTACCAATATGTCTGGACTTTACTCTCTTTCTAATTAAATACCTTTAATTAGAGGTATATCATCTTTAAGGGCATCCTAGTCTATGATTCTACCATACAAACATGCATAAGTGATTACTCCTCTGTATGAGGTCGCAAGTCAAAGCTTAAAATCATCATATCATTTTGTTTTATCATAAACTAGGCTTGTAAAAAACGATAATTAAAATATTTTCAATTACTGCTACAAGCCTAGTTTATGATAAAACAAATTGATATTAATTTTTAGCTCTCACTTACACTAGGGTGCTCTTAATTTCATTATTTACTTCTAATGTGTAGGTGCCATTTATTCATACATGCTCACCACATCTTTGCTTACCACATAGTATGACCGGGCTGTTGATATGTCCCAATTGCCAACTCAATCTAGAATATGACCATCATAACATACCGTAAATGGCTTTACTAAATTTTGATATTCATGTAAAATATGTCTTTAAAAAAAAATAGTTGCTACTAGTTTGCAGATAAACATATCATGTTGCATCACAAATGATAATAGCAGGCTCGTTTTTATTGAGCAGATCAGGATTTCCAAATAAGTTCTCAGGTATTATTCTGCTCCTCAAATCAACTTCTGCCACCATCGCCAGGTGCCATCTGCAGGCTCATGCATTCTCTTGCCTTAGACATATACCGTTCCAATGGCTTTCGGCTTATGACACAGACTACTTCTATGCAATTTCTCCAAGTAAATACTTAATGCAACACTTGCAGAAGGTACTTCATCACCTAATCTTCCCATTAATGTCCCTAGTGCTGGAGGTGGTACAGGTAAGAGATACATTCTGAAAACAAGACAATATGATATTATTCCAAATTCAAATTGTTAACATGTCTGTTATCATCTTGCTGAATTATACCTATGCACATTTCTCGTAGCAGTCATCCAACATGTTGCGCAAACGTGTTTATGATCTGTAATAAAAAAATTTGTTACTTTTAATAGGTATATATACTTAGAAACATTAGGAAGTTTGAGAATTGAAAGCTTGATAAAACGATACACAGTGAATGGTGCTTGCTTTAAGTTTTATGAAATATGTACTACTTATTGTATTATCAAGTCCAAGAGATGAATTGAAAGTTTCAAAATCATGAAATGTGTGTGTAGGCAGCACAGCAGATTTAGATAAATAAGTAGATACTAACCGTCGTTGGTGACATCCAGCCACTAAGAACATTCACCATGGCTTCAGTTGCATCTAAAAACAAGCGCCGGCGCTGGTGCGTAAGTCATAACGAACCATTCTCGGTAGAGAGTAGTTTTAATTTATGAATAAAAGTAAAAATCATATTAAATAATTTTGACAGTTAATTGTTGTTTTATTGTAAGCTTTGGTGTTGCCAGTCATATCATAACATAATAAAGATTTTGAATTTGTGTATCGATTCTCATCTACTGATTTTATTTTGTTATTAAATAAAGAATAAATTTACACTTGTATTTCCTTTTTTCTATTTTATTACAGTTCTATTGGATTGTCGTAGATTGAGAATTGTTCATATTTTTATGAAGACAACAAGAGATTATTAAAATCGTTTTTTTGGTAAATAATTTATTATTAAAAATCGATTAATCGTAACATACTGGCATCTATTTAAGCAGCAGGTAGTTAATTGGTAGATATAGGAAGTTACAGGTGCTTTGAACTAGACTTGGGTTTCGTTTTGTACTTTTTTCCGGTGAAGTTATGGTTGCTATTACACGGGGTTTTATGAGAATTAAGTTTACTTACTAGAAGCATTTGTGTATTTCAACATTGCAGCTGTCCAAGCACTAAGCACTTGTGCTGCATCACTCACTATATTTTTTTTTATTTTGTTGGGGATGACATGATACAATTTAGGCAGCGCTCTAGTGTGACCCAATTTGCTGTTTATGTTATAAATAAACTTGATTTCTTTCGATGTGCCAGCATCTTTAGCTATCATAAAATATAAGTACTTATGTTCTGTCCTGCTTTTTGAATTACCAAGACCAGTTCGAAAGGTGAGACCTTGGTCACACATAAGATCCAATGGCGACGATCCTGCTTCTCTTCCAATACAATATCTTTTATTAATTGTACAAGCTCTACTGCTTGTACTTTTAATGAAGTAATAAGCCAAGCTATTACTTCATACTAACTGACTGACTAACTGTCACCAAGGAGAAATATCCCTTTAATCTGAATGACTGCCTCTGTGGCGCGGTGGGAATGTATCCGACTGCTACGCAAGAGGTCGTGGGTTCGATCCCCACCCAGGATAAAACTTTGTGTGATGAGCACGATGGTTTATTCTGTGTCTGGGTGTTATTTATCTATAATATGTATGTATTTAGAAATATATAAGTATGTTTATCAGTTGTCTGGTTTCCATAGTACAAGCTCTGCTTAGTTTGGGATCAGATGGCGTTGTGTGAGTTGTCCCAAGATATTATTATTTATTTATTTAATCATGAATACCAGAGTATGGTCACGATATTTTTGCGACCTTTCATTTTGAACCAACTCTACAAAGCCATTAATGATGTCCCTTGCTTCGATATGTGTTAAATGCGGGTTTCTAACATTATTTATATACATGTCAGATCAAAAACTATTTCATATTTTTATAGTATTTGATTATTCGATCTGAGAAATAAATAAACACCACCACTGACCTCTACTTGTAGTTTGGTTGGTATCTCATCAAACACTAAGTACATAATTATAATACTATATAATACACTAGCTGTCCCGCGCAACTTCATATGCGTAATTTTTCCCCGTTTTTTAAACATTTCTCGTCGCTTTTCCGCTCCTATTAGTCGTAGCGCGATGTTATATATGGGCTATCCAACAAAAAAAGATTTTTTCAAATCGGACCAGTAGATCCTGAGATTAGCGCGTTTAAACAAACAAACAAACAAACAAATTCTTCCGCTTTATAATATAAGTATAGATATGCAAGATGCATTATCCATACTAATCCATACTAATATTATAAATGTGAAAGTAACTCTGTCTGTCTGTCTGTCTGTCTGTTACGCTTTCACGCTCAAACAGCTAAACCGATTTAGATGAAATTTGGTATGGAGATAGTTTGAGTCCCGGGGAAGGACATAGGATAGTTTTTATCGCGATAACCGACATCCACGCGGGCGGAGCCGCGGGCGAAAGCTAGTAATATTATATTTCTGAATAGTATGTAGTACCTAATATCTAGTTATTATTTTAATTAGTTTGTAAGTTTTGCAGCACCCTTACGGGGTCTATGTATGTTTATGGACTGCCTGTAACAACATTGTGCAATAAATGAATAAATAAATAATTTCTTATTTACTTCCTAGTTTTTTTAAAAACATGCTTGACTTGGATGAAACAAGAGAACAACAGAAACAAAGAGCATCAGAAAGTTTTCATATTTCTAGTCATAGTCAATATCAAAAATTTTCAGATGTCATTATTGACAGTTCAACCAAATTATATGTCATAGAGTTTGGCCATTGTTGCTGGGTTGTGTTGCCCGCTTTAGAGTCTGGGTCATGCGCCATACTATTGCCGACATATTGCCATACATTGCCTAACCATAGATTACTTGGCCATCAGTTACATTTTTGTGATGGTTGGGCAATAAGTTGCCAATAGTGCCGCCACAAATTGCCGTAAAAAATGGCCCGTTTAGACGCCCCTTAAAACTGGACAAGTGCATGTCGGGCCACGCACAATGTAGGGTTCCGTAATCACCCACCCTCTCCATCCGTATAATCCGGCTTATGAAGTGGGTTTTCTGTAGTTTTTGTTTCATACTTACAACGTTATACCTTATAAAATTTTCAATGGAATTTGTACGAAATTTTGTTCCTTTTCATTTGATCAGCAGTTACTTATAAACTTGTAAAGCCTTCTTAGCTGTGATAGTTTTCCTTTTAATTTTAATTTTTAAAACTATTTAATAAAAAAAATACGGAATATCCCTAGACTCTAGACTTGTTGTACCTTTTTTTTATAGATGGGAAATCATCATATGACTTCTCCCGTTGTGGGCACGAGCGGGAGGGCGTGTCAGACTCTTACTGACTAAAACCCATCTGTGTTCCTTCTTTCGCCCTGGTGTTCACGGTAACTCTTTCAAACAATCCCGCACTCCCGGTGGGCCCAATGGGGCCCCGTCACTTGTTGCACTTCTTTAAGGCGCGCGTGGAACACTAGCGCGCCGTCTACCCAGGCCTAGTCCTAAGCTAGACGACAAGCTACCCACTGCTCGTCGTCCTCAGGCCTGGTACAGAATATCCCTAGGCTCTTGTTGATGTTTGTATAATTAGAACGGATTATGAAGCTTAAAACATATTACTTAAATTGATTTGATTTAACGTCCCCTTCAGTAAGACAACTTTTCACCAAAGTTTATCACTATTCATTGTGTAGTCTTTGAGTAAAATGCCTGTGACATACGCACGGACAGACTGATAGACAGACGGACATGACGAAACTATAAGGGTTCCGTTTTTGCCATTTTGGCAACGGAACCCTAATAAAGGGCTTTTTTTAGCTCAGGTATCAAAGTTTAAAACGGAAAAGATCGAAATAATAATAACATTTATTACGAAAAACTTTTACAAAAAATTACTTATACATAAAATACAGCAGATACATAATAACGTCTAATAATAATATTTTGGTAGAACACACAGTCATCTGATCCCAAACTAGGCAGAGCCTGTACTATGGCAATCAGACAACTGTTAAACATATTAAATTTTAATAATTACAAATGTATATAATATATTTATTTCATCAAAAATATCTTATTTAATTATAAAAATAAAGTTTAAAAAACTATAACCCGACTACGACATATTACGTATCGTGATCTAAAAAGTATGAAATAAAATATTACTCTTGGCCGATATTTGTATCCAGCAAGTATTAATAGCCGTGGTCGCGTGGCATCTTTGATCTGCTCATCTTTGACCGATTGCCATGCGACCACGGCTACATGATTTTTTCTATATTATTGGTCACATTGTTCAAAAGATAAAAGGTGAACACAATTTATGCAACTTTCAAAAACGTTTATCAAAAACTTTAAAATGTTTTAAAAGATCTGTCGAATAATGTGGGATCCATTGAAGTTTACCTACTCACCCTAAAAGTATTTATTTTTATTATTTAGCTATCAAACTAAGTAGCGGCTACTACAAGACATCTTTTCACCAAATTTCATCAATATTTGTTGTGTGGTCATTAAGTAAATTACCTGTGTCATGCGAACAGACAGACAGACGGATAAGACGGACGTGACGAACTTTAAGGGTTTTTGTGCCTTTGCTTTGTTAATGGCAATCGTAATGTAATGTAATTGGTTTATATGATATAATTGTTTGTTGAAGACTAGCAATTTTGTGTGACGCTTTTGTGTGCCCCGTCACCCTAGTAGTTAGATTGATATCTGTATTTGTGTACTTTTGTGTGTCGCGATTTGGTGTGATCCCTGAAACCCACGCACACGTGCAAAAATATAAACTGTGAAAAGAGTGGCAATAGATGAGTGCGGTCTGGCGTTGACGTCATTATGGAAATCCACCAGATCATTCAGAAATCAGACTTGCCAAATTTGTCGATAAAATAAACTAAAAGGAAAAGGTACCCAGTCCGGGTACCAAAAAAGCTCCAAAATATACAGCCAACACTTTCTTATAAATTAAGCCATCACTGTGGAGGTAAGAAACACAGCACTTATTGACTAATACGTATTATCATGATCCATCAGTAGAGTATTTATCTAATCCATAGGCCATAGAATCGGCAAGCTCTGTTTTTTGCATTTGCATATTTGTATTTAAATTTATATTTTTACATTAAAGAAAGAAAAGTTGAAAAAGTAAGATAAAGTAGTAAAGTTCTTTTGTAAACATGTAATAGACATGGAGCACCGATTGAATTGACTAATATGTCGATCACGAGTCAATTATCATATTTATTAATCTCAAAATATTGAAATTGTTTTATATATATAAAATATTTGTTTTATTAATTAATTATATATCTTTTTTCATTTTGAAGAAGCTTACAGACTAATAATCTTACAAATAGTGTACTGGTTATCTTAGATTGCTAATTACAAGCTTCTACATATAGTTTGCAAATTAAACATAAACTAGGTACAAAATAGTATATAGTATATAATAGAGTTGAACACTGACTTATTAACTAATTATAAATGAGTATGTTTTAAGTATCGTATATATAATATAATTATATACTTACCAGCTGTCCCGGGCGAACTTCGTCCCGCCACGTAATTGTCTAGCGTGATGTTATTTAACCTATAGCTTTCCTCGATAAATGGCTATCCAACATAAAAGATTTTTTTAATTGTTAAACCAAACAAACTCTTTAGTTCTATATTATTATTTTACACTATAAAATATAATGACACTTAATCATCTATACTTTACCGATAAATAAAAACAATTAAGTACCTAACCACAAACCATATTTTATTATGTCCATCTTCAGGGTAAAATCATTTCGATTAATGTAACTCTGCCTTTATTTTTTGTTTTCATCGGTCAGTTGCGAATATTTTTAATTTTACTCTCAGGTTTCCTGGACTTAATTTTACGAAGTGGTGAGTGGTTTTTGTCTATGTGATGGTATATGTAGTTGCAATAAAGATTTCATAAAAAAATACAACATAGTAGTGGTGTCCCTTATAAAATATGTCTTATTCTTTGAAATATCTTCGTGAGAATCGGGTTGCAGACACTCTCGAGCTCATTCTGCTTATGTTCGTACTCCTCCTTATCAGCCAGCTGGTTTAAGTCTAGCCACTTGATGGTATCATTGCATTTGTCGAGGATGGTCCGCTTTTCAGAGTCTGTGACCTTGTCCTTCAGCTTCTCGTCCTCTATGAACGAGTTCATGTTAAAGCAGTATGACTCCAGAGCGTTTTTGGCTTGGATGGTTTCCTTCTGCTTCTCGTCCTCATACCTGTACTTTTCGGCTTCGTTAATCAAGCGCTCGATCTCCTCCTTCGAGAGACGGCCCTTGTCGTTGGTGATGGTGATCTTGTTCTCCTTGTTGGTAGATTCTTTGACCGACACGTTCAGAATACCGTTAGTGTCGATGTAGAAGGTCAACCAGATCAGGGGAACGCCGCTGGGCGCAGGTGGAATACCAGTCAACTTGAACTTTCCGAGAAGATTATTATCCTTGGCCATGGCATGCTCTCCCTGGAATACCTGGAATACACCAGGCTGGTTGTCCGAGTTGGTGGCGAAGGTCTGGGACTGCATGGTGGGAACGGTGGCGTTGCGCTTGACCAAGGTGTTCATGACACCGCCAGCGGTTTCGATACCGAGCGACAGCGGGATCACGTCAAGCAGCAACAGATCCTTCAATTCCTCGGACTTGTCTTCCTGCACGATAGCGGCCTGGACGGCGGCGCCATAAGCTACAGCCTCGTCGGGGTTGATGGACTTGTTCAGTTCCTTGCCGTTAAAGAAGTCCTGCAGAAGCTTCTGTACCTTGGGGATACGAGTGGAACCACCCACAAGTACGATGTCGTGGATTTCAGACTTGTCCAACTTGGCGTCGCAAAGTGACTTCTCTACGGGCTCCATGGTAGACCTGAACAGATCGTCGTTTAGTTCCTCGAAACAAGCCCTAGTGATGGATGTAGAGAAATCGATACCCTCAAAAAGAGAATCGATTTCAATGCTCGCCTGATTGGACGACGATAGAGTTCTTTTCGCCCTCTCACAGGCGGTAAGAAGTCGCCTGAGCGCCCTCTTGTTGGTGGCCAAGTCCTTCATGTACTTCCTCTTGAACTCCTGTACAAAGTGGTTGACCATGCGGTTGTCGAAGTCCTCTCCTCCCAAGTGGGTATCACCGGCGGTGGATTTGACCTCAAAGATACTATCCTCGATGGTGAGGATGGACACATCGAAAGTACCGCCGCCAAGATCGAAAATCAGTACATTACGTTCTCCACTACCCTTTACGTTGTCAAGACCGTACGCAAGCGCAGCAGCACTAGGTTCATTGATGATTCTGATAACGTTCAAGCCACAGATGGTACCCGCATCTATTGTGGCTTGTCTCTGTGAGTCGTTGAAGTACGCTGGAACCGTGATTACTGCATTCTGCACAGTTTTGCCAAGGTAGGCCTCGGCTGTTTCCTTCATTTTTGTTAACACCATTGAGCTGACTTCCTCAGGGAAGAAGATCTTGTCCTCTCCCTTGTAGGCGACCTTAATCTTTGGTTTACCACCATCACTGACTACCTCAAAGGGCCAATGTTTCATGTCAGCTTGAACGGTGACATCTTCAAATTTGCGGCCGATAAGACGTTTGGCATCTGTAACAAGAAAGTAAGTAAAGCAAGTATCAAGATTTAATATTCCTTGTTTCATACGACCTTCAAAGAAATGACTCAGACTTTTTACTTGCACAGTAAACACGTACTTTAATCTTGAAAATTAATTAAATATTTTCCAAAAAAGTGTTTTTTTGCAGTTTATACTATCGGAACTATTCATTTATTGAAGTTTAGTGTGTAATGTTATAAAAGTTATAGTAGTGATAGAGAGTTATAATAAAATAATATAACTAGCGGCCGGTCTAACTATCGATGGATTTGGCTACTATATGTATATATTTGACATAAGCTCCATACAAAATATGCATACAAAGTACAAAGTAGCCAAATCCATCGATAGGTAGACTATTGAGACCGGCCGTAGGATAGATAATAGAAAACTACTTCTCCTACTTGTTTACAATACAAGTAGGAGAAAACACAGGAGAAAGAACTTAAATTAAAAATAAGTACAATGGACCTGAGAATTTAGAAAAATGGCAGAGTTTAAAAAGTTATTAAGTGAGGACGCAGGTAGGTGTGCAGCGATGCACACTCAGAGCGTCGAGTAGTTTGAAGAATTTGTTAACTCTGGACAGTAAACTTGCTAATAATTGCTTGAACATTTATTAAATCCTTTGCTTAACGCATCATTGTTTATTAATCATCATACGATAAGAATAGTTCGACTTTCTATGCGAACGTAATACAATCATATAGAAGGATGTCTTTACATAGCGGCATTTGACAGTCACATTTTACGGTAAATAAATTCAATTTTTTTTTATCATGAACCGTTTGTAAAAGTGCACTTTTGAAATACCTCGCCTAAAATAAAAAATAAGCGAAAAATTACGAATGCGCTACTAATCCAGAATAATTCTTAACCAAGTTATGAAATAGACAAGGTTTTTTATTTGATTGTCCCCGCGTAGGTACCTCGGTTGCAGGTTGCAGCAGGGCTCTTTTGTACTTTTTGTGCTGCCAATTTTAGCAGTGGTTACAGTTGTACGCCACCAGCCCCTGCAATGGCGTTTCGGGGTGTGGATTTCCCCAGTGTCCCCCGTTAGTGTACATTCGTCAAAGATTTCTTATAGACTTCTAAGTTCACACTGTGTTCTTCAGCTCGCGCAGTGTTTCTAAGTTTACGTTGCGGTCCTCTGCAGGCTCCTCGCTTGGGCAGGGAATTTTAAGATTGCGCTGCTGCCCTCTGCTCGCGCAGTGGCTTCTGTGTTTGGGTTGGAACTCGTTGTTCACGCTGTGACTTAATTTTTTAGTCAGAATTGTGGCTTTTAAATTACGCTGTATCCCTCACCTCACACAGTGAATTTAAAGACTGCACGGTTTCTGCTCGCGCTCATCTGTTTCTAAGTTGACGGTGCGTTCACCAGCTCTAAGGCTCACCCTCTGTTTTAGAATTAGAATTAGAATATGATTTATTTCTCAGTATATGGTACATCATGGTCTTAAAATAATTAATAGCGAAACACATATACTACCATTGCTGGTGTAGAAATCATTGATTACACATGCATCTCATAATTATGTGGGTACATTAAATGTCTATAATAATAATAATAGAAATACAATGTGAGCATAGAATAAAAGTGTCAAAATATAAATAAAATATAAAAATAAAAATATAAAGTTTCTGATTGCTCAAGGGATTTTTCCTTTGCGCTGCTCCTCTCTGTCTGCGTACTGACTTTTAAGGTTGCGTTGCATCACCTACTCGCGCAGTGACTTCTAAGTCACACTATGGCGCCAAATCTGTGCCCTTTTAGTCGTAGACTGACTGTTAAGACAGCGCTTCTAGTTCGCACAATGGCTTCTTTGTTTATTTTTAGGGGCACAGTGCATCTCTCTTTAACCGTAGGCCAAACCACCAGCTGGCGAGCGAGCGACAGAGCCAGGCAGGCAGCGTTTCACCTCTTTTCATGTTTTGGTGCACCCTGCGAACTACAGAGATAACTACGTCAGCGATTCAAACGATGCGAACGAAATATCCGACGATTTCAGCGAACCTCGACTCCATTATTTCCCTTTTGGAGAGAGGATCATCCCTCGTAACAATAGACTCCAAAAAATTCGCTCCGTGTCGTCTATACGCTTCTAAAACTTCTTGAGAACACGCTTTTCACTCACTTCGCTGTAAGCTCCGAAGAAGTTTGGGTGCCCATCTAGCACTAACTTTATTCATGTGAAGATGTTTATGAAAAATCCTAAGAACTGAAGTTTTCGAAAGCCCTGTTCTTGCCACTATTTCTTAAGGTTAAAGTCTTCACTCAGAACTTCCACTAATTTGACGCAGTCCACGGTGAATGCCTCGACAGTCCGGCCGGAGCGAAGTTAGTCGTCAATGAACTCCCGCCCTAATCGAAACTGCTTACCCCATTCTTTGACAGTAGAAGATGACTGAGAGGTATTCCCGTACACAGCATCTAACCTTGTAATATATAAATATCGGTCGGGCTGACCCCTTCCTTTGTCAGGAATTTGATCACGGAACGATATTCCAACTTAAACATTTCGAAAACTTTTAGATTTCCTATTGTTCTAAACGCCGTCAAATCAAAACTACAACAAACAGAAACATCAAAACTATACACGAAAAATAAATGTTAGTATACTTCCGCGACTTGTACACATAATGAAAATATATACTGCACATGTGGCGCGGTGGGAGTGTGTCCGACTGCTACACAAGAGGTCGTGGGTTCGATTCCCACACGGGACACCACTTTGTGTAATCAACAAATTGTTATTCCGAGTCTGGGTGTACTTTGTGTCCGTGACTTGTATGTTTGTAAAGTTCCCCGCGACACAGGGTTTGTACTCTACAGGAGGAGTTGTCTTTTTTAAAAAATAAATTAAATAAAAAATATATTACGGGTCTTAATCGCGTGAATAATTTAAGGTTGTTTATTGCCCGACGTTTATTGCAATACGGTCGAAATGTCAGGCAATAAACAAAGTATTTTACCTTAAATTATTCACGCAATTAAGACCCGTAATATATATTTTTTCTTAATGTATAGGTACACGAAAAAGCAGAATAAATGACAATCACATTTTTTTTTTCTAACCGCCAATTTTTTTCAGCCAGAAACTTTTGAACCGCACTGATAGTTAAAAAATAATTCTTATACCGTAGATATAAAATAAAAAGGAAAAGGACGAACCAGTGCAAGATAACGTTGTAATAATTGCATTATTTACTACAATCTACAATCTCTATTATGTCAGACAGATTGTAGACGTCAAACAAGCAAATGCTGTCCAAGCTGATTTTTTTTTTATAAGATGCAATGCAATGTCGGATTCTGGGCCTCACATTACTAGCAATCTTATTATACCCTCCAGCTAAGCTCAATGGCTTGTATTAGGAGTAGGTTCACGTCTGTAGTATAATGGGTAGGATTCGAATGCGCGACCTCACGATCGTGAGTCCGATGCCGTTAGGTTACCGATTGAATGTTGTACAGGATTGAAATGTGTAAGGTACCTAAGCCTGTTCAGGTAATTTTGACGGAATGTAGCATTAAATAAATATTTTTTGTTAGCAGCAGTTGTATAAAAACATTTTCCAATTGAGAATTGTAACCAACATTATTTGGTACACTCCTTAGGGATTTGAGAGCGGCTATAAGAACAAACCCCCACTGTTTTATTCGTGACTGTAAAGGTACGATTCCACCAAAATAGTGTACAGCACATTTGTTTATAAACATTTTGTGCTAAACTCCAGCTGTGCAGGTTCGAAGCTGGTATCGCATTTGGCTTCCATGTCCACTGGTAAGGCTGTGCGTAACTTTTGTAAGCGCACAGTTCAGCACATTTGTGCGTGAACATGTTCACTGAGAATTTCTGCCGAAGACAGTTCAGTAGTTAATATGGACGGGCAGGAAAACGTGCTTTGTGCTGCAGCATGTGTTTTACTGTGTACTCTACTTAAAAAGAAACGAAGAAAGAAACCGCGATGTTGGGTGAGGCCTTTACTACAGCGACGGAATGAAGAAACGAATAGATTTCTAGAAGAAATAAAAATAGATCCATTGAGTGGATTTAAAAATTTCACACGTATATCTTGCGAAGATTTTGAGTTGCTGGTCAATACAATTAGTCCTTTTATTGCTAAGCAAGATACTAACTACAGAAAATGTGTCCCTGTTTCAATACGGCTTGCAATAACCTTAAGATATCTTGCCACTGGAGATTCTTTTGCAAGTTTAATGTACTTATTTAAAGTTTCAAAAGAGCTTATTGCTCGGATTGTACCAGAGACTTGTAAGGCGTTGATAAGCGTGTTGAAAGAAAATATTAAGGTAAGAGAATAAAAATAATATATCATTTTATTCTAGTCATACACATTTATTGCATTACATATCATGCCAAGATATTGTTTCGTCATCATTCTGTTGTAAAAGACCTGTATAATCATTATGGCGGACCTGAAAACTTGAAGCCACTCCTTGACTTTGAGAATTTGACGATTCTGAATACGGTGAAGGCATTGGAGTTGTGACATATTTTCCAGTACCAATAATAGCGTCATACAACAAATTGTCAATATACCTTTGTACTAAAATCTTCGTTCGCTCATCTTTAATTTTCCGTAATTTCGTTGCGACGGCTGCAGCAAAAATGTCGTCGTCATCAGATTTTTTAGCTTCCATCTGCTTGTTCACGTTATTCATAATCGACAAAGCTTGAGCGATTCTCGGGTCTTCATCGACAATACGGCGTTTAAGCGAGTTCTTCGGAGCCTTAAACTTTTCGACTGGCCTTTCATGAAGAGATTCTTGATCTTCATTTACTGTGTCATTTTGGATATCTTGTGATACCTGAAATAGTAAAATGATTTCTTTTTTCAGATGCCTAAAACTTATGAAGAATGGATGGTCGTAGAGCGCCAATTTGACCATCTTTGGAATTTCCCTCATTGCATTGGAGCTATGGATGGCAAACACGTTGTTATTCAAGCTCCAAGTAATAGTGGAAGCGACTTTTTCAATTACAAAGGTGATTTCAGCATTGTACTTTTAGCACTGGTTGATGCAAATTATAAGTTTATGTACGTAGATGTTGGTTGTAAAGGAAGAATATCGGATGGTGGTGTCTTCAAAAATACTGGTTTCTATGCTAATCTTCAGCAAGGAAAATTAAATTTGCCTGAACCTTACCCATTACCCGGAAGGAACAAACCAATTCCACATGTCATTGTGGCAGATGATGCTTTTGCATTAGATATAAATTTAATGAAACCATATCCCGGTCAACATGACAAAAGATCAAAAGAGAGAATATTTAATTATCGGTTGAGTAGAGCGAGACGTATTGTGGAAAATGTATTCGGCATTATGTCCGGTGTATTTCGTGTACTCAGGAAACCTATTTTGTTAACACCAGAAAAGGTACAATTGATAACACTGACATGCTGTTACTTGCATAATTTTTTGATAACACAAAAATCATCTACACCACTTTATACTACTCTAGGCTGTTTTGATACAGAGAACCAATTAACTCATTGCACTGTCGATGGCAGTTGGCGGCGCGATGCAGCTATGGCAAACTTACTACCTTTAAGACATGTTGGAAGAAGACCCCCTAGCGATGCGAAAGACATAAGAGAAGAATTTGCACATTATTTCCAAACTGATATCGGAATGGTGCCATGGCAAGAAACCCAAGCGTAATTTTTTTTTATTCTACTACATACACACAATACCATCTAGTCCAAACTAAGCAGAGGTTGTACTATGTGTAATAGACAATGGATAAACATACACATTATATTTTTTTTTGGAAATACATACTTATGTACATAGCATACATAGAAACACCCAGCCCAAGACAAACATCCATGTTCATGCACACAAATGTTTGACTTGTGTGGGAATCGAACCCGCGGCCTCAGGTGTGTCAGTCGGTTTCACTAACCACTACGCCATCGAGGCCGACAAATAGCATAGGTATATGTATCTAAGTAATTATATAAGAGATAAGAAAATAAACATTTAAGATGTACCTACCTGTTCATTTATTTCGTCATGTGAATTCAAGCTGGCGTTCGGCTCATCCCTTCCATGAAAGAAATTCAAATATGCATAAGCAAACCATTTTGGCTTATATATATCTAAAATCCCAGAACCTGAAGACTTGGAATCCATGATTTTCTTTTTTTCTCTTCTGTATTGAGCCAAAATAATTTTCCATTTCCTCATTACCTCAGTCGAGTCACAATTGAAACTTTGCGCCAGCTCTTGAGTGGCGTCATGTTTTTTGTTTTTATTTTTATAATAATTGTGACTTGAATCCCAAATTACAGGATAAGTTTCAATAGCTTGAATAAATTTTATAATTTTATCATTCGTCCAATCCATATTTCACTTGGTTAATTATAATTTAATTAACAATGTACGCGCACAAATAAATGTTTTCTCTCCGATGGCGGAAGCAAGACTGAGTTCGCGAACAACAAGTTTGTACGCGTCGACGCGAGTCCACTGCCTGCATGTGTGCGCGCACAAAAGTATACAGATGTGCGCGAACATTCCTAGAATGTTTGCGCACAATTTGTTATTGTTTGCTTTAGTGAGTCGACCAGAATAAACATTTCTGTCGCACAATGTGCATTGCTGTGCCGCACAGTTCAGCACACTGGTGGAATCGCATCTTAAGATTGCGGTCACAGCGATACATTACGTAACGATCATCTACGAGTATCAATATATTATTAAAAATGTGAGGAGTCAGACAGGTCTCTGTCAGAATAATAATGTCATAGGAATTCGACAATATCTAAACTTATAAAGCTGAAGAGTTTGTTTGTTTGAAAGCGATGATGTCAGGAATTACTGGTACGAATTGAAAAAATATTTTACTGTTAGATAGCCCACTTATCGAGGAAGGCAATAGGCTATATAACATCACGTTACGATCAATAGGAGCGGAGCGGCAATGAAAAATGTGGCAAATACGGGAAAAATTTACGCAGACGAAGTTCCGCGGATCAGCTAGTCATAAATATTATCTTGAACTATTTATATAACGTCACATTGACATACAATAATATTGTATAACCATTTTGCCAAATTAGGTAAACAAATAGCATATAGTGTATATTGCAGAGAATAAACATAGCTAATATAATAATAAATTTATAGGAGAAAAAGAAAAATATTATCAAAAAAAATACTATTAATGATTATAATAATAATAATAATAATAATAATATCTTGGGACAACTCACACAACGCTATCTGATCCCAAACTAAGCAGAACTTGTACTATGGAAACCAGACAACTGATAAACATACTTATATATTTCTAAATACATACACATTATAGATAAATTACACCCAGACACAGAATAAACCATCGTGCTCATCACACAAAGTTTTATCCTGGGTGGGGATCGAACCCACGACCTCTTGCGTAGCAGTCGGATACACTCCCACCGCGCCACAGAGGCAGTCTATTGGCAGATTGCTTGTTCGCCATGTATTTAGGTTTAATTTTGCTAGGATATTAGCCAAATTAAACCTAAATCCATGTGTATGGAGCGAATGGCGACTGCCTGTCCACCGTCAACTTCACGTATAAGGATAGCGGAATGTTATGTGAATAAGTAATGAAAACGATGACGTAATTGTGTACAAATCGTATGGATAGGGTATGATACAAATGCTATAAAAATAAATCTTCTTGATACTACTTGACCTATTTATATCTCAATTGCCTTTGCATCTTCGATCGTAGCCAAACTTACCGAAAATAGTGTTGTTGGGGTTCATCGCCACCTGGTTCTTGGCGGCATCACCGATGAGTCGCTGGGTGTCTGTGAATGCGACGTATGAGGGCATGCTCCTGTTGCCCTGGTCGTTGGCGATGATCTCCACCTTACCATGCTGGAAAACTCCCACGCGTGAGTAAGTGGTTCCCAAATCAATACCTATAGCGGGTACATTAGCCATCTGAAACAATAAAAACTTGTATTAAAACTACGATGAACTTTGTACGTTTGACCTTCGCCAAAAAATACCGAAACTAAACCATTATCTACATGTGTCATAGGCAGTGGCGTAGCTACCTTGGTGGCACCCGGTGCGGAAGTTGGTGTTGTCACCCCATCGAAAGTTATATATAAAGTATTAAATAAATAACATATCTAACACAATAAAAAGTAATATATAAAAATATCTTTCTAAATAAATACGAGGTTATTTATTTAAATCTAAATAAATACGAGGTCATTTATTTAGCACGAAGCTTATACATTCCAACAACATTTTTACTTCAAGAAATTATATACAGAAAAGGAAAATGAAAATATTGAAAAATTGCCATTTAAAGTTGTATTGCGATCTTCGCGTCATCAACATATAATGGTCTTGCGTCGCGTAGTACGCAATCCATGGTTAATCTTGAAAATAAGCTATGATTATATTTCACATCACATTGTGGACAGTTTGGACTATTACTATACATTTTTTTTTTTAATTTATACACCTGCGATGCGCTTAGACTATAATAAGGTAAGTTGCAAAAGGTTGTGGTTTGGTGAGACAGAGCCACTGCTCTATCTCCCCTTAGTAAAGAAGCACATCGGCTTTATTGAGTCTTCTGATCGGGTTTGGTTGCAAGAACATACTGGATAATGGGTTCGGGTGAATTATTAAGCGGTCCTTGTAGTTGGCTGAATATCGTTTTACTTCGTCCGAGATAGTTGGGATTTTCAGGTACTTATAGATTTCTGAATTGCGAGCATACCAGGGTGCTGATGAAAGGACCCATAAAATACTGTTTTGAGCTCTCTGAAGGCACATAATGTTGGATTTGCTTGCTGTTGACCACAGTTGGATGCCATAACAATAATTAATGAATTAATTATTGAATAATTAATTGTAAAATATAACTGATTCTGAGCAAACTACTTTCCGGTTTACCGTATACCAAGATTATCGTTTTATTTATCAACCGACTTAAAAAAAAGGGAGGAAGTTCTCAATTTGTCACCATATTTGTCTTTTCATATACATGGGACACTCAGAAAGTTTGGAGAAATTGAAAAACGAACTTTTATGGATAAAATATTTTAATTAAATCTTTTCAAAGAACTCTCCTCCAACCTCTTTACACAGTTTCATGCGTTTAATGCGGACTGAGCTTCGGTGAGGATATGCGGCACCCAGCTCGAAACTATATTCCTCACGCGAAGGTGCTCGTGTAGAATCTTGTGAATGCTTCCCGAGCCAATCTGCAATGTAAGCTGAATATTTTCGTATGTAATTCGTCTGTTTTCTTGAATCATTTTTTTTTACTATTAGCACACTTTCTTTCGTGACAGCCATCGTAGGACGACCACTCCTTTGTTCATCCCCCAAAGTAAGGCGACCGCGCTTGAACTCGCTATGCCAACGGTAGATGGTTGCTTTTAAGTTTTTTCATCCTTAGAAGCTATTTGAAGTCGATTAAATGACTCATGAAGTGTTAGGCCACATTTAAAATCGTAGAAAATCATCGCACGAAAATGGATGAAGATCTATTATTTAATATATTTTGAAAAAATATAAAAGATAGATAAATAACATACAGGAATATAGGTTTTCCTATACGTTATATATCTATAGGTTAAGATGTATCATTTGTATTTTTGAAAAATACATAAGATAGAAATCTTAACCTATAATTTAGAAGTCTGGGTTTTACAAGTAGGGGATTTTTTTGGGAGGTAAAGATAGATAAATTTGAAGTCCAGACTCCAGGAGTCGAACCCGAGACTTCTGTATGCCACACCGGGACAAACATTATGATAGAAAAAATTGAGGTTTAGTACCGTAGTCTCCGATAGATGGTTCGATTCCGGCCCCAGTATGGCATAAGGAAGTCTCGGGATCGATTCATGGGTCCAGACTTCAATGTTTTCTATCTTTCAAAAATGCAATTAATAAATCTATACTAATATTAAAAAGCTGAAGAGTTTGTTTGTTTGAACGCGGCAATCTCTGGAACTACGAATTGAAAAAATATTTTTCTGTTGGGTAGCCCTTTTATCGACGAAGGCTATAGGCTATATAACATCACGCTACTACCAATGGGAGCGGCGCAGCAATGAAATGTTACAAAAACGGGGAAAAAATACAAAAGTTAGTTCTTAAGTCTATAATACAGGTAAACCTATTGGAAGTCTGACGTTTGAACATGAGGGCTATTTTAGGAGCAAACAATACATTGAAAACCCGGTTTGAAAACGGTATAGTGTTTGACTGCCTCTGTGGCGCGGTGGGACTATGTCCGACTGCTACGCAAGAGGTCGTAGGTTCGATTCCCACACGGGACATCACTTTGTGTGATCCACAAATTGTAGTACTTTGGGTCAATTGGGTCTGGGTGTACTTTGTGTCCGTGACTTGAATGTTTGTAAAGTCCCCCGCAACACAGAGCTTGTACCCTAATGCGGGAGTCATCTTTTTAAAAGGGCCTTTAAGTATTTTTTTAAGTTATGTATAACATTTTAAGAAAATGGACGCCCTCTGGCTTTGCAATTGCGAAAATAACGTGGTAAGCCGACTGACCTGTTAGTTTATTGGTTAGTGACCCTGACTGCTAAGCTAAAGATTGTGGGTTCGATTCCCATGGTAGAATTGACCGTCGATGGCCGGGTGCACGCACTAAATACTGCCACGGTCTCCTCATCTGGCAAAACGTGACGTTCCGCCAGATGATAGGATAAGTGTCACGGTCCATCACGTTCTGGCTGCTGATAGGCTGAAATATTGTAGCCGTTGGGCGCATGCGCCTCGATCCACTAACGCACGCTGTCACAGGCATGTGTGTTTATTACAATGTAATCAATGTTAATAGCGATTGCAGCGACATGCAATACAATTGGATTAAAATAATAATAACAATAAAAAGCTGTCACAGGCATGGTTGTTTATTACAATGTCATGAATGTTTTCTTATGACATGGCGTGACTTTAAAGGCAACCATTTTTTAATATTATTTACCTCTTGCCTTTGCATCAGTCCTCTAATATGGTGTATAACATAATGGTGGCAGCACCTTACCTACATATTACCTAAAAACATTTAATAAACAAACCAACATTGTAAACGGTCGCGATCTTTTATTTCCCTAAACCTTTCGCCGGCGCTATCTATTGCTTGCGGCTCGAACAATGTAGAATGATAACTTTTCTCAGATGTAGGTAGTAGTGTATTTTGCTTCTTAAGTGAATAAATGATTTTTATTTAATTTGATAGAATTATATTAGTGTTTAAGAGTATCAGTTGTCTGATTGCCATAGTAGACGCTCTCCTCAGTTTGGTATCAGATGGTTGTGTGAGTTGTCTGATATAAGATAATCTTTCTATATTGTTTCGTTACAATGATCCTTTTAAAAAATGTGAAATATGCCAAGGTGTCGTTTATAACTAACAGAAGTGAGATCTAACTGGAAATCAAGTTTTTTTTTAAATTCTAATAATCATACCTGTGTATGATTTTTAGAATTTAATATCACCACCATGTCGTATTTCATTTTTTTACATGTAACCACGGTCGGTGAGTCGACCTTTTGCAACTTGATTGGTAAAGTGCCGTATGTCTAGATTCCCCGTGATGATCGATCTATTTACATACTTACAAGTTAGTACGGAACACTTAATAAATTTAGACCCGAGTGGGACTCGTGCACTGCACGAGTCCCACTCGCCGCAATTGGCTGGTTTTGTATTTTAAATTACGCATAGCATTTGGATTAAACCCATTCGATTCAATGAAAAATAAAACGGACGCTTATTCTAAGTCATGTTGGAGTCTAAATTTATTTTTGGGCAAAAAGCATGTTAGTGTAGACTTTGCGACGCTCGTACGCCAAAGCTATGAAGTATACAAAGAACATAATAACAATGTTAACATAATTTGTAGATAATAATTATTCTCTAGTCTAATTTTGTAATACATATTTTTGTCGTAAAATGAGCAAGAAAAGAGATATTGTCCAAAAATTGATTTTAGGCGCCATTTTTTTAATATGGCGCGAGCGGTAAAGTTACGAGGTGGCAAAGTTGAACTTCGAAAAGAAAACGCCAAAAACTATAAAATCATCAATTTTTCAAACTCCTGGATAACTTTCCAGATAACCTATTTTTTTTTACCCCTAAACTACAAATGCAATCATCCTAGAATCTTCTGCACACCTCATAGAGAGATCATATTTTGTCATGATCTTTAATTTTTAAACACGCAGAATCTCTTAGCTTGGGTGTCGTCAAGGCGACTAAGGTAATTCACACCGGAGGACGGGCGGCAGCATCCACAGCGTACTTTGAAGCCTTACTGCGATCGCCGACCCGCTCGCCAAGCGTGGCGATTATGGCAATTACCTCCAGGATCTATAAAAAGTAAGTTCTACTGGGGAGACCCGTGCCTAGAAGTGGGACATTATATGGGTTGATACGTTATGTAAACCTGGACTTTGGGTATTTAGAAAAAAATGTTTTTGCTTGCAAAATGGAGTTTTACACTCCCCTATAAGGTCCAAATAACATATCAAAAATTCTGCTTTACATCACGATAATAATGTAGAGTTTTTACTTCCCAGGAACTACCCCTAGTAAGACTAATTCCAGAAATAAAATTGAAACACAGTATGGCTTGAAAGTGAGTGATCAAATTTTAACCCGTTTTGCACGATTGTGCGACCTTCCTGGTGACGCTAAAACTACTTCCACACTCTTTTTAACTAATAATATTTTTTTCAGTTAGCGCTTGTAAGAAAATTTTTGAAAAAGACAGCTGTGCTAGCGATTTTTTCTTAATTTTTGTATTTTGTTCTTGTAGTTAACCAACCGGGGACACCCGATGCGGCCTCCCCGCTAGCTACGCCCCTTGTCATAGGCTAACATTATGTATGTCACGTAAAATAGGCACGTGGCAACGGCTGCGATTGCGATAATGTTTTCTCTTTCACTCTCACGTAAAATAAAGTGTCGCTGAAACTAAGTTCATACAAGGCAGTTACCTACCTTGCCTTTTTCTTGCCAAAACATACTGCGATAAAACGAGAAAAAAATATGTAAAACGTCATTAGACTGATCAATAAATCTATCATCGGTTAGATGCCGCCATCTTGACTGCGCCAACATATAACGGGAAATAACCGCCCACGTGGGGTTAACACACCTGGCATTAGAAGTTTGGAAAATGTGTATCTATTCCTAGAAATACTCCACGCCTAAATAACCAGGCGGAAAATACTCCGGCGGCTGCTATTACAGGAAAAATCAATATGTACGGTGTAGTAGCGGAAAGTTCCCGATCGCGTTTGTGGAATATACCTATTCATTGAAAGGCCAAGAATATATTGATTGTAAATGTTCTGTCATATAATCTTATAGGTAGGACCACCTGCATCGACGTACGTGCCAAATTCTTCCAGGACAAAGAGTAATGTAAGTAACATACTACAGTTTTACTTAAAGACGCGTTTTACTGCACTCTGTTTTGGCAAGAAAAATGCAAGGTAATTGCCTCAAATGCGCTTAGTTCGAGCGAGACGCTTATATAGTATTTTACGTGATAGTGAAAGAGAGAACATTAACGCAATCGCTGCCGTCGTCGCCACGCGCCGATTTTGCTTATGTCAGTCTATGACGCGTCTTTATGTAAATCGTCATTGGAACTAACCTTGAATTATTTAACTTTACGTTATTGTGTTATCTCACAGCTATTATATATTATTACCTAGTTTGTACAAAAATAAGTAGATTTATAAAATATTAGCGGCTGGCTTTCAAATTGGACAATTTTTAGAATTTAAAAGTACGGTAACTTAGTACTACAGAATTTAGAACACGTAAAAAACAAAATAAAGAAGATAAAAGTGACTTACTACTTGATCTTTGTGAATAAACTAAAAACTGAAGTTGCGCGATCGACGGCTTCTTTTCACGAAATAAATTCGCTATACCTACTGGTGTTGCGTCATTCGATGTCACTCGGAGTTTCTGGAATATTCCCATCTATCGACCAATAGCATTTACTCCCTCGTAGCGCGGGCTGTAGTATCTTAGGCTGGATTTAAAACCTGCAGGGACTTTGTCGCGCATCGATTAATTTTATATTGTCCTTAATCGGAGCACTAATTATTTAATCTATCGATAAAATGTGTTGGTTTTTGCCATGGTTTGGTTCTTTATAATGATCAAAAATAAATGCGACGAAATCATCACTTCCATTATCTGAAAATTAACTATAATACCTACAAGATATTCTAATTGTGGAATCACGCTGTGTTTAGGAAATTAATATTATTATGTACAACAAGAAAAAATAATACAAAATTTTGCACACAAATGCCCGTGTAAGAAGTAATATGCACGCCCTTTGTAATATGAATTCAAGGGCACAAGGGCTGCCAGGTCGCCAAACCTAATACCCGGACAGATCAACCAGTTTGGCCGGACATTTGGGTAAAAAAGCCGGACACTCTACATTGTTGAGGATTTTGTGCCTCAGTATTAATAGGTACGACAAAACCGCTCTTCGGCACGACACCTTCTATTTTGGCCAGACACGCAATCAAAACGCTTAACTATGTCCAGCTTTATCCGGACGCCTGGCAAAACGCTAGGCACACAAGGTACCTACATCCAACGTGTCGTCTGTTACATTCTTTAATCTTACTAGATTTGATTTGGGGCGCAAAATAGTTGAATACTACTCATTATACTACCGACGTGAACCCATTCCTAACACAAGCCATTGAGCTTAGCTAGAGGGGCTAACAGGATTGCTAGTAATGTGGGATCCCACAATGCAAGTTATCTTTATAAAAAAACTATTCGATTGAAAATGTAACAAGAAATACAATGTTTATTTTTAATAACATTGAAATAAGTGTTTATCAACATTTGTAGAAAGATTTTTTGTCTGATGATAAGTATATTATTGTTCGTCTTTTTAGTACAATATCTGTATTCTCAATAAAGTTAATCTCTCGAAAAGACAAAACATTGTACGGATTTATATAATTCATAATGTTTGTTATGGGCCGGCTCTAAACCGGCCATGTTTTACTGCAATATGTAGCAACTAATTGCTCGACCATTACAAAAATGGTATTGCAATACATCTGCAATAGTATGGCCCAGGATGACTCCTAAACGGGCACACAACCCGGCAACAATGACTGACGAAATCACGCATTGTTGCCACATCAAAATAAAATCATGAGATGAGAAGCGATACACAAACTGAAAATCTATAAAATGATATGACTGGCTGTTGCCAGTCATATTATGTTATTGATTTTGAATTTTTCTTTTGGCTTACAATTTGGCATGGCTGTTTCACATTGTGATACGTTTTGACTCCATTTTTCAGTATAACCTTAAAACAACATGACACCTGACAACACAATTATCTGAATAAAGCACTAAATCACGCAATCACAGCAATCTTCATCATAGCATTCATCAATATAGAGACTGCAGTAGGTATACTTGTGATAGCTTTAGTTTCTATTGTATCGCATGGCGCTGCAGTCGCTGATAGTATTGATAACTCATTGAGTGATTCGCGCCGCCACTTTATTTTGATTGAATTGTCAATGATGACAATTGAAAATTTTTAATTTTGATAGAAGTAAAACTCTCTGATATTCATCCAAGTTTTTAAATGTTTAGGGTTAAACAACTGGACAATAAATATAATAATAATAATAATATTTATTTATTTCCCCACAAACAAAATAAAATAATAATAAAAAAACAATGTAAAGCGGGAGAGTGCAGTGACGGCCATGTTGAACAAACGCAATTCGCTGATTGGCTCGGATGGACATAACTACATTTGAAAAAACCTGTCTCTTGGATCTATCTGACTTTGATAGAATAACATGAGTTTAACGGTTTTTTTCTCAAGAACCATATGGATTTATATTAGACTGATAAAATAGTTTAAATATATTTTTTTTACCCTTTATTTTGATACCAAAAACTTGAAAATTCTCAGAATGGGATTTATCCGAGTTTGAAGTTAACCGACACAATTACAGTTTTTGGTTTCTTGTTATGAAGAGATTTACAATATGTACAATCATATTTAAATAAGAAATTATGTCCGTAATATTTGATGAGGTTGCGATAAACCCACGTTTAATATGTAACGAAGCAAAAAAAAAAGTAGTAGGTCAAGGTAGCAAAAATATTGTGACCATGATCGGGTATTCATGATTAGAGGCTGATGGTAAGTTACAAGTTTTACAACAAATTTAACTATTTAAGAGTATATTTTCGATGTGTAGCTTACGTTTAATTAATTAAGCGTAAGCTACACAACGCACGGTTTAAATTACTTTGTATTTCTAGCCACTTGATTATCCAGTAGATTGCACTTTAAAATTTACTATGTATTGCAGATGGTAGGTACAATTGAAATAACAGGGCAGAACATGAGTATATTTTACGATTTTCCACACTTACGTAAAAGTATTAGAAATATTTTTCAAACAAAAGATATTGTATTGGATAAAGATGTTGGCACATGGAAAGACATCATGTTTTGTTAAGACATAGACAATAAGTTGGGTCACACTAGTACGCTGCCTAAATTGAGTGTGTATCATAAAAAAATGTGCTGCAGCACAATTGCTTAGTGCTCGGGCAGCTTCAATACACAAATGCTCTTAGTACGTAAACATAATTGTATTAATATACTACTACTAGCTCTTCCATGAAGCTTGTCCGCGTCATATTTATTTATATTAAATTTATAGAACAGCATATAACCTTTATGTTTTATGCTATTCTAATGTATAAACTATATTACTGTAAAGATTCATTACAATCTGTTTAGTAATTTCTGAAAGAGCAACATATATCCATCCATCTATGTATCCTTACAAATTTTTGGATTTATGATTACTCAGGCTAAGTCTGTTTAAAAGTTATGTACTAACTTATATAAATACTGCTATAAGACTTGGCTATAAAATAAAAAAATAAAACTGAGATCAATCTTATAACTTTCAAACTTACGCGTTGCATTATAAATATAATTGGACACGGGAATAAACGCGTTTAACCTAGGTAAAGTTTAACTTTATGCTTGACGTTTCGACCGGGTTACACCGACCGTGGTCACAAGCTGACTGGGGTGGCAGGGCGGGCGTCACGACTCCGTATGTGAAGCGCACGTTTCCTCATCCACCCTCACATTTTCTTGTTTCTTCCAAGTACACAACACTAACCGCCTATTCTGATATCTACGCGATTACGAACTAAAGGGAGGTGATGTTAATTTAATTACTGGATTCTACTTCGGAGATAGTTTAAATCCATCTTCTCGATTGAAATTTTTGTATTAATTCAATCGCTTCTGGAATAAAAGTGGCTCTTCGTTCTCTTGATGTTTCGTGCTGTATATAAAGCCACTGATTTGAATGTTTCATTCTATTTTAATAATTAATGTAATACCCCTGCTGATGTATAATATTTTAGGACAACTTACGCAACCAGTCTGATCCCAAACTAGGCCGAGCCTGTAATACGGCAATCAGACAACTAATAAACATACTTACATGTTAGACACAGGTAAATACAAGTGTTAGTTACAACCAGCTGTCATTGTTATAGTCTTAAAAGATTTTTCTTATTTTAGAACAACAATAATATGGATGCAACTGCCGAAACGGTCAAATGTTTTGACAATTTATACAACAGTCTCAATGGTTCACCGAGATTATCGAAAGGAAGGCAAATAATAATAATATATATCTTTATTGCATCAAATATGGTAGGTACAGAGGTCTTATAAAAAATAGAAGTTTCACATATTTGGCAGTTTAAGCATGCAATAGAACAAAATCTGCATTCCAACATTAAACATCTTTAAACACTTACGTAATCTATACACTTTTATTTTATTCATCTATGCCTGTAAAACTTACAAGGATATTTTTTTTAAAACTCATCAATAGAATAAAAGCATTCTTTTAGCAACCATTTCTTTAATTCTAGAGAAAACTTTTTAAATGGTAGTTGGGTTTTAATTAAGGAGAGCAGTGAAAAATAATTCGGCCATGTGAATTTCTCTAAAAATAAAAATATATTAAAAATGCATGCGCCACAAATTGCAACATAATAATAAGTACGAAAAAATTAGGCCAAAAAAAAAACTTTTTTTCAATTTTTACTAGGGTCCAGCTTTAGTTTTCCATAGACATACCTATCTCAAGAAGAAGAATGTGCGATTGTAAGTACTTATTAATCTGTGGACTAAAACAACAATAAACCTGGCCTATTGCAGAAAATCGATCGCAAAGCCATCGTCCGGCAACCTATCAAACATGTTTCGCTATTGCTTGCACCGTTGCCGGCCACTGTAGGCACAAATAGCAGTATTAAAAAAATGGCCCGTTTAGAATCCCCTTTAAGTGCCACTTTTTCATAAGAATCTTACCCGTACACATTGTAGTAAAATTATTTGTGTTACACAGTTATTTATGTAACTTTTTCTCATAAGGTTCATATTTAAAACTGTCGCCTAAAGGCAGCTGTATATATTAGGCCAACATGTATAGATCTACTTGGCAGTATGTAGGTAGCTTGCGACAACACTGGCTGCCAACCGAATGGAGTCAGTTTTTTGGTCACACATCAGAGGATCAAGGATCGGCCAACCATGGTCACATATTGCCGCATTTGCCCTACGTGCTGTTTACTACCTTGGCTGAATGTGAATTGACAGTTTCAAACGCTTTTGTTTTAACGTCTACCAGGAATGCTATGTTACTACCAATAAACTCGAAATGCCAGCCAGAATATCTATTCTGGCTACTCTGGATACTCTAGAAAACATTTTTTGGTGAGCATTTATCTAAATGCTCACCAAAAAATGTTTTCTAGAGTATTGTAGAAACGGAGCTATTTTCTTTTTAGCTGTATGTCATATTTATAAATATGACATACAACTAAAAAGAACTTAAAAAGACTTAAATTATATAATTAATTTTAAAGACAGTAAATGTCTTTAAAATTTATTTCAGGCCAAAAAATATATATTATCGCTAAATAGCATAATATAAATATATACATATAAAAATGTTATTTCACGACTTTCAAATTACTAATATTTGCTGAGGCAAACAAGCAATAAGAGAAATAAGGAATGAGCCGGGCAATTTTTAATACCTTCAAATGAGTACATTTGTAGTTACATGCAAATTTAGGTGGCACAAAGTTCCCTAGACTTTTCTTAATTATTCACTTTACTTTTTTATTCATTCAAATTGAAAACCAACAGCTCATAAAGAGCATAATTATTATAAACAATTAATATAAGTACTTAATAAAAGGCCATAAACTATAATTATTTAATTTAACTGACCTTTAGATAGGTCCCAAACACTGTGGGTGATTAAAAAAAATTGGATAAAAACTTACGATTTTAATTTTTTTTTTTTTAGTTTTGTATAAATATTGTTTTTTTTTTTCAGAACCGTATATGCCTAAACGCTGGTGGAAAATGAAAGAGCTCCCGAATAAACCTACTACGTACGTGAGTTACTTACCACTCGTTCTTCAAGCATCCAGTTGCAAGGATATCTGCATTGCCTGTTTCCAGACCTAAACAGCATTATGAAACAGTAAACTGCCCAATAGCAGTTTCTGTCTGACTCAAAACTGAGTTTTCAGGATTCAAGTGTATGTACGTACGTCTTCGGGTGTCGTGATTGTTAGAATAGTTAAATGAATATTATCAATATCTTGTGACAACTCACTCAATCCGAGTAACATAGAATACTATTTTAAAAAGAATAGTGCTTTAAAATAGACTAGCAAACAGATTGCTTTAGACGTGATTATGAATTCGCACTGGAATTATTTTATTCTTCTGACTCTGTTCCTGTCAACTATTAAATCAATAAAAATATAAAAGAGGTTTTATTACACATTTTGTGTAATAATAAAATATAATATTAAATGCTTCTCACGATATTCCTTCATTTTTCATTCTATCGATAAAAAAATTATATCGATAATAATGATCAGTTCATGCCTAACGTTAAAGTTGGTATGTTGGCACAATGAGCTTGTTTCCAACTAGTCAAGACAACAAGTCTATAAGAAATGTCAAAACGCCGATTTTATACGGAGATCTCATACAAATACCGGACTATGACGTCACTATTTTTTCTAGTCATAACACTTCTTTTTATGATATGATTAATGATAAAAAAATCCAAAATAATACAAAATTTAACAAGGAATTAGTCGTTGGTAGTTTAAATGCTAGTTTTATTTACTAATTAGACTTTTGAAGTTTTTGTTTACCTAGGAAACAGCCCTATTGCTGACGTCTCTAAATATCCAGTTCTAAGATGCTAATTCGCTCAAACTTCATACATTGGTTTTTTGTTAGGGAGTACCGACTCTTATTTTACAAACTCTTTGGCGCGCATGCTTCGATCCCTCGCCTACACCCCGCGTGCGCTCGGGGGCCGCAAGTAAATTGAGTTCGGCGCGGGCGGCAGCGTAATCATTACAATGTACTACATCACTGATAACTTTTTTGATTTTATGTCCATGTTTTGCTTATTTTAGACTCAGATAAAGTATAAAAAAAACGTTCAGAAAAATATAGAAACGTGATCCATTGACACTAGGTATAGGTACCTATCTAAAAAACAAATTTGCGCACTGGTTAAAAATGGTCATGAGAACTTTAACTTGACTGACTGAGTACTTCATATTCATATGTATAAAAAAGCAAATAATAAAAATAGGGGGCTGCGGTCGGCTGGCGGCCGGCCCCGGGCGGCGAATACCCACGCTACGCCACTGAACACTAAATCTGTTTGGAACTGTAATTTTTATTATTAATATTAATCTTTGAGTAAAACAATATTTGGTGAGTATTTATCCATTTTGGTGAGCATTTATCCAATTGCATTAGGGTACACCCTGTAAAGATTTAGTGAGTAAGAAATAAATAAATAAAATAAAATTTTGGTAAGCAAAAATAATTTAATTACAAGACATACAATAATTCTGATGAGTGTATATTTATTTTGGACCTTAAAACATTGTAATTTGGGCACCTCAATATGGATAAGTTTATTTTATATGACATTAATATATTTTACTTAATACTAAGTAGCAGGGGTCTAAAAATTATTTTGGTAAGCATTTAAATTGTAGTCATTTTCAAACAATCAGTGATTTGGTTTTTTGAATTCAGGATATTTTGAGATTGATTTTGAGTGGTTGGTAGGTAAATATTTGTAATTCCAGCAATCCCTTGAAGACATTGATTGTAATTTAACAGACTCTAAATAAATAACAATGGTCCTTTTTTTTCATATGGTGGACCAAAACATGTAACATTAGGCCCACAAAAATAAATTGGGCAGGATTGTTGACTATTTCATGCAGATTGGGTCTACCCCAGTTGCTACTTGCTATCCGTGGTTAATGAAGTCAGCACCTTGCTTACAAATCTTAAACCTAAATACTTAATTTATGAGTCATTCGTTAGTTTTTAACTTTCTTATAATTGTAATATTTATTATTGTAACAATCATATTTTATTTACACACCTGTGAGTATTTCAAATGTCTACTTAATGTCACATTGTTCATGTGTACTGTCAAGAGTGGATCAACAATAGCAGACATGGTTAATGTTTTTTTTAATTTTTTGTTTAATTTATGGAAGTCTTGCCTATATAAAGGGTAATTTCTGCCCGGGTCAAGTATTTATTGAAACACCACTTTAAATGCATGTATTTTAAGTATTTTACATGTTTAACGAGGACTACACAGAGCTGTAAAAATAGCAGTGCCACCATTTTTACAACTCATCTGTTTAGTGAATTACCTATATCTAAATATTTAAGGTAATGTTATATGCAATATACTAATATTATACAGCTGAAGAGTTTGTTTCAATTATATTGATCCAAATTGAAAAATTCTTTCACTTTCCATTTATCGAGGAAGGCTATATAACATTATGCTACGACCAATAAGAGCTGGGCAGCAATGAGATGTGTTGCAAAAACAGGAAAATTTGCGCAGACGAAATTGCGCGGGACAGCTAAAGCAATATAAAATTAAATAACCAAAAGGAACTATGTGTGAATTGGAACATACTTTATTCAAACTGTAAAAGTTTAATAAAATCTTTTTTTCGGCTACCGTGCCCGCAACCTTCATGGTGGTCATAACCTTAATTAGGGGCTTGATCCGCGCTTTTGTACTGTGCCAGTAAATGTTTTGTTTAACTTTTCGTGCAGAGATGAATTTTAAAGCATATAGTGGACACATCCAAATGAAGTAACCTACCTTCTTCTTTTCACTTCTATACTTGCATTACGCGCATTAATATAAGTTTATTTCATTAAAATTGTAAACTTAGTAGATTGTTGTCTGGTTGATTTGGACAAGGGGGGACACGAAAAAAATATTGATACTTTCTGGTATCGAATCGAGTACTTTTTCTTCCGATACCGATACATAAGTACTTGATTCTTTGCCGTCGATACTTTTACCCAATGAGTACATTTTGGCTGGTATCGTATCGAATAAATGTTACAAATTACCTACTTTTTTTTTTCTCCGAAACTGCAACCTGACAATCTGTGTTTAACACAATGAGCCACTCTTGTGTTGTACTATCGTACTGGTTATTTATGTAGTAACATAAAGAAGGCTCCAGTGAACATTCCTCTATAGTATAACTATATAATGTTATTCATATCTGCTTATCAGAGAGCAGATAATTCATGAGTCTGCGGGCAATTGCCCTTGTTTCACCCCCAGGATCCGTGTCTGTATACAATATTCGATCTTTCAAAACGTATACATTAATAACAGCAATGTCACACTATTACAAAAAATCGTAAAAGTAAAAAAGCATGATTTAATTATAATATAAATTGAACGAATGAAAAAGAGAAAAATGTAATCAGTGGCTTTTATGAGTTGACGCCAGCAATGCAACACTGACATACTAGACCTGCCAACTATACAGTTTTTAAGGTGCCGCTTTCTGAGCGCTTATAGCTGATCTACACCTTTTTACTTAAATCATCATTGCGAACATATCAATAAATAATGTAATGAAGAAAATAATGGTCATTTTTACAAAATCATGTATGCTCCTACATTAGAATTTATTTTTAATTACTAATGTTAATTGGTTTTGTTGGTTCAAAATTGAAACTATTTTAAGTCGCCCCGTATCTCTATCAATTGTTGCCATAGTAACTCTAGTATTTACGGAAAATTATAATAACGCTGTCCTAGGTTGTTTATTTCAGTACTAATTAGATCATTTTAACTAAATTTTGTTATTCAAATTGCATTAAAAATGAAATGGGTTTAATGAAACAAATGGGTTTAAAAAATACTCCTTAGTAATTTATTGAATAATACTCGAATTTCTGACAACTTGATCACGAGTCATGACGTGTAGTTCTGTACGCACTATATCCTATTCTTTTACAAAATGCGTACAGTACTACACGTCATGACTCGTGAAGTTGTGACTTGTAGTATGCTACACACACGAGTACTTTTTGTAGGACCTATTGTACGCAATTACGTCTTAAGAAAAGTACTCAGTACCTTGAGGTATCGATACTTTTAGTTCGATACTTTTAGAAGTACGATACTTTTTTTCAATACTACTCACGAGTACAGTATCGATACTCTTAATTCGATACCTCGTCCCTAAATTTTTGACACTTGTCATTCACATCGGATGTCAAAGCAACTGGGAGCGTTCCGAAATTTATTTGTTTGTTACGTTCAGTATTTATAAACTTAGACTTAGGATATACCTTACTTATGTAGATACGCACAATATGCAATAGTGTGCAAGCAAGAGGATCTTGACCCATTTTGAATGACAGGTATTCCCACATAGTACATTTTTATGCAACGGTTGTACGCTCGCGCGGTCCGGGGGGGGGGGGGCTTGTTTTGTGCGCGCCTGAATCATGAGTAATTTACTTTATATCTATTTAGTGAATTGCATTGTAATTGTTATTGAGAATGAATATCTTAAACCTAAATCTTGCGTAACAAAGTTACTATAATTGTTACGCAAGATTTAGGTTTAAGATATTCATTCTCAATAACAATTACAATGCAATTCACTAAATAGATATAAAGTAAATTACTCATGATTCAGGCGCGCACAAAACAAGCAAGTAAAAAGGTGTAGATCAGCTATAAGCGCTCAGAAAGCGGCACCTTAAAAACTGTATAGTTGGCAGGTCTAGTATGTCAGTGTTGCATTGCTGGCGTCAACTCATAAAAGCCACTGATTACATTTTTCTCTTTTTCATTCGTTCAATTTATATTATAATTAAATCATGCTTTTTTACTTTTACGATTTTTTGTAATAGTGTGACATTGCTGTTATTAATGTATACGTTTTGAAAGATCGAATATTGTATACAGACACGGATCCTGGGGGTGAAACAAGGGCAATTGCCCGCAGACTCATGAATTATCTGCTCTCTGATAAGCAGATATGAATAATCTTGCGTAACAAAGTTACTATAATTGTTACGCAAGATTTAGGTTTAAGATATTCATTCTCAATAACAATTACAATGCAATTCACTTAGCATAAGAACATTATTAAATAGAATATTACTTGAGAGCATATGCTACATAGTAACAATGGTAGGCAGCAAAATAATTATGATTGACAAAATGTTTTTCAAAGTACCCTCACAAACTCCGAGCGTAGACAGACATCGTAATACCACAGAATAATTTAAACTAGACTAGTAGTACTAGTATAGTATTATATTATCTGTGCTAGTAGTAATATTACTAAGATGAAAAAATTTAGTACCTTCTAACTAGAAGTGACAATAAGACAATAACTACATTTCCAGCTTTTTTTTTTACGTTTTACTGTTTTTATTTCTTGTTTATTATGTAATGTTATAACAGTTTTTTACTAAAGGAAGTTTATAAAGATTGTTATTTTTTAATGTCCTCATGGACCTTGTTATATAACTGGGCGCCTTCGTGTAGGCTAGCGCTTTTAAGTTTCATTATTGAAATGATTTTCTTTTTTGTGAAATTGATTTGTGTATATTATATGTGTTTACTCATTATTTTTCGTATCAATAAACAAGTACAATATGCATACGTCTGGGTAATATTAAGAAAATTTGTGTTTTTATATAGGTACTTTTTCAGTGGCGGTAACATAATGAAATTGGAAAAGAACTTTTTGCAGGGAATTTATTTTGGTTTTGCTGGCTGTGCCCCAGATTTCTATAAGGTAATCGATATGAGGCTTCACGAGTGAGTTATATGATAGTTAGATAATAGATGGTGATAGTAATCAAATTGTATTGGAACCATGTACTAAGTACATTTAGATCCTCTTTGGCATTGGATATGATTGTCTATTGAGTGACCGAAGTAAAATATGCAAGTATCATCAGCATACAAAGTGACGTCGCCCTTAAGGTTCAGATTGAGCAGGTTGTTAATGTATGTATATTAGGGACAATAGGGGCCCTAGAATTGATCCATGTGGAACCCCGTATGTGATAGATTTAGGTTGACTTTCCTGAGAACCGATCTTTACTATCTGGCTACAATTGGAGAAGTAGGACTTGAAAATATTAATACTTTCGAACGATGACAATGAATTTAAAATGAAATACCTTGTGGACATATTAATATGAAAAATAGTAGGTAAGTATGTCAATATTATTCACAAGTTATTTTTAGTGCAACTTGAAAATATTACTTAAGCCTATAGAAGAATATTCTAGAAAGACAAAAAAGCATTTAACTATATAAAGCAGTAAAAAGTACCTATAGATGTAAATGTATATTGGGAACAAAGTTCGGTTAGATTGTAATCGTTCTCCACTAATCGGTAAAAAGACTAAGCCTTGGAGTTATTTTTAATATTTATTTTTAACCGCGACGTGATTTTAAATAAATATTGAAATAGACGACATATGTTCAGACCTCGAAAATTATAAGAGTAAAAATGAAATACATAAATAAATTATGAGAGTAAAAATATAAGACTAGATACCAATAGCGTTGTAAAACCTTCACCTACGTAACGCAAGTTGTTTTATATATATCAATTTGATTTGTGTCTTTTTATTTACATTTTAGATGCTGCGTCAATACTGACGCCATAAGTTGAAGCGAAATACATAAAATATTAGTATCTGTTAGTTATTTATATAGTTATGATTTTATGTGAGTATTTGTTTTATGTAAGTAAATGGCGGATTTTTCGATTACGTTTGAATAATAAAGACAAGATACTGACCGTAATATTTTTAAACATTTACAATATCTATTTTGTTACTAATATGATAATAATAATAATAAAAATGAATTCTTCACTTAGAAAGCAAAATACTACACTTGTGAAAAGTCGATTATACATTTACTTGTAATGCCTGTTCGCAAACAATAAGTAAAGCCCGAGAAAAGAACAGGCAATAAAAACTCGTGGCCACTCTTTTCAAATTGCCAATGTTTACAATGTTTCTTTGTTTATAGACTGTATATGCCACACCATATTAAAGGACTGATGCAAAAAAAGAGGTCAGAAATATTAGAAGAAGAGTAGGTACACGAGATTGAATACATCATCTTCAATGGGCACAACAAAGTAGGAGCATCAAATTACGATGTAAAAACTTTATGTGCTTAAATATTGGCCAAATTATTGCTACTTATTGTGGATATTGTACCTGATTGTAGATATTATTTTGTTTGATAATGTTAAAAGTTTTGTTTTGTTCATTTAATACATTAACTGAAATTAGGCTTACTACATTTATGTATGTATGTCAAGCTTAAGGTAAAAAAACACAGGTAGATACTTTTAAAATCAGCTGGTTATTGTTAAATTGTAGTCATTGAAATTTAAATAGAGCCATCATAGAAGTTGAAATAATCCGCTAATTTTAGAAATATGTTTAGTGTTCGTATAGAAGTTAATCATGTACATTATAATTAAGTAGGTAAGTAGTTCGAATTGGAGTAATTGTGATGTAGCTCCGGCCAGGCCTTATAGTTCAGGAAGCTAGAACTGGGAGTGTACTGGCCATTTAAACAAAATATTTTGTAGTCTTATTGTATACTAGCTGCCCCGCGCAACTTCGTTTGCGTAAATTTTCCCCGTTTTTGAAACATTTCTCATTGCTGCTCCGCTCCTATTAGTCGTAGCGTATGTTATATAGCCTATAGCCTTCCTCAATAAATGGGCTATCCAACAAAAAAAGAATTTTTCAAATCGGATCCGTAGTTCCTGAGATTAGCGCGTTTAAACAAACAAACAAACAAACTCTTCCGCTTTATAATATTAGTATAGATATAGTTTGGAAAATAGTTCAGTTAGTGTACGTTTCCTTCAGAGTCTGCTTTTGATTTTCAATGGCCTGTAGCCTTACACATAGGTACCTACTACCACTATGTAAATGTAAACTATCGAACATGACAGAACTGGGCGGCGGGCGTGCAAGAAAATGTTACATACCTAACCTTCGAATCTAAAATATAATAAAGAAAAATGTTTGTTTATATAAACCGACCAGTTGTAAAAACAATAACATGTGTTATGAATACCTATGGGTTGAGAAATAAAATCAATACCATTGTTAACAATTGAAACATTCCTGTTGTGATTCTATTTGGATTACAGATTTAGGTATTACACATTTGCATTAGGCATTAATATCCGCCTGTAACTTATAAGAAGATAAATATTTCAATATAACAAAATAATTACATAAATATCTTAAACCATTTTACTAGCTAAATAAATTGTCTATAAAATTAGGTATACCTACTTAATTGTGTACAAATCGCTAAAATTTTAAAACAATTATAAATTAAGTTGAATTTATTTACAGAAAATTGATTTTTTTTATTTATTTTCGAAGCACAGCTGTGTACGGTTACTCAGAGATTCAAATCTAAGTTGAGCTGTTCAAAATTGAATTTTGAAAATTCTTTATTCACTTTAGGATGCAAAACAACAAACTCTTGTGATACGTCGGGATTCTACATGAACATGTAATGCCAAGTTCGCAAACAATAGGTAAAGCCGGAGAAAAGAACCTGGCAATAAAAAACTCACGGCCACTCTTTTCAAATTGTCAATTTTACAATGTTTGAATGTTTATAAACTTGATATGGGGGTAAGGTGCTGCGACTATTATACTATAGGTACACCATGGTAAGTAAAGGACTGATGCAAATTGTATTATCAAAAAGTTGAAACATGAGATAAACTATAAAAAACTTTTTTACAAAAAAATAACAAGGCAACTAAAAAGCAAAAAATAATATCTACCTAGAATAACAAAAACAAATGGTGCCGAATTAAACAAAAACAACTATTTCATGGCACCAACTTCAAAATATTTATTTGTTTTTGTTATTCTAGGTAGATATTATTTTTTGCTTTTTAATTGCCTTGTATTTATTTTTGAAGTCGGTAATATTTTTTTGTAAATAAGTTTTTTATTTCTCACTTTTTAGTGGGTCGGTTTGTAACTCACTTATGTTACAATAAGCTTATGTTAATTGCTCAAATCCCTTTTAGTCCATTGAAATGTTACATTTTTGTATATGTTTTTAAATGTATAATCATCAAAACGAACACTAAAAGTAATTAATTCGACGATAGCAGCTTCTGATGTCATAAAGTATTATTGTAAAACAGAACATGACGTTTTCTTAAATAAAAAAAACCGATTTGACAGTACTGTCAACTATGTAGGTACCTACTCTAAGTATTGAGTCATGCTGCAGAATTCCAAATTAAAGTTTATCTATCCAAAGCATTAGGGCCACCGTTGGAATCTCAATAAATCAATAAATATTAGATGAGTTATCATCTCATCTGCAAGATAGCATACATCACCATATTCAATCAAAGGAATATCAGCGTTTGGACGAGCATTCGTTAAGTCTAGTCTCTCTAGTGCGGGTCCTGTCGAAGTGTCAGTGATTGTATTCACCTGACTCATAGTCGAGTAATTTCCTGTTTACTTGTGGTTCCACCGCATCAATTTTAACGGCTTTTGTTACTAGGATATAAATATTAGTATTATTGTAGGACATAATATCGCATGACGTCACGGTCTGAATGGCCATGTCGCTTCGCGAAAACATATTTGTTTTTGCGAGGCGATACTGATGTGTATTGATATGATATGCATTTCGGTGACAATTGCTGCAGGCGCTACTCGATCTCCAAGCAGCATGACATCACAGAGTACATTTGAATATACTAGCTATAATACAGAATGGTATTCCATTCTTTACTGTACGGGATCCTTATTAACGTTCTTTTTTTTCGTTTTCGCGGCAAACCCGTGCGAACTACCGCGTGCGCGGTTCTTTACCGCGAAAACTGAAAAAAAGAACATAAATGGACCCAGGGTACCTAATATTATAAGCTGAATAATCTATATGAGATAGATAATCTATAGATAATCTATACTTATATTATGAAACTGAAGAGTTTGTTTGTTTGTTTGAACGGGATAATCTATAACATCACGCTACGACCAATAGGAGCGAAGCAGCAATGAAAAATGTTGCAAAAACGGGGAAAATTTACGCAGACGAAGTTGCGCGGGATAGCTAGTGTCAAATATCTATAGGTATAGCTGTGGCTCCGCTAAGCACTGAAGACAATAGTGTAATATATCTATAGGTATAGCTGTGGCTCCGCTAAGCACTGAAGACTTTAGTTTACTATTTTTAAGGGGAGAGCTTACAATTTTTTTTTCGCAGGGTAAAATCAAAAAGACCCTCTCAAAAAGACTCACGGCTAGAGTCCTATAGCCCCCATTCCTTGCCTTCTAGAGCCGCAGCTGGGGTAGGTATGTACAGTCCGTACAATATTGATGGTTTGTAATAAATAATGTCAGTCATCATTAAACTTTATAGTACGTGTGAAGCTACTCTCAGAATGTTCTAATTATAACAATATCCAGCGGTTTGCGTTCTAATATTAACTACTATCGTTTTTTAAACGACTATGAGCCCTGGAATTTAAGATTCAAGATTATACGTCCTCGTTATAAATGACGAGTTTATTTCAGCATTGATATTAGGTATCTTTAACCTCAGAAAAGCAAAATTAAAGATTCAGATGAATGTTTTGACAAAATCCCTACATATTATTACCCGACTGTAAAGAAGGGTTATGTTTTTCGCGCGTCTCTTGTATGTAGGTATGTAATATTCTTTATTACCAGATATCTCACAATCCACTTAACGGTTTTGTACAATTAAGACGTCGTTAGATTCGTCTTGATCGCCCAAGTGTTCTTAGATAAGTGACGTTTGAAAAAAAAAAACAAGACGGCTGTGAGATGTCAAAACAAAGAGGTGTCAACAAAAAGTTGTTTTGAATACTGCAATAAGGGTATCAAATTTTAAGCATTTCAAAAAGGTATAACATGGTTATGACTGTGATACTAAAAAAGTTAGTTAGCAACCATTATTTTTTCAATTTCAATACTTGACAATAGCTGTGATAAAAGTTAGTATTTACATCGGTTACATAATACAACTACTAAAAAGTATTAATTTTTATGCAGTTTTTAGCAATTTTTTGTTATGCAGTCGGAGGCACTTCACTAAGTTGAGATTCATTAATGCCTCCGACTGCATGAAGTTATATAATTATGTAGGGGATCTTGTTTCCATCTTTTTTGTGCAGGCGGGTTTTTTTTTTTTTTTTTTTTAAGTACGTTCTCGTGATTTTGATTGATTCTATGCTTGAACAAACACTTTTATACCCAGGTAACAGGGGCGTTGCTTGCCTTAGACAGCTAGGGCCTGAATCAAAATTAATTGGCGGGCTACGTGCCCAATGGCTCAATCGACTGATGTCAATTGTTGCCTCGCACAATTTATTGACTCTTTAGTGTGAGTCACTGGCTCAGGGGCTGGGGGTGCTACTGCTGAAGCAGGGGCCCGTATTACTAACAGCTCTGGTAGGTACCTAAAATATATTCACACAATCGAGAACTATTAGGTTTAAAGATCTTTATTACTCAAAGAACATTACAGTCCACCTATTGAGCATGCATAAATAGTATAAGACTAAGTAAATTTAAAAAATATTCTAAGTACCTACTTTTTTTTTTTTTTTAAAGACGACTCCCGCATTAGAGTACAAGCCCTGTGTTGCGGGGGACTTACAAACATACAAGTCACGGACACAAACACACAAAGTGGTGTCCCGTGTGGGAATCGAACCCACGACCTCTTGCGTAACAGTCGGACACACTCCCACCGCGCCACAGAGGCAGGCACTTATTGAGACTAACCTCTTTATATATACAGGTATTTCCCCGTATCAAGTTTCGTAATTGATATACCTCATTCAGTAAGTATATTAGATGCTACTTAAGTATCTATTTATCATCTATGATTCAGTCGATAATACGATGATAGTCTACTTAAGTAAGCATTCTATTGATTTTGATGTCTTGACTACCTTGATTTACCTTTCATAGGAGGTACATACCTATATAAGTAAAATTGAAGCGCTTATCGACTGAAAAACAGCTCAGTAAGCTGTTTTTCAGTCGGTAGGTACTTTAATTCTGTTAGGATCGCCGCAGATTTGTCGTATCGTCAGTTGGGTTGTCACAGTGCCAGTGCCGCTGGTCCGGGGCTCCCCAATATTGGACAAGTGTAAGTGGTATAGGTACGTGGTGTAAGCCGTCAGGCTAGCGAGCGTGTGCTCCTAACCTAAATGTACCTACATATTCAAACTTTTGTTAGACAGAACTAACAAAAATTTGTCTACGGTGATATGAGTGAATGTAAGTGCTGCATAGGGCGTCCCCATATATTGTGTACCTTTTTGCAATTTCGAGGGGTTTGACCCCCAAATCCCCCCCTGGTACGCAGAGCGACAGAGGGGGGATGCATTTCGTTTCACGCGGCATCGGCCAAGTGTGAGTCGCACGCATGACGGGGGCGTGGTGCATTAAGTATCGTCCGACACCGGCCAAATGTGAGTGGCACGCATGACGGAGGGAGAAGGGCGGGGGTGCCTTAAAAACTCATTTGGGTTACAATACAAGAAATACGATACACAGCACAACCTTCTATGCCTACCCCCCTGGATTTTTAGTTAATATACTTATATTGGAACTGCCGCCCAACTTAATTTTTTTTTTCCAAATTGACATACAACCACTGATTTGATCTTCTTGTTCGGACAGCTTCGCTCACTCACGGGTATCTGAAATTTACACTGTAACTTCTACTACATACCTATACGTTACTACAATATTTTTTCCGTTATTCGAATAGCCTGCAGATGCGATGAACCATTCTCAGGACGTTCCCGTCAAAGAGAGTTTAATGGTTTCCACCACGATCTAAGAGTGGATACAGAAATTGCGAGACATGCACCTCGCAATGCCTGTATCTACCCTAAAACGAACGACGAATGATTGTGAGCTGCGCCATACATTAGAAAGCTCAAGTGCTTGATAACAATCTGGCATCCACGCACGGAGCCGCGGGCATAAGGTAATATAAATATAAAATATTTTTAATTAGTTAATTTATATTAAGTTACAATATTGCTATTATCAAGCCCCCAGATTTAAATTAAACTGTACTGTCACTGTCAGACAGCTGATGATGTAAGGAGTAACTTAAGTTACTTATAACATAACGCTAAAGTGCATATGTAAGAATAATAAGGAAGTTCTTATTTTACAATTAGGTTACTGCACCTACACATTCCATTTCTACATCACCCTAAGGTAGACTGGCAGAGAATGCTTTTAGCTTTAAGTCCACCTTTGTACAACTTTGTGCATAAAGTTTTAAATAAATAAAAATAAATAAAGCCTATAGGGAATGAGCAGCACTGATACTTCACGCGGGCGAAGTCGCGGACACAGTAGATTTTTTTTTTTATACAAAAAATAAAGATTCTAGTTTAAATTTTGCGGAACATTTCTAATAGCAAACAATCAAAGTTGAGCGTATTTATTACTTACTATACTATATGTATACTTACTACACTTGATTATAAATGAGGAAATAGACTGTGACGCCCTAGAGAGGACCTAGACCTTGGGGTCATATTTACGCCACACACTTACTACTAGTAGATTACGTAATTAAAACAGGTGCGGATCCAGAACTTTTTCAGGGAGTGGGTGTTCAATTCGCAAAATGTCCAGTTCGCAATAATCTATACTAATATTATAAAGCGGAAGAGTTTGTTTGTTTGTTTAAACGCGCTAATCTCAGGAACTACTGGTCCGATTTGAAAAAAATGTTTTTTTTGGTGGATAGCCCATTTATCGAGGAAGGCTATAGGCTACATAACATTACGCTACGACCAATAGGAGCGGAGCAGCAACGAGAAATGTTGCAAAAACGGGGAAAATTTACGCAGGCGAAGTTGCGCGGGACAGCTAGTGTCCAATATTCGTCATCATGTTAATGCTCAGTGCAGGGCTACGCAGCCTTGAATAATTGCATCAGAAGAAGAGCGTATGTTCATGGCACTAACGCCGTTTTGTTAAGAAATGCAGTTTTTCACCCATAACTCCATGACGATCGTGTACGAAATAATTTTAGTTCAAGTATTTATTAAACGCTAGTTTTGTGATTTTTTCATATTTTTTGGTAACATGGTTCAAAATATAAGGGGGGCGGGCACTCCAGTGACTCCATACATGTAACAGAAGCTGAAAACAACAGCCACTATCAACGTGTAGTAGGTACAATCATTCGACAGGTCTTTCAAAATATTTTAAGGTTTTTATTAAACTTTTTTGATTGAGTGAATATTTTTGGAAATTATCCCTCCAAAAGTTGCATAAATTGTGTGACCCCTTAACTTTTGTGTCCAAAAAATATTTAAAAAATCTCTTAGGTAGCGCTTAAAAAATACTTTAAACCAATATAATTTCGGACATGATCGGATAGGTATACCATCATTGAGTTATTGCCGAAAAACTGCGTTTCTCAACAAAAGGGCCTAAGTGCCATGAACATACACTCTTCTGCTGATGCACTTATCTATTTAAGGCTGCGGAACCCCACGATTTTTTGCTTTTTTTTATTTTTTCCAGTAACTTATTGTAAACCACGCGACATATTTTTATACGTTTTCACTTCCAAGTTATAGAATTTTATTTCGTACGGTTTATATGTATAGGTACCTAGTAAATACCTAAATGCATATAGGTACAGATAGTGGAGAAAAGTCCCTGCGAACACATACCTACTCTCCTTGTTTTGTGGTGCGAAATTGCGAACTTGTTGCCGGGGCAGGCCACTGTTCTATCTATGTACGTATGAACTACTGGTCCGAATTGAAAAAATATTTTTCTGTTGGGTAGCCCATATATCGAGGAAGGCTATAGGCTAAATAACATTACGCAACGACCAATAGGTGCGGAGCTGCAATGAAAAATGTTGCATAAACGGGGAAAATTGACGCATACGAAGTTGCGCGGGACAGCTAGTAAAATATAAAGATAACTGGCTGCCATATTAAACGAACTGTACGACCTAGAACGTCTGGCTACAAGTACAAACCATGTTATCGATCGTCACGCGACACACGAGTGCTTCGTTATATCTGTCGAGATAATTCTGGAGTTGTTATTTTGGTAACTAATATATTCACAACGCAGTGTTCCTTCGTAGTTATACGATCTTTGCATCGTATTATTAGCGATTTTATAACACTGTAGTAGGTAAGTATCTATGTTCTTGGGAACATCTATTGTAAACTTTAATGCGTGTATGTATAATTAAATATTTTATTATTGTAGGTACCTACCTAATGAATGAGAGACAACTCAAACGTAAAAGGTCACTCTTATAACACAAAAAGTACGCGTCAAGTTCACGTGTTTCGTAATCATCAAGGTGATGTAGGGTTAACTTAACGTGGTAGGTTAGGTGTAGGTACCTACTTCCTTGTTAACCTTAGTAGGTAGGTACCTACATAAAACATGAGGTAGTAGATACCTAGGTAGTCGACTTGACCTGGTTAGGTAGGTAGGTACCTACCTACTACCGACACAACACTACCTACCTATGTAGTTTTCTACGTGCGCTGTTTAGGAAGCTTCGGCCAGCGCGTAGGAGCGCTTCTGGGTAGTAAACACGACTTCACCCGTTCAGTCTAGAAAATCCTATTGCCAAAAGTACAATTCCCGGAAGGTGTCCCCCCTCAGGAGCAGTTCACCAGATTCCCGTCCCAGAATGCTCCTTTCCCAAAAAGGTCCCCGAGTTGGAAACCAAACTGTGGTTGGAATCCGACCTTAGGGGGTGTTTTGGGAAAGTGAAGACTCAACTCCAAATAATCGAACTAGCGTTTTTGGAACTGACCTGAACATAGACTAGAATTTCGGGTAATTTATGTGAAAGAATAAAATACAAAACTGAGTTTCAATCATTTATTTTCATTGAGATACTGATAGCTTAATACCGGAATGTGTTTAATCGACCTCCTCGATGGTAGGTCCGGCGCCGCCGCCGGGAGCCGCGCCTCCGGCTCCGGGTGCACCGCCGGGGAAGCCAGGCATGCCTCCGGGCATACCGCCGGGCATGCCGCCCGCGCCCTGGTACATCTTCGTGATAATAGGGTTGCAGACACCCTCGAGCTCCTTCTGCTTGTGTTCATATTCCTCCTTATCAGCCAGCTGATTGGAGTCTAGCCACTTAATAGTGTCGTTGCACTTGTCGAGGATGGTCTGCTTGTCAGAGTCCGAGATCTTGTCCTTCAGCTTCTCATCCTCCATGGTCGACTTCATGTTGAAGCAGTACGACTCCAGAGCGTTCTTGGCTTGGATGGTCTCCTTCTGCTTCTCGTCCTCATTCCTGTACTTCTCAGCCTCGTTAACCATGCGCTCGATCTCCTCCTTTGAGAGACGGCCCTTGTCGTTGGTGATGGTGATCTTGTTCTCCTTGTTGGTAGATTTCTCGACGGCAGACACGTTCAGGATACCGTTAGCGTCGATGTCGAAGGTCACCTCGATCTGGGGAACGCCGCGGGGCGCAGGTGGGATGCCAGTCAACTCGAACTTTCCGAGAAGATTGTTATCCTTGGTCATGGCACGCTCACCCTCGAATACCTGGATGAGTACACCGGGCTGGTTGTCAGAGTAGGTGGTGAAGGTCTGAGTCTGCTTGGTGGGAATGGTGGTGTTGCGCTTGATCAAGGTGGTCATGACACCGCCAGCGGTTTCGATACCGAGCGACAGCGGGGTCACGTCGAGCAGCAACAGGTCCTGCACTTCCTCGGACTTGTCTCCGTGCAGGATGGCGGCCTGGACGGCGGCGCCATAAGCTACGGCCTCGTCGGGGTTGATGGACTTGTTCAGCTCCTTGCCATTGAAGAAGTCTTGCAGAAGCTTCTGTACCTTCGGAATACGAGTGGAACCACCCACAAGTACGATGTCGTGGATTTGGGACTTGTCCATCTTGGCGTCACGGAGGGACTTCTCTACGGGCTCCATGGTAGATCTGAACAGATCGGCGTTCAGTTCCTCGAAACGAGCCCTGGTGATGGATGTGTAGAAATCAATACCCTCGAACAGAGAATCGATTTCGATGCTCGCCTGAGTGGACGACGATAGAGTTCTCTTCGCCCTCTCGCAGGCGGTACGAAGTCGCCTGAGCGCCCTCTTGTTGGTGGCCAAGTCCTTCTTGTACTTCCTCTTGAACTCCTGTACAAAGTGGTTGACCATGCGGTTGTCGAAGTCCTCTCCTCCCAAGTGGGTATCACCGGCGGTGGATTTGACCTCGAAGATACCATCCTCGATGGTGAGGATGGACACATCGAAAGTACCGCCGCCGAGATCGAAAATCAGTACATTACGTTCTCCACTACCCTTTTTGTCAAGACCGTAAGCAATCGCAGCAGCAGTAGGTTCATTGATGATTCGGAGAACGTTCAAGCCAGAGATGGTACCCGCATCTTTTGTGGCTTGTCTCTGTGAGTCGTTGAAGTACGCTGGAACCGTGATTACTGCATTCTGCACCGTTTTGCCAAGGTAGGCCTCGGCTGTTTCCTTCATTTTTGTTAACACCATTGAGCTGACTTCCTCAGGGAAGAAGGTCTTGTCCTCTCCCTTGTAGGCGACCTTAATCTTTGGTTTACCACCATCACTGACTACCTCAAAGGGCCAATGTTTCATGTCAGCTTGAACAGTGGCATCTTCGAATTTGCGGCCGATAAGACGTTTGGCATCTGTAACAAGCAAATTAGACTATTGTAATCATTGTTCTTTAAAACACCAACTCTAAAATTATTTTTTTAATTCCTCAGAATACTTTTATCATTCAATATGTTCAGAGACTCTAGTCTAGTATATTGGGTATCATCATGAAAACCTGCAAGTATCAAGATTGCTAATATTTGTATACTTGTTTCATACAAGTCAACATTCATAGGAATGACTCAGACTTAGTAACACGAGTGGAATATGCTAAAATTATGGATTGTCTAGTCATCAATAGAAAAGATTTAACAGCTGTTATCAATGAGTCATTAACTCAACACCTACACTATCTTGTAACAGAAACCCGTATTTTGTACAACACTACATCAAAAAACTTCCTAATTAATTTTGTCTACCCATTAAAGCCAGTATGTAGGACCTAAGTGTAATCATCTTAACATTCATACATAAGATTTAATGTAGAAGATATACCTAAGTACGTGATACAAATTCCCACAAGACCAAACAAAGGTAGTTTACCTAGCCCTATCGCACGCTGCCCTATTTCGGTAAGTAGGAAGCCGTGTCATTGACCCTAAATAGGCAACGTGCGACACCGGGAAACGATTTATGTGCCAACTCATTTCCCTATAGATAACACAATAGCAATTGCGCAAACTATGGTACCTAGTTGTATACTTTGTAGGTAGGTACTATACCTATTATAACCACAGAGGTTTATTTGATGTTGTGGTATTGCAAGTGATAATTATTCGAACGAAATTAAGTGAACGAGTAATACACGATGACGTAATTGTGTACAAATGGTATGGAAAGGATATGATACAAATAATAATATGTACTATAAAATAGTTATTTTACTAATTAGCTATAAAGTATTCTAGTTTTTGAGCAAAACTAGAAGATTCTAGAGTCCTAGTTCTTGATACTTCTTGACCTAATTGTATTGCCTTTGCATGTTGCAAGTCAAACTTACCGAAAATTGTATTGTTGGGGTTCATCGCCACCTGGTTCTTGGCGGCATCACCGATGAGACGCTCGGTGTCTGTAAATGCGACGTACGAGGGCGTGGTCCTGTTGCCCTGGTCGTTGGCGATGATCTCCACCTTACCATGCTGGAAAACTCCCACGCATGAGTAAGTGGTTCCCAAGTCAATACCTACAGCGGGTGCTTTAGCCATCTGAAACAATTAAAACTAATGTTAAATCTAATGTTAACTACGATGAACTTTGTACTAACGGTAGTTGAATTACCGTGACCGAACAATAAACTACAGGTTATGTTCCGCCATTTTGACGGCGCCAGCATTTAACGGGAAATACTCGCCCACGTGGGGGTTAACACACCTGGAATTCGATAAACTTGCTTCTTAAAGTTAGGAAAACGTATCTATTTGTAGAAATGTGCTACGCCTAATTAACTAGGCGGAAAATGCTCCGGCGGCCATTACAGGAAAAATCAATACGGTGCATCAGCGGAAAGTTCTCGAACGCGACTGCAGAATAAATTCATTGATAGGCCAAGAATATATTGATTGTGAATGCTTTGATTTGATTCTAGGAGGTAGTCATCCTATAAAAAACCATCTGCATCGACCCACGTGCCAAATTCTTCCAGGACAAAGAGTATAATGTAAGCTTAGTACTAACCTTGAATTATTAAACTTTAGGATTTTATTATCACAGCAATTACAAATTAGTTTGTATTTTATTAAAAGGAATTTAGATACGATATATAAAAATCAATTTCTAGATTTACAATTCAACGCCCGCGTAGCGGCAACCAAAATGGTCAATTTTACGAATTAAATAGTACTACAGAATTTAGGACGCGTAAAAAACAAAATAAAGATAAAAGTGACTTACTTTGATAAAATATTCTTTGTGTAAAAACTATCTCAGTCGTTGACTTGTTGCAAGTCGTAGAGCAAAACTCAGCAAAGGTGCGCGATTGACGGCTTCTTTTCACGAAATAAATTCGCTGAACTGGCGTTGAAATTTCAACAAGGAGTTTATATGAGAGAGGGGATGCGTCACTCGACGTCACTCGGAGTTTCTGGAATATTCCCGGCTATCGACCAATAGAATCTACTCCCTCGTAGCGTGCTGTACTCTCATTGGCTAGGCTTAAAACCTGCAGGGAGTTTGTCGCGCATCGATTGGCTTTATAGTGTTGTTCTTAAACGTACCGCATAATACAGAATCTATCGATAAAATGTGTCTGTTTTTGGCCATGATTTCGTTTCTTGTTTTCATTTTGTAATCTTTTATAGATCAAAATCAAATGCAACGAAATTATAACTTCAAAAACTAAAAATCAACTATATTAAATGTTATTCTGATTGAGAAATCACGCCGTGTTTATTGGTTTGTGAGCTTACATAAAGTGGCGTCTAAACGGGCCATTTTTTGCGGCAATGCTGTGGCCGGCAACATGGCATTACTCTCCAATATTGAATTGATGGTTACAATGTTGCCCGGCCAATTTTGTTGTTGTTTCAGTCACCCTCTATTTTATTGTTGCCGGGTTGTGTAGCCCGTTTAGGAGACTGTATCAGGCGCCATACAATTGTAGACATATTGCCATTATTGGCTGAGCAATTAGTTGCCAATAGTGCCGCTACAAATTGCCGTAAAAAATGGCCCGTTTAGACGCTCCTTTAACATAATAGATAACAGTCGACGAAGGAAATATTGTGGCTTATTAATAAAGAAACAAAAAAATGGTGACCAAATTTTGGACACTAGATGCATAAAAATGAATATAATCTTAAAAGATTTTGGGGCGGAAAAAGTCTACTTACTTAGTGGATTGAAAATCTAATAAGAAAGACAATGTTGATTTCTAATAACATTAAAAGATTTTTTATCTATATTATTAGAAAGTTTTTTATCTTTTTAATGATTTTTTAATCGATGTGGGTTACGGCGGCCAATCTCATTAGAGGCTAGTCAACTACGCAGGAGATATTATAGTGTATGCACAGGCTCAAGTGTACTCTCTCCCTCACTCTCATAGTCCAATGAGACAGAAATCTAACACGACTGGAGAGAGATTACACGCAGGATCGACGGTTTAACGTGCTCTTCGAAAGTAATATGTAGGTATTCCGTTGTTTTTTCCCTCTTCCCTTCGATATTTTTCGGTAGGGATTATGGCTCGCACATTCTGTAGTTACTTACGCCAGTTTCATGTTTTTTTCTGTCTAGTTTTCTTGTTTAAATCACAAAGTCTCGTGCTTGTCCAGTTATCACATGTTTACAATAACCTAAATAACCTTTTTATTTTTCTACATTTAATGCCTAGCTCGCAAGAGTAAAGCCGTGATAAAAGAACTTGGCAATACAAATTCATGGCCACTTTTTTTAAATGTCATTTTTTATATTTATTTACATACAGTAAATAAATATAAAAAATAGAGATGGAAGAATTTGATATCTAGTGACATAGTCCAGATAGGTGGTTCGCTTCTGGCCCCGGTTTGGCTACGGAAGTCTCGGGTTCGATTCCTGAGTCTGGATTCAAATTTTTCTATCTTTCAAAAATGCAATTATTGTATTTGTAAAGTCTTTGGCAAGAAATGCCTATAAAAATTACTTCAATTAACAAAGTATTTGTGTCTACGCCAGTCAGAAACAAAAGATTTCAAATCTCTTATTATTTGTAGCCCTCTGCTTGCTTTCTGCTTTCCACGAGGTAAGTAACCTAACGCACCTAATTGCATTTTGTACAATTTATCTAGTTCTCAAATAGTTAGCTAGTAGGACACAATAAACGGGTATTCGGTGCGTGTCACTGGCATGAGTTGGGGGGGGGTGGGGGGGGGGGGGTGCAATTCCTAGCTCTCATTCGGGGCTCGGTACCCAAGGGGTCTCGTATCATTCATACGGTGGTACCTGGTCCCACCAAACTATACTTAAGTAACCCTAAACCTAAGAACTGAATGTACTGGTCTTCCTTTAATTTTTAACTTTATTTTATTCATATTATTGTTATAACGATCATAATAATACACACTCTGTTGACACTCTGTACACAGTTAGACAATAAGTAGATAGTTAGATACCTGAGATATAATAGATATTTCAGGTTTCTAACTATCTACTTATTGTCGACCATATCTTATTTTTAATGTCCTAAATCGTCATCTTCTCTTTTTCTTAAAGGGGTTGAGTCTTGACAGTTCTCACGTAAGGCCACAAAAAAGCGCAAAATTTAGATTTTACTTAGTGCTCTACCCATTAAACTACCAACGTGAACCCACTCCTACCACAAGCCATTGAACTAAGCTGGAGGGGCTAACAGGATTACTAGTAATGTGGGATCAAAAATCCCACATTGCTAGTTTAAAACTTTTTTATGAGCATTTCAATAAAGGGGTGTTTTTAAAAATGTTTTTTTAACTACTTATGTTACTAAATTGAATCCCTCCCCCTCCCCCACGTAAGATTTGATAAGATGCAGCTCTACCCCCCCCCCTCCCCTCCCTTCTAAACATCTCACGTAATTTATGAACGCCCCTAAATATTGTTTTTTTTTTTTTAAAAAATATAAAAACAAGTGTAAGATATATTTATTTTTCTTTTAGATTCTTTCGTAGATAGGTATATTGTAAGAATCCCCTTACATTTTTAACTTTATTTTATTATTTGTTGTTACAGCGCAGCGGTCTTACTACTTGAAATTTTCACAAAACTAGTACAACTATTGTATTAGTTTTGTGAAAATTTCAAGTACCTACTTACTTATTAACTTTGTGACAGAAGGACGGACCGACAGCAAAGTGTTAGAGTTAGGGTTCAGTGTGCAAAAGATAAATATTTCACTGACTTCAATTACATATTTCAGACAGTAAATTTTTAACACGAAGCGGTAAGTACCGTTCAATAATTCTCTGGGTGGTGCATATAAATCGATAAGTGAACCGACACTTCTCCTCACTAACGCGCGAGTAAAAATGTTACAAACTAAAAACTATAAACAAATTTCTTTACTCGTTGTTGTGGAAGGAAGATAATAAAGTAAAATTCAGATTGTTTGGATAATTCGAACATAATCTTTTTCAAACATATGTACCTACTGTACTTTTCTCAGTTTAGTATATACGAGCAAGACTGCCATCTATTGTGAAATAGTATGACTCGTACAATTTTATCCGAATGTAGCCATGCCAAACTTTATGAGTAGGTCAATGACATGGGCAGAGTATTTTCCCGCTCTTTCTTCTTTCTTGTAGAAACGCACGCAACCTCATTGTATTATTTTTTAAATTATCAGGCAGGGTAGTGCGTGTTACTCTATATATCGTTATTATAGCTACAAATAGAATTAAAACAACAACAACTTTCAATATTTTATAATAAAAAACAGTCCAATACAAATAAATAAATAAACATTCCTAGTAACTATTGCAACATGCACTCAGTTTACACACGTTTTCATCCAGTGATCCAGCACAGCCGTCATCTGACCAAATGCGTAGTTTTCGTTTACACTAACATAATAATATGCTGCTTTAGCCAACTATTATTTTTCGTTGAGCACTAATTACATTTTCTTAAGAACACTTTTAAAATAAGAAAAAATGTCCTCGCGTTACAAAAACCAAAGAAGCATAAAGTGTAAAGACCTTTCTCTATCAGCTGCTTGGAAAACCCAACAAGAAAAGATTTTTTTCTTTTACCAATCCATTTACATTTTCATCTTATCTATGATATAATGCTTAAAGCTGAAAACGTATAATGTACTCTTTAATGTACTTATATTTCAGTTTTCAACTGTAAACATTTAAAAAAATAACAGAATCAATCATAAAAACCATATTCCATCTCCATAAATAAACGCAAAACAGGACACACATTGTCACATGGTTATAATTTTGTGACGATATTACAGATTTAAACAGGAAAACAAAGTTCCTATAATATAAAGATAAACCAATTCTGGAAAATAACACTGTAACATAACAGGAGGGAAAATACATTTATTCTTACTAAATATAAAAAAAAACTTTTTTTAAATTCTATTTACTATAGGTACTGAGTCACAATGTTACACGACTGCCCCAAAAAAAGGAGCTTACTGTTTTATTTCTGGGTTTATGTGTAGGTATGTAAGTTCCTTTATTCCACCATAACTTTTAAATGCATGGACTGATTGGAATATTCTTCTAGAATACTCACAAGTCTCCGGGTAACTCAAGCTACGATATTTAAAAAAAAAGCAATATGGCGGCCGTCAGACGTGATTAAAATCACATTCGATTTTTTTCTTCTGATAAGGTCAATTATGAGTAAGTATAAATAAAAGTACCTAAAGGTATTTAATAAAATATTTAACACAGCGTGTTTGTGTTAATCAGAAGGGCAAGCGTGTTTATTAATTTTCATATTAAGTTCTGGTCAACTTTTCTCTAGTGTCAATTGCAGTTTTCACAAAATTAATTGATTCCTCAACCTTTTTATTTCTCTGTTCACCCAATATATCGTGTCCGTGACTAGAACTAAAACTAACATGTGACAGTCTTAGTATCACGAGATTCTGAAGTAGGTCTGGTAGGCGAGGCCTAGCGACGTTGTGAGGAACCACGCGAAGCTGCACCACCACGTCGCGAACCCGAACACACCTTTGTATACCTCAACTGTGAAAACCTGCGACAAAAAAATATATAAGTAATATTTTTTTTAATATGAATTGTACATACGGTGTTTTCTCCTTATTTTTGAGTTGATAGATTGCCCGCCGATTCCAACAACTCACAGTTGCCTGAAGAACGGAACGACGACGAAATTTGGTTAACTCGTTAATTAATAAATTAGGTGGGTTTTTAGTTTCTCGTCTATTTGTTCGAAGAATTTCCCAGTGGTTATTTTTTTAAACTTTGACTTACTTTCTTCTTGAATTTAATTTACTTTATTAAATGATTATATTTCTCGTCGCTGCTCCGCTCCTATTAGTCGTAGCGCGATGTTATATAGCCTATAGCCTTCCTCGATAAATGGGCTATCCAACAAAAAAAGATTTTTTTCAAATCGGACCAGTAGTTCCTGAGATTAGCGCGTTTAAACAAACAAACAAACAAACTCTTCCGCTTTATAATATTAGTATAGACAAGTATGTAATACTAGTTCGCAAACTGTCCAGTTTGTATCTATTTAGGTAAGATTTTTTTGTGTCCTTTTTGACCAGAAAACTCGTTTAACTTACCATCTTTAAATTCTCCCAAGCTAGCTGGAACTGTTCAATGCCATCACCTTCGACAATAGGACTGGTGGTCACTGGCTGGTCTTCTGCGGTGCACATCTCCTGCGTCTCGTAGAATAGGCCTGTCCATGTGTATCCACCTAATGTCTTGTACATCAGGGTCAGGTATAAGCACATGACTATGGGGCAAATGTATTGGAGCGCTACCACACAAAGGTAGTAGAATACGGAGGCAATCTGTAAAAAATGAATAGAGAATGATAGCCAAAATATCACACTCGGCCGATTTTGATAAAATGTAGTATGATGATAAGTGTGAAGGCGAGAGAGACGAACAGGCTACATTTACGATTTTCCCAATCACAAAAAAGTTTGTGTGTATTAAATCTAACTTTGAAAAATCACGATTCAATAAAAAAAACACAAGATATAAAATCATTATCCAAAAATATTTTTTACTGAGTCATTTTGTTAATCATAAATTCAATAAGTAATTCTTCTATGTCATAGTGCACAAATAATGATGAGTCATAATGATATCAGTTTTGTACAGAAACTTTGTATTATGCAATAAAATATTTAATCTTGAAATAATAATAATACCAGCCTAACTTATTATCGTTCTGAGCCGAATATCGGAATACGGGAACATGTTCCGTTCAAGACGAAAGACCATTTCATATTTAAATCTTTTGTTTTGTCCAATTATGTGAGCATCGACCCAGACTAAAAATGTTTATATGTATATGCAATTTAATGTGGTAGGTAATTATATCAACCTGAAAATTGTAGTTTTATATTTTAGTTAGCCGTAAAAACGATGATAGGCCAGCTTTCCGATGTTTTTATGTGTCTAACCTAACCAATGTCTTATCTGTCATTTTGTGGTAAACCATATAAGGCACTTGTCCCAACGCCGGCGAGTGGCGAGCAATTATCAACTATTTTATTGTTCAAGATGTATATTGTAGATACCGTCCGTGTAAACAAGAGATGCAGTATAGAGCGAGTACTCCCCAGCAGTGGGAACGCTCAGCGATCAACTATTAATATCTGTATGTCTTTTGTTTACACAGAATCTACATACGTACCTATGTACGTTTTTTTAAACGAAATTGATAGCTGCTCGCTTTATCGCAGTTGGTGGGACAGCCCTTACGCCCGCGTATATGTCGGTTATAGACAGTACCGGATTAAGCAAGCGCGGGGCCCGTAGAAAATTCTATCACGGGGCCCTTGATCTGCTATGCGTATGCTATGCTCTTAAAATTCCAGGTATAGGAAAGCGTATAATGAAATGTGCACAAAGTGATCTTGTAATACGTGATATAACATTTGTTAGTGATACAAAAAGTCAAACGACTCAATCATTACCTTCTTCTGCAAATCAATGTTAGTAATCCTGCCGGCCTCTTTCTTTTAAAGATTGGTCTTCCTTTTTAAGATGTCGTACGCCTGCAGCTGTCGCGGTGCTAGCGCCAGTGTCACCACAACTGTGCTTATCACCATTTCCACCACTGTACTCGTCCCCACCACCGCAATCCTAATAACTATCAATCATTACCTTCTTCTGTAGATCAATGTTGGAGATTCTGCCAGCATCCTTCTTCTGACGATCGATCCTTCTCTGCGCCATGTTGTACGCCTGCACCTGTCGCGGTGCTAGCGCCAGTGTCACCACAACTGTGCTCATCCCCACTACCACAATCCTAACAACTATCAATCATTCCCTTATTCTTTAGATCAATGTTGGTGATCCTACCGACCTTCTTCTGCAGGTCGATCCTGCGCTGCACCAATAACACCACCACTATACTCGTCCCCACCACCACAATCCTAACAACTATCAATTATTACCTTCTTCTGTAGATCAATGTTGGTGATTCTGCCAGCCTCCTTCTTCTGAAGATCGAGCCTCCTCTGCGCCATGTCGAGGTACGCCTGCAGCTGTCGCGGAGCTAGCGCCAGTCGGACCAGTACTGTGCTCACTACTAGCACCAAACGTAGCGTGTCGAATGCTTGCTCTGTCATACTAGAAAATAAGAGTGGAATTTGGGTTTTTATTTGGGGACGGGGCCTCATCCTATTGAAGTATATACCTACTCTGCAGTTTTACTTTAATGTGTGTGGGCTGTAGGGATGTACAAATTTAACTGTACAGTTTGACGGCACAGTTTTATCGTAACGATTTATCGTAGCGTGTGTGGCATCCATTAGATTATGGGAAGCTTGAGCTAAGGCATTAGCCTTAAAAGCCTTGCAAAAAAATGACAAAGCATGCTCTTACTGAAGAAATTATTAAATATCATCAGTCAGTGCATGCTTTGTCATTTTTTTCCAAACACACAAATGAAGGTTTTACCCAAACTAATGGTTGCGACGTGCCACACACTCTGAATCGTTCATCGTAGGGATAGGTAGGTTTTGAACCGAAATTTGAAAGTTAACAAAATTTATTTTCAGTGATAGGAACTAGATCCCTTTCTCCCAAAGTATAGAAAATTTCTGTTATCAATATAAATCCCATCTTGATTCGACCATGTGTATTTCCAAACGATTAACGCAGACCTATTCAATGATTCAACTGGTTACGTATTAGTTTACCGACCGTCATTTTCACAACTCCCAGTTAATTACTATTTCTCGTTGCCTTTCAGTTCATTGCAACACTGGGTTTGAAGAAAAGTTATTGTTATTAGCATGGAAATCGTCGCTGCCTGTCCATTAAAGCGGACCGAGTGTTGTCGGTGGTCAAATAACAACTGAATTGATATTGCTGGCCTAATGTCACCAAATATATCAATACTAATATTATAAAGCTGAAGAGTTTATTTGTTTGTTTGAACACTATAATCTCAGGAACTACTGGTCCGAATTAAAAATCTATTTTACTGTTGGATCGCCCATTTATCGAGGAAGGCTATATAATATCACGCTACTACCAATAGGAGTGGAGCAGCAATGAAAAATGGTGCAAAAACGGGGAAAATTTACGCAGACGAAGTTGCACAGTCAGCTAGTATATCAGCGTGATAATCTGAGGAACTACTGGTTCAAATTAAAAAAATATTTAAGTGTAGGATAGGCCATTTATCGAGGAAGGCTATAGACTATATAACATCACGCTATGACTAATAAGAGCGAAGCATCAATGAAAAATGTTGCAAAAACGGGGAAAATGGATGCAGACGAATGCGCGGGTCAGCTCATTTATACTACGTAACTAAACAACCTAATAAAACAAATAAGACTCACAGTGGTTTGTCCATGCCGCTGAAGATTCTGACGGTGAGGTAGTGCCTGGTGATGGGGCGCACCCATAACAGTACCAGTACGAACGGCATCGCGAAGTTCAGGTTCAGTAGCAGAGGCTTCACTTTGTTGCCATTGTAGTATCTGCAAGTTGTGTTATTTAATAAATAAAGATATTACCCATTTTTATGCAAATTTTATACATATAAATTTAAATGTATAGAGGAAAAATTCGTCTCAGGCGGGACTTGAACCCGCGACCTTAGGGGTACCGGCCCTAAGCCGGAAGTTAGGTAGGGTTTTTATATTTATTTAATTTCATATTTATTTAATCCTTTAATAAATTAAGAACTATTTTACCACACAATCAAAGGTCATAAAGTGATCTGAGAAATATGTTCATCTACAATTTAACGTGTTAATGATAAATTATGGACGAACATGTTTAAATGATGTATTTTATCGAAACAAATACGAAAAGTAAATAATTAGACCATAGAAGATATGAAATCACTAGCTTACATTTATTACAAACGTGCCTCCTGTTCCTCTCTGAGGGAGAACTATAGCCCGTAATTAAACAAGGCAACCTACCTTATAGTAAATCATACCTGAGTGAATCCCAGTGCATCCGCGCCACTCGCAGACCAGGGAAGGTGAACAATGTGCCAATAATGGCTGCCCATACAGCAAAAAAGAATTTCAATATTAATTTTGACGCTGGACCACTGAAAACAGAAAATTGTCGTGATAATATTGTAAAGCTGAATAAATTTGTTTGTTTATGTATCTCTGAAACTGCTGGTCCAATGTTGACGAAATTGTGTATGAATGTAGATTGGAGTTTGGAGAAAGTTCCATGACCTCTGCTTATCTCTGCTTTTTATCACTATAACCAACATCCCATTATTTATAAATAAAAAATATTTAAAAAATATAATAGTTACAATGTGTTGTAATTATTTTATTCTAAGACTCCCCAGTTCTTAGTTAAAATCAAAATAAGTTTCACATTCTTAAATTTTATATTTAAAGTTTTCATTGCAATTATATTTGGGAAAACTGCCAACATACAAACAAACAGTGATTCTTTTAAGCCAGGTGTATCCTGTCAATTAATGGAATAGCTAAGAGACTGACTGCATATAGAATAACCTTAGCTCATTGTGATTTTAATGTTGCTATTGTATGTGTCACTTGTGAACCTTGTCTAAAAGGTCAGTCTTTAGTTGGTCATATACACAAGGTTTTGCTATAAAAGAAGCTTGTAATTGTGAATAGTATTTTAAAATATGAAGCATAGTTAAAGAAGGTCTTAAATGATAATAGCATAGGGGCCTATATTAACTTTTTTTTAGTTAAAACCTTTTACAATTATTCTTATTTGGAAACCAAACACGTCTGTTGTGCAGTGGGAGTGAGTCTGACTGCTACGCAAGAGGTTGTGGGTTCGATTCCCACATGGGACCCAACTTTGTGTGAGTCTGAGTGTACTTTGTGTCTGTGACTTGTATGTTAGTAAAGCGGGAGTCGTCTTTAAAAAAAATTAATAGAATATCTAAATATGTGACAAATTATTTGTAATATTACAAACATACTTACACAGATGAGAGCCCTTGATTCTCGAGGAACTTAGAAGCGTTTTCATAGAAGCTATCATAAGCAGGGTCAACCCCAACTTCCAAGTGAGACTCGGAGACAATTAGCACCATCATGGCCACTAGTAAGAATATACAGAATGCAACAATGCAAGTTGACCGCTCTCCTATTGACTCTTCACTTGTGAAATACTGTTTTGTTAAGCTTAATAAAATTTTGCTGAGTGGAGATAATTAAGGAAATTATGAAAATATATATATTAAGGGTCTTAATTGCGTGAATAATTTAAGGTTAAATACCTTGTTTATTGCCCAATGTTTTGATCGTATTGCAACGGCTGTGGTAAGTAGACATTAAGAACAGTATTAGTTTGGGTGGGCTTAGGTCCTATCTTAGAGCTACATGACTAAAATTTACCAAAGGACTCTGTAGCCAGCAAGCAGAAGTTTTATGAAAACTTAAGACTGACAAACAACCTTTTTAGACAGCATTTTTTTTACATTTGTTTGTCAGACAGAAAGGTGGCTTATTGTTGACTGCAACAGATTGCCATGATGAAGATAAAACAAAGAAATAAAAATTTTGTTTGTGAACCCAAGTAAATTACATTTAAGCTTCTCAAGTATAAGAATGTAATTTAGTAAGAGGTAAGAAATATTAAGATTACTACTGGATGCTATATGAGACAGCGTTTCTACTGCTGAATGTTTTATCTCTTTCCATTTTAGAAAATTATTTTGTGTGAAATGGGACAAAATATATGCCACTTTATTTGTCAAAGGATACAATGAGAATAATACTACAAGCAGACACCACACCATACTCAAATTGAACTCATCTTTCAATGGAAATACTGATGTGTACACCTGAAATTGACACAAAGCAATATTAATTAAATCTTAGACTAAAACTTAAAAATCACATAATCTATATCTTTTAGCCACATTTCTGAGTAGACATTGACATGCATTATGTTTTAAAAATAATACAGTTAAGTTTACCTCAGACATAATGTACACAATCAAAGTGTACAATGAGAAATCCACAATCCATACATATTCTGTGTAAAACCTTAAATGCACTACATCCAGTGACGTCACGGGGGCTGTCTCCAACTGTATGTCCAGACTGCGAGGAATGTGAAAAGTCTCCGGCTTACCATTCGACTCATTTTTGCCACCCTTTTTATTCTTTGAAGTATCCTTCGGTACTCCTCCTAACGCCTTCAACTCACTATTAGTAGGGTACAAATATCTATATAATCCCTGAGAACATAATAACCATCTTGCAAATGAATAATTTCCCAACTTCTGTATCACTGATACCATAATCAGTGTTATAACTAACTGAGCGCCAAGTAAAGCCTGCAAATCAAATAAAATACAATGAAGTGGAGAACTCGACACTGCATCTATCTTCGGACGAATAAATCAAATTTACACACCATTTCGCCTCGATTTTCATTCACATTTGTCTATTTATAGTCTAAATTTAATAAATTATTTTCGTTTCAAGCTAAATGTACTTATAACCTCAATTTGGAACTCCCACACAATAGTACACGGAGAAACATAAAACGATATTAATTTGACAGCAAGAAAAGAGAGAGCAATACATATTTCCATTAGAGGAAACAAGAAAACCGATACCAACTGTTGTCAAATCTATTGGTTTATTTCTTTGTCGTATAATATTATGTTTACAGATATTGTTTCGATCTAATCAGATGCTAAGTAAAAATAAAACAATGAAACTGAAAAGTTTTTATACGTTATAATTTCTAACCCTAACAGTTGTGTAGAACCAGAATTTTTATGGAGTATTGTAAATATAATTAGATTTAGACTATATCATATTTCGCAAATGCACAATCTTTTTAATCAATAGTGAGAAAGAGATAGAAACATAGTTATAAAAGAGCAAAAGCAGAAAGTGATACCATACTGATGTAAATACCTCTTTTCTGGGTAATTTGTTTAAAGGGATATCTCAGTATTTTAATTACCATTAGCTAGATCTATCCTTTCACAATTAGAAACGATGCAAAAGTGAATAAAATATACACAAGAATTACTTACTCTCACGAAATTAAAGAAATTGAGATAACAACATCCAGATAATTATCAATGGATCCGGTCTACATGTGCTGTCATACGAATTTTAAATATAGTATAGCACATAGGATCTTTTCGTAGTGCTAGAGATTAATAAAAATAATAATACCTTGAAACAACTCACACACACTACGCCATCTGACCCAAAACTAGACAGAGCCTGTACTGCTATGGCAACCAGACAACCGATACATACACATACATAACTATTTTAAAATACAATGTATAATAAATATAGATACACCAAATTTTAATTTTGGTTGACATTTCATTATATATTTTCTATTTTGATTGGTATTATGGGTTTTGAAGCGTAATAAAGTTTTAAAAATGAGACTAATATTTTAATAAAATTTTATAAGAATGTATAGTACGTATAGCAAAAAGGGTTTATTGTGTGTCGTTCTTGAAGACATGGGAAGATAATTGTAAAAGTGAATTATTTTATTAAATTACACCCAGACACAGAATAAACCATCGTGCTCATCAAACAAAGTTTTATTCTGGTTGGGGATTGAGCCCACGACCTCTGTAACAGTCCTCTTTATTCATCTCTCTTTCGATTTTTTTTCTGACTTCATTGAACAGCGCGGTTTTTTTTTTAATAAATCTTTGATTGTATAATTTTTTTGATTCACATCCTAAGAATTATCATAGTCATAGTCATAGTTATTTATTGGGAAGTAATTCTTACATGTCACAAAATTATTATTTAATAAATAAAGGAACAAAAATAAAAATAGTCAATCGGATACAGGTTATGTCAATTCATTAGGATTACGAATTAATCATAGAAAAACTTATAGCTATTAAACAACAAAAAATAATAATAATAATGTCAACAAACGAATAACATAGCATAGTGCAGTGTCAAAAAAAAAATAAAAAAGGCAATAATCGAATATAGTGCTTAATGTCAATAAAATTTAAATAAGTCATACAATAAAAAAAAAAAAACAGCAAAATATCAATTACAATAAAATAATAAAATTAAAATAGTATTATAGGTAATGTCAAAGTTAGTTTTTAATCTCGTACTCTACGTAACTTTAGTGAACGTTTTCCTTTTTTGACGTGATAACGTCTTATAAAGCAAGCACGAAAAAGTGTCAAGTAACAACGGTCACGTTACTAATTGATTGCTAAGCAATCACGTTATTGAATGGTTGCCAAGCAACGCGAATGGCAATTCCATCTACTGATAGGCTGAAGTATTGTGGCCGTCGGGCGCATGCGTCCTGGTAAACTAAAGTGTCACAGGCTGCTGGCCTGGCTGTTTATTACAATGTCATTAATATTTTGGCGATTGCAGCGACATGTGATACAATTAAAAAAAACTGCTACAGGTATGGTTGTTTATTACAATATCATCAATGTTTTCTTATTACGTTATCTTGTAAAATTGTCGCCTGTAAAGTGACTTTACAGACAACATTTTTTTTTATAAGTGATTTAGGTGGGAATTGGGAATAAATTATCCACACCTGGCATCCCTAAACACATCCGCGCGCGCCGCGTTGCGCACTGGTGACTAATGTTCGCTGGAAAGATATTCATATCGATTGATTTGTCGGTTCATGTAATTTAGTTTCGTCGCCGCTAAAGTCTGCTCGCAGACTAGCGACGGAACTTTTATTCCTAGTTAGAAATATTTTTGATTTTGTGTTGTGCTGAAAGAACACTGTGAAAGATGGGGTCGTTGTTCCGGAGTGAGGAGATGACATTATGTCAACTTTTCCTGCAGAGTGAAGCTGCGTATGCCTGCGTGTCAGAACTTGGGGAGTTGGGGCTGGTTCAGTTCCGTGATGTGAGTATTTCACAGCTATGTGGATGTTTACGCCCCCTTTACCAGTCTTGTTGCGACGAAACTTTTCAATAAAGATTACGATAAAATGAAATCTTTGACCTCATTTCTCTTTGATCGTATTTCATGCCCTGAATTAATGATTTATTTACTTATCTGATATTCTCATTGATTTGATTTTTGATAGCAATTGATTTCATGTCTACATATTATTTGCTTTTGCAAATTTTTTTATTTGGTACTTACCTTTTTCTAAAAGTTGAACTATCTCTAATTCCTTGTTTTGCATCATCTAATATTGTTTAAATTTAATGTTGTATTAGGTATTAGTAATGACATCAATAAACATTATTTTTAATGAATTGATGCCCTTGTATTGTTATTGTGAGTTACTATATTACATAAAAACAGGTGTAGCCACATCTGCTACCTAAATGTGTATAGTTAATACCTATAGTACTATACCATGGTTTATAATCAACACAGCTTCATTTTAATGTAGGCAGTAGATACATTATATATAAACTTATGGCCATAAAACTGGCTTCAAAGGTGGTCATTCATAATTTTCACCTTAACTTGATCCAATTCAAATGGGGTTTTCACTATTGAACTTCATATATTTCTGAAAAAGTGTGTATTAAACATTATCTTAGATTATAAGACAATACATATATAAAATATGTATTTCCCTCTTAGGGTATATCAAGTTGTTGACAGAAACTTATGCATAACACAAACACTTTTGCAAAAAGACTCATTTTATCTTCACAGTTTCTCAATTTACAATAAATATTAGTATCCACACTAACAATAATAGGATTAGTTATGTTTAAATTTAATAATATTTTCAGACTTTAACATAATGTGTCAAGTAATTTTACAATAAAGACCCAACACTAACATGACAACCACCAATCACTAGACAGGGTGGTGCTTTTTTGAAAAATAATTAAAAAATCTCTCTTTGATTCTCGGTTCAGATAAGCAATTATTTAAAAATCTTTGTATGTATGTTCAATTATTTTGAAAATCAAAATAAACTCTTTCAATTAAATATTCTATCTAGTAAGGTAATTTCCTACCATATGGCATATCCGTGGAACACTTATAGCCTTCCTTCCTATAGTCTTAAAAAAAACAATTTGAACCAGTAGTTCCTGAGATTAACACTTCAACCAAACAAACTCTTCAGCTTTATAATATCTTTCTTCTTTTTGACTTCTTATGCATTTAAACCAGTCACCTCTGTAGTTCAATTATGAGACTGTAACTGACATACAAAGATACAGGCAAAATCACTTTCTTAAGTTAGCTGAGTTTTTAGAGTAAATTTTGAAATGCCAAGTATCCTTGCTTAGCTATACCGAACTTCATCTAAATTAGATCAGTGGTTCAAGTGTGAGGTTTTAGACTACCCCTCTCCCTACTCAAGTTTCAAGTTTACTTGTAATTTTAATTGTAATTAGTTTACACATGATTGTGGACACGGGAGTGCAATTGGTCCAAAACCAGTAAAGTATGAGTTGCTAGCAGGATGGAACTCCTGGCCCCCTGTCAGGAAATTGTTCAATGCCAGTCAAGTCTGAAAAAGAAACATGTGTATTAACACTATATCGTCCTTCCCCCCGGGTGATCTTTCCTGATTTTCCTCGAAACCCCTTTGAGCCACATGTCACATGATAAATGGACAACCCCCTAAACCGAGTTACTTTCACATTCGTAAAATTAGTTTGATTATGTGAAAAACTATGAATGTTTTAAACTAGAAAAGGACTTGCAAAATCATTTACAAGTTTGTATCCAATTAAATGCTAACATATTTGAAAACCTGTTGTGCAAATCTGTTACTTGAACAGGTTCACCATTTATTTTCATAGTGATTATGTACTATTCTAGTAAATGTATTAATGTTATGTAACTCCGGAGTACCAACGTAAAAACTAAATAATAATGGTTCAGAAATCACATGATTGATTAAAAAAATGTGATTGTTATTAGTGATGATCGATGGAGTTAATTACTTCACAATCAGATAATAAAATGTGTGGAATTAGATAAGGTTGGTTTTTAAAGATAATTATTTTATTAATGCTTTATAGTAATTGGTAATAATACTACTAGCATCAAAATCTCGTGATTCGGTTAACCCATTATAATCCTATAATTTTGTAGGTTTCTTAACTTTTTTACTTGTAAACTATTTTTTTTTTTTTTAGTATTTATAATAGTTTTGTATGTTATATCTGCCTACCACAAGATGCATAGTTGTGGAACTCTGTTACTGGCTTAGATTATTGTAAATGCAAACAGCTTAGGCTGGCTACATAACAGATCTTTTCTTTGTATTTTAATAAAAGCTGTTGAGATTAACAATTAAATAAAAAAAATAAAAATGTAAATTAAATTAACTAAAAAGTAGTAGTTACCTATTAGGTACCTGGACATTAGATAAAATTTGGTATAGTGATAGCTTAAAGCTTGCGTAAGTTTTAACGCAATTCAATCCACAGAGACTATTCTCATGCATTTCTGGCAATTTTATTAGAGTACTTTGCTTCACATTAAAATAAATATCTAATTGAGCCCCATAGGTTAGCTACTGCTATAGCCTATAATAGAAATACAGAGCTTTGAAAATTATGACAGCTTAGTTTAAACGGACATTACACTACCCTAAATCAGGGCCCTAAATCGAGGTAGCCTTGAAAATTTGTTAGAGAATTAGGGCCCTAAATCCTTAAAAGAGAGGTGTAATAAGAGATTACACCTCTCTTTTAAGGATTTAGGGTCCCTGATTTAGTGTAATAAGCACATTACCACTATTTTCCACAACTATAGATTATTTTCATATACTTAGGTAGTGTGCAAATGTTATCACTAATGAATTATGGCATTATGTGTTAAAGGATTTTCCATTGAGCTAAATATATAAAACAAGGCCTGATGTAATACTTTATTTAGTTTTTTAGTTATTTATAGTAGTTTCTTTTTGTGTTCATTGCAATCTATTGTGACCTTACTGATAGATAGATTTGTAGGTTTTGTTCATAAGCTTTTGTATAGGCTTTATTTACTAGACTAGCTGTCCCGTGCAACTTCGTCTGCGTAAATTTTCCTCGTTTTTGTAACATTTCTCATTGCTACTCCGCTCCTGTTGGTCGTAGCGTGATGTTATATAGCCTATAGCCTTCCTCGATAAATGGGCTGTCCAACAGTGAAGTGAGTGTTTTTTTTAATTCGGATCAGTAGTTCCTGAGATTACCGCATTCAAACAAACAAGCAAACTCTTCAGTTTTGTAATATTAGTATAGATTTATTGGGCAACTACAGTACCTATTAATATAGATACTAGGCCCTAATCTAGTTACCCAAGACCCTAACTATACCCTATATTAAAGCCGAAATGGATGTGAAATGTTTAAGAACAAAGTTGCTTAGCAACCATTAACAAATATGTGTTCGTAAACTTTCGCGATTTGTATACATTATTTATAGAATTTTATAAGCTACTGGTCTTAATCGCGTAAATATTTTATTTCAGAGCTAAACACCTGACCTGTGGCTAGACCACGGCCGTTGCAATACGGTCGAAACGTCGGGCAATAACAAAAAGGTCTATTTAGTCTTAACATAAAATATTTACGAGATTATCCGCAACTTACAAAATTCTATAATACCATTAACTAAAGTATTAAAGATTGAATGGTTGCTAAGAAACTTTGTTATTAAACATTTCACATCCATTTCGGCTTTAGTATACGTTGGCTGTTATGGTTACCAAAATCGAGCCGCTATACTCGATTTTGGTAACCATGGCGATAGGCAGGAGGTGCGACTTGATTGATCCACCACCTCCCAATTCTTGTGCTACTAGACTGACTAGATGCAATAGGCGTCTTTCTCTGAGCAGGTCTACAAGAGTGAGAGAATAGAGAATGCACTTGTGCCTGCGCGCACACTTGTGCATTATAATATCAGATGACAAGATTGGCCGGCGCGACTAGAATCGATTAAAAGAACCTATTATTTATTTATTTAAGGTTTACTAACAGATGTTACAGTTAATACTTAAAAAAAAACTATATAGGTAAATCTAATAAGAAGCGGCGGTAGCCTAATGGCTAAGGCATCGGTCTCCCAATCGTGAGGTCGCGGGTTCGAATCCTACAAATTATACTACTGACGTGAACCCACTCCTAACACAAGCCTTTGAGCTTAGCTGGATGGGTTAACAAGTTTGCCAATAATGTGGGACTCAATCCCACATTGCTAGTTATCTTAAAAAAAAAAGGTATACACTACATGCAAAGTGTTTTACAAAAAGACTTATGTACCTACTAATATTATTTTGGGACTATTTGAGTGTGTGTACACCTTTATTTTTGAATGCGAGAAAAATAACATGGTTCCATTAAGGGCCTTCTATACTAGATATTATTTAAAACTAGGCTTGTCGAGAAAGATGTTAAGGGGGCACTACACTGAGAGAATTATTTATTTAGCGCTATGTACACAGCGACACGATCGCCGGCCTCGCTCTTCCGCACACAACCATTACTTCACAGTGCGCAGGAGTGCAGGTCAAAATAAAGTAGAATATTCGTTCGTACATATGGTAGATTACGAACGCCATGACTATGGCATTTATCCGCAACTTCAAGATTTATTTGCGGGATCATATTAAGAACATATCCTTAAATTTCTTTATGTCATCTACTAGAAATACTGTTTGTCTAGTGACACAATTTTTTTCGTGTCCTAATATTTAGGTTTTCCATATAAATTTTTGAGAGAGCCGAACCCTGTTTCGCGTAATCTACCCTTAACATTCCGGATCAGTGTGAACTATATAAAGAGTTGTATAAAATCAAACCAAATTCAATAGTCATTCAATTTATATTCATTTCTATCATACGGCATTGGAAACCAATTGAAATGTAGTTTCTCTTTCAATTAATTCTGCACACATACTGTGTCGTGTCTTACAAGCTTATTGAACACTTATTGATATTGCAACGCATTTCCGTATGGGGACCTGCTCCTTATCATTCTACGTCAATGACCAATTCACGAAGATAATAATATTGAGGAAATATGAAATATTAATCATTCACTCCTCGTCAAAATCAGACCTTTAAATATCATGTTTCGGATTATACAGTGTGGGTATATACCTATTAGGGTTTACAATCAAATTATTCAAAACGACTTTATTTGTAAACAATTAATTATTTTTAAAACACATGGCTGCTTAGTATTATAATTAACGGGAAAGTTACTCAAATAGCTTTCGCCCGCGGCTTGGAAAATTTCATCTAAATTGATTCACCGGTTTAAGCGTGAAAACGTAACAGACAGACAGTTATTTTCACATTTATAATATTAAGTGCGTCCGTTTGGCTCCTAGCAATTTTCAAAATTGATACGGGCTGCAAGAATGTGCTCAGTAGCCCGCTGGCCGCATGTTTGACATTTCTGCCGTACACGGCGGACCATTCCAGACCACCTTGTTCGGAAGGTGTTCCGAGATATCCATACCGGACCCATGGCACCCCCGGAAGATACCCCTGGGGGTCACGGGAACCCGTTCTTCCAGGTGGTCAAACTGATTTGACCAAGAGGAATAATTTTCCAGATGGCCAAATTGCCTCTGATGATGGAAAATACAGTCAAACATAAAATGAACTATTATACCTAATTCTTAATTTTACAATGGAAATTTGTTTAATGTAATTTATCAAGAAAATGACCAATACTTATTTAGTTATGGATTAATTGAACTGAAGTGGCGCGGGCGGTAGCCTAATGGCTAAGGCATCGGTCTCGCAATCGTGAGGTCGCGGGTTACCCATTGTACCGACGTGAACCCACTCCTAATACAAGCAAAGCATAGTATGTGGGACTACAATTCCACATTGCTAGTAATCTTTTTGAAGTAAAGAAGGAAAAAATGTAACTGGAATTTCATTATAGATTGGGATCTGCCCGTTTAGAAAATAATCTATACTACTATAAAGCTGAAGAGTTTGTTTGTTTGAACGCGGTAATCTCAGGAACTACAGATCCGAATTGAAAAATTATTTCACTGTTAGATAGCTTATTTATCGAGGAAGGCTAAAGGCTATATAACATCACCCTACGACTCATCAAAACAGGAAACTTTGACAATTAAATACAAATGACAAATAAGTTTTTAATCATCACTGTACCTATTCAATTGTACAACAAAAAAGAGTCCACTATCCGAGAAACTTGACCATCAGGAAAAATATTTCTGTATAGTATAAGTCTGTATAGTTTGACCAACAGGAAGAAGGGACGAGAACGTAGGTTCAGACCCGTGGCACCCCCACCATATAACGGTGTGCTAGTGGTATCACAGATCCTATTTATTTCAATACAGTGGACCCGCAGTAATCCGACAAACGTTTTGCAGGGCGTTGTCGGACTATCGAATTTGTCAGATTATACAGTACTGCCACAGACCCCTATAATCCGAATTTTATTGATGGAGAGTACTTTGCAATCCGACAAATAACTAATCAAAGCATTATACAGTACTGCCACAGACCCCAACAATCTGGATTTTTTTGAAGTACCTTGTAATCCGACAAATAGGTATGTCGGGTTACAAGGAGCTCCGGATTAGCCAGGGGCCGAATTACTGGGGGTCTACTTTTCAACCAGCATCGAAAAGGAGGAAATTGAGAACCTCAACTGCATGTGGGTTTTTTTTTTAATTTAAACATTTATTTAACGCAATATCTCAAGTGCGTGGCCTAATCGTCTCACTATTTGATTGGTGGGTTCATGGTATCCATGTTCCCGTGGCACACCCAGGGGTATCTTCCGAGGGTCTGGAATGGAGATTTCGTGCTCGTGAGCGATATGTCTCTGGGGTATTACTGATTGCCATGGTATAAATAAATGCAAATTTTCATCTATACTTAATATTATAAAGCTGGAGAGTTTGTTTGTTTGAACGAGGTAATCTCAGGAACTACTGATCCAAATTGAAAAATTATTCTACTGTTGGATAACCCATTTATCGATAAATTCTATAGACTGATATAACATCACGCTGCGACCAATAGGAGCGGAGCAGGAATGAGAAATGTTGCAAAAACGGTGAAAATTTACGCAGACGAAGTTGCGCGGTACAGTTAATCCATTCATAAATCCCAAAATAGAAGCGAATTGATAACCATTTTTTATTTTACAAAGTTGGTTGTTAAAACAAAACCACATATAGTTATTGTTTTCTTACACATTTGTAGTTATTTGAAATCCCATTGTTCGTAAAATAATCTATGTCAAATGTGTTATATTTCATTAGCAACAAAGCCATTTTGTTTGTTTGTGACGTGTACCGAGAGAAATTCATTACAATAGAGATCACCTGACTGGCTGCTGTATTTGATATTTATTATTTACGTTTGTTTATTAGGTACTATGTGTGATGATGTTTATTCATACAGTGCTATTGACTAAAAGGGGATCACCTTCTATTATGAATGACTCATTTTTATGACTTCATATACATTACTAGACCCCCCCGCGGCGCCGCCCGGATTCGGTTATCGCGATAAAAACTGTACTATGTCCTTTCCCGGAACTCAAACTATTTCCATACCAAATTTATCTAAATCGTTTCAGCTGTTTAAGCGTGAAAGACAGAATGAGAGTCTGGATAGCATAGCAACTCTCATTAGTACAGTAGCCATTCTTTTGTGTCTTGGGGCTAATTCACATGTAATTAAAATGCAGTTTTATAAAAACTTGCAACCCCTATATGTATATACATATATATACTAGCTGACCCGCGCAACTTTCTACGTAATTTTTTCATGTTAGTTAGTAAACATTTTTCATTGCTGCTCCGCTCCTGTTGGTCGTAGCCTGATGTTATATAGCTTATAGACTTCCTCGATACGTGGGCTATCCAACCGTGAAAGATTTTTTTAATTCGTACCAGTAGTTCCTGAGATTACCGCGTTCAAATAAACAAACTCTTCAGCTTTATAATAATAGTATATATATAAATACCCCCTGGGGGTTGACCTTTATTTAAAACTAATAAGCCAAATACAAAATTCCACACATCTAACTTCAAAACTGGCGGAGTTTCATATAAATCTACAACCACTATTTTACCCCCTCAGGGGTTGATTTTACCAAAACGCCGGAACATGTTTTCTTTATTTTAAACCAATAAGCCAAATACGAAATTCTACACATCTAACTTAAAAACTGAAGGAGTTTAATATAATCTTACAACCACTATTTTATCCCCTTAGGGGATGAATTTTCATCGGTCCTTCATTGTATTGTCATCGGTCCTTGATAAGTGTGCGAAGTTTCAATTTAACCCGACGTTCTGAAGTAGGGGAAAATCATGTTCAAAGATTCCGTTACATTGAAACATCGATATCAAATAGTCATAAATAGAATGTCACTCAAACGCACATTTGATGCTTATTATAGATCGATTGCAAACTTACGAAAATACAAAACGCGTTATTTTAATCATAACTTAAGTCTAATAGCAAGTTAACATTTACGTATTGGTATTAATCCTTATTCAATAACTTACCCGCGCAACTTCGTCTGAGTAATTTTTCTCCGTTTTTGCAACATTTCTCATTGCTGCTCCGCTCCATTGGTCGTAGAGTGATGTTATATAGTCTATAGCCTTCCTCGATAAATGGGCTATCTTAAACAGTTTTTTTTTTTCAATTCCAACCAGTACTTCCTAAGATTATCGCGTTAAAACAAACAAAGTCTTCAGCTTTGTTTTGTCTTCAACTTTTCGGTTCTGAAAATTTAATAAAAAATAAACAAATCATTTACTAGTTTAAATGCTGTTAGCAAAGTATTATATTAAGGATTTAAACCTGCTGGTTACCCACTAACGGCCATATATATTTGACATAAGCTCCATACAAAATATGTCAAAATCCTACCTCTAGTAGCCTAATCCACCGATAGATAGATTATTAAGACCGGCCGTTAGTGCCTCTAAAAATTACAGATTTTACAGTACCTATAAGTATACCTTAGGTTTAATGAACTATATCAAATAGCTTGTACCAAACGATTATAATATTATAGCTGTGTGGTATCTGGTTAAGAACAGTGCCACCCCATCTCTTCCCGAGGGTGTCCCCAAGGCGACTAAGGGATTTCACACCGGAGGACAGGCAGCAGCGTCCTCTGCGTACTTTAAACCTTACTGTGATCGCCAACCCGCTCGCCAAGCGCCAGGATCTATACTAAGTAGGTTCTAGTGGGAAGACCTGTGCCCAGCAGTGGGAGATCATATGGGTTGATATGATAAAATGATTATTGCCAAGATAATTATAATACACAATATCAATCTACAATTATTATACAATCTAGTAGTTAGTATGTTGGTATTTTTGTCGTAACTGATAGTGTTATCAATAGCAGTTACAATGGAAACAAATTTATGTATTAAGTACATACTATTATTAATCAAACAATATTTTATAGGTACCTATACATAGAAGGTACATACAGTACATATTATATTATCCTCCTCATTGTTTGCAAAAATGTGACTAATATATGAGTAATTTTCATGCAATATATGCATGGATATTATTTGTGTTATTTTTAATATATAGAGTTTTGTTAGTCAATGTTTCTAATACCCACATTTTAGAAAGATACATACATAGGCACCTACTGACTTGCCTGTTGGTCTAGTTCACTGACTACTAAGCCGGAGGTCGTGGGTTCGATCCCCACCCAGGATAAAACTTTGTGATGATGAGCACGATGGTTTATTCTGTGTCTGTGTGTAATTTTTCTATAAGAAGTAAATATTTAGAAATACGTATATAAGTACCTTTATCAGCTGTCTGGTTACCCTAGTAGGTACAAGCTCTGCTTAGTTTAGGAACAGATGACGTTGTATGAGTTGTCCCAAGATAGATATTTTAAACTCAAACAAAACAGCTACCTTTTTTGACCCAGTTATTTTGGAACACATGTGATAAGTTGTTAAATAAAATGAAATAAATGAAATAGTAGCGGCGGCGGTAGCCTGATGGTTAAGGCATCGGGCTCGCAATCGTGAGATCCTACCCATGGCGGGCGAACGGAGCGGCCGCTCCAGGCGCCGTAGGTCAGGGGGCGCCGATAGCGTCCTCCGGCTAAGATCTATGCCGCTAAATGCTATTAAGAGGGCTAAATTGTTTTGCAAAGGGCGCTAAATTGATTTACAAAGGGCGCTAAATTGATTTGCAAAGGGCGCTAAATTTATTTGCAAGGGGCGCTAAATTGATTTGCACCATGCGTTTCGAGTGGGCAATAGCGGCACTCTGGTACGGTGGTGCGCAAGCCTATTAACGATCGACCTCAAAAAAAAATAAAAAGCATGTTTGAGGAAGATTATAGGCTATATAAATGAAAAATGTTGCAAAATCAAGGAAGGAAGAAGTTGCGCGGGTCAGCTAGTATACGTCATATATACAAGGTATCGACAGGCCTCTACAGAGATAATAAAAATCATAATAATTACATCTAATGAAAACGGCTCGGTCAAACTAGCACCAGCGGATTTAAAGTACATGTAGTGTAGTCGTGCACGCACTGTAAGATTTCTATCATCACCATTGCAAAATAGATAAAGAAAAACAGAAAACATTGTGAGGTTTTGAGGAAATTGCATGTAGAATCAATCCCAACCGGGCTCGCGTAGTGGATTACAGGCACGTTTTAACACATAATAAAAATACTCAGAAAAAACACCAACACTCTTTTAAATTTGTTTTGACAATTTAATTTCTTTCACCAGTTAAACCCAGACGTGAACGCGTTCCAACGCAAGTTCGTCAATGAAGTTCGCCGCTGCGATGAGATGGAGCGCAAGCTCCGGTACCTTGAGAAGGAGATCCGTCGCGACGGGATTCCCATGCTGGAGATACCCGGCGAGTGCCCTGAAGCACCACAGCCCAGAGAGATGATCGATCTTGAGGTGAGACGAACCTTCCATACACAGCCATCTTGATTTTTGATATATATAATTGTCTTGATAACTCTGTCTGTCTAGTCCAGCTACTATCATCATCTTATTAACTAATAAAACAAAAATATAAAAAAAGCCTTTATTATAACGTATTAATGTTAGTCTAATATGCCTGCCATCTGGACCCCTCTTCGGGTGAAGGCCTCCTCCAGAGATTGCCCCTCATCTGATTAGCTACTAATTCATAAATAATAATTTTCTATTATAACTAAACTATCTATTATACTATTATATCTATACAAAAAAAATACAGTTGTAACAGATTTGACTAATTAATCAATCGAAGTCTGGGTTGCCAGGTCTAAAAACTTGAAATTTGCATAAGACTTCCATAAATGTATGCTTCAAGATCGAATATTTCAAAATTTGACCCTAGACTTGGGTTTTCCAGCTTCAAAGCAATACACGACGAGAGCAAATTTATGAAAATATATAAGTCATCCATCAAATATATACTAAATCACTAGTTCACCCACAGGCTACCTTCGAAAAGCTCGAGAACGAACTCCGTGAAGTAAACCAGAACGCCGAAGCTCTGAAGAGAAACTACCTTGAACTCACAGAACTCAAACACATACTTAGAAAAACACAAGTTTTCTTTGACGAGGTAAGTGTTATAAGTATAACCATTTAGAGCTGACGTTCTACAATCGCAATCAATACTCGACTTTATTTAGAAATTTGCAGCATGTGCTATATTGCTGACGTAGTAAGATGTTGCCATGTCGAATATCAAAATTACACAATATGATGTATCCTATCAAGGCGTAATATGTCATATTTTACGCAAAGTTTACTACCTCTATGGCAATTAATTATAACATTATTATATGCCGTGCCGTGCACGCCCATGACGTCAAATGTCATAATCTTTTACACTGTGTCAATGTTGACTATGATTATATGCAAGCGCCCGAAGGGAAACTTGTCAATAGATTCAACTTTAATCGATTGGACAGAGTTGAGCCTCATAAAAATAAAATGGCGTGCCGACGAAGTTGATTGAAAACCGCTGTTGTAGAAAAAAATTAGCTCCACGATTAATGTTTCAATCGTCTTTATTTATTCATCATTATTATTTATTGATTTCCCCTTTATTCGATCAATGTTTCATTCAATATTATTTTATTTTATTTTAATACTTTTTAGCACTATATAACTACAGTACAGTATACAATACTAATTTTATGTTCAACACTTTCCAATTCTTTGAACAATGTTAACATTTCCTTTCAACGAAGGTCGTGGGTCCTAAGTTATCTATTTTATATTGAGTTATTTTATATTTATGTAACAACGTGGGCTTCAAAATATCGAATTGAAATGCTTAAATTCGGTTATATTGTATGAAATAATGACGCCATGATGTCTATGTCACATTTTTGTACGTCCATTGTCGTCAGTTGATTGATCGCACGCATTCATTATGTTGTCTGCGCTGAATATGGTCATGTACGCAAAACATGAACGATTTCTAATCTGAGTATCCAATTTGTACGTGGCTATATCACTGTAACGATTTCATGGTCACAAATGAAATCCTTCACGGTCGTACGGAATGTGACATTGACTTTGGCGCGTGTCTGACCTTGACGCCATGTTGGCGTGTGTGTGCACAAGATGGCGGACCCGTCGCGCGAGGAGGAACAGGTGACTCTGCTTGGGGAGGAGGGACTCATGGCGGGCGGGCAAGCTCTCAAGCTTGGGTATGCTCATTGATTACAACGCGCTCGTTGAACCGTTTTGATCTCCATTTAGGTGAATGGAAATCAAAGCACACACATGAGCGTTATTATTTTTACAGCGCTTGTACTGTGACGCTGATTCTGGAGTCTACCGATCACCACTCAGGCAAGCATTGGAGTCGGCCGGTTTATAGTATATCATCAACATAACACCTCTCTTTGATTCTTTGTGTGATGGAATGATAGCTTAGTTGTAGTGCCGCCGCAGCCGGCTCAGACCGAGAAGTCCTAATAAGCTTCCTGGATTACACTGAATCCCTTACCGAGCGTGCTAACCAATTGCTGCCTGAGTGAGTTGTTTTTTAATTTTTATTTTGAACTAACAAGGTTTCCGACATGATTTATTTTTGAAGTCCATCTGCGAACGTTTCCAGCTCTCGGAGTGCAGGAGGTTTACAAAATAGTTTATTTCCGTTGTCATGAAGTCATCCACGCTTTGTGTACTTGTCATTTTTATGCATGCCATTATGATTTTTATATGTTCATGTTATATGTAGAACACGACGAAACCAAAGTTTATAGAGTATATATTTTAGTATATTATAAACGACACTGTAATTTGTACACAATACGATGTAGACACAAACTAACAATGCATTGAAGCTTTATAGAGTTTTGTTTGTAGCTACGTTTTGATGAGCACAAGCGCGTAGTCTGAGGTGATTTGCAGTGAGACGGTGGCGCTACTTTTTTACTACAACAGGCAAGGACGCGTTGTCGTGTGGTGTAACTGTCGTATGCGTGTATATCGCGTTTGTGTCGTGAAATGGGCAATGTTTGTCTACATGTTTATGTTTGTCCTCCGTGTAGCACGAGGGTGGTGCCAATACCACAGAGTCGATGACGCGCGCCCTCATATCCGACGACCCGAACAGACATATCGGCCACGTCCAACTAGGGTACGTATGCGTGTGTACATACGCACTGGAGTGACACTGACCGCCACCCGATACGTTACCGCAGCTGGATTGTTCTACAACAGTTCAGCTGATACAACTAGTTCTATTGGTTGCTCGTCTTGTTTGTCTAGCTTCTCAATACTGTCCATGTCTTAGCCATATCAACGTTACCATCGTGAAACTAACAGTTTACTAAACAATTACGTATACTACGGTGTTTGACGCGTTTTGCAACGTAAAAACAACTATTAATGAACCAGCTATATAATGAACAGAAGACGATGCAATCAATCACACTGTTCATATAAGCCTGACGCTTTTATTATTTGATGAACAATCTCTTAAATATTTACTTTGTCAACAACCTAATCTCAAGTCTGAGCCTTCATCTGGCTTATGTGAACATAATTAAGGAACTAATGTTGCACAATGGTACACGAAACCTTCTTACAAAATATATGTAATTATAGAAAAAAAAACAAATTAGTGAAACAGAGGAGGTAATTTGGTCACTTGAATGAAGATGTAGGTTAATAATCACAATTTCAATTGCATGGATTAATTTCCCACTGTTGTAAATACACAAATCCTCAAAGAAGATAAAGCTACTGAACTCATTAAAGAATGAGACATAACTTTAGCCGTAACATGTACAGTATCGCTAAACTTTGTGCTTGATTTATTCCCTAGTTTGCGGGATAAACAAGAATCCCTGGAATTCCTGCCTTGGTTAGTAGTGTATATTGTATTTTATATGTAGATGGGATAGACGGTAGTGGTTGGGTATATGTTAATGTATGGTTGGCGACTGGATGGTAACTCGTATCACCGACAACATTGAAATTAACTTGACTCTTTTCAATCTTGTCTTCACCTTTTGGATTTAAGTGAACATTACGTTCAAAATTAACACCTTCACACGCTTACTAACATTCACTTTAAATATCACAGTATTGTTTAATTAAACAAACGTTAAACTTCATGTGCGTTATCAAGGTTACTTGGACTTCAAGAATAGATAATGGATTTAGGTGCGAAACATGTAAATGCTGAACGCGAGACTTCGTCATCAAACTTTTCCTATTTAAAAATACTTATGTTCACATTTAATTGTTTGTTAGAATATATGGAACGGACCCAGGTACGTACCCTGTAAGATGCCACTCAAAAATGCATCAGATTTCATATAAATAGGAAAAGTATTGAATCGAAGGTATCTTCCAATTTAGAGAATCTTAACAGCGTCTTGGTACGAGTGTCTTAGATATTAATTTTATGTTTTGTGTTGTTTTTAGATTAGTTTCAGACTCGTGTTATTCAAATTAAACCAATTAGGTTTATCTGCAGCTTGCTAAGTCCAGTTGCAAACAAGAGCTTTATTAACTTTAAACTTGTAACTAATTCAGTACTCCTGTGTGTGTTACATCACCACAAGACTTTGTAATTGAGTTGAAGCCAACAGCCGCTTATCAACATGTGCCAATATTTCAATTAAAATTTGTTTTTATGTTCAATCTTACGGTGTGTTAGTAGCGGTATAAAATCGTGTATAACATGTATATAAAGACAAGTAGTTTCCGTGACAACCTTGGATCGATCGAGTATGGTTGTGATAAATTTGCCTAGCCTTTTTCAAGATACATTACATTGTGTAGTACAATGCTGTCAGTCCCATACAATATCGGCCTGTAGGTGTTTACGTTATCGAGGTTGTCTCTAAACGAGTTTGTACTTACGAATATTTAATTTAGTTATGCTCTATTTCAAACACATTTTTTTAATATTTGTAATCTATCCGGTAGATACACTTCATTCAATAACTAAGATGTTGTTGAATTAAGTGTATCTCCCTGGGGATATTTTGCTTCTGAGGTTGCTGGTCTGATTGCAATATATATTAGTATACAGTTGCCGTAAATGTTGCCTTTTACGTTGATATATGTATCTACGTACGTTTATCTTGTCTACAAAGAAATTCCACAATGAATATAATTTGTTTGCAGTTATGTCATCGTCTTCAATATTATTGATTTCAAGAATGTCTTCTATCATAAGAGATACGATGGTCTTTGTCTAGGTTATATATAATATACTTACTTACTATTACAATTATTGTCCTTTCGTTTACAATTAATATTTCTTGTTTCAGTATTCTATGCATTTCGGAACACCTGTACCTATATTTATTAGACGACCATTTTACATCACAATGCGTTTCTTCTTTATTTTCCTAACAACTGTCATTGATATCGCACATGTTGATCACGTCATTTCCTATGTTATTCAAACACGCGGTGGGGATTTCCTTTATTTAGGATTTTTTCGCCGGTTTCTAGATAGCTGAGTGTTTTAGAGCAATAATTTCTACAGTTATACACTATTTTTTGAACATATGTTTTGTGTTTCATTCATCCATTTCTTATTGCCATCAATAGTCACACTTTAAAAAAACAACATTGTTTCAAATAGTGTCGCGAATTTGTTTCCTTTGTTATTGTTATGCAAACATTTCTTAGAAGTAGTATCTTAGACAGTTTTCAAACAACAACAATCCTTTTAACTTATCGAATGTTTTTGAGATGACTGATAACACGTAGCCGTCTGTAAATTGTGTTGCTAGCGCATAGGCTGTAATCACGACTAAATTTGGATCGTCGTAAATCTTTACGTCAGATTTGCTACCGTCACAAGGTTGTAAGACGACTTTGTTTTTGATAAAGCCCTCTATAAAATTAATATCTGAGATTAGAGTAATTGGCTTTATCATATTAGGTAGTATCTAGTAGCTAACCTAGAGGTACTTGTCTCATTAGATTTTTTAGGGTTCCGTATCCAAAACGCCAAAACGGAATCCTTATAGTTTCGCCATGTCCTTCCATCCGTCCGCAGCTTAGCTCAGAGACTGTTAGTGGTAGAAGGCTGTAATTATGCATGGATACACATATTACTTATGCCGACAAAGCGAAAGAATTTTGAAAACAATTTCATATCGGATGGGGGACTACGGAATCGTACATTGTGCGTGGCTCGACATGCACTTGCCCGGTTTTTTAGATTAACATAAATCGAATTGTTCTGAATCGCAGCAGAGTTTTTTTTTAATTCTGCTCAGAGATTAAGTCTTCTCAGCACAACTAAATCGTCAGTTAATTTTCAAATGATTTGCTTCTACTACTTTGAAAGTGTGACCTGAAATGCGTCTTTATTCCAAACTTCTTGATTCTTCTTCTTGGTTCTTTTTGACTTCCCACCATCGCTTTACATTTACAGTTTCTCATTCCTTTATGCTATATGTTCGAACATACACATATATCGAAGTACCGTTACGTGTTGTCGCGAACATCGACCTACGCAGTCGTGACTGACTTATTATCGGTGATGTGAAAAATATCAATCACAGTAACAAGTTCATGGTTAAAGAGACGTAAATCTTGTTTTGTGTGCTTAGAAAGTCATCCGGTGACTCTTGGTTCGTTGATCTCGTTTTGCTTGCAACTGGTTCAACTAGTAACACCAGTCTAAATCAAAATATGATCTTGAAAGATGTAACAATTAAGTTTGTCATTACATATTACGAGTTTCATTATGCTGATTGTTGCCAAAAGTCTGTGACGGTAACTATAGAAATGATGCGTTTTATGAACGCATCATTTCTGTATGATTTATGGTATAGGGTCCATACATCTACAGACTGGTAGTTCTCCAGATATGACATTTCTGCATTCATGAAAAGATATCTGCTTATTTTTTATGGGACGTATTCCTTTCATATTGCAAGTTTGAGAGTGCATGTATGCAATTTTAATTTGGTGTGAAGGTCGAGACTCCAAATGCAACGCGACTCGTGACTATTGCGATATATACCTATACAATATCAGGTACAATAGCAAAAATTCCTATCTGTCGAGTGCTGTAAATTGGACTTGCATTTAGATAATTTATTTTTAATCTACCATCAATATTGCTTAGTTCGTTTATATTTCCAAGTACAAGCGTTTAGTTTCGGTTTAATGTAGCTCTTGTCAGTATAGTGGTCCCTCCAAACCCTGGCTTTCTTGGGGCGGTACCGAACATGATCGGGATTGTAAATTCTAATTCCAGCGACCCTGGATTACATTCACAATTACAAAAAAAGGTATCTTTTCCACCAAGAATTAAAACTCTTTATCAATGACGTTTGTTGTTTGCCTCTACCTGGGTTATGATTTGGTTGATTCCACCTTCTTTCGTAGTCTTTGAAAATGTTTCCGGATGAAATTTTCTTATCTTAAACAGGAAAAGAACTAGGTCAACATGGTTTTCAAGTGTTGCACATAACCCGTCACTCAAACTGACATACATACCGTAATAGAATCTCATTCTTCCTTCCAATGGATATTATCACTGAACAAATACTCCTAGTATTACTGATAACCTCGTTTTGTTGGAGAATAATTATGCAATAGCCTCGTAATTGATGTAATAGAAACATAAGAAATGAGGCTCTATTGCCAAAATTCTCTGGAAGATGTGGCTCGTGGCTTAAAGCCAGGCATTGGGTTGTTTTCTATTTCCATCCCCTTCTTTTGTGTGTTCCGTGAAAGAGATAACATTCAACAGATTGATGATGATATTGGGATGCCGATAGAATGATGAAATACTTTTGCGTTTCTCTCGACTTCCAATATGTTTTTTTTTTTTTAATTTTCTTGAGTAATGTTCTTTTAGCGTGATCGTTTATGGAGATCACCTTGCTAATTGGGTTTGCAATTATTATTTTAATTATGAACAATGGTCTATCCTTAATAATAGTCTCATTTTATATAGGTGTCAATTGCGTTTGATCAAGTTGTCTTCCATAGATTATTTTATTCTTTTGAATAATGACTGTGGGTGGTCAAACAGGCACGGTTGATTAAACAAAATTATGCGACTTAACCATATTGTGAGGACACTGTGCTTTGTGGAACCTTGTCAGTCTTTTATACACATGGTTAAGATTGAATATTAACTTATATTAATTATGGTATGGCATTATTATCACATTCAAATGGCCATTGCGATGTCTTGTGATCTCGTGATGGCGATTTGAGCTGGAAGCGATAGCGACATTTTCGTTTGCCATGCCGAAGCGCCTTGCCTCACATGGAAGGGCATTTTCAAGACGTTTACACGTAACGACAAAATAAACGTGCGTGATCGATATTTAAGGCAAATTTAGAACAATAGCTCGGCTTATTTGATGCTTTAATCTGTGACTGTTACGCAAACGATGATATCGAGATAAAAGGGACGGCGTCATCCTTCACAAGATTAATTTCGCGTTCACTTTGACGTGCCGTCTTAATAGACTTTTAATCACAACAATAATGTTTTTTGTGGACACAGTCACACAGTTAATTACGCCTATCATAGTTTATGGTATAATTTGGATAACACGAGCATTTTTATAGCATTGGACACATTGATGGAAGTTTACAGCTGGTTATAACTTATACCTGGATGTATCAACATCCTCTGATCTCTTTACGTGTAATTTATTGAGATGCAATTGAAATGGATTTCAAGACTTGTTGTTTAACTATGGGCTTCAGGAATGTTTCCATTGGGGACGTGATAAGACGCGAGGTGAGATGAGAAACGAAATCTCTCCGGTCTATATAAATCCTCGCGCTCATTATACATGATATAGACTGGATTTAATTCGTAACTCATCTCGACTTGAGTCTTGTAGTCGTCGATAGAATTGCCCTAATAAAATATTAGATGAATAAAATAGATTTGCGATTTATGTGGGAGTTGTCGTGAATAACGATTATCGTAGTACACAAAAACATGTTAATTACTGGAATATAATAGCAACGTAAATACCGGGCCTAAAAGTTACAGTGTGCGTCATCCGCAGACCAGACTGGCGACGTTTTTATGATAAATATTTCAATTAACAGGTACATTCGTACATACCGGACTACAGACCGACTCCAGAACTATAAATTACATCGTTTACGTACACGGACGGACAGACGTCTTGGTATTCCGCCAAGGTGACGGGCGCCACCATTTCTTACATCATAGGATAGTGGAAACATTACAAATTAAAATACGCCTTAGCATTTAGAATTAAAGTCGACTTTCCTTTGCTTTCATTTGGAATGGGAAATGATACACCAAACACATATCCTAAACAGCTACTGGATTGATGGTCTTGTAAGTCTTTTAAGCTGAATGGAACTGAAATTAATTTGGAATTAGGGTGAAAATTGATTGTTCTATTTATTACTAGTCTTTGATCATTCAATTGCATTTTCCATCCATGTATGCTCATAGGTACGCTACGATTCTCACGTGATATCGTGCAAATATAATAATTGTATATTCAAATGTAATGATAAATATTTACCTTGAAAACTACTATACCTTTGATGACTAAGTATATCATATTGCTGTGGGTTTTTTTCAGAACTTCGCAGAATAAATATATTTTCCGTCAGTGTGGTGCATGGTGAAGTAAATCATCACTTTGAACAATGTGAAATATCAGGACAAACGCAAACCTATAAACTTCTAATAAAAGAAAACCGCAATATGATTAAAAAAAATTACAACTAGCGCTATTAAATAATAATATTGAAGTATTTATGTATAATCATAATCATCTTTTTGCGATCAAAGTGATCGTGTCGGGGGTTTTTCTGCTGCGTCTTGTATGTTTACGTCATATAAATGTAACAGCTACAATAAGTTTTTGTCACGTATGTCTAAAGTGATTATTAGGTAGTTACCTAACTGAGGAGTCATTCATATATTTAAAACCGTTACCAATATTTGCAAGAAACTTGAAATGAAACGGTTTGTCACTTAAAGCGTTTCTTGTTCATTTTAAACACCGAGTACTAGTCGGACTCTCCCACCGAAAGTTCCGTACAAATTTGTAGGTACCTATCATAAATAGTTCAGGAATCGAGTCTCGCAGTTTTTTAAAGGCCGTGTTGGTTCTCTGCTGAACATAGACCCTCACCTAATTAACGCCACGACACCTGGTCCTCCGTCTTATGCTTCAAGCCCTTCCCAGTGACAGTCGTAGGACTGGACCAACTCAGCTCGACGACTGTTGAGTGGAGACCGCGACTTGGTAAACCACTCCTACCTTACATTTACCAAGTCGCGGTCTCCACTCTAGGACTCTTGCCCCAGCCACCATCGGTGGGCAGATTTGGTTAGCCAACACACTAACTAATCCCACCAGTTTCGAGGCAATTGGAATTAGATACAGGAACCACCGCAAAACCTTAGAGGTTGCAATTTTAGTAGGATGCGCTCTCTCACAGTTCTATATCGTTGATCAAGCTGATTCATATAACACATTGTTGGATTCACTTCTGTAAAATTTACATAAAATGAAGTTCTTTCATTCGCTCTTCAACGCTTAACCTAAACTCCTGGCTTCTGTTGTGATGGACAGACAAAACAGACTAGATGTAGAAAAGATTTCCAAAAAATCGAGCCGCGGAGCCGTGAGTTTGTGAATAAAAGCAACGGATGAACTTAAAACTAGCTCTGAGAGACAAAATTACTTTACCTCGCTGATCTGTCGATATTCGCAGTCGTCGCTGTAATACTTTATTTTAAACTATCATGGAAGGTCAGCCTTCATTACTAATAAAAATAAAACGCTGGAAGTAAACGACAGATGTGATTAACAAGACAATAGCAATTTATAAGTATGACAATGAATTTGTCGAAACCGTGAGAGTTTCTTTGTTGCCTGCTGCGTACACTTGAATCTATCAATTCTGGGTTCTTTGCTCGACCAATACAGTTGTTGCCAATTACGATACCTGCAATTTTGTGGTAAATTTCCTACAGGTTTTCCTTGTAATGACATAGTCATTCTTTCTCAAAAACTTCCTCTTAAGTACAGGCAATGTAAAAAAATAAGTAACAAAACAGACTTCGAATTTCGTCATTCGTTTCCACGAATGAGTCGTGGAAACAATGATAATAAAATTCAGCTAGTCCGGTTGGCATTGCCAAGGGGGGTCCTACTACATACAAAATACCTTAAACGGCTATTACACTACCCTGAATCAGGGCCCTAAATCGAGGTGGCCTTGAAAATTTGTTAGAGAATTAGGGCCCTAACTCTTATTACACCGCTCTTTTTAAGAATTCAGGGTCCTTGATTCAGTGTAGTGTAATAAGCGCATTAAGGCCTTTCGTCTACACACCTTTTTTCACGGCGAATCAACCATGGTTTTTCTTGACCGATGAACGTGTGTGGACAAATACCGATTGTACGATGCGAAAGCTTATGTAGGCTAAATTTTGAGAACGTATAGTCATTATGTAAAAATAATTAAGGTAGACACGGGACAGACGCTGGCGTAACACCCACATAGGTTTTTTTCACACGCTCCACTTACGCGCAAAATATAAATACATTCAAACATCTGTGTTGTTGCCCAAAACACTGAACGTCAAACCTTAAACAAAACGAAATTAAGAATTAACCAGCTACCCTTAAAAATCTTTTAATGATGAAAATGTTTCCATCTTACAGAGGTTTTACTAGAATTAGGTAACTCTTGGTGGTCGGGAAGTTACTGTATTGATTACTAAGAGCAATCGACTATTTTTTTCATCCATACGCTGTCTATACGTGAACCATTAGGTACTGTTTTTTTTTCTTTCTTTATAAAAGACGACACTAGTGTACAAGCCCTGTGTCACGGGGGACTTTACAAACATACAAGTCACGGACACAGTACACCCAGACTCGGCACAACAATTTGTGGATCACACAAAGTGGTGTCCCGTGTGGGAATCGAACCCACGACCTCTTGCGTAGCAGTCGGACACACTCCCACCGCGCCACAGAGGCAGTGTTGGCAGAATCTACTTACTACCGCGACTGCTTTCCAGCAGATGCACCGTTATTAAATGATATCAAAAAAGTCAAGACCTTGTACTACAAATCAGTCGTCAAACTCGTGTTTCGTGAATTAACAGTTCACAAAATTATCACAAATATCATTACTATATTGAACGGCTCTTCACACTACTATTATAGAGAGACCCATATTATACATGACTGTGCGAAATGACACTAATGAGATATTTCAATGGACAAAAGAATTAGAGGGTCCTTGAATTACATACGTATCATATTCTTGTAAATAATGCCGTATCTAGTATGTAGCAATTAGGAAGAATTGTCATACATTTTGTTTGTCTTACGTGCTGGGTTTTGTTATACATAGGTAGGTGACCAATGGTCGAGTCATCTGTTAATGATGAGTTCTGGAAACCTTTAAAAACTCACTTTTGACATGAGCTTATTGGGCCACCATAACGGCTGTAGGTTTAGAATAGACTACCTACTCCTTGAACCACTATTTCACCAGTTTTCCAAGTTATTTTATTTACTTTACCGATTTGTTACTGAAGGGTTTCCCAAACTTTTAACATAACCGAACCCACAAAATACGTATAATTTTATGGAACCCAAGTTTATGGGGGAGCCCCCCCCCCCCTCCCCCATAAGTCATTGATCAGAAAATTTCATAACTAGACACATTGGATTTATGCAAAGTGTTTTCTGTTTCTTCGCAGGCAAACCTGATTTAAAAAATTAGATTAAATATATTATATTTAATCTAATTTTTGGGAAACCCTTCAGTAAATATAGCATATTATGCTATATTTTCTTGCCAGATGCTATATATTTATGGTTACTTCTGCTACTTTGGATTTGAGCGTGATATTATATGTTTTTTTTTTGAGAGGCGCGTTTAGACATAGCTTTATAATTTCATATAAACCTGATAGTATTATGAATACCACTAGGCAGTTAAAGTTATAATCGTTATTGATTGTTTCTCAACTAGTATTGAATAGAGACACAAACACCATATTATTGCTGTATAATTTACGATGCGGGTGCTTATTCAATAGCTAACTTCAGCCCTGACTCTAGCATGCAGCTATAGAACGAGTATTTAATGTCAGTATTGCATTGGTTATGCAGTAAATCTAATCAATTTATTAATAGGTTGTAGTTGGAATAATTATAAATAAAACTTATACAGATAATTATCTCTGTGATTCGAATTGATCAATTAGATTTCGTCCTTTGGGGCGGAATTTCCAAAAATCTACTTCGTAGCTAACATTTTCTACTAGCAAACTACCAGCTTGTCTAATTTCAGCATCTGATGTCAAGTAGTTTTTTTTATATTTTGTACCTATTTCTTAGATAAGCAAAATCCTGTTGTTAATTAAGACGTTAACTAAGAAAATTAAGACGCAGCTACTATGAACAACGAACAAATTAAGATAAAGTTAAACATCTTACATCCTACTCACAACGATTTGTAATATGGAAGTCCCCAGAACGGCTGTCCGTAGTACCAAGTCATAAGCATAAAACACAAATGTTAACAGACAGTTTCTCTGCTATTTTCCTCATATTTCATTGTTGAAGAGCAATAAATATTATACAGCGCATTACCATGGCTCATAGGTCACTCATAACTTTAGATACGGTTGGGATAATCACGAAAAAACAATACGTACTAATCTTTTATAGTATTTACTAACGTTATTTCTACTAATGTTATTATCTGTACTTTGTAAGGCAATCAGTATTCAGTCCGTCCCACTTTAGATGCTCGCAGTTCTGATTCTGACGTCATTTTGCCGACAAAATGTCGCTGCTCTTTGATTGACCGTAAACAATTTGGCCATAGGCCAATCTGTTAACGCTGGAATACCCAAACTGTAAAGATCCGTGGTAACTTAACCCAAACGGTAAAAGACACAAAAAAGCAAATTGACACCCTAACTTAAACATTTAAACCGTGATTCTTGTCATCCCTGTAATAACCTTGTGCCTCGGAGACCACAATAAGACGACAGTCTTACGATCTCTCTGGTGATAATATCGATGATGATAATGTCAGAGTAACGGTATATCTTTCTTCGGATTCAGACTGCCTCTGTGGCGTGGTGGGAGTGTGTCCTACTGCTACGCAAGAGGTTGTGGACTCGATTCCCACACGGGACACCATGCGATCCATAAATTGTTGTTCCGGGTCTGGATGTACTTTGTGTCCGTGACTTGTATGTACACAACTGCGGCATTTGTCTTTAAAAAAAAAAAGACGTGCTCAAAGTGACAATAAATTATTTTGTTCTAATAAGGTTTGTATGTACAGTACTCCAAAAGTAATAATGCGCATAGAAATCTTCGGAAATCTTCGTCATTGTTCGGCAACGGTCGTATTACCCGAGCGTCGAAAGACGATATTTATATAGAGTGGTTAAGAGCAATTTCTCTATGCCTAATTTTATATATTATGTGTTTTGTGCTAAAACAGATTTGATTTACCTGTAACGAAATTTGATTCGATAATTCCATGTAAGTAAATAGCGAAAACGCTACAATCATTGTTGGAGTGATTAGTTTTCAAGTGTCTTACCGAAGTTGGTGTAATTATGGAGGAAAAGGTTTAAATAACATAAGGTTTTATTAGAAGGAGAAAAAAACGTTTTCAAATAGAGGTTTACATAAAATATAATCAAAATCTCAGTTCAAATTTGTTTACAGCACTAATCATTCCAGAAAAATAATACAATTATAAAAAAATTAATCAGAATCGAGGAAGACCTCTATTCCCGACATCGCAGATTCATCAGAAGTTTCATTATGCTCTTGTTCATTTACACTTTCCTCACTGCTATCACCTGTGTAAATAATCAGTTTATCGGAATAACTATCGATTCTTGGCTCAAATTTTCTATATTCATCTTCGCATTGAACCGCATGATCAGAAACTTTTTTCCATTCTTCTGGTCCTATTTTATTGATTTTTTCTAATATAGCATCTTTAACTGACGTCACAGTCATTGCAATATTTCTCTTGGCCACGTGTTGCTTTATTTGGGACCAAATATTTTCAATAGGGTTAAAATCGGGATGATATGGTGGCAATCGTATAATTTTATGCCCATGTTCCTCCATTATACGGTCAATGGCAAATTCTGTGTAATTTTCTTTGTATCTTTGTATAATTTTATACAAATCGGGTTTCAGTTTCTTTGGGTCATGCGGAATGTTGTGTTGTTGTAACCAAGCTGTCATTTGTGGTTTAGATGTGTTTGAGTTTGGTGGTTTCACAGACAGCTTATTATGATATGGGGCGTTGTCTATTACCAACACACTATTAGGAGGCAAGTTGGGAATCAATTGATTGCGTAGCCAAGTTTGATAACGTTCCGCGTTTATTTCTTTATGATAGTCACCTTCTGAGTCGACACATTTATGTAACATTAGAGCCCCTGGGACGAAGCCTTTTTCATTGCCTGCGTGTACAATAATTATTCGCTCTCCTTTGGAAATGGGTTGTTTGATACCTTTTTTGTTGCTATCTTGCCAAGTTTTACCCTTAGTATGTGATGTGTGCACATACGACTCGTCCATAAATACTATGTTTCTACCAGAACTCCTCAGCTGTTGTATTTCTCTGAGATATTTGATCCTTTTTAGGCGTATATCATGTTTTTCCATAAGTAATTGTCTGTTATTATCAGTTTTCAGAAACCTAAACCCCATGTCTTTCAAGATCAACCTTAAAGTCTCGGCACAGCCTTTGAAATTAATAGCTTCGATCAACTTTATTCTTAAATTATTTACAGTTGGGAGTTCTTTCAGCGTCAATTGAAAATTGTATATCATATTACGAATAACACAGTAGTCGAAATCATCAAGTACCAGCCGAAATCTACTTTTAGGTCTTCCTTTTTTCGGTGTAGAAAATTTCTTTGATTGATTATGTTTTTTTTCGTTTAAGATATTACTCAAAGTTCGTCGCGAAATTCCTGTAGCTTTTGTAACACGGTCTTGAATTTTTTTAAAATAACCATCATGGTCTCTGTTGAAAACATTGGCTTCATTTAAGAAATAAAGGTACACATTAAATACCATTTGCCGTGCTTGTGAATTAAGCGGTTTTCCACGTTTAAATTTATCCATTTTGGAAGAATTCGTCTGAAAGAAAATGGCATGGGCAGAGTTAGGTATATATTTTTTATGCATGTTTATCTATTTATTTAATTTAAATAAATCTCATTTTTTAAATGTTTTTCTAGTACTTAATATGTATTTAATGTAGGTATTTTATTTTTTTAATATTAAAAAAACGTGAAATATGTTATTTATTTTCCTTTTTTCAAAATATACTATTTAAATCTGAATAAGCTAATTAATGTTGAAATTATATTTACCAAGAAGGGTGTGTAATAGCAGCTCTATATATTTCCACAAATAGAGAACACGTGCAGTCACTACCAATATATAAAGACGACTGACAGACATTTCGCTGACCGGCGACAGCTGCCGAACGCCCGATTTGTTTTCGATTGTGCACACATGATATTGACTCCTATCTCTTTTAAACAAGGTGCAAAATGCAAATGCCTTGTTTAGGGCTCTTACGATTCCATGATTCGAGTGTTTCCGGGAATACGACAATTAGCGAAGATCTGCATGTGCATTATTAATTTGGGAGTACTGTAATAGGTATTAAAATAATGTGAAAAAGTATTCATCAGAATTCGATCATACTATGTCGCAAAGCGATCATATTCGATATAGCTATATGTATATAAGATAAGATTACCATTACTAATTTACTATTATAGTTGATTCTGATAAACGCAATGGAAAAATGATTTGATGACAGTTGACATAATCTTATCTGGATTGAAATTGTCATTACCGCAGTCAAATACGGCTGGTCGATCATGCGCCTTTGACGTGGTGCTATTTTACTGATGTCATTGAAATTGCTTGTTTTGCATTAGTAATACATTGCTAAGATTGATTGAATATAATATATTATGCAAATATGATGCTGATATTGTCTCTTAAAATGATCGTCGTCAAAAAAATAAATGACTGATGAGTCCGTGCTTATTGAATGGTTTTTCCCGAATGCATATGTATGTATTAAATGCTATATAGGTACTACAGGTCTTAATCACGTGAATAATAATTTAAGGTTACCTTGTTTATTTGCCGACGTTTCGACCGTATCGCAACGGCCTACCCGTGACCACGGCCGTTGCAATACGGTCGAAACGACGGCACGCAATCAAGACCGAATTGTGAAAGTTCATCTACATTTATGTAGGTATTAGTCCAGGATATAATTTATACCTACATATCGTAAAACAGAAGCGGACAAGTGCGAGTCGGACTCGCCCACTGAGGTATCCGTACAAATTTGTAGGTACATATTATAAATAAAGTTCAGGAATCGAGTCTCAAATATACGTTTTTTTTTGCGGCGTAAACGGCCGTATCTTTTTTTTTACGTTAATTTAGAAGTTTGAATATTTCACAGCGTTAAGGGAATGTAGACCTGAGTTTAGGGCAGTGGCGGCGGGTTCTAAGAACACCATTCTTTTTGGTTTCCCTTTGAATTTTTAAGGTTTTTGAGGGGATAATATTAAGTATAGTTACTTAATATTTACCTCTGGAAAATTCTAACCCTTCGCCTCTGGTATAAAGTTTTAATTTCAACTCGATACCTCCACGCATTCCCCAGGTACAGGGTCTTGAGAAACAAACAGATGAACCCCTATAGGATCAAATACAAATTGATCCTATAGGGGTTCCGTATTTTCCTTTTGAGGTATGGAACTCTAAAAAATAGTAAATTCGGTTAATAGTTTATATCTAAAATAGCGAATGTACCTATGTAAGTACTTACATCAATTTATTTATTTATTTATTTAAAACTTTATGCACAAATTGTACAGAGGCGGACTTAATGCTAAAAGCATTCTCTGCCAGTCTACCTTAGGGCGATGTAGAAATGTAGTATGTAGGTGCAGTAAACCTGTAGATATTACATACAATCAGACAAAGAAAACTAAAAAAATATATATATAAATAATAGTATAACAAAACTAATTAAATATACTTACATAAATACACAATAAATAAATACCATAAATACATATATACTTACATACCATAAATTCTATATATATACCTACATAAATTACATATAAGTTACAAATGTAGAGGTGATTCAACTAGTTCATCCAGGAACAGAGTACGTACTTTCGATTTAAAATTAAGACGATTAGGTGCTTGTCTAATTACGGGGGGCAGCGAATTCCAGAGGGAAACAGACTGAACAAGGAAAGAGGTACCAACGAATCCAGAAGAATGAGAGGGACATAGAAGAAGCAGATTGTTGGTAGATCGTAGATCTCTACTATGAGAGGAGTGCAAGTACTGGAAGTTAGAAGTCAAGTATAAGGGTGCAGTAGGAGAATTGAGAATTAATAGAGTGTAGTGAGAGCGCGCAAACTACGACGCTGGCGACATGGTCAAACTTGCGAAGATTAAAAATGAATCTAATGCAGTTATTTAGAAGGCGGTCATATTTATTAAGGAGTTCTGCATTCAGGTCAAGATAGCATACATCACCATAGTCAATCAAGGGAAATATCAGCGCCTGGACAAGCATTAACTTGGTATTAGAGGGAAGAAAATTCTTTAGACAATATAAAGCCCGCAGTGTACCCGTAACCCTTTGACTAACACTAGTTACCTGAGCTTGCCAGTTGAGGTGGGTGTCAATGACGATGTATGTACATATAAAATAGTTTGTCTATCTACAGACGTAGGCGTAATATGAAATAGCGTCCGCGTCTAAATATAGTTGCAGAAGTAGGCGACGAACTGATCATAACAGAACACAGTTGGACGCACTAATGTATTTAGTTTGAGATAAAGTGCTTCGTAGGGACGTATTCCATTGGGCATTCACTCAGCACACTATCAAGCCTTTGAAACTTTAGTATATCTATGTGATATAAGCACTCTGGGAATCTTGATCAGCGAGGTTAAGTACTTAAACTAGATGATCACCTACGTCATAGACTTACGGCCAAATACTCAGAACTCGCTTGTCCACCATATGCCAGCAACGCATTCTTTATATTTCGACCACACAGTGCGCACAGGTGACGAAAATCTTAAAAAACTGATTGCGAACACCGAAGGTAAAATCGCGCGGTCGTGTAGGTACTAACAAGATAGATCGATCAAGTGAAAAAGCCTCGTCGTCCTCCAGTTTTTACACGGTCGTAGGAGACGCGTCGACAGTCGGTGGAGACAGATTACTCACTCTAGATACAACCCTGACGCTGACCACGATCCTCAAACACGAGGAACCGACTTAGAGAGAGATTTTACTATTCAACTTTATGTGACTGTGATGGCAAGAGAGATGGCGTTAGCCTAGAGATAAACGAGGTTAAGGAACGTTACCACTACCAGGCTATACCTGGCAGACCTATTTAATTTAACTTTATAGGTCTATCAGGTCTATATCTGACAGTAGTAATGTAGTATCGTTGCTTAACCTTGCTTATCTGTCGAACTAGGAACCACTGACACAGAATAAATAGCCACTGAGTCACAGACCCCTTAATGTATTGCGTGGGTGTTTATAACACACATCTGCTTAACTTACTTCTTCGGAAAAATACAGTCTTGATATCTGAAGATCAAATGTTCTTATTTATAAGTACGTACAGCAAGGTTTCTTAATACACAAAAACGTAACTCCGGGAAGTTATTAGCATTTTTTTGCCAGTTCCACGTGGAATAATGATACATAAAACAGCAAATACAAGTCTGAACTATTTCTCTATGCATCTCATGAACCAATTATATCGTGTAACGGGTTATTCCTGTTTATAAACTACGTCAATGTCTCCTATTTACAATTTGTAAATAATTATATAATTTATTCATGTTAACAACAAAAACAGTTTAAATCTAGATTTCAAAAAGTATGATAGTTCCTTTTTAACAAATCAGTATCTACAGTCGTTTAATGACATAATTATTTACAAATTGATATTTTTATGGGTTGATTCAATCATCAGATAACTTTACTGTGGGTGGAAAAACTTAGACAGAACGTGAGAGTAATACTGTAGAAAAATCTGTCAGTGTAAAGTTTTTGCTCGGAATAGTTATGTGACGATTTAAACATCGCCCTATTTTTGATCTTAGAATAGGATTGTTGATTATGTCCAAACGTCATCAAAGTTCACCCATCTCTAGTCTGTTGTATATTTGGGTGTAATTTTCCTTTTTTTCATTCCCATATTCCCATCAGTTACACATGTGGAATGGCGAGAGAATTACTAAATAGATATCTATATTTTTTAAATTGTGGTGTGTAATTTCATCGACAGTGTAATTATTTGCAACATTCCGTGCAAATACTGTTTTCTTATAAAATAACACTTGGTAAACGTTCGTAATTGATGTATGTAATGGGTTTTTAACGGAGCTCTTGTGCATAAAGTGGTAGATTAAATGTAATATTTACTATGTAAGTAATAATATAGTAGAATCTGGTCAGAATTACAGTAAATATCTTTTCAAAATAACTTTTACTTTCACTTAAAATTATAATTTTTGCTAAATTTTATTATAATTATAGTCAACTTCTCTTTAGAAATAACACATTCAGTTTTTTAATTATAAGAATATAATATTAGTAATCGTTTACCGACATTTGCAAATCGGTTTCTACGCATACAAATTCACACATAATGTTATTTTCTCCCAAAAAAAAACATGCGTAATATTAACTTGTTCTAGAAAAACTTCAATGGAGAATCACGCCACTTAGAGCCGATTTATTCTTAAGTGTCTTGTCAATAGATTAGGTACCGTTGATATACACATCACATCACAATGTTATCGGTCATTTCGCGTAAATTCGTCGATTCATTCATTATCACGTATCACATATGAGAAGTTCTCTCGTCAATGATCTAAGATACCCTTTTTTTAAACTGGCCGAAGACTGGCTACTCGTAGGTGTCACTGGTGGCCAGTAGACAGATGCTCTGTCAGACTTGTCATAAGAAGTTACTGTTATGAATTTCTGGCAAATTCTCCAATAGGATAGTCATGCATTAATTTCTAAGCAGCAAAATCCACACTGGCCACCAATTTTGTTTTTTATGAAAAGTGATAGTCGCAATTGGCCAGTGCCCGGCCAGCCTTATTCAAAAGTCATTAGTTGCTTATCAAATATCAACTATATATCTTATGCATCAAGGTACAGTTTAAAGCATAGAATAGAGCAGCTCCTTAGTGCTTTTAGCGAATAACGTGTAAAGTGCTTGGCTGCGGTTTATGTGGACTATTGCTAATGTGCGTTTGTGTTTAGTTTCGTGGCCGGAGTGATTCTACGTGAGAGAATACCAGCTTTCGAGCGCATGTTGTGGCGCGCCTGCAGGGGCAATGTGTTCCTTCGTCAGGCCGAGATTGAGTCACCTCTTGAAGATCCCTCTTCGGTAAGTCAAAGAAAATTATAAATTTTGATAAACTTTCGCGATTTGTACACATTATGAAAAAATATATATATTACGGGTCTTAATCGCGTGAATAATTTAAGGTAAAATACTTTGTTTGTTGGCCGACGTTTCCACCGTATTGCAACGACCGTGGTCACGGGTAGGCAGTCCACCCGTGACGACACAGTTACCTTATATTATTCACGCGATTAAGACGCGTAATATACAGGGTGTAACAAAAAGGTGTGGTCAAATTTCAGCATCAGATAGGGTATGTTATCAGTATTGCACCTACAATGGTGCCATAGCTGGTTGCATTATTATTACATAGTTATAGCATATTCTTTTTGTCAAAATTCAGTAGTGAAAGGCGTATGGCATAAGAATTATACCTTCCTTGGTACAAAATTCGATTGGATTAATATGGCATAGAACTTTTTAAGTCATACTTTTTTTAATTAATAACTTTTTCATTCATAAATAAACGAATTAAAAAATAATAAATATTTTTTTAGGGTACTCAGATTTTGATAAAATTAGGTATGTGCACTCAGTATCATGGGCACATACCAACCCTTGAATATGACCACACCTTTCTGTTACACCCTGTATATATTAAAAAAAATCACACACTCGTCAGTTCAACCAATAATTAGTTCCATGATATGGTACTGCTGTAAAGAGGTACCTAAGCCTAGTTTTTTAATGAAATTTATCATGGAGGTAGACTGAAGTTTGCGGAAGACCTTGGGTGATTTGTATCGCATTAACCATCTTCCATGGAGCTGCGGGGTGAATATGGTTTAATCATATCTGATTAAATGATACGGAAAGTACTGAATAAGTTTCTATTAAATTTAGCACATAGATAAATCCGTATTCGGTTAGTAGTCAACACATGAAGTTGGCACGAGGAAACTGTAATTTCTGCCGGCAAACTTGGTCAAAAAGTTATTAATTAAGGTAAGATACAGACCGAATAAACAACATCCTGCTGTCCATATACATATGACGGTAACAATTTTCGCCTCTTACGGCCGTATACTCAAATGTCACTAAGTTTTGAGACGTCATTAACTCTCATGCTGTACATTTTACTTTGGATTTTTAATTCCTTAAACGTAATAATTAAGCTTCCATATTAAAACGTCATTAAAACCTCTCGTGTCTCTTCCAGTCGGACCAGGTATACAAGTCGGTATTCATCATCTTCTTCCAAGGAGATCAGCTGAAGACTCGCGTCAAGAAGATCTGCGAAGGTTTCCGCGCTACCCTGTACCCGTGCCCTGAAGCGCCTGCTGACAGGAGGGAGATGGCCATGGGAGTGATGACCAGGATCGAGGATTTGACCACGGTAAGTGACAGAACCGTAAAGCTAGTGCTAATAGTCATAAACTGTTAAAACGTCACGGTAACGGCTTAGGGCCGGTAACCCTAAGGTCGCGTGTTCAAGAGTCGCCTGAGACGATTTTTCCCTCCAGGCATTTAATATGTATAAAATTAGCATAAAAGTGTTTTAAAAATTACCAAAAGTATGAAGGCAGAATTTGACGCCTGTGATTGGGATTCAATTAATCAGTTGGTAAAGCGATAGTATTAGAATTTCTATAGGTATACCTACCTATATGGTGTTCGAGTTCGATATTATAACAATATCAAACTCGAATACTTATAACACAGTTGTATGTTTTTTGTAAGACAACTCCCCTCTATGGCACCTGTCTGACCAACGGCGAGAAAAAGAGTAGCGAGTAGCGATTGTATCGCTCAAGACACGTACATACGTATGTAGATCCCGTGTAAACAAAAGAGATACAGATATTAATAGTTGATCGCTGAGCGTTCACACTGCCGCCGAGTACTCGCTCTATACTGCATCTCTTTTGTTTACACGGACGGTATCTACAGTATACATCAGTTGTACGTTTCTTAAACGATAAATCGCTACTCGCTTCTCGCTCATCGTCGTTGGTGGGACAAGGGCCTTAGGTACAAGCTCTGTATCTTAAGGGACTTTACAAACATGGACAGAAATTACACCAAGGCGCGGATCACGCCCCCAAATAAGATTATGGGCAAATTTTTATTTTTATTTAATTTTAACAGCTTGAATACTAATTTTATCTATGTAGTGCGTTCCAATTCACACATGGTTTCTTTTGATTACTTATTTTTTTGTTTTGGACATAAATGTTGTCTTTGGATGATTGGATAAAACTCTCCAAACATTAATCAATTAGGGTTGTGGGCATGCCTACCGTGCACACTACCTACACTAGGGAAAAAAAAATGGATGACACAAAGCTGTAGCCTACGAGGAAATTGAAGCCTCGTCCTCTCTGCAGTTTTTATTACCACTGCGCTGTCACTGTTATTAGTATGATAAACACATAATAAAAAACAAAATTAAAACGGATGGACATAAAATCGAAACAAATAATATTTTAAACCCCCTGACTAACATGAGGTAAGTAGCCATCCGTCGGGGTCTGCTATTTAATGTCGTGAATTGAACTAAAATATTTTTGAGCATATAGCACCCTTTCAAACGAAAAAAAACAAAATCAAAATCGGTCCATGCGTTCGGCAGCTACGATGCCACAGACAAACACACACAGACACACACACACACACGCGCGCACACACACACACACGCACACACACACACGCACACACACACACGCAGACAGACACGTCAAGACAAACAGACACGTCAAGACAAACAGACACGTCAAGTCAAACTTATAACACCCCGTCGTTTTTGCGTCGCGGGTTAAAAAAGGATTTTATTAATTTTAATTGCAAAGCTTAAAAACATATGAGGTAATAATACATAAACACATAGCAACTGATTTCATAATACGTAATAGTTTGAAGAATTGCAGTGTAATTGTGGTGACAGATAAGTACTTGAGGTAATGGCCCTCAATTATGAGTGTCGACGAGCTTTACCCTTAATGGCGTATAAATAGATGACAATTAATATGTGTCTGAGATACGGGTGGAGAGTCTTTAGATAAGTGTGTGCTCTTAAAGTCAAAGTCAAAGTCAAATATCTTTATTTCGTAAAATCAGGTTAATGATTATTTGAAAACGTCAAATTAAAACATACTAAAAATTTTATAAAATTATGATTGTTTGAAAAAAAAAAACAAAATGAGGTTAGGTGGCAGTTCCAAGTGTAAAGCTCATGAGAAGAAGCTGCCAAGAAACTCATGTGCCACTCTTTTAAAATCATCAAGTTTTTCTTTACAAAAATAAATTTTTATGAATGAACCATTGTGTTTGGTGAGTGTAATCGTTTATAAAATAAGGATAACTAAATAATAATACTATTTGTAACTCTAAAATGAATATATATAAACGTATTCAGCAAACACAATACTTCACTTCTTACAAAGTAAATATGTATATATACATATAATCTTAAAGTACATTTTAATAGCCTGTGAGAGAAAGCAGTTCAATCCCAAGCGTTTTTGTCTTCCATATAATCAATTATTGAGTAGTAACTTTTCATACACAATTTTTTCTTAATGGTACACTTAAATTTATTACGACTTAATTTTTGAATATCGCTAGGGATTTTATTGTAGAAACGTATACATTGGCCCCGAAATGATTTGTTTACTTTTTGTAACCTTGACGCTGGTACAACAAGTTTATGTTTGTTCCGCGTGTTAATATTATGTATATCACATTTCTTACAGAAACTATCAATATTTTTGTGAACATATATAAGGTTTTCATAGATATACTGACATGCAACAGTCATGATATTGATTTCCTTAAATTTTTCTCTAAGTGAGTGTCTACTACTAAGATCGTAAATTGATCGAATAGCCCTCTTCTGCAGAACAAAAATGGTTTGAATGTCGGCAGCATTCCCCCACAGTAGAATACCGTACGACATTAAACTATGAAAGTAACTAAAATAAACTAATCGCGCTGTTTCAACGTCTGTTAGCTGACGAATTTTTCTAACTGCGTACGCTGCAGAACTGAGTCTATTAGACAATTCACTTATATGTGGGCCCCACTGAAGCTTAGAATCTAGAGTAATTCCTAAAAACTTTGTGGTCTCTACAGGGTTCAACTCATCTTCTTTTATTTTTATAGTGGTTTTTACTGGTTTCACGTTAGGTGTTATAAAGCGAATACATTTAGTCTTGCCCTCGTTTAAGAGTAAATTGTTAACATCAAACCAGTTAACCACTTTTGAGATAGCCATATTTACATCTTCAAAGTCTTTTTGCTGGCGTTTTAATTTAAATAAGAGTGATGTATCATCTGCAAACAGGACTATCTCATGATTATTATTTACTAAATATGGTAAGTCGTTTATGTAAATTAAAAACAACAACGGCCCGAGAATAGAACCCTGTGGGACCCCCATTTTGACCACAGACCCCGGGGAGCGTTTACCATTAACATCAACTTTCTGAATCCTGTTACTCAGATAGGACGTAAGAAGATTCAGAGCTGTGTTTTTAATACCATAATGTTGCAATTTCCTGATTAATGTTTCATGCAGAACACAGTCAAATGCCTTAGATAAATCACAGAAGACGCCTAAAGCATCTTGCGATTCCTCCCAGGCGTCAAAAATATGTTTTAAAAGCTCCACACCAGCATCGGTTGTAGAGCGACCCCTAGTGAAACCAAATTGTTTAAAGTGTAATAATTTATTTTTGTAAAAGAAGTTCTGCATCTGATCATATATTATTTTTTCAAAGATTTTACTAAATGTTGGTAGTACTGATATGGGTCTAAAATTAGTGGGGTCAGACATACTACCCGATTTATACAATGGTATTACTTTACTATATTTCATTAAATCAAATAGTTGCCAGTTTACTAAAAAGTTTGCATGCTTAAATAAATATCCAGTAAAGAAGAATCCAGGGGGTAGAGGGTGGTTAATACCTGCCTAAAAGTATCTATATTATAATAATATCTATAATATAATATCTTGGGACAACTCACACAACACTTTCTGATCCCAAACTAAGCAGAGCTTGTACTATGGAAACCAGACAACCGATAAACATACTTATATATTTCTAAATACATACATATTATAGATAAATAACACCCAGACACAGAATAAACCATCGTGCTCATCACACAAAATTTTATCCTGAGTGGGGATCGAACCGTCATCGGGTTATTGCCGAAAACTGCTTTTATCAACAAAAGAGCGTAAGTGCTATAAACATACGCAATTATTGAAATCGGATTTACTAATATTATAAAGAGGAAAGATTTAATTCTTTGAGCATAATCCGACATGCTCTTGCCCAGTTTTTTTTTATAAGACTTTCTACCTTCTATCCTTCTAAATAATTGCTTTGAAGATATTTATATACTTACCTAGGATTATAATATAATTATAACTTTTAATAAATAAGCAATTAATAATGATTAATAATAGCTGTCCTATAATGCAGCTATTTGCATAATGAGGACGCTTAGCAACGCCTAGCCTTCGAACCTCGGCCATTGTTACACCCGGTCATTACAGCGCCTATTATACTTGTTTATGGCGCTGACACTAGGCCGTATCACACTGACCTATTTAGATAACCATATGGGAAATATTTGTTGATTAAAACTCTTTTGTAAGAAATAATAACACTTTTTATCTATACTAATATTATAAAGCTGAAGTTTGTTTGTTTGAACGCGGTAATCCCAGGAACTACTGATCTCAATTGAAAAATTATTTTACTGTTAGATAGCCCATTTATCGAGGAAGGCTATAGGCTATATGTATTGCAAAAACGGGGAAAATTTACGCAGGCGAAGTTGCGCGGGACAGCTAAGTATATATCATAAATTGAAACACAATATTTATTAATAGTAGATTTCCAAGTTCAGCTCGTGTAGCTGCTATCAAATGAGATAGGATTTTTTGTAACTCTCGTCATATACAAACCAAAATGTTTTACTTAGCTTATTAGGTATGTGTACGGCTTAATCATTAGTGAAATAGTCTCGCGTGCGAAATGATTTAAAGACCAAACAAGACATTAGTGTAATCGATGTATGAAGTCATTATTCTACCGTTATTATACTAATGTTTCAGTATAGGGTTGTCGTGTATATAGCGCACTAGCTGTTTGTGAGCTTTTTTAACGCTTGTTAGAAACTCCACGAATCTCACAATCGATTAACAGGCAACGGGTAGGTTAGCAGGACTAAGTTTGCTGGGGAACAAGCGCTTTTTTTCAAAAGTTTATACAAATGTTATTATGATTTGCCACCTAGTCAGTAAATAAAAATTGAAATTGAAAATATTGAGCAGAAAGGCATTCTTAAGCTAAGCTTACTCTATCAAAAAAGTAACGAACGAATCGTCAAATGCCAATAATTGTTAGACTTTTTAAATTAACTGGAGGCCTACTCTAATTCAATGAAAACAAAGTTTCGATTGAAAAGGAGGTGGTAAAATACAGCGCCAGGAACATCTATTTAATCCACTCGTTCCAGAAAATCGTCCATGGGTTTGGATTTCTTGTGCTTATCAAAAAAAATATTAAAATAATCCCCGTAAACTTAAGAAATTTAAGTAAACGAAAATTCATGAGTTTCGTTTTAAAGAAAGAGAGTACTGTAGCGAATTAATTTTAAATTATTGGTATATAACACAACTGCGTTATGACTACAGAAAAAATGTAGAGATGTAACAACCATTTTTTTTTTTTTTTTTTTTTTTTATGGCCGTAAAAAATGCCTAACGCACACCTCCAGCACCCGGGGCAGACGCTGGAGGTAGTGTGGGACCTGCCCCCACTAAAAAATCGGCCGTGTACCAACTCGCCGCCTTCACACGGATAGGCCGCCGGAATTGACTATTTCTTCGGCGGACCCACCCAGCGGCATAGCCCCATCGGGCATTCCTGCTCCTGCGGCGTCCTGGGTACACACAGAACGCCGCCATCGCGAAAGGCCGCGAGCGTGGGAAACTTCCCCGTCCATCACGCCCACAGCCCCACCAAGCGACGTCACGCGCAGCTGCGCCTCGACGTCGCCCGGTTCGCCGGCGACGGGGCAGACTATCCCCGCCGCCTCCTCCCACGGGCTGAATTTCCCAGAGATGTAACAACCCTATATTAACCTAAATAACCCTATATTGACTGTCAACAATTGAACACAAACTGTTGTCGAGTATACACACTAGCGGCCGGTCTCAATAATCTAACTATCGATGGATTTGGCTACTAGAGGTAGAATTTTGACATATTTTGTATGTAGCTTATGTGAAATATATAGCTCTAGTAGATTTGTCACCACTGGTAGTGACAAATCACTTAAATGACGTCATATTTCATTACCAGCTGACTCGCGCAACTTCGTATGCGTTAATTTTCCCCGTTTTTGCAACATTTTTCACTGCTGCTCCGCCCCTCTTGGTTGCGTAGCGTAATGTTATATAGCTTATAACCATCCTCATTAAATGGGCTATCGAACAGTAAAATAAATTTTTCAATTCGGATCAGTAGTTCCTGAGATTATCGCGTTCAAACAAACAAACTCTTCAGCTTTATAATATTAGTATAGATTTTGTACCTACTAGCGGCTACCTGCAATTTTTATTTCGTAGAACACAGACCCCTCTTATTCTTATTACGTTAATTTTAGAACATTCTAACTAGCTAATGTTTTATCTTTGTTTTTCATTGTATATATTTTGAAACTAGAAGAAGACAAAACATTTGCAAGGTAAATTGCTATATCTCAATTGCATCATATCTATACAAATATTATAAAGCTGAAAAGTTTGTTTCTTTGTTTAAACGGAACTACATATCCGAATTGAAAAATTATTGTTGTGTTGGATAGCGCATTTATCGAGGATGGTTATAGGCTATATAACATCACGCTACGACCAATAGCAGCGGAGCAGCACTGAAAAATTTTGCAAAAACGGGGAAAATTTACGCAGACGCAGTTGGGCGGGTCAGCTAGTTATGAATAAGGAGGAAAAAAGTTTTTATAAGCGAATTGTTTTTTGCGATTTTATCTAAATTTATAGAAGCTGAGGTCATTCACTAAAACACACGAAGTCTCGAACATTATTTTTTTTTTTTTTTATTTATTTATTTGTGGATCATAGGTAAGTTACAGATGATATTTGTTACATGGTGTAGTGCACTATGTCCTACCGTTAAGGTATACAAAATTAGCTCTAAGAATGTCAGAATTGAATACACCAAAATTTCAAATTATTTCAATTATTACAATTTCAATAGATTAAATTAATAAATAATAAAAACAAGGTTCAAATTAAACAATATTATACGCTGATATTATTATCCGACACATAAGCCTTAACAGTGTAGTATGCCTTATTTAGTAAAAGATTAATTAGATTATTCTTAAACAAATTTATATCACTATTTTCCAAGATATATTTAGGTAATTTATTATATATTTTTGGTGTCATGCCTAAAAAGTTTTTATCGTATATTGCCTTTTTATGTTGTCTATGTCGAATTTTATAGCTATTCCTTGTACTGTTTAGTGTGTCATATAGGTGAAGATTGTTTTTAACAAACATTACTACCTCATATATATATAGACATGGCAGTGTTAATATACGTAACCTTATAAAGTGAGGTATACAGCTGTCTGTACTTTTTATTCTACATACTGATCTAAGACATCTCTTTTGGGCTTTAAATACAGTCTCAATATTTGTAGAATTGCCCCAGTATATGATGCCATATCGCATAGTGGATGTGACGTATGCATGATATGCTGTAAGTAGAGTCTCCTGGTTTACTATCTTAGACAAATTGTACAGAGCATATGAGTACTGACTTAGTCTTTTGGTAACATTATCCGTTTGAGTTTTCCATTTCATATCGCTGTCTAATTCGAGCCCTAGAAACCTAGTTGATTTGGCTTCGGAAATAACTCTGTCATCATATGTTATCCGTGGTTTTACGTGATTTGTCTTTTGTTCAAATGACATTATTTTAGTTTTGTCTAGGTTTATCCGAAGATTATTTGCCGTTAGCCAATCAACCAATGATTTAAGACAGTTATTAATCTCTCTTTCGAGTGTTACATAATTATTGGAACTAAATAGTACAGTACTGTCGTCTGCAAATAACACCATTGAATGATATGTTACTCTAGGCATATCGTTTATGTAAATTAGAAAAAGTAGTGGTCCCAGTATACTACCTTGAGGTACTCCGTACTTTGTTAGTCTTTGCCTGAAAATGTATGATTTTTCGGTTTTAGATTTAATACAGATCTTGTTGATGGATGTGATTTGTTTCCTATCTGTCAAATATGATTTTAAGAGGCTATGAGCGTTACCTCTAATGCCATATCTTTCTAGCTTATTTAAAAGTCTATTGCGGTCGACATAATCAAAAGCTTTGCTCATGTCCATGAATAGAGCTGCTACAGGTTTTCTATTGTCTATATTGCTAATGATTTTTTCATTTAATTTATAAATTGCAATGTTAATATTTTTGTTTTTTCTAAAGCCGTATTGTTCATTAACTAAAATATTATTTTCTTCTAAAAATGAGTACATGTTATTATAAATGACTTTTTCCAATATTTTTGAAAATATTGGAAGTAAGGCAATCGGTCTATAATTAACTGGGTCCTCTATGTCACCTTTCTTATGTAAAGGTTTTATTACAGAGAGTTTTAGTCGCTCTGGAAATACGCCCCATTCTATGCATGCGTTAAAAATGTAGCTGAGTATGGGCGCTATGATATATGATACAGATTTGATTATTTTGGTTGTGATACCATCGTATCCACAACTATTTGTATTATTTAAAGAACCAATTATTTTAATAATGTCGTTAGGAATTGTAGGCGTTAAGAATATTGAATTGCAATTTGTGTTAAATGTCATATAATTATTATTACTGTTAAAATTTGATGTGTCAATTTGATCAATAAAGTAGTCATTAAAAACTTGAGCTATGCATTGTGGATTATTTATAAATTCATTACAAATTTTAATTCTATTTATTCCTTCTATCGGCTTATTATTACTTTTATTAATATTTATTATTTGCCATGTGGCTTTGCTCTTGTTCCGAGCATTATTTATAAAATGATTATTTCGTGCCTTTTTTGTTAGATGAATTATGGTTTTCAACCTTTTCGAATATATTTTAAAACTATTTTTATTTTTAGAATTGGGAGTTTTACGAAACTGCCAAAGCATTTGACGTTTGCGCTGGCAACACAATTTAATTCCTAATTAATTAACACTAATTTTTATTCGCATAAGCGGAAAACACATATCATAGTAGCATTTAAAACTGTTATAGAACTTGTTGAATGCTTCATTTGGGTCACTAATGTTAAAAATATCATTAAAGGACAAACTTTGTAAGCATTTTTCAAACTTGGAAGTATTCTCATCGCTATATTTCCGCTTTAATACGTACCAGTACGGAAGGACACTAGACGCCTTAACAGGACATCTTATAATTTGCGCGGTGTGATCTGATACACCCAACTCGGTAATTACACATTTACTACCCCGGATGTTATGAATAATATTGTCTATGCAGGTGCCACTACATAAACGTGTGGGTTCGCGAACTCCTACTGTCATGTTATAGCTATTCAATATATTTTCAAATTCGAGAGAATTATTACTATTTTTTAATATGTCTATATTGAAATCTCCACATATTACATACTTCTTTTTACGTACAAGGCATATTTCATTCAAAATACTATCTAAATTGTTAAAGAATGTACTTATCGATTTTTTATCAAGCTTTGGAGGTCTGTATATGCATAGTATAACGATTGAATGAGACTGCAAATCAACTGCACAACATTCTATTAGGTTCGGTATGCACCATTTTTTTACGTCATAAACGTGGCTCTTATGACATTTTTTTAATAGTATACATGAACCTCCATGTCTTTCGTTCCTGGAATAATATGTAGAGAGTGTATAATTTGGTATGTATAGATGTTGATGATCATCATTATTCATGTTTGTTTCTGTGATACATAAAACATCCATAGGGTTTCTTTCGTGTACGTAATTATTTAAATGTAAGCTTAGAATGCCCGATTTATTAATCAAGCCGTTTATATTTTGGTGCAAAATAGATATATGTTTATACACGAAAAAGAGAATGATTATTAGTTGTATCGATAGCTGTTTTAGTTACTGAATCATTTATTAATACTTCGGATTTATTACTAATAAGGGGGAAATAGTTTAATATAGATTTTTGAAACATTTTAGTCTTAGGTGTAGCTATTTTGGGATATTTACCCTTTTTATTAATAAGTACTCTATTTGTTAGAAAATTTTGGCTGTAAGTCAGATAGTCAATTTCAGTATTTAGTTTAAAGCTAAGTTGTTTCAAATAGTATCTGTTGTTTTGTCTAGGATAGCAAATACAGTTAAAGTTTGTATGACAGATAAATTTACAGTTTGAAAAGTTTTGAGTTATCAGTTTAACCCCTTGATTTAGAACATGCTCGTTAAGGTATCGATTACTTTGCACACTGAGTAGAAAAACTTGTTGACAATTTTTTAGCTTATCTAATAAAATACATATAACTTTGTGTAATGTAGAAGGATTTTGGTCATGCATCCCAATAGAAATTATAACTATATCTTGTTGCGTGAGCGTGTTAAACATATCCGAGTGGCCATATATAACTTGAGAAGACTCTGCACCTGGTTTAACCATAGCTGAGATTGAATAACGGTTGTTCCATTTATTCCTTCTAGTTTTAGTCAGTGATAATCCTAGGCCACTTACTTGTTCATCACCTAATATAAAAATCCTAGCTTTTGTGTCGGTCTGAGATGTTGCGGTTTTTTTTTTTGGTAGGCGTCAATCGATTCTCCTTTAAAGTTTGATTGCCCGCATCGGATGAATTATTTTGTGTGTCATTTTCGGAACTGGCTTCTGCTGTTTTATAAGTTATATTATTTGTTAATTGAGTGGTTACATTTTTCTTACAGTTTGTGTCTTTATTGTCATTGTCCTCTATTTCCAGATTTAAAGTTCTTCTGCAGTTTTTCTTGTTTTTTCTTTTGCTTTGCGGAGTACCCTTACATATAGTTTTTAAGTAAGTAATACGTTTCTCTTGTTCTTGATTATTTCTTTCTAATGCACTATTTTCTAGTAGAAGTTCTTCAATCTGTTGATGAGCACTGTCTAGTTGACCATGAAGACTTTTTATTTCTTCCTTAAAAGTGCGTATAAGTTCATCGTAGTCTAAGTTTTGAATCGGTAAACTGTCTGCTATTGAGTCTTCCGATGACGTTGGACTAGATAGGCATAAACTATTCAATGACGATGTCTTTTTGTTCTTTTTTCGTATTGTAATGTTCTCAGAACTCATGTTAAGTAATTAATTAATTATTTATTTTTTAATACCAAAGCTACCAAAATATTCTACTGTAAAATTAATATTTTTTTACTCTGGTATCATTTGCGCCCTCTGGTGCTAAGTAGAGAAGTTATTTTAGTTTTACTTTTCGCCACACCTATTGCTAAAGTGGAGCTTGTCGTCTGATCGTTATTTTTTGTACTGGTATCATTTGCGCCGCCTGGTGCCAAGTAGGATAACTATTGATTTATCTATTCGCCGTTTCTATGGCCGAAGTGGAGCTAGTTGTACGGAATGACATTTAGATTTTCAAAATATATCAGTTTTGTTTCGTATTTTTGTTTATTTCGTTTTAGTATTAGTAAAATATGCACACACTTTGTATTTAAATAGATTATTATCATTGAAGCGTTTTATTGTTATTTGAAACACGGCACTATTCGTTTTCAAATATTATTGAGGCTAATAGTAACACATATCTATTATTGTTTAAGGTTTACTTGCACTTGCTGTAAGTTCTCACAAACATTTTCACATAGAGATAGTCATTGTAACATGTGATTGCACCACTTTTTATTTCACTTTGATTAGATTTATATCAATTTTAATTTTAAAATACGTAGTGACAATGTAAACAGTACTGGGGTTGCCAGTCTTCTCTCTATTATACCTAAGACTACGCTATATTACATTACAACTTAGTAGGTACCTTCTACTTTTTAGATAGGGAATGTCAGCTTAGGACGACGTAAGGCCTACTGTATCCCATGCCTAGTAGTGAAACCAGGCTTTTCTATTTGAGGGAGGGGTTTGACAACTCCTTGAATAACTTTTTTCAACGTTAACACCAAAAAGCGCACGGTCGCCGAGGTCACACTTTGAGAGGAAAGATCCCCAATGCATTCGTCGTCACTTGGCGTAAAACCTTTTCTTCTTTTTGTTAATTAAGGAAGATGGCTTGAGCCTCTTAGATTTTGAAAAATTAAATGTTAAATAACAAAGTTGCTTAGTAACCATTGACAACAGTATTAAAGATTGAATGGTTGCTAAGCAATTTTGTTATCAAATATTTTACACCCATTTCTGCTTCAATAATCCACACTAATATTATAAATGTGAAAGTAACTCTGTCTGTCTTTCTGTTACGCTTTCACGCTCAAATAGCTAAACCGATTTAGATTAAATTTAGTAAAAAGATAGTTTGAGTCCCGGAGAAGGACATAGGATAGTTTTTATAGCGATAACCGACATCCACGCGGGCGAAGTCGCGGGCGAAAGCTAGTATAATATAATATTCTTTTATTTCAGGCCAAAACGTCCATATTCTACCAGTAAATATATAAAAACTTCTAATACATGTTTTCATTAAAATTACACTATAAAGTTCATTGCACTTTGGCGTAGTGCTGGCGCAGTATCATGGTGTCGCATATCCTTCCACAAAACCGCCGTTTTAGGACACCCCCTGGCCAAAACTCCTCCCACACAAAGGTCGTCATTGAACTTGTCGGGAGGAGTTTGTGTACCACAAACGATCTGAAGTTGATGTTGTGCTAATGAGCCCCCAACTATCTCCCCCAGGTGTTAGGTCAGACGCAGGACCACCGTCACCGCGTGCTGGTCGCCGCCGCCAAGAACATAAAGAACTGGTTCGTGAAGGTGCGCAAGATCAAGGCGATCTACCACACGCTCAACTTGTTCAACCTGGATGTGACGCAGAAGTGTCTCATAGCCGAGTGCTGGGTGCCTGCGCTTGATTTGGAGACTATACAGCTGGCTTTGAGGAGGGGAACTGTAAGTTTTTCTTTATTTTATCATCGGTTTCTGAGACCTTTTATCTCGGGAACGCATAGAGCTATCAAGTGAAATTAAAACCATATACTCAGGTCCACAGTTGAATCTGAAGCTGTGAAAAAAAACTTCTAAGTTAAAATAAACAAGACATGACAGTTTATGCCGCTAAAACGTATGTTTTTTTTCTAAAGATTTCTAGCAATGTGGGATTATGGGTCCCACATTACTAGCAATCCTGTTAACCCCTCCTGCTAAGCCAAATTGCTTGTGTAGGATTCGCACCCGTTAAGGCAATGAATAATAAGAATAAATAAAGGGTAAAATAGGGTCCCAGTTCAGTTTTGTAGCGGGTTATTAATCCCCAGCACAGATTTTCAACGGCAGCTTATCTTGGGTGACATACAATCCTTTAAAAAGTGATTAAATAGAAATTTAATGTAGATAAACAACTAACGTAACCAATAATACATAGTAATATGGCAATTTCTTTTTATAAATGTTGATAAACTCTCGCGATTTGTACACATACGTTTCAAACGTATTGCCGGCCGTGGTCACAGGTAGTCCACTCGTGACCACGACCGTTGCAATACGGTCGAAACGTCGGTCAATAAACAAGGTATTTTATCTTAAATTATTCACGCGATTAAGACCCGTAATATATATATTTTCATAATTTCTTTTTATTTTTTTATATGATTGCAACCGACTGTCTCCAATGGCAAACAAGCTTGATGGTAGGAACTCCTAACCATACTGTTTAGTATGCCACCTTAGAAAATAATTCTTTATTGTACAGGACATATAACTTTTCTACTGAGGTTGATATATCCAATCTCGTGTACTCTTCTTTTAATATTTTTGATTTCTTGTTTTTGTATCAGTCCTCTAATATGGTGTATAATATAATGACAGCACCTTACCTGCATATACAGTAAACAAAGAAACATTGTAAATATTGGCAATTTGAAAAGAGTGGCCGCGAGTTTTTATTGCCTGTTCTTTTCTCCGGCTTTACCTATTGATTTCGAGCAGCCATTACATGTAAATGTAAAATCGACATTTCACAAGTGTAGTATTTTGGTGTATATATTTTTTTTTAATATTTTATTAAATCACATTAAAAACAGTTGTACAAGTTAAGCGCTTTGTTTATCAGGAACGTAGCGGCAGTTCCGTCCCGCCGATCCTAAACCGTATGGAGACGTTAGAAGACCCGCCGACGTACAACCGCACCAACAAGTTCACGTCAGCCTTCCAGAACCTCATCTATGCGTACGGTGTCGCCACCTACAGGGAAGTTAATCCTGGTAAGTTTTTTTTTTATTAGATAACTAGCAATGTGGGATTGAGTCCCACATTACTAGCAATCTTGTTAACCCCTCCAGCTAAGCTCAAAGGCTTGTGTTAGGAGAGGGTTCACGTCGGTAGTATAATGGGTAGGATTCGAACCCGCGACCTCACGATTGCGAGACCAATGCCTTAGCCATTAGGCTACCGCCGCTTTAATGTACCGTTTCATTCTATATCATTATCCTCTATAAGAATATTATAATCTATCTAAGGCAGGGTTGGTTTGTTTTGGTTAAACGCATAATTTCAAAATCTAATAAACTGATTTGAAAAAACCTTTTTGGATTAGATAGCCTCTTTTTTAGGAAACTACAGGCTATATAATCGTGTATTAAAGCGGGTGAAACCGCAGGGCATAATTGCTAGTATAAGATAAATAGACAACTATGAAATTGGCCGTTAGAATCTCCTTTCGAATCAAATACCGGGTGAAAATGTGAGGCAAGTTAACTCAGCTGATTTTATAACTGAGGTGCCTCTGGCGGAAAAATGGAGATGGTGAAAAGCGAAGTGATTGATTTATTTGTGACATTTAACATCACCCCTTACAATCTACTTGGTTTTTGTATTAAATATTTATTTTTAGCTGTCTATTAACGGTACGTAGTCCCGAGGCTGACACTATTTACTAAAAACAATACTTCAAAGTATAAAAAAAAAACATATAAAAAGTTGGCAATTAAAAAAGTTGTCATGAGGTTTTATTGCCATTGTTATTTTCGTCGTTTCAATTATTGCTTAGTTAGTTTAACAATAAATAAAAAGTCAAGACATTTATTTTATTTTTTAAAAGATATATCTGCAGTAGGCAGTAGGGTAGAAACCCTGTGTCACGGGGGACTTTACAAACATTGAATTTACGGACAAAAAGTACACCCAGACTTGTTAACAATAATTTGTGGGTCACACAAAGTGCACCTCTTGTGCAGCACTCGTATACTCCCATCTCGCCACCGAATTAGTAACTTCTTTGTTTTTAATGATCTTATCGATGTATTTGGCTATCGCAGGAAGAATTTTAGAGATCTTAATTTTTTATGGAGCTTATGTCATATATATTATGCTTATATATATATAGTGGTCAAATCGATCGATAGATAGAATATTGAAAACGGGCGTTAGAGATTAAACAATTTAGAAAAGATTTTGAGCTTGATGTGAACATTTAACGAGACTTTAGATTGGCATGTTGGTCTAGTGGTTAGTGACCCTGACTGCTAAGCCGGAGGTCGTGGGTTCGATCCCCCCCCAGGATAAAACTTTGTGTGATGAGCACGATAGTTTATTCTGCGTCTGGATGTTATTTATCTATAATATGCATGTATTTAGAAATATATAAGTATGTTTATCAGTTGTCTGGTTTCCATAGTATAAGCTCTACTTAGTATGGGATCAGATAGCGTTGTGTGAGTTAACCCAAGATATTAGTGATGTGTACCGTGTTGCAGCGCCGTACACAATAATCACGTTCCCGTTCCTGTTCGCGGTGATGTTCGGCGACCTCGGGCACGGCGCGCTCATGGCCGCCTTCGGCTTCTGGATGTGCTACAAGGAGAAGCCGCTGCAGGCTAAGAAGATTGAATCTGAGGTACATACGTGCACACTATTTCACATATTTTTAAAATAACACATATTTTCATAATTTTGATAAACGGACCCGATGCGTAAAAGATCGAACAATTTTTTTTTTGTAATATCTAATAACCGTTTTTATAGTGGCAAACGGTACCCTTATAGTTTCACCATGTCCCCAGGTGTCCCATGTTAGCTCAGATACCCTTAGTAATAGAAAGTCCATTAGTAAAAGTAGTAAAATGCTTGACTATGTATAGTATAATAGTCTATAATTGAATATCCTTATTTATTTCTTTGTACTTCCAATAGCTTTTTCTCTAAAGTTAGAATATGTTAGTTGTATTCCAATTACAAATTGTGCCACGACGACCCGTGACCACGATCGGTACAATTCGATCGACCTTTAAATAAATCATGCGATTAAGTCCCGAAATATATCTAATTTGTATAATATAGTCTATATTAAATCTTGTATGTTTGATAGTCATCAGTTTATATCATTTAAAATTTCGATCAGAAAATGGTTCTTTTAGGGTTCTGTTGCCAAAATGGTAAAACGGAACTCTTATAATTTCGCCATATCTGTCCGTCCGTAGCTTATTAGATAATTTGGAAAGTTCGAGATTTCTTAGTTTATATATTAGTGCATAAAATACAATACAATACATTTAAATTGCTGTAAATATGCACAACAACCAACATTACATTGTTATGTATGACGGGAAAAAGTTATATCTACTTTTTTTAAAGAATTCCGATTCCATGAGGCAAGAAACTTACAAGTTTGCAAATCAAATACAACTTGAACAAACTTGTTTACAAGCTACAACTTGTACATTACATTATTATCTATTGTTTCCCGAAAACTTGTACGCAAATGTGACGTCATACTTGCATTAAATACTTGCGTAATGGAATCACGCCTTTATTGTAACATTTTCGAAGCTTCTTGAAAGTATTAAAAGCTTAGTTGTACAACAGTTATTTTAAAAAAAAAACGCATAATTATATTAAAAAGCCACTTAATAATATTATTTCATATCTATACTAATATTATAAAGCGGAAGAGTTTGTTTGTTTGTTTGTTTAAACGCGCTAATCTCAGAAACTACTGGTCCGATTTAAAAAAATCTTTTTTTGTTGGATAGCCCATTTATCGAGGAAGGCTATAGGCTATATAACATCACGCTACGACTAATAGGAGCGGAGTAGCGACGAGAAATGTTGCAAAAACGGGAAATATTACGCATACGAAGTTGCGCGGGACAGCTAGTTAATAATATAATATAAAAATAATGTTTATTTGCCACAAAATATTTTACATCAAAGGAGTACTTAAAACATGTCTTAGAAGAATTTGAAATAGGTACTGGGTACCGGATCCCAAACTAGGCTGAGGCCCGTATTGTGGGAGACAGTGCTCATTCAAAATTATTTGACACTTTCGACACATTTAGTAACTACGTCTCGCATGATAATAAACTATGGGTAGGAATATAAATAAGCTTAAACTAGGTATATCGTAAAAGTACAGAATAATAGGGTCTTTTTTTCCCTCCAATAATAATCGGTAGAGATTATGGCTCGCACATTATGTGCATACGCCAGTTTCAAGTATAATTTCATTCTAGTTTTCTTCTTTCAATCACAAAGTCTCGTTCTTGTCCAGTTATCACACGTATTTCAAGTATATTTTACACTGTCTTACAGTTTAAACGCAGAGCTGTAAAAATAGCGACATGTCAGTTTGCCGCCATTTTTACAACTCCTAATAGGGTCTTTGTGTGTGTTGGTGTGTGTGTATATTATATTTGTCTACATGTATACCCTTACTCGTCCACAGGTGTGGCACATATTCTTCGGCGGGCGCTACATAATCCTCCTGATGGGTCTATTCTCGATGTACACTGGTCTGATCTACAACGACATATTCTCCAAATCGCTCAACATCTTCGGCTCGTCGTGGCGCAACAACTATGACGAAGGGACGCTCAAATCAAACAGACTGCTGCAGCTCGATCCTAATTCGCCAGACTATACGCAGACGCCTTATCCTTTCGGTATTGATCCTGTTTGGCAGGTGAGTGAGCACGTCTATTTACTACAGGTAGGACGAACCCCGTCTAGGTAGACCGAGGACCGGGTGTCGTAGCGTAAATTACAGAGAGGCCTATGTACAGCAGTAACAATCATATCTTGGGACAACTCACACAGCGTCATCTGAACCCAAACTAAGCAGAGCTTGTACTATGGTAACGAGACAACTGATAAACATACTTATATATTTCTAATGTCATACATGTTATAGAGTAAATAACACCAAGACACAGAATAAACCATAGTGCTCATCACACAAAGTTAAAAAAAATGTGTGATGAGCATGAGCAGAGAACAAAGGTTTAAGTGTTTAAGTTTTTCCTGGATGGGAATCGAACCCACGACCTCACCCTAAGTCAGGGTCGCTAACCACTAAACCAATAGTCCAGTGGACAGATTGAATATTTACTAGGTCCCCACGTTTAGGTTAGGTAGTACAATTGACTAAATATCGATCAAATGAGTACTGTGTACCTTTTCGTAATTTTGGAGTCCCCCCCCCCCCCCTCCTACGCTTGTGACTCTGCTAGGCCGTAAGGTCACGTCTAAGCTTATATTTCTTAAACTCCTTAGACTACTAGACTAGTGGAATAAAAAGGTCTGTTACTTAAAGTCCACTTTTGCTTGCACCACATCAAAGAATGCCAAATAAAGAATGTATTTGAAAACTGACAAACATTTTCATACCGCAACTGTTTACAACACAAAAGAAACCTCTTTGCAACATTTCAGGTTTCGATATCCAAGGTTTTGGGCTGGGCATTAATGAGTGAATGAATCAGAATGTTCACTAATGTTTCTCTGTGATATAGACAAGAGATCAGAAAAAAAACCCAGGAAAACCGAGCTCTTAAAGAGGGTGAAATAAAATACGCGAGAGAAGTCGCTGGTTAATTATATCTAACGGCTAAAATGACACATTTTGTTCACAGCTCGCTGAAGCAAACAAGATCATCTTCATGAATGCTTACAAGATGAAAATTTCCATCATCATCGGTGTCTTCCACATGTTGTTTGGTGTCACTCTCTCTCTATGGAACCATATGTAAGTAATATTAAGAAAGATATAAATCTTGTTTATTCTGTGTATTTTTACAACCTCCATATAATAGTAAAGATATACATATCTATTAAGTTATACAATTTGATATTCAAAGCTCTTTTTCATGTTTCAAAATATAGTTCCCACAATTTTGATTGGCCTATCTAAAGTAAGTTTCTGTAAAAGACATTTGCCATTACGAATGTTTCCAAAAACGATTTGCTTGTTTAAACTACCAACTTTAAATAAAAATAGTAACTCAATATCACACTGTACTGATTTTGGCGCGGCCAACTTAGATTGTGCGAATTATATGTGTATTGTGTAACAAATTGTAAATATTCTGAAGTATAATTATCTCTCTAAGACCAGTTTATAAAATACGGATCTTTCAATGCGTTATTTGAAAGTAAATTAATTCGACCCAGATGCGAGTTAGCGGTACGTGAATTTCGTTTGTAGTTCATTGCCTTTTAGCAATCCAAATATGGTGGCTAGGATTTTTCCGTAATCTAGTAAAAACATTACGAATATTACTTCCTTACCCACAAGAGATGCTACCAATGTCACTCGCATCCATAAAAAGATTGAATGGACAATCAAGTGTTATTTTATATGACATATTTAATCACGACAATATTTCTTGACAAAACTATAAATTTGTACCAAATGACACTCTGTTGGCAATGATTATTTCACAAAGGCCTACTCTAATTCAATGAAAATGGAAGTGTCGACAGAAAATTAGGTGGTAATACACAGAGCCAGCAACGTTCGGACTTCTTGTGCCCATCCAAAAATTAATTAGTATAGACACCGTAAACTTAACAAATTTAAGACTACGAAAGCTTATGAATTTAGTTTTAAAGCGAGTAGGCTACAGGGCAAGACGATCGTCAACATTACAGCTCACAGAATAATAAAAAAGAAAAGATCAGCGCTACAGGAGCATACATTCTGCCTCTATCCGGGAACGTTACAGGGAAAGCTGTCGTATAGTTGTCTCTCACTGTAACGTTCCTGGACAGAGTTAGATATAAATATCGGCGATACGTCAGATGTGACAGCCCTAACGGAAGGTACTGACTGTTTGATGAGTAGCATCTGCTTGTATGTAGATAGGGCTGAGGTTAGGGCTGCCAATGTGATTATTTACAACAATATATATGAGCATACCATTTTGTTGAGAAATAAATGATTCTACCATATCAACGCGCATAAGTGATTACTGTTATGTATAGGTCGAAAGTCAAAGCTTAAAATGAATATCAATTCGTTTTATCATTAATTAGGCTTGTAGCCAGCGATAATTGAATTTTTTTTCAATATTTTGAAAGTATGGCGAAATTCCAATATTTTAAGGCTTTAACTTTCAAAATAATATATAATATCTTGGGACAACTCACACAACGCTATCTGATCCCAAACTAAGCAGAGCTTGTACTATGGAAACAAGACAACTGATAAACATACTTATATATTTCTAAATACTTACATATTATAGATAAATCACACCCAGACACAGAATAAACCATCGTGCTCATCACTCAAAGTTTTATCCTGGGTGGGGATCGAACCCACGACCTCATGCATAGCAGTCGGATACACTCCCACCGCGCCACAGAGGCAGTAGTTTATTTTTCAATTATCGCTTTCTACCCCTTCGGCCACATTATGATAAAACTAATTGATATTAGTTTTAAGCTTTGACTTACGACCTTATACAGAAAAGTAATAACTTATGCGCGTTTGTATGTGGGCCTTAAACCATAACATCGGTCGAAAATATCGGACCAGTAATTTCAATTCAGTTGACATTTGACAACCGAGCGTGCTGTTAGAAGCTATGGTGAAAAGAGACGTTATTGGTTTATTTGTATCACAATTTTACCGTGCAAAAAATTTAATTGTTTTTTCTCTTCTATTTATAATAATTTTATTTGGATCATTTAATAGATATGAAAATAACCTTTAATCTCACATTTAAAAAAATGAAATTTAATGACTAAATCACAAAATAAATTTACGATCTGCGACATGTGCGATTTCATTGCACCAGAGTGTAGTATTGAATATAATATTGTATTATAATAAATAATATTATAATTATTATAGTACTGTTGGCAGCCCTAACAGATATAAATGTGGTATGGCTTATTTAGCGCTGTAGTTAGTAACGTATGAGTATATGATGTTTGTATGTTATGAATGTAGTAGTGCTAGTTGCTACTTTCGGCTCGTCTAAGCGAAATTCTTGACAAATATTTTTGCACGAAACTCAGATTTCAGAGAAAAACACAGGCATTTAAAACCTTTATGAGTTTAGAAGAATCACCCATTTTGATTCTACATAGACAAGCATAAACTCTATTTGTGTGCATTATTGATGTTGCTACATTAACATACACGTATGCAACGTAGGCAGTGCCTTAATTAAGAAAGTAATTAAACTATGAAATTTCCGAAAGCTTGCAGTTCAACTCTGTTGCGAAAAAAATTTATTTGCTTTGAATATGTGAGTGATTGATAACTCACTTCAACGCATTTTTGAGCATATATGTTTTAGGTGTACTATAGAACTATATAGATGCCCTGAATTGCATTAGTTATAAGCATCTTTGTGGATACCACCGCAGTGTAATTCTTCCCTGAAATAATGATGCGTACTGTGTAACGGCACTGTAGCAAGTGTAATTCTAACTGGCCAAATGAGACATGATCTAATGTCTCAGAATGAGGAACGCAATGCAGAGACGCTTGTATATTTACTAAACAATAATTTGAGTGGAGCCAATGCTATTATGGGCTAACTTGATGCTTCCCATAAAGCTGTTGACCTACGTATAAAAAACATCTACGAACTGACATATACAACATGTAACAGTAAGGTATGGTGAAATTTCACTAGCGGTCAGTGTATGTTATCAGTGGTGTTGCACCTGTCATAGTGCTGTATCCGATTGCATTATAATTAGACAGTTAAGCGTTTTCTTTTTGTATTTTTTTAAATTTTCAAGCTATTGGCGTATGGCCTAAGTAATACATTTCCCCTGATGCCAAATTCAATAGTATTATTACTTTTTCAATTACATGTTTTTTAATTAATAACTTTTGCAATAAAAAATCTAATATATAAAATTCTCGTGTCACAGTTTTCGTTGCCACACTCCTCCGAAACGGCTTGACCGATTTTGATGAAATTTTGTGTGCATATTGGGTAGGTCTGAGAATCGGACAACATCTATTTTTCATCCCCCTAAGAGTTTGTTTGTTTGTTTGAACGCTATAATCTCAGGAACTACTGGGCCGCATTGAAAAAATATTTTATTGTTGGATAGCCCATTTATCGAGGAAGGCTATAGGTTATAACATCACGCTACGACCAATAGGAGCGGAGCAGCAATGAAAAATGTTGTAAAAAAAAAGGGAAAATTTACGCAGACGAAGTTGCGCGGGTCAGCTAGTATACATATATATATTATATTATGATAATAATTATCCATATTAGAATATTATCGGGATTTAATCGCGTGAAATATTTGAAGGCAGGAACCTTTTATTTACCCGACGTTTCGATCGAATTGCAGCGACCGTGGTCACGGTAAATATTTCACGCAATTAGGTCCCAATTATATTCTAATATGTGTAACCAACGCGAAAGTTTAAAAACAATAATTAATAACTGTTTTTTTTAAATTGAATTGAATGCTCTCAGTATAATGGACACATAACAACCTTTGAATTTGACCACATCTTTTTGTTACACTTCATAGTACGCATCTCACAAAGCTCTGTCCCGTATGGTTATGAAACCCACAACAAATTGCACAGCAGTCGTACACCTTTCCTATATTATAGGACGTAGTCTCTTCATTATACTCGTACTAAAGTGTAATATAATGTTTCAGTTACTTCAAGCGTCGTACGAGCATCTACGTGGAGTTCATACCTCAGATCATGTTCCTTACTCTCCTGTTCTTCTACATGGTGCTGCTCATGTTCATCAAGTGGACCACTTACGGACCTGATCTGTCTGTCAATAAAGATGATCCAGGTAATTTAGCTTTTACGGCTGTAGAAATAAAATAGTTTTTACTGTGACTTATATATGAGTATTCATTTGCTTACGAGTCGTGTAATCGCAATATGGCACAGAATGTTTATTTTTGGACATATATTTTGACTATACTAATATTATAAAGCTGAAGAGTTTGTTTGTTTGAACGCGATAATCTCAGGAACTACGGGTCCGAATTGGAAAATTATTTTACTGTTGGATAGCCCCTTTATCGAGGAAGGCTATAGGCTATATAACATCACGCTACGACCAATAGGATTTACGCAGACGAAGTTGCGCGGGACAGCTAGTTAAAATATAAATCACGAAGCAATATCATGCACTGATGTGACTTGGACGCAAAAACAGCTGCAGTGGAAAGCTATGCGATTGATTTATTTGTAGCATGCGACAATTAGTTAGTTCTCACTCCGGCGAAATTGGAAGTCTTATAATAATATCTTGGGACAACTCCCACAACGTTATTTGATTCCAAACTAAGCAGAGCTTGTATTATTGTAACCAGACAATTGATAAACATACTTATATAGGTATTTCTAAATATCCCCATATCTATACTTATATTATAAAGCTGAAGAGTTTTGTTTGTTTGAACATATTATTTTCTGTTGGGTTGCCCATTTATCGAGGAAGGCTATAGGCTATATCACGCTACGACCAATAGGAGCGGAGCAGCAATAAAAAATGTTACAAAAACGGGGAAAATTGACGCATATGAAGTTGCGCGAGCCAGCTAGTTATAAATAAATTACACCCAGACACAGAATAAACTATCGTGTTCATCACACAAAGTTTTATCCTGCGTGGGGATCAAACCCAAGACCTCTGGCTTAGCAACAGGCCATTCAATGCTCTTGCGCAGCACGGTTTACTAGTATTCCTACAAAAAATATATATATATATATATATATATTTGTTATTTAGAATACGTGAAGGTCAGCGCTTATTGTGCCCCGTCGATCCTGATCACGTTCATCAACATGATGCTGTTCAAACATGACGAGAACCCCAGGCCGGTTTGCGATGACTTCATGTTTTCTGGACAAGCGTTTATACAGAAGGTACGTCATGTCTGTCTCTTTGCTAACTACGACATCGTCAAAAGTTTTTGACTTGATTTATAGTTTTAAGAAATAAAAGAGACATTAACAATATCGCTGTCATAATTATTGGGAGCTTCGTCGCACGGGTATTATTCATTATGCATTTTTTTTTTTTAAAGATAGAAAAATTTAAAGTCCCGACCCAGGAACCGTTTGTGTCCGTGACTTGTATGTTTGTAAAGTCCCCCGCGACACAGGGATTGTAGCCTAGTGTGGGAGTCGTCTTTTAAAAAAAAAAAAATAAAAAAAAAAATCCCGGCTGCATCCCCAGCGCATGTGTTTTTACTCTACTCCATAGATATTAATCCGCAGACATTGGTATGGGTCTAAAACTGTACCTATTACTAAAGTTTACTGTAACGTATAACTGTTTTATGTCCTCCTGTAACTGTATTATAGAAAAAATAAAAGTGTTATAAACTCATGAACCTAACTTCGATCCGTTCATCTTACATTGAGACAACTGTAGCAATCATATTAACCCCTCAAACGGGTCAATTCACGTATATAAAGCAGTGCAGTTGCAGTTAAGTTTCGATTAAAACGGCCATTTTCGTATTCTTGTAACTTTGGGATCGATCTTAAAAACGCTTGCTAGATTGTCGTTATTGCGCTCTCGAGACGCATACTTGACGCCAAGCTTATTTGAGACCGATCCCAAAGTTACAAAAAAATAAAAATGTCCGTTTCAATCTGTGAATTGACCCCCAGGTAAGATTGTGTTAGGAGTGGGTTCACGTCGGTAGTTTGGTAGGATTGTGAGTCCGATGCCTTTGTCATTAGGCATTTTTTTTTTCAATTTTTTTGTTTGTTTAATATGAGTGTGTGTTGTTGACAGTTGTTCGTGATCATAGCCCTGTTGTGCGTGCCCGTCATGTTGTTCGGCAAGCCTTACTTCATCATGAAGGAGCAGAAACAGAGAGCCGTAAGTCCTTTTTTACTTTTACACTCAGTGTCGTGGGCACATACCAAGACTTATGGCAAGAAAAATAAATAGTTTTTTTATCATTAAATTAAAAAATACACATAAATCGAATGGGAACATGATATCTAAAAACACATTAAGGGGTCGGACAGGGAACAATTATAATAAAATTATAAATTAAATTCCCATTTTTTGATGTTCGACTTGTCATATCCGATTGTCTTTATAGTAATAAAATATTAATGTTATTTGTATTATTTTACGCCATCATTTCGGATAGCTTGCGGTAAGAATATTTTTTAATTAATTTCTAGCCCCAGACTTCACACTATTTCCACACAATATTTCATCAAAATCGGCCTAGCAGTTTAGCCGTGAAAACGTAACAGAGTTAAAACTCTTTCTTCATCTGATGTGGAGGATAGCCGTGGTCGTATGCCCTCTATCTCATAAAAAAATACTTTGTGTTGGATTATTACATACTCATCAGTGTTATCCCCCCCCCCCAGCGTCAAGGTCACGTGTCCGTGGAGGGCGCGGCAGAGAACGGTTCAGCGGGCGGAGCGACCGCGCCTGCTCACGGACATCACGATGAGGACATCAAGGAGGTCTTCATCCATCAGGTATGTTTGTGTGTTTTTTTTTAATGATAACTAGCGGGATGTTATTCCCACATTACTAACAATCCTGTTAACCCTGGAGGGGTTAACAGGATTTTAAATAATAAATAATAATAATATCTTGGGACAACTCACACAACGTCATCTGATCCCAAACTAAGCAGAGCTTGTACTATGGCAACCAGACAACTGATAAACATACTTATATATTTCTAAATACATACATATTATAGATAAATAACACCCAGACACAGAATAAACCATCGTGCTCATCACACAAAGTTTTATCCTGGGTGGGGATCGAACCCACGACCTCTTGCGTAGCAGTCGGATACACTCCCACCGCGCCACAGAGGCAGTCAATCAGATTGCTAGTAATGTAAGCTCAATGCCTTGTGTCAGGAGTGGGTTTACGTTGGTGGTAAAATGGGTAGGATTAGAACCCGCGACCTAACGAGACATTCTGAAATTAAACTATAAGTGGTTATAATTATGTGGTGATGCTGAAGGTAGTGACGATGATGATAATTATTTTTGGGTACAACGCACCGTTTTCGAAACACAAGCTATTACATTTTAAGTGTTGACCATAGGGCCATGTAGATTTCGCGATAATAAGAAAGAACAACGGCAGACCATACATGAAATTAGTTGAGAATAAATGATAACGTCTATAGGCCAAAAATATCTTAAAATACTGAGCGTCAGACACTGAGTAACGTAAGCAAAGATTTTTGTCCTTTTTAGGTTATGTCTTATGTCACTTGGAAAAATCATGCGTCCTGTGGTTGTTTGTGGTAAAATAGATTATTTACTTGATATATGGTCCTTGCCCTCTCATCCTGAGATCCTTCTATGATGCTGTGGACACACTAGTTAATAGGTATTGCTCAAAAGTACTCTAATGTTGCCGGATTGATTGAAGATGGGAAAGGAAATCGATTAATGCGGCGAATGGACAGGATCTTTGGAACAGGAAGGATATTTTCTATCTACCTTAACTGGAGAGAGGCGTGACCTGCCGATTGTATTACTCATAGGTACCTACTTGTAATGAATAGCAAATGAAACAATTATATATTTTCTTTCATTTTTATTCCTCCTCATCATCTTCTCTTACAAATAAACTATCTAAAAATTCTGCTGGCGCTGCAATATTGTCTTGATGTCTGGCCCATCCTAAGTACCACACAAGAGTCATAACATGGGCACAAGACCCCAAAGTGCGCCGACCCACTAAACAACTGCAGCAATATTCTATAATATATCATTTTCTATTAAAATATAGACGTAGTATTGTTTTCGTGCTACGTGGCGCGATTTGATTCTCCCTCTTATTAATGTTGTGCTCCAGGGCGGGACCACCTTAAGCTTTGTAAATTTAATTAGCAAGAAAAAATTGTATATAATGTGTATATAATTGTATACTCAATTAAATAAAATGTATATCTATAGTTCCGTTGTAATCATTATATCAATGTGGGCCAGCTGGAGAGCATAACTCGCCAGCGGGCCCACCACGAGGATTCCGTTACTGAAAGCTTTTCAGATTTGTTTACGACATCATAAAATTGTATATTAAATGTATACAAATCTACTACAATCAATTTGACATTTAGTTTAATGTATATCAATATACGGCCACTTTCAAATTTCATTCCGGAACGTTAGCGAAACGCCTGATTAAAAGGTTATAGCTGTTTTCTTTAGGAGTAAATGAGAGTAATTTTCTATCAAGGCGTTGGCGTAATACATTATAAAATAAGTTAATGAGATTCTTTAACTAGTCTTGTTTATTTTCCTGTAATGATTTAATATGTAGCGAGTAACGTATGGAAGACTATTTTGTATTGATATTATGTTCATTTATGTCAAGCAGGATTACCTAATCATAGTCGGAAGTGTCTATACATAAAAATACTGACAAAACAACTATGAAAATTCAACTACCCACATTTTCATATATAAATCATATTCAATATTGAGTCTTAACTAGTAAGTAGATTGGTGTTTTATTTGTAAACATGAAGCGTGGAAAGAGACTAAGACTCAATATTGAATATGAAAAGAAAACAGCTATAACCTTTTAATCAGGCGTTTCGCTAACGTTCCGGAATGAAATTTGAAAGTGGCCGTATATTGATATACATTAAACTAAATGTCAAATTGATTGTAGTAGATTTGTATACATTTAATATACAATTTTATGATGTCGTAAACATATCTGAAAAGCTTTCAGTAACGGAATCCTCGTGGTGGGCCCGCTGGCGAGTTATGCTCTCCAGCTGGCCCACATTGATATAATGATTACAACGGAACTATAGATATACATTTTATTTAATTGAGTATACAATTATATACACATTATATACATTTTTTTCTTGCTAATTAAATTTACAAAGCTTAAGGTGGTCCCGCCCTGGAGCACAACATTCTTATTAATGTTTGAAAACCACTACCTCTAAGATTGTATTCATTCGAATGCATATGTTCACTTACCTCTATTCTTTATCCGCCATGGAAACGTATGTGTTCGCCATAATAAGACCGCGCTTGTCTAATCTGATACGTTCCCAGAGCGAATAGGATTAGGTCAAAATATTCAAGCGTCGGGAAGTATAAAAGGTTATTGCGATCTGCAGTAATACTTCTAAATTGGGATGACCTTCTAATTCATATTTAGGGCCTGAACCATGTTTGAGAGATTATTTGCGAGATCCCTTCTTTCCCTAATTATTTCTAATATTTCACGGGTATACATATTATCACGAAAGCGAACACCAAACTTATTTAATAAAGCTGCGGCTATTTGGAAGTTTTCCATCATGTGTGGTACAGACCGATGAAAGTATTCCTGTCTTAAAATCTCTTTTTAAGTGACTATTAACAGGCTCTACCACCCATCTACAAATTGTGACGCAACGGCTTCGATTAGCTTGTTACTGCTGTACCTCTAAAATACAATCTTAAAGCAGAACCATCCTGAAAAAGATCTTTCATAATGTCAGCATCTGATATGGTTGCTTTATATGGGCCAAAACAATCAAGAATATATCCGTCATTAGCAACAATCATAGAAGGTTTTAATAGATTCCTATATTTGTGAAGGGAGTAGCTCTGCTTTTGGAACATATAATTCGAACTCTTATGTATGTAAACATATTATGTCCCAATTGAATTATCATTATTTCCATATAACTCATTTGGGATTAATAATTTATGTTCCAAGAGTTCTTCCCTCCTCAACTGATTAATTCCAAGATTTCTTGGCACAAAATCTTGAATAAGTACCTCCCTTACTTTGTCCATTAACGTCTCCAATGTGCGACGTGGCATATTTATTAACGTAGCAATTCTTTCATCTGCATCACCTGTTCTCATTTTAAGCAGTAGCATTGCTAGTCCTAAACTTCCTTTGCGTATTTCTTGGATTCGAGGTACTTCTGCTAGTAATGTGCGGAATTTATCTTTTGTGTACCCAACCCAGTATACAAAAATTCGATCATCCATTTCCTCAATATTTTCAAAATCCAAGGTTGGATTAAATGCATTAACAAATGAGAAAACATGCTGTATCTGCTGTGCAGTAAATGTAGAATAGCTATTCTCAGATTCAAAGAGCATTGCCCACATATTGCACTCCATGTGTTCATCACAAACTCTACAAAGTTCAGGCAAGTAGTAGTGATGCTTTGATAGAACAATGGCTCGCTTCTTGTCCGATATTCCTCGTAATGGAGTATTAGAGCAGTGAGGAAAACACAATGATTATTAGTATTTGCTGCTCTTCTGTACTCCGGTAATTCCACCTCTATGACTGCTGACGGTTCAGAAGAAACTGATTCAGTAGATTGATTCTGTTCTAGCACTATATGCTGGGCTCTTCTGTGCTCTGGTTACTCCATCTCCATGATTGCTGACTGTTCAGAAGCAACTGGCACTATGTGCTGGGCTCTGGCGTCATGAATAAATCTCGTACGCCTAGTCTCTCTCTGCGCGCGTAGCCAGCATGCATGGCACACACAATCGGATTCTGTGATCTGAAAGAAATAAATAAAGAATATTTTAATGACATAATCTATTGATTCCTACTGGAGTCAAAGAGGTTCTGCAAACATAATAATTTAAATTAAATTGCATAATTTGCAAACCAAACGACTGGCCTCACTATTTCATTTCTTATGATATTTATAATAATAGCAGCTCAGGAAGTATGTGATTTAATACAAAGCAGAGGTCATGTTAATTGTATAATGGGCAGGACAATTTCTGTCAGGTAAGCAGTTTTCTAATAAAATAAGTTGCTGTAATGTGTGTGCAATACTAAATATAGTTAACAGTTTTGGTTCATAATAATTATAAATATTACTAGTAACATACCTGTCGTAGTGCTAGTCTGCTCTCTATTATAGCAATCATAGAGTGCTGCAGCTCAGCAGGATTCTCTCTAAGTATGCGGTTGCTCTGTCTGTGTATATAGAACATCCACATAAGAGACACACATGGGTATGGCCTCTGTTACTAGGGCCAGCAAGTTCATCACCACTTCCAGAAACTTGCTGAAGAGACTTATTGACTGCATGCATAGCAAGATCTCTGCACGCTTCACATACATAGTCTTCCTCAGTGATCTAAAAAATAAAAACATATTAAATAACACTGGCAACAAAAATAGAAACAGCTAGGTTAACGTTTACTAGTACCAATAATAAGTAATGTTACATAGAGGTAGGTACTTACTATGAGTGGATATACCCAGCTACAGATTAATTACTGACTCTAGGATCGAGTGCCAAGGCATGATAACGGCGCAACGTGTTAACGCATATATTGCAGTTAACACACAAGATTCTGGTTAGTCTGCTACGATCTCCCATCTTCAATTTCAACAATCTAATGCATTAGGAAAAATCGGAGTCCCAAGAGGCGGTAGCACGGGTCACGCGGGGCAGGTTCAAAATCCTTTAGGCTCGCAAAGGTCACACAAATCGAAGGCAAAATCAGAGTCCGTAAGCAAGCCAAGTCAAATATAATACCTAGTCTAGCCATAAATATTGTTACGAAGAAAAAACATTTTTTTTTATTGCAAATAATATTTATTACTTTTACAGTGTGTTAGTTTAATACATAAATAAAAAACAATTCAAAATATAAAAAGCTTATTCGAAGTGGTCTCCATTGGCTGCAACACAGTCCTTTAAACGTTGAGGCCAGTTATCAATAGAAGCACGCACTCTTTCCATGGGAAAATTCTTCACTGCCAATCGTATGGATTGTTTTAGGGACTCCAAATTATCATGGCGTTTAGAGCAAGCCATACTCTCTAAAACTGACCATAAATCATAATCCAGCGGATTAAGATCGGGACTAGACGACGGCCAGTCTTCAGCTCTGATGAAGTCCGAAACGTTCACTTCCAACCAAGACTGCGTGGACCGAGCTTTATGACCCGGCGCTGAGTCTTGTTGGAAGGACCATACTTGGTTATTGAACATGGTGTTGTTAAGGGGTTTAACTACCTTCTCAAGAATGGTATCTTGATACACTTGTGCCGATGTTTTGATACCTTTTTCACAAAAATATGGCTCAGTCACTCCTTCATAGCTAACACCCCACCAAACCATCACTGAAGTCGGATAATGCCCACGTTGCACTCTGTCGACTAATTGGGAAGCTTCCTTAGAGCTTTGAGCATAAATACGGTCATTTTGTTTGTTAAAATGTTGCTCAACTGTAAAGATTTTCTCATCCGTAAACAAAATTTTTCTGTGACCTCCCTTTGCGTACCGCTTCAGTAGTTGCTTCGATTTTACCACCCTATTCTTTTTTAAATTATCAGTTAAAAAATGACCAGTGCGTCTCTTATAGGCTGCAAGTCCTAAGTCATCTTTTAAAATGCGTGACATGGTTCTGGGTGCTATCTTCATCTCCCGAGATAAAATCTTTTGCTTTCGGACAGGATTTCTTCGAATTCTTTCCCTTACTGCTTTGACCACCATTTTCGTACGAACACTACGTGGACGGCCAGATCTTTTTCTGTCACAAACAGAGAAGGTCTCATTGTACAGTACTCCCAAATTAATAATGCACATGCAGATCTTCGCTAATTGTCGTATTCCCGGAAACACTCGAATCATGGAATCGTAAGAGCCCTAAACAAGGCATTTGCATTTTGCACCTTGTTTAAAAGAGATAGGAGTCAATATCATGTGTGCACAATCGAAAACAAATCGGGCGTTCGGCAGCTGTCGCCGGTCAGCGAAATGTCTGTCAGTCGTCTTTATATATTGGTAGTGACTGCACGTGTTCTCTATTTGTGGAAATATATAGAGCTGCTATTACACACCCTTCTTGGTAAATATAATTTCAACATTAATTAGCTTATTCAGATTTAAATAGTATATTTTGAAAAAAGGAAAATAAATAACATATTTCACGTTTTTTTAATATTAAAAAAATAAAATACCTACATTAAATACATATTAAGTACTAGAAAAACATTTAAAAAATGAGATTTATTTAAATTAAATAAATAGATAAACATGCATAAAAAATATATACCTAACTCTGCCCATGCCATTTTCTTTCAGACGAATTCTTCCAAAATGGATAAATTTAAACGTGGAAAACCGCTTAATTCACAAGCACGGCAAATGGTATTTAATGTGTACCTTTATTTCTTAAATGAAGCCAATGTTTTCAACAGAGACCATGATGGTTATTTTAAAAAAATTCAAGACCGTGTTACAAAAGCTACAGGAATTTCGCGACGAACTTTGAGTAATATCTTAAACGAAAAAAAACATAATCAATCAAAGAAATTTTCTACACCGAAAAAAGGAAGACCTAAAAGTAGATTTCGGCTGGTACTTGATGATTTCGACTACTGTGTTATTCGTAATATGATATACAATTTTCAATTGACGCTGAAAGAACTCCCAACTGTAAATAATTTAAGAATAAAGTTGATCGAAGCTATTAATTTCAAAGGCTGTGCCGAGACTTTAAGGTTGATCTTGAAAGACATGGGGTTTAGGTTTCTGAAAACTGATAATAACAGACAATTACTTATGGAAAAACATGATATACGCCTAAAAAGGATCAAATATCTCAGAGAAATACAACAGCTGAGGAGTTCTGGTAGAAACATAGTATTTATGGACGAGTCGTATGTGCACACATCACATACTAAGGGTAAAACTTGGCAAGATAGCAACAAAAAAGGTATCAAACAACCCATTTCCAAAGGAGAGCGAATAATTATTGTACACGCAGGCAATGAAAAAGGCTTCGTCCCAGGGGCTCTAATGTTACATAAATGTGTCGACTCAGAAGGTGACTATCATAAAGAAATAAACGCGGAACGTTATCAAACTTGGCTACGCAATCAATTGATTCCCAACTTGCCTCCTAATAGTGTGTTGGTAATAGACAACGCCCCATATCATAATAAGCTGTCTGTGAAACCACCAAACTCAAACACATCTAAACCACAAATGACAGCTTGGTTACAACAACACAACATTCCGCATGACCCAAAGAAACTGAAACCCGATTTGTATAAAATTATACAAAGATACAAAGAAAATTACACAGAATTTGCCATTGACCGTATAATGGAGGAACATGGGCATAAAATTATACGATTGCCACCATATCATCCCGATTTTAACCCTATTGAAAATATTTGGTCCCAAATAAAGCAACACGTGGCCAAGAGAAATATTGCAATGACTGTGACGTCAGTTAAAGATGCTATATTAGAAAAAATCAATAAAATAGGACCAGAAGAATGGAAAAAAGTTTCTGATCATGCGGTTCAATGCGAAGATGAATATAGAAAATTTGAGCCAAGAATCGATAGTTATTCCGATAAACTGATTATTTACACAGGTGATAGCAGTGAGGAAAGTGTAAATGAACAAGAGCATAATGAAACTTCTGATGAATCTGCGATGTCGGGAATAGAGGTCTTCCTCGATTCTGATTAATTTTTTTATAATTGTATTATTTTTCTGGAATGATTAGTGCTGTAAACAAATTTGAACTGAGATTTTGATTATATTTTATGTAAACCTCTATTTGAAAACGTTTTTTTCTCCTTCTAATAAAACCTTATGTTATTTAAACCTTTTCCTCCATAATTACACCAACTTCGGTAAGACACTTGAAAACTAATCACTCCAACAATGATTGTAGCGTTTTCGCTATTTACTTACATGGAATTATCGAATCAAATTTCGTTACAGGTAAATCAAATCTGTTTTAGCACAAAACACATAATATATAAAATTAGGCATAGAGAAATTGCTCTTAACCACTCTATATAAATATCGTCTTTCGACGCTCGGGTAATACGACCGTTGCCGAACAATGACGAAGATTTCCGAAGATTTCTATGCGCATTATTACTTTTGGAGTACTGTACCTATTAATAGCCCGGTACACAAACATTTGACTAATACCAAGCGTATGGAGAGTTTTAAAAATTACATTCGGCTCCATACCAACTTTGTGTAATGCAATCACAGCGATTCGGTTTTCTTTATCACCCCACTCCATTTTAATATAGCAAAATATTGTACAATGTATTGGCGCCAAAATTAGAAAATACAATGAACAATCGTATAAAAATGACAGATTCCAAATTCAAATGTAATATCTTTCTTATTTTTAATTGTAACAGTATTTATGGCCAGACTAGGTATAATGAGAAACTAGAAAACATGAATACAACCGACACCAAAAGCGCAGGAGCACGAGTGACAGTACATACCGTTTTTTTCCATGACAGTGACACATTTAACAGAGTGTTGCCATAGCGTTAAATGAAATATTTACTTATTTATTAACATCTGGATTTTTGATATTGCAGGAAGTTGTTTTTGTGAGACTTATTTTCGACCGCATTATTTCACTTTTTATTGATACTGATAGTACAGCTGATAATAGCAACGGCTCACAATAGAAATATATTTTTAAGCGTCATAATGACTTACTTATTTACAAAATAGTAAATGGCAACACTTGGACTCGGATGTATAACCTAATGCAAATGGTAATTGGGTAGTTGACTACATTATAAGTAAATAATTTTATATTAATCAGGTAATAGTAGATCTTTGAAAATAAGTGTTATTTTACAATTTAACATGTTTTTGAATTTAAAAGCATGAAAACGAATGATAAAAGTAATGATTTGACGATAGGAACTTATGACGTCATATGTACACATTTTTATAGAGCTTGTCGTTTTGATATTACATAAAAAGAGAGTGATTTGAGTTGACAGTCAACATCCCTATAGTATCGTTCCAAGAGGCATGTGTATATAAGAGTCTGCGTGTTCCTCAGGGCATCCACACGATAGAGTACGTGCTGGGCAGCGTGTCGCACACGGCGTCGTACCTGCGGCTGTGGGCGCTGTCGCTGGCGCACGCGCAGCTCGCGGAGGTCGCCTGGAACATGCTGCTGAGGAAAGGTACGTACATACCTACATGTTCTGTACAATGTACATTACTAACTTTTCCTTTTTTTTAGGTGTATCAAGTAGCTAATAGTAAATAATCTATGAGATATGAATTGCTAGGTTTTCCCCGCAGTTGTATGATCTACATTACGGTAAAGTTTCATCAAAATCCGTTATGTAATTTTTGCGTGAAAGAGTAACCATTTATTATATATACCCACCTCTACCTTACAAATTACCAAATTTATAATTATATTAGAATTAGAATACTATAAAAAAAGTACAATTTCCAATCGACTCACAAAAAATCTTTAAAAAAAACTGACCGTTTTGTCCCCGTCGCCGTGTCGTGGAATTTCCAAAAAAACCCGGCTTAGTATGCGTTTCCACTGATGCAGAGCGAAGTGGAAAAATTATTTCGGTTATTGTCATTTATTATTTCATGGTTCGTGAAAAATGTTCACCCTAATTCTCCTATTGGGTACACCTTATTAATTTCGTCTGTTTTTCTGTTGTTGCTGTTGTCCGTTCTTTTGCAACATTTTTATAGCCTTCCTCGATAAATGGGCTATCTAACAGTAAAACAATTTTTCAATTCGACTAAGTAATTCCTGTCCCCATCGCGTTCAAACAAACTCTTCAGCTTTATAATATTAGAATAGATTATCGGGACTCATCGCGTGAAATATTTGAAAATACGAACCTTTCCTCATAATATTCTAATATGTATTAAAATCGCGTAATCCAATCGTTGGTGTTGTGTCGCAGGTCTGCAGAGCGCGGGCTACGAGGGCGGCATCATGCTGTACCTGGTGTTCGCGGCGTGGGCCGCCATCTCCGTGTCCATCCTCGTGCTCATGGAGGGGCTCTCCGCCTTCCTGCACACGCTGCGTTTGCACTGGTACATGCACCGCTTTATCTACATATACCTATGTTGAATCATTTTTATAGGCATATCTTGCCAATTACTTTACAAATACAATAATTGCATTTTTGAAAGATAGAAAAAATTTAAGTCCAGACCCCAGGAATCGAACGAGACTTCCGTAGCCATACCGGGGCCGGAATCGAACCACCTATCTGGACTGTTACTAGACCTAAAACCCAAATTTTTCTATCTCTTCCTGCTCGCGAGTTGGGCCCTGGCTTCGAAGTCTCGGTTTCTATTCCTGAATCTGGACCTAAAATTTTTCTATCCTTTAAAAATGCTATTATTGTATTAATAAAGCAATTGGCAAGAAATGCCTATAAAAAATACCATAATTTGTATGTTTGTAAAAGTTCGCCGCTACACAGGGCTTCTACCCTGCTGCGGGTGTCGACTTAAATAAAAAATAATACCTCACCTCGCAAAAAAATACAATTTCAAGACAGTTTCCATCCTAAATATTTCACATAGATCTGTCTATTTTTGTGGCGTCTATATACTTACACTGATTTAATGCTTATTCAGGGTGGAGTTCCAGAGCAAATTCTACGGCGGTGAGGGATATTTGTTCCAACCGTTTTCATTCGAAGTGATTCTCGACTCTGCCGGACAGGGCGAAGAGTAAACACAACACATCTAACAAAAATATCTACTGTTTCATCACTCTGTACTGGGAACAACATGATAAGAATAAAAGAAAATGAACAAGAATAAATGAAAGGAATCCAGCAAGAATAATAATGATTATTTGATATTAACTAATTAGTTACATTTGGTATTAAATTAACGATAAAAAAATCGTTTGAATTAAATTAAACATTAATACTAATAATTAGAAAGGTATGTAACAAATAATAAAATCATTATATAAAAAAAAGTTATTGAAAGAAAAAGTTATCTTAAAAATAAAGGTATTTTTCAAATCATAATTACCTAATTTATTTTATTGGATCGATATTACTTGTCAATTATAGAGGTAGTACAGTAACTTAGCGATGAAACAGTATAAATAAGAGGAGGAAGTAATTATGTACCCAGGTCGATGTTAGTAGTGAATGTTTGTCACTTTATCTATCTAAGGCAACTTCTATCTACTGCTGTGCTTTACAACTATATTGTAATAGGGTAGTCGATTGTTCCTGTTTATTAAATAGTAACCTATGACGTCATAATGTTGGTAAACTTTTGAAAATCTTGATGTTAAACAACTTAAATTAAAATAAGAACAAATAATATTTGACACAAAATTGTTATTTATTTTGATGGTTGCAACTACTCTATTATTATAACGATATTAAAATAAAAATAAATTGATTACAACATGAAGGGTACAAATTACAAATAAATCAGTTTTCCTTTTGTATTTTCATAGTTAAATATTTTTTATTTAATCCCATGTTTTTAAGTTATAAATGTGTGAACGACTATAACCTATATAAGAATAAATTGTACTTAAAATAACTTTATATTCCAGCTGATTCTACAAACAATTAACTGCAAGTATTTAAATACAAGCCTAAGTTACCATTTCTCAATAAAAAATATTTTCATAAAAGAGTTTTTTTATTTAAATATGTTATGGATATTGCAGTGTTAAATATCTTTCTAAATACATGTTAATACTCCAGTGTAGAATAAACATTTGAATATACCTATACTGCAGTTTTGAATATCTGTATATTCATACTACCGTAGAATATTCGCGTAAGTACAGTTGAATATTCGTAATATATAAATGTATGGCGATATTGAATATCCTCATGAAGTAAATAGCGCTTGTTTAATGTGTATTTGTTATATGGCAATATGTCCGAAGCTCTCTGATTAGTTACTGAATGTCATTCCACTTAGTTCAATATAACTTGTAGTCCCGACCAGTGTCACGTAGCATAGTTTTACTGTGATGATTAAAGGTTTTTTTAGTAGCATTCATTTGATTGTTTTATTTCAAATCCTGTTGTTATCAGGTCCGGTCCGAGTGGGAAGGTCACAGGGGGCATGACCCCTAAAATCGTACACGTCAAATTGAACAATCTTTAAATATTTAAGAAATAAAAATAAAAAAAATTTTTGTCCCTAGCCGCGATGCATTTTATGGTTTGCTGATATATAAACATGTTCATAACAGAATATTATTCCCATTTCTTGAGTGCTGCCACTTACTTGACTTCTTATCTTAGTAGTGAGTACAATAAAAAATGAAGAAGTAATTAAATCAATAAAACAAAATTGCTTATTATCTGTGGTTGTACTATGGCAAATATATGGGCAAATATTAATGTACACACAAAAAAATCCGCTAAAATAGTGGCAGACAGAGGAAAAGTCGTGGTATTTATATGAAACATTGCGTTTAATTAATCTTTATCTTTTAGATTATATTATCCTTTAGATTAAATACTACGAAATGAAGAGACGAGGAGGTTGTACGCCTGATGGTAGGGTAAGAATGGGTATTGCCAGTAACATAAGCGAAAATAATCACAAATTTGATAATATTAATATTATCTTTAAATTTTTTTTTGCATATTAAACTTCCACTAATCTTCTAATTACAATAATAGGGATCAATAATTAAAACAAATTTGTCATAATCAATATTAAAAATAATACTACTTTGACCGGTACTAAACAGCACGGAATGCCACCCAAATTTTTTTTTACCCGAATATGTTTTTGACAAAGATCTGAATGTCACCGTACCGCGCTTCTCATTTGAGAAAATAACTACTTGATATTGGATATCTTAAAGGGGTTGTCCCAAAACTTTGCCACACGAAGGGAAAGTACCATAAGTATTGCAGATAGAACATTTTACTAAAAGAAGACTTAATTTTTAATAAAATCGAAAAGCATTCAAAGATTTTTAAAAAAGATAATTTTTTTCTTAATATGTAGCATCGTATCATAAGTGGAAGGGAATAACTAAAATTTAACATTTAAGCTAAAATAATTACACCGACCTGCAACTGACAATAAATTTAACATAAGAAATGCTCAAAGCGTGTCCTATTCTGTAGGTAATACGCAAATTAGCACACTTTTACTATCACTATTTGTCAATATTTGCCTTGCCTCATGAATGTTTAAAATAATACGTTTAAGTTTATCTTTTACTCGTTAAGGGTCGTCCATAAACTGCGTGAGGTGATTTTGGGGCAGATTTTGGACACCCTCTATAACCTCACGTACATACATTTCACATTTGACTCAGAACTGGTCAAGTGTGAGCCAAGAGCAAAATGTAAAGTTAAAATCGCTCAAATAATATGAAAAAATAGATATTTTATGCAGTTTGTGACATTTGCCAAGATAAGATCTCCCCCACGTGAGATTTGGTGTGATTCGCCACGACCCGCCCTCCCCTCCTAAACACCTCACGTAGTTAATGGACGCCCCCTTAATTGAACCAAAAACACTGTAAAAAATACAATAATTGTAATTAGAAAAATAAAAACTAAGTATCACTGACCCTTTGGCTTGATGCTTTTCACATTAGGCGGATTCGATACCCGGTTCTGACAGGCCATTATTTAAAAAAAAAGGAATGAAGTTTGATTAATTTTTAAAATGAAATAAAATCTTCTTTCAGTTAAATGTTCTATTTACAATAGGTATTTACGGTTACTTACTTTCCCTCTTTGTGGCATAGTTTTGGGATATGCGTAGGTATCTATTATCTATCCTGTCGGGGCGAGTTATTAATAAGTATGTATAAACAAAAGTTAATTCACAAATATTATAGGCTCAGTCATATTCAGCGCCGATAGTGATGCTAATGTCGCCAGGAAGCACGTTCGTCTTGTGATACCAGCGGTTCGTGTCCACAACCACTGAAACAAGAAGTATATGAACGATTCACTCGTTTTAAAGTTCTGTAGCTAAAATGGCATAACGGAACCCTTATAGTTTCGCCATGTCCGTCCGTCCGTCCGCACTTTTGCGTAGAGCCTGTTAGTGCTAGGAGGCTGTAATTTTTTATGGATACACATATTACTTACGCCGATAAAGTGAAAGAATAATATCTTGAAAAAACTACGGAACCTACATTGCGCGTGGTCCGACAAGCACTTGCCCGGTTTTTTTTTTATAAAGCCTGCCTACCAAGGTACAAGCCCTATGACGGGGGCGTTTCCAAAAATACATATAACAGTCACAAATAACATACATAAATATCATTTACTCGTGTGGAAATAGCCACTTTTTCAACCTCGTCTGCGTTAATTTTCACCGTTTTTGCAACATTTCTAATTGCTGCTCCTCTCCTATTGGTCGGAGCGTGTGTGTTATATAGCCTTCCTCGATAAACGGGCTATCCAACAGTGAAATAATTTTTCAATTCGGATCAGTAGAAACCTGAGATTACCGTGTTCAAACGCAAGAGGTCGTGGGTTCGATTCCCACACGGGACACCACTTTGTGTGATCCACAAATTGTTGTTCCAGGTCTGGGTGTAATTTGTGTCCGTGACTTGTATGTTTGTAAAGTCACCCGTGACACAGGGCATGTACCCTACTGCTGGAGTTGTCTTTTATTTAAAGAGAAAAAAAAATAAAAAAAATTATATTAATATAGATTACAGGAGGTAAGTCACCGAAAAAAACCATCGGCGTCAACTATTTATTGTCTTGTAATTGAACTCAAATATTTTCTGCAAGTGATAGGCCAGCGAATGGCAGACTACAAAGGATTTTCTTCTGTTACTTACCTCCTAACCAAATCGTCCTAGCGATCTCCGAGAAAAAAAATAAAAAACCGTTTTAGAGAAACCTCAGCATTGTAGGCCCTCCTGGCGGTCTAGAACAAATACCGGTTTCCTATGTTCTCCTCGATAAATGACCCTGGGTATTCTCAGAACAGAAGATGTAATACTAACAGATCTCCCCGGGCTGCACAGTGAAGGTGATCCAGGTGCACTTGTAGAAGCACTCGGGCGGCGGCGCCAGCTGCCACTGCTTGCGCCCGCGCACCTGCGCCTGCCACGACATGTGCTTCACTGAGTCCACCTGTGTGTACGATATTACGTGTGGTGGTAGTACCTGTGATTGCATAGGCGGATCCAGGGTCCCCACACGGTTATTTTGTGTACTGATTTTTTTATATTGTATTGAATTTCTTTGCCCTTTTGCCTCTTGTGCCCCCAGACAGGTTTTTTTTGGGGCACCCCCCCTCGTGGGTGCAACTTACACTTGGCCAAAACGAAATGCATCCCCCCACTTCCCCCGTCGTAAACATATTAGATCCGGCACTGCCATTTGCCTCTCATCCCCTAGAATGAAATCCTGGATCCGCCCCTGTGTTGTTCTGGTTAGTGTGATAAGCTTTTTGGTACAATAAGACAGACAATAGGTAAGGTCTAGGGGGGTGGGGGGAGGTATTAATTAATTCTAACAAAGATTATAATGTTATTATTGTTGCCTAGCTAAATCACGTACTAATGTTGTAAACTGGCGATACTAATATACACACGCCAATTTATTTAATTGTTATTTTGTTTAAATGACAATAAAGGTTATTTTATTCCTACAATAGGGGATTTTAGGCCCTCCCTACCTATATACCTACACGTAGGTATTTAGGAGGACGGAGCCGGAAAGCTCCTCCTCCTGGGGTATAGCCGAGTTAATAAGAAATTAGCCGATTAGAACTGGACCAACGGCAAAACGTGTTCTGTTGTTCAAGGAAGAAAGAGTATAACTTACATGCATATGAGCTCCTTGCCCGGGTCCTCCCATAAATATCCAATCGACCATATCACTCTCAGCAGTCTTGGGCAGAAAATACGGCCGATTGTAATAGGTTCGCAATTTTCTTGTCTCTTCATCATAACAAGTACTCCACCCAACATACCAGGGTTTCCCTGTCAAGTTTGCTCTAGCTTCGTCCATGCTGAAGACATCTTGCAACGAGTTAAATCCAGATTTGTACGCAAAATAGAAGCAGTCATTTATCTGTTTTCCCATTTTTCCGCCGCTATAGAAGTTTGCGAAAAAATTGAAGTCGAATTCCTAAAAAAATGTAGGTAAGTAGGTTTATTATGAAGTCTGCATATTAATAAGTAGGTAGGTACCTACAGAAAGTGGCAAAATCTGTTTGCCGATGGAACCATTATTATTGTTGATTGTAGGCCTTAAAAACGCCGGTATCCATCAGTAATTCAGTATTAGGTACCTACCTACAACAGAGGACTATGATAGTGAAGAAAAGTTAACTTTTTTACCTTGAGAGCTTGCCACTCAACAGTGGCATCAGTGATAATCACAGGTGTGGTGCTATACGCGTATTTTTCAAACTCTTCAGCGGTGGTGTTGGCGAGCCGAACCACCTCGTCCACGCCCGCACACATCGAGCAATCCTCCGGTGGACGGAACACTGATTTTGAAAATGACGGTAGTTGAAGAAAACAGTTCTGAAAAAAATTGTTAATTACAAGCCACAGCTTCTTTCAGTAGCACTTGGAGATTTTTACGTTAAAAAGTCAGGTAACGAGTGAGTCGATAAATAATAAGAAGCAAAATGAAATTATCACCTTACCGACTTTCCCCAAAGTTCGTTATAAATCCATCGAGCACTGAATCCAGAACCAATAAGAATGGCAACACATAAAACAAAATAAATTGAAGATTTTCCTTTAAAAAAACTACTACTCCCATCTTTTCGAATATCCAGGTGAGATAAATACGAATTACTCAATTTTAAACTGTCGATTTTGTGAATAATTTTATGTAATTTCATTTCCGCAGTTTTGTAATTTTTAGAGCAAGTTTTTGGCCGAACCGGTTGGTTCATTGTTGCAAGATTCGAGTCCCGGGATTGAATGAAAGGGATACATTCCATTGAACAGTTTATATAGAACCGAGATTACTTGGAGCTTAAATAATAGATGTATTGATCAATTCATATAGTGCTGTACATTCTGTATCGTTACTTTATACCTGAATTTCATTTTTTAATCCCTAATGCACAAAGAAGACTTAGATATAATAGATACTTAAGTATATTCTAACTAACCTTCTCTGTGGAAATTGGACTAAATTTCTAGAATTCTTCTTACCTAAGGACTAATTTTGGTGCAGTTTTTTGTTATATATAGATACACTAACGGCCCGCTCCGGCTTCGCACGGGTATAAAATATATGGATGTTATTATACATATAAACCTTCCTCTTCAATCAATCTATCTATTAAAAAAAACCGCATCAAAATCCGTTGCGTAGTTTTAAAGATTTAAGCATACCTACTTAGGGATATAGGGACAGAGAAAGCGACTGTTTTATACTATGTAGTGATAAATTTGTTGTAAATGTGTGTAACCCAGTCACAGTAAAAGGTACTCGCGTATTAACTCTAGATACTTATGTATTTTTCTTGCTAAAGGTAAGAAGTACGGAGACCTATGGGCTCGACATTTACCAGTTGTAATACTGTCTTCGAAATATAGTAACTTTTCAATTAATGTCCGCCTGACAATCTAACCTAGGTACCATTGAAACAATACCAAATTACGTAATGTCAATTTCTATACCAGTATCGAGCTGGACATCTTGAGCGAAGCAGAGTCAGTGGAGGATCTAGGATTATTTTGAGGTTGGGCAAAACTGGATGATAGCGCCCTTTAGAGCCTAGGGTGGTTAAGGTTGGGGTGGTGGGGGGTAGGGTACATTGCGTTTCATCCAATAGGCCAATACCGCTATCGTGAGTAGGTAGGTACCTCGCGCGATCATTTTACCCGTAGCGTTCGGCGCCCCAACATAGCACTTTGCACTACTTCGACATGCTATTTGGCGTCACTTAAGCGGCCATTTGGCGCCCGGGGCTCGTGCCCAGGCTTGCCCCCCCCCCCTCTCCATCCGGCCCTGAGCAGAGTAGTCGCTGTCATAGCATAGCATAAATATATATAATTTGCCTTTCGTAATCACAGCTCTAGTGCTCTCCTTGTAAAAGAGAATATCTAAAGTGTATCGGGTGCAATAGGTATGAAATTGAAATTCATTATCTCTCGCGACACACAACTGTGTCCCCTCGTTACACGCCTTCACGCTCCACTGTGACACGCTATCAATTACTTTTTTGTTGTTTAATAGTAAACAGTAGTTGAACAAATTTCCCATCATACACGTTTTTACGTAAAGAAAAAGTACAATAATAAACTGTTGCGTATTATCAAAATTGAAAATCTATTGTTTCAATAATCAGCAGAATTTTAAAACTAGCGCCAACGTTAAGTTGTTGCCATTTTAACAGTTTAATTTTAGCATAAATAAATGTGGTAAAATTAAATAATATTTATTTGAAGAAAAAAGTTTAACATTGGGCAAAATAAACAACAATATGTTTAAACAAATGTATTGTACATGGCACTACTAGGTATTGGCAGAAATGATCTGGCCATTATCAAAAAAATAAGAAGAAATCAGCTGATTTGCAATTTTGACATACTCATCTGTCAAAACAAAGTCAAGTCATCAACAACCGAAACACCGAAACTAGTAAAAACAAAAAAACTGGAAGAAATCTGAAATAGTTATCACGATGGCAGCAATACTAGGTGGCGGGTTAGGGGGCCTTTCTACCGGGTACTATTTACTAAAAAACAATATAGCTAACAACAATAATCTGAAGATATTTCTATTAGAAGCTACGAGTTATTGCGGCGGATGGATCAAGTCTATACGGACAGACAATTATGTTTTCGAGCAGGGGCCGAGGACAATCAGGCCTAAGGGTATTTTAGGACTAAACACATTAAATATGATAGAAGATTTAGGTCTTAGCGAACACGTTGTGCCGATAAAACCGGACCATCCCGCGGCAAAGAACAGAATGATTTATGTAAACAAGAATCTTCACAGTTTACCTTCGGGCTTCATGAGCGTTTTCCAAAAGAAAGAGCCTTTCTCCAAACCGTTAATTTACGCATTGTTCAACGATATAAAATCTCCACAGAAGTCACTCGCTGATGATTCAATATACAATTTTGTGGAACGACGCTTTGGCAAGGAGATTGCAGATTACGGAGTTGCACCCATGATTTGCGGCATTTGCGCTGGAGATGCCAAGGAGATATCAGTCAAGTTTCTTATGAGGACACTATTTGAATGGGAACAGAATCATGGAGGAGTTGTGAAAGGTTTGGTAAAGTCAATGTTTCATGGTAAAGCAAATGAAGATTTTGAACTAAGTGCTTTGGCTAAGAAGGCTCAGGAAGAAAAATGGAATGTGTACACAATAAAGGGCGGTCTTGAGACCTTCCCTGCCTCCCTTTACAAATATTTAATTGAAAACAATGTAGAAGTAAATAAGGACAGTAAAATTGAGGAAATAGAATTTATAGATTCCAGTAAAGCAAAATTAAAAAATAGTGCAGGTGTAACAGTACAGGCCAACCATATTTATGCATCAACACCAGCATATGTTCTTGCTAAACTAATTGAGAATCAACATCCAGACTTAGCTAAAGAATTGAATGAAATTCCATTTGTAACAGTCGGGATAGTAAATTTATACTTTAGTTCATCCAAAGATCTTATCGAACCTGCATTTGGATTTCTTGTACCACCTATTGAGAACTCCCCTATTTTGGGAGTGGTCTTTGACTCATGTTGTATACCAGATCAGAATGGTACAGTCTTGACTGTTATGCTCGGAGGGAGATGGTTTGAAGAAAAGTTTGGTGATGATATAACCGAGACAAAGTTATATGACATTGCGTTGAAGGAAATAGTAAGAATATTAAAAATCAACGAGGAACCGGCCGCTCATCACGTAAATATTTTGAAGAAATGTATACCACAGTATGTTGTTGGTCACTATGAGAGGGTTGATAAAATCAGACAATACATTCAAACAAACAATTTGCCGATATCTGTGATTGGTAGCAGTTATGATGGTGTAGGTATAAATGATGTTATATTTTCAGCTAAGACACAAGTCATGTACCATAATTTTTATAAGAATTTCAATGTTTAAGTCACATTAGTGAATGTTATAATGAATTTTATTTTAATGTATGTTGTTAAAGCAGTGATGAATGTTACCTATTAGTTTTGTTAATATATTTTTTAAATAATTATTTTATTTTAGTCTTTTTTTGCAATTACCTTTTCTTACCAGGACTTACCAGGAGGCCATTTAAAACAGTCATTTTTGTATTCTTGTAACTTTGGGATCAGTCAAATACGGTTGCCGCTTGCGCAACATGCTAGAATGCCACTATTGCCCTCTCGAGTAGTCTTGAGACGCAAGCGTATTTGAAATAGATACAAAAATCAAGGTGCAAAAATACGAAAAAGGCAGTTTTAATCGAAACTTAACTGGAACTGCACTGTTTTAAATACGTAAATTTGCTCGCTGGTTTTACTATTTTCTTTTTAATCTATGTTTTGAAGGGGCTTTGTCAGATTTGACTATGACAAAGCCCCTTCAAAACACTAAAGATGGCTTACTATTTTTAATATTTTAAAACTTCCAACTTACTTTTCTGGCTATGTTTCTGCTGGCCTGTTGTTCTAGTGGTCAGTGACCCTAGAGGTTGTGAGTTCGAGGCAGGATAAAACTCCTGTTTTCTCGTTGTCTCAGGATCCTATAATGGTATCACAGAGTACTCTAATGGTACCATGAGTGAGAACTGTTTCTCGTAGTCCTATTGCTATTTGTCTACTTCCAGTATATAAGATTGGGGATGAAATGTAAATGTTAAAAACAAATATCAGCTATTCAATTAAAAAAAACAGTTGCTTTGCTCCACTGCCTTTGGACTTGATGTATATTGTGGCACCCTTGAGAGCGTCAGATTTTATCCAACTCTTTACTGATAGTAGAAAAATACTCCCATAGATAAAATGTCAAGTACCAAATGCTGTTTGAAAAACTAACTGGTGGGGTGGCTATATTTTATTTCTATTGTGGGAAATAGGGAATATGCATGTATTTTTTTTAGTTCTTATACAATGGCTTACATCACCAAAAACTACTATTAGGAAAACAAAACATTTAAAATTACAAACTAGGCGCGTAAAAAGTCATGGACTGTGACGTCACGGCAATCGCGACAGCCAATGAGGGCACAACATGTTTTAACATAGTACGAACTATTACGTCATAATTTGATCTGACCAATAGCATTCGTTTTAACTACCTTGAGAATTTTTAATCATAATTTTTAGATGCATTTTATTAAAAATATATATTGATGTAGACACAATTCTTAACCAATGAGGTAATATAAAAAAATATTTAACCCTCATTAGCGTCATATGCATATTCCTTATTGTTTTGTCAAAAATAACTGTGAGTCAATCTTCATCTTTCGTTAAGTAAAAGGGTATTTAAAAAATATAAATAAAAAATCAAACTATTGTTCAAAATATTATATATTAGCTATATTCAACCAAGTTTAATTACTTGCGATAATGTATAAAATGTGCAAAACTGCCACAAGCGACATGTTGCGCAAAATTATTATACACTGAGAACTTCTTAGCCTATAAACATATCTTAAAACTATGTTTAAATATAAAGTATAAAAAAATAAATATTTAAACTAAAAATTTCCATGGGCTTTATGGAATTTTAAAAATAATTTCATTTAGTTTACAACAAGCTTTTAGGCACATAATGTATTTGCGTACATAGCTGCTATACTAGTAATATTCGATAATATACATAATATACAATTTGTGTATGTTTAAGTATATAGATTGCTGAAAATACTATGTTAGTGAAACAGCAAATAACTTTATGTATTATTATAATAATATTTATGACATTTGTATATAAAAGAAAGAATTAGGTACTATTTTCATTGAAACTATATAATTCTTTATTTTAAAACAATAGTCGAGAATCGCAACAAGTCCATTCAAGGTATTGTATAATAAACTAATTTTATATATACAACTTTTACCAAAATAAAAAGTAATGTAAAGATGTTACTCATTATTTAACCACTTGGAACAAAATCTGGGTAAAGTCATTTTTTTCAAAAGTAAAAGCTGATAAATTTATGTAAGTACTATTGTTAGTATCTCAATACTAGTATTAGTATTATTCAATGTATGATTTTCAATACTCTTATATATGTTTTGAATTTACTTGGTTATGTTTTGAGAGTTTCACCATCTTTCAATTTAGCTCAGCTAGTATTACAGACTTATAGTACAAAATAATATTAAGATTTAACTAAATTAAATTCGTGTATAAACTCATAGAGAATGCATGCGACAATGACTAGCTAGAAGGGCAGCAAAAATGCCGCCTGAAGTAGTATATTATTTAGAATTTATTATGCCATTCGTTAAGGCTTAATTCATACCGAAATGGCAGCGGCGGCGTGGCGAGCTCTTTTAGTGTCAAATAATTTTAAACATTATTTACATTGCTGAAAGACCAGTATCGCTTGACGGCCCCTCGTGTCTTTCAATTATGTAAATAAAGTTACTAAATTAAGTTACACTTCGGTATGAATAGGGCCTAAGTGTCGTAATCAAACATTTCTTTTTAAGTATTTTTATACAATGATTTTTAATATGCATCCTGCTTATTCCGTTTATAGCTAATACTGCCAGCAGACAATGACTGGGTACCTATTATTCAACTCAAGGAATCGACTAATAGCGTTGTGAACTGTTGAACGTGAACGATGCACAAATGTTATTCAACGTCGAATCATCTTTTCTCACTTTTACACATACAAGTTGATGTGTCTCTGTTTCGCTGTCTTGTTATACAAACCATAGGCATACCCAGGGGGGGGGGGGGGGGTTATTTGGGGTTGAAACGCCCCCAGTATTTGAATTGGGTGTTCGACTACTATTAAAATAAAATATTTTATAGTAACCATGCAATATTATGTTCATCTATAGTTTACCGTGTTCACATTCATCATCAAACGTGACGTCACATGCTTGCATTTCATACAAATTTGTACGAAGCGAGCCGTTTTTGACGTTTCTTAAAAAGATGCCGATTTGACTTCAGACAAATAACCTATTAAACCATCTAGACACCCCCCTGAAATTTTCACGTAGATCGTCGCGGAGTATTTAGACGGTATCGAGTATATTGGGGCGCCAAAATTTGATCCCGCTCCAAATCTGGTCTCGGGTCGGCGGCACTTAACTCCCCCCCCCCCCTTCCGAAAAAAGATCCTGGGTACGCCCATAATACAAACACTTCCCTATTTAACCTATCCAATTATTCACAATACGTTATTTACAGTTTTGATACTAGTGAATGTTTTGTCTTCATTTTTCATTCTATTTCCAAGATAGAATACAAGAAGACAAAACATTTACTTCCTTTCATCTTTATTTTCTTGACGACCTTAGTGATGCAAACCAGCGCATAAGCTTATAGTGTCAAGCGTATTCCAAGCACCTCGACAAAATATACAAGAGCACGCTCGCGTAGCGATATACTCAGTTCCAAGTTTTAATGCGCTCATTACACTACTCTAAATCAGGGACCCTAAATCCTTAAAAAGAGTGGTGTAATCAGAGTTAGGGCACTAATTCTCTAACAAATTTTCAAGGCCACCTCGATTTAGGGCCGTCATTCAGGGTACGGTAATAGCCTTTTAAGACATAAAACTTGACAAATTGTATGCCGTGAATAAGCTTTCATTTGGAAATCTACGTTGGTCGAGCTGAACTTAGCAACAAGTAATATGAAAAGTTAGTTAATTTTTAATCGATAACACAAAATTAATCTTGCCGTAAGTTATATAGTATGACTAGCTGACTCGCGCAACTTCGTCTGCGTAAATTTTTCCCGTTTTTGCCACATTTTTCATTGCTGCGGTCCCTTTTATTCTCCGCTCCTATTGGTCGTAGCGTGATGTTATACAGTCTTCCTCGAAAAATGGGCTATCCAACAGTAAAAGAATTTTTCAATTCGGACCAGTAGTTCCTGAGATTATCGGTTCAAACAAACAAACAAACTCTTCAGCTTATTAATAAAATTTATGTATAGATAAGCGCGAATGTATTCAAACCGCCAAGCCGAACTTCAAAGGCCGAAACTTCAAGCCGACCAAGTTAGAATGCAAGAACTGTACTAGCTTTCGCTAATCAGCATATTCATAGTTTTCAAGTTTTACAAGTTAAGTCTTAATTTAATACATACGCCTAATTGATATCAACCTAATGATCATTACTTATCAATACCGAACAGCTCCGGTACAGTACATAACATGCAATTAAAAAATGCGCGTTAAAGTAAGCGCCTCACCGCAACGACATTTTATCTTGCCATGTTAAAATTTACTTTAAAGCAAACGACATAAGGTCGTTATCTTCAATGCACATTATGTGCTGTGTCGGAGCGGTGTATCAGAATCTCATGAAAATAAATTAAAAAACAACTTGTGATTTTTATATGGCAATCTTAACTGACAGTGGCTTCTACTGCGATTATGACCTTTGATAGTTTGTCATTCAAACGTTTATTCTTAAATTTACTTTAAAAAATGCGGCAGTATGTCGAGCTGATTTTTAACTGACAAAAGTGGAAAGCAACGGGAAGACAGCTTGCAAGTTTGTTGTATTTTTTTTTTTTTCAATGCGATAACTGACATTCAGCCCCCTGAGAGTACAATATATATTTATTTCTTCGAGCTGTGACGTACTTAGTTTTGTTGAAGCAGACATTGATAATTAACAGTTATATAAAATTATTACAATAGGATATTTGACTAAAGTCAAATCAGTGTTATTTTTAAGAAACGTCAAAAACGGCTCGCTCCGTATAATTATGTTTGTATAAAATAATAGCGTATAACGGCACATTTTCAATGATCAAATCAATTACTTTTAGTATATCTTTTGATGAATAAAAAATAATAAACACGTTAGATTATGAACGAACACATTTTTTCAGAATATTTTATGACATATTATTGCATGGTTAGTATAAAATAATTTATTATGATAGTAGTCAAATATCCAAATCAATTAAAAATACAACGATCAAGATTTGTTCGTCCTAGTAGGACTACGACCTACGAGTACTTACCATAAACTTGTGTTACCATCTCCAAATTATAATTTCCCAATTTTTCATCAGATTCTGATACATGTATACCTCAAGATCAAGGTCAGTCTAGTTCCCACTAACAGTCCCAAGGTCTATAAGCACAGTGGTGTAGAGGGTGTGGTCCCTGTGCTGCGCGGGCGGCACGGTGTTGCGGTACGAGTACTGCAGCAGCACCGCCGCTTGCGCTGGGGACCCACCCACAGCGTCCTCTGAGGTCGTCACCTCCAGACGTAGAGCCAGCTTGTTTGATTTGCGCCACATTATTATGCTATAAAAACAAACTATTAGTATCAGAAAGTTAAAAAAAAGATAGAAGTGTCTTATGGACACCCGGTTGGAACGTAGGTCCTTTTGCTATATATTTTCATGTTTGTATTGACTAATGATTAAAAAAAACATCTGGAAGCCAAAAATCTTGACAAACAATCTACATAACACGTCGTTATTCTTGCCTCACATAATTATAATGAATAGATTTTTGATCGATGTCAATTTTTTTTCCGCCTAGCCTCTCAGCGCGGATAGCTGTTGCGAAAACAAAAATGTGCGATAAAGAACTACGTTCCAAAATTTTTAGATATTTTAGTTTGAAAATTAGAATTCAAAAAGCCTTATTTTTGGTTTGTTTCCGTACGAAAAGGTACATGAAGTCGTTAAAGAATGACTTCATTATCAATCCGGCTGTTTGTCTATCAATGATCTTTAGGAATGTCTTGAGTTATCAAATTGAAACAATGTACGACACGGAACCCAGTGCCCCAATACCATTGCCATGACACATATTTTTAATGTTTTAATTATTTAAAATTCAATGATTGTTCGTTTAAAATTAAGTACTTTATATAACTCTACTACAATACCGCACGCATTCGTGTCTTTTCCATCCAAAGTAGACACAATTTTCAACACAATTACATATAGTGTACTAACTCGCTAGTGTCGGTGTGCGCGTCGTCGTCATACTCGGCGGCGTCATCGCGCTGCGCCAGCGTCAGCGTCACGTCAGGTGACGTCATGCGGCATGACGCCGAGTATGACGCCGGCCGGGAGATCGCTTTGTATGATGATGGCTCCTGCAATTATTATATTCATTTCATATATATATATAAAAAGAAAGACTGTTTAAAAATAATTTACTGAAAAATAACCTATTAATACAATAATTGCATTTTCGAAAGATATAACAAATTGAAGTCCAGACTCCGGCCCCGGTTTGGCATACGGAAGTCGTTCGATTCCTGGGTCTGAACTTAAATTTTTTTTATCTTTCAACAATGCAATTATTGTATTAATAAAGTAATTGGCAAGAAATGCCTATAAAAATACTATTTATTATGTTAGCCTATGTTCACAACTGAGACCCCTCACATAATTAAATCCGTCAAGCCGTTTGGTGGAGATCCTTCTGAAGGAACAACAAAAGTGTTGTCCTTATCTGTTCTAACATGAATTTAATAGGTTGGAAAAAGACATAGCATTCAATAGGCTTTCATTCATGAGTTTACCAGTTAAACAGCTATGCATAAATCGAGTTATATGCAACTTTGCTCATGCAACCTAAGTTTAAACCTAATTCCATATAAAATTTATCAAAATGGGCTTATAGTTTCGAAAATAAATGCATTTAAACAAACCTATTCAGCAACTTTATAATATATAAGAAAATAGTTTATATGAATTTCTAAAAAATACCTTTTCCAAGTTGAGTGACTTTTCCAACGACTTCTCAATACTCTTGGGCTCCTCTTTCTCCTCTGGGGGAGGGAGGTCCTCGGGCTGTAACAGCCTCAGCTGCATCTCGTGTCCGGTAGGGTTTGTCAGCTTCAGCAGTAGGGCTGACTTCTCTCCCGGCTTCACTGGCTCGTGGGATATTATCTTTACTTCGGGGACGTGGTAACTGGTAGGAGGAATATGTATATGAGTCGAGTGATGGTTTGATTCTTGATAAACGCGCGCGCTTTGTCTAACGTATTTCATTGATCACTGGTCAAAACCAGAATGGTCTAGACCAGTGCTTCCCAAACTGGGTTCCGTGAAATCCAGAGGTTTGATAGAAACGTTACTGGGGTTCCACGAATTACATCTTAAGAAATTTTGAAAAAGAAAAGTAACGAGATTGCCTGTGTAGAAAGGACAACAAGAAACCAGGTTGGATAATTCCATTGTGTCGAGTTATGATAGTTCTTCTTTTTGGATTACCTAGTGAAATGAGAACTATCATTATGTGGATTTGGTAAATTTACTTAGATCTTTGGCACATTAATTGCACATCTCCTGGGAGGTTCCATAAAATAAAAGATGTGATTTTTAGGACATTCATTCGCTAATATTCGGTTAGCATTGGTGTCATTCGGGATCAGTATGTAGACTCCGCGACTCGTCGATTGGTATCTTTGGGGAACTGCAGCGAAAAATTCAATGTTTCCACAATCGAAAGAATCGCAGTCGTGCCATCGACTCGCAATTGCTTCGAATGAATCTATTCGAAAGAAGGAGTCGAATAGCAATACCAATCGAATAAAATTTCGATTAATTATATCACGTGACTTATGGACGCCCCCTAATAGCGATAAAAAAACTATCCTTTGACCTTCCCCGGGTCTTAAATGATCTCCATACCAAATTTCATCTAAATCGGTTCAGTGGTTTAAGCGTGAAAAGGAAACAAAAGGACAGTCACTTTCACGCGACAGCGCTGACTGCGCTTGACGCTCAGCAGCTTGGCGAGCGGACATGCTTGTTGCTATGATAACATCACACTTACTAAGCGAGCAGCTCGATCTTGAACTTGATAGATCCAGGGTTGTACTCGGGCTTGGTGAGGTTGTGGTCGCAGGCGCGACAGCGCTGACTGCGCTTGACGCTCAGCAGCTTGGCGAGCGGACATGCTTGTTGCTATGATAACATCACACTTACTAAGCGAGCAGCTCGATCTTGAACTTGATAGATCCAGGGTTGTACTCGGGCTTGGTGAGGTTGTGGTCGCAGGCGCGACAGCGCTGACTGCGCTTGACGCTCAGCAGCTTGGCGAGCGGACATGCTTGTTGCTATGATAACATCACACTTACTAAGCGAGCAGCTCGATCTTGAACTTGATAGATCCAGGGTTGTACTCGGGCTTGGTGAGGTTGTGGTCGCAGGCGCGACAGCGCTGACTGCGCTTGACGCTCAGCAGCTTGGCGAGCGGACATGCTTGTTGCTATGATAACATCACACTTACTAAGCGAGCAGCTCGATCTTGAACTTGATAGATCCAGGGTTGTACTCGGGCTTGGTGAGGTTGTAGTCGCAGGCGCGACAGCGCTGACTGCGCTTGACGCTCAGCAGCTTGGCGAGCGGACATGCTTGTTGCTATGATAACATCACACTTACTAAGCGAGCAGCTCGATCTTGAACTTGATAGATCCAGGGTTGTACTCGGGCTTGGTGAGGTTGTGGTCGCAGGCGCGACAGCGCTGACTGCGCTTGACGCTCAGCAGCTTGGCGAGCGGACATGCTTGTTGCTATGATAACATCACACTTACTAAGCGAGCAGCTCGATCTTGAACTTGATAGATCCAGGGTTGTACTCGGGCTTGGTGAGGTTGTGGTCGCAGGCGCGACAGCGCTGACTGCGCTTGACGCTCAGCAGCTTGGCGAGCGGACATGCTTGTTGCTATGATAACATCACACTTACTAAGCGAGCAGCTCGATCTTGAACTTGATAGATCCAGGGTTGTACTCGGGCTTGGTGAGGTTGTGGTCGCAGGCGCGACAGCGCTGACTGCGCTTGACGCTCAGCAGCTTGGCGAGCGGACATGCTTGTTGCTATGATAACATCACACTTACTAAGCGAGCAGCTCGATCTTGAACTTGATAGATCCAGGGTTGTACTCGGGCTTGGTGAGGTTGTGGTCGCAGGCGCGACAGCGCTGACTGCGCTTGACGCTCAGCAGCTTGGCGAGCGGACATGCTTGTTGCTATGATAACATCACACTTACTAAGCGAGCAGCTCGATCTTGAACTTGATAGATCCAGGGTTGTACTCGGGCTTGGTGAGGTTGTGGTCGCAGGCGCGACAGCGCTGACTGCGCTTGACGCTCAGCAGCTTGGCGAGCGGACATGCTTGTTGCTATGATAACATCACACTTACTAAGCGAGCAGCTCGATCTTGAACTTGATAGATCCAGGGTTGTACTCGGGCTTGGTGAGGTTGTGGTCGCAGGCGCGACAGCGCTGACTGCGCTTGACGCTCAGCAGCTTGGCGAGCGGACATGCTTGTTGCTATGATAACATCACACTTACTAAGCGAGCAGCTCGATCTTGAACTTGATAGATCCAGGGTTGTACTCGGGCTTGGTGAGGTTGTGGTCGCAGGCGCGACAGCGCTGACTGCGCTTGACGCTCAGCAGCTTGGCGAGCGGACATGCTTGTTGCTATGATAACATCACACTTACTAAGCGAGCAGCTCGATCTTGAACTTGATAGATCCAGGGTTGTACTCGGGCTTGGTGAGGTTGTGGTCGCAGGCGCGACAGCGCTGACTGCGCTTGACGCTCAGCAGCTTGGCGAGCGGGTGCAGGCGCGACACGTGCGCCGGCTGCCACTCCGGGCTCGCCAGCCGGACCGACATGCTTGTTACTGCGATGCAACAATGTTACGTTATATGATATGTCCCACTGATGGGCACGGGTCTCCCCAGTAGAACTAACTTGTATAGACCCTGGAGGTAATGGTACATTATAGAACATATTTTTAAAGACGACGGTAGAAACTTATGATGAGAACATTTATGGATCTCATAAAGTAATATCCGTGTTGGAATGCAATCGATACATACCTACTTTCACTGTGCAACTGAGGCATGAGAAATGTAGATGATACACAGCCAGTTTGAAAGCCCTTTGGCTTCATGAACTTTTAGTTATAAGTTATATTGGTAATTTAAAAAGAGTGTAAAGTCAAATGTCAATTCTGTTAACAACTCAGCACTAGTGTTGCACTTGCTTCTAATTGAACAACTACCTGACCCGCGCAGCTTCGTTTACGTCAAGAAGCAAAGTGCAACTCCTTATTTTTCCCCGTTTTTGCAACATTTTTCATTGCTACTCCGCTCCTATTGGTCGTATCGTGATCTTATATAGCCTTCCTCGATAAATGGGCCCTCCAACAGTACAATATTTTTTTAATTCGAACCAGTAATTCCTAAGATTATCACGTTTAACCAACAAACTCTTCAGCTTTATAATATTAGTATTGAAGACTAAAAACATGAGTAAATACCTACTCTATTCTAAATACGAGTAGGTTAGTAGGTGGCCCTTGGTTTAGTATCAGTAAATAAGGGCTTGGCTATTGATGTAGGTAATGTACAATGTATACAATTGTGATGGCCCAGTTGTCATTTTGCCATTCAACATTGTCCTCTTTTTTTTGTTAGTGTCAATGTCAAATAGAAATCCTAAAGGGTCTAACTAAAAACATTATTGTAGATGAGCTAATAATAATAAAAAATAGACATGCCTACTGTCATCATAGAACTTTCGGTCTCAATCCCGGCTTGTCACAGAGTTTCATGACATGTCCAAAATTTAGTATCATTAGTTCCCTGCCTAGTAGTTAGCGACCCTGAATGCTAAGCCGGGTCGTGGGTTCAACCCCCGCCCAGGATAAAACTTTGTGTGATAAACACGATGGTTTATTCTGTGTTTTGGTGTTATTTCTATTATGTATGTATTTAAAAATATATAAGTATGTTTATCAGTTGTCTGGTTTCCATAGTACAAGCTCTGCTTAGTTTGGGATCAGATAGTGTTGTGTGAGTTCGATTCCCACACGGGACTCCACTTTGTGTGATTCACAAATGGTGATATACTTTGTGTCCGTGACTTGTATGTTTGTAAAGTCCCCCGCGACACAGGGCTTGTACCCTACTGCAGGAGTCGTCTTTAAGATAAATATATCAGTTTACTAACTTTGATTCAAGTTGACCTCCTTGGTGTAGTAGTCATCGGGCAGCCCCTCGACCTCGGCGCTGGGCTGGCTCGGCACGAAGCCGGCGATGGCCGACGACTGGCTGTCGCTCGACGGCAGCCCCGCTATGTTGCGGGCCATCGCGCCTGTTAGACCCGTCTTATCCTAAAGAGAGAACAACATAAGTTCTATCGCCGAAGACATCTCGGCTTATTCACCCCTATACACTTTGCCTGTGTAAGACGTCACGAAAGCCGTAACTGACTAGGAACCCATTATAATTAAAAAATTAAGATACCACTTACAGTAAGGGTAATATATTTCCCTCTGATTGTGAACTTCTTTCTTTCCCTTTCAATTTTCTCTTGCTTCTCTTGTAGAGCTATCGCCTTGTAGTAGTCTAACAATTGGTTGACGCGCGCCGCAAACGGGTTGGTGCGCTCCGGCCAGCCTCCTGACGCTGTGTTACGATAAATGTCTTAACTATCAATAAAATCTCTGACCATATTAATATAAATACGAGTATCTTAATAAACAAAATATAAAATAAAAAGCAAAGCCTTTTATTTCCATGCAGTTTAAGTTTGCTTTGTAATTTTTGACTGCCTCTGTGGCGTGGTGGGAGTGTACCCGACTGCTACCCAAGAGATTGTGGGTTCAATCCCCACCCAGGATAAAACTTTGTGTACGCACAATGGTTTATTCTGTGTTTGGGTGTTATTAGATAAATATTTACATTATTTATATTTAGAATTATATAAGAATGTTTTTTGGTTGTCTGATTTCCATAGTACCAGCTCTGCTTAGTTTGGGATCAGATAGAGTTGTGCGAGTTGTCCCAAGATATTTATTTATTTATTTATTTATTTAAAACTTTATGCACAAAGTTGTACAAAGGTGGACTTAATAAGATATTATTATATGCATATCTTGAAAGTTACTTAACTTACAATAATTGCATTTTTGAAAGATATAACAATTTGAACTCCAGACCCAGGAATCAAACCCAAGACTTTCGTATGCCAAAACGTGGCCGGAATTATACCCTCTATATGGACTATGTTACGAGGTTTAGTAATTTTTCTATCCTTCCCACAAGAACCCCCTTAGAGGTGAAGGCCTCCTCCATAGATAGTCAATCCTCTCTCAATTGGGCTGCATAAATCCAATTGACACCAGCTGTCTTTATTATTTCTTCTTCCTATTTAGTGTGAGCTTCCTATTTAGGTCCAAGTTGTCACATAAATATCTTAACTATCAATAAGTATCTTACTGTTGCAACTATCAACGAATATCGTAACTAAAAGAAGGTTGCTTGTGCAGTAATCAATAATCACTGTGTCACAGAGAACTTTACAAACACACAAAATATGGAGACAAAGTACTTCCACACTCGGAACAACTTTGCAGATAATGCAGAGTGGTGAAAAACTAACACACCAATATACTTAAAGCCAGGCACGCCTACATGTCAGGCACAGGATGCGTGGCTTTAAGTATATCTGTTTGTTCAGTTTTTGTTACTAATTAACTAGGTCATTTTTTACGATATTTGATATAGAAATAGCTTGAAGCCTTTTTATTACTTGTGTGTGTGTTTCTTGTGGATGAAACACAATTGCTGTTTCACTAACCTACAGGTTGATCCGGTATCCCGACATCCCTAGAGGTCCATCGACAATTAAAACAGGACAGATAATACATCTTCTTTGGTTGTTTGCTTTCCACCTTTGTGTCTCCTCCTGCTGGGTCCTGTAGCACTTGCCTCGGCTGTGCCATTGTAGCCCTGGTAGACAAGGTGTGGAAGCAACTGGGGCAATCAAAGCAACTGCTGCATCTGTTCTTTTTAAGACGGGCTTCTGAAGAGGGCATGTTTTCCAAGCAGTTCGCGCAGTAGTGAGAGTCCACCTAAAAGGCAAGTTTTGTGTACTTTTTTAGCTATCTATACTAATATTATAAAGCTGAAGAGTTTGTGTTTGTTTGAACGCAGTAATCTCAGAAACTGCTGGTCTGAATTAAAAAAATCTTTCACTGGTTGTATAGCCCATTTATCGAGGAAGGCTATAGGCTATATAACATTACACTACAATCAATAGGAGCGGAGCAGCGGGTCAGCTAGTTATATAACAAAGAGGAGAGTCGTTGATTATGGGTATTCTCTGAAATGATTAGGCTGTTTTGATGAAAATTTTATCAAAACAGCCCAATAATTTAAGAGAATTAATTTAAGCTCTAAATTGGGAAAAGACATGCTACATTTTAGCATCATGTGGATTAAGTTACCTGCAATAAATGCATTTTTTTGCTAGTATAGGATATAGTGAATCAGAAGTTTATAATTAAAAAAGTGAAACACAAAAATTAATGTTGATAACATTTATAAACTGTTTAAAACTGTTAAAAGCAGTCTAAAGTTATTCTATATGAGTTTCACTGAAACCTGTTTTTAAAAAATAAATAAAAATTGACAACTGAAGAAGTAATTAGGCTGTCATAGAAGTCAATGTTAAGAAATACATTCAGCCAACTTATTGCTTGATATAGCTGCTATAGCTAGCTTCTGCAGTACAGTACACATTAAAATTTATGGTTAGTTTATGCTAATTTTAACTTTATTGCACTGCAATGTTGTAATTATTGACTGGGGTAGATGAACTTTGTTTCTACTATATAGTGTATATTATTGTTGATTTTTTAAGCACTGATGATGACAGATATATTACAGAAACGGAACTGAGAATTGGGTAGCTGACTACAAGAAAAAACTATTATTTTATACAAATTAAGCAATTAATAGGTCTTAAAATGCTTTGAAAATAAGTGCTTTTTTCACATTTTAATCCGTTTTTGAATTTAAAAGCATGAAAACGAATACTAAATGTAACGATTTGACAATAGGAACTTATAATAATAATAATCTTTATTTGCAAGAACATTGTTACAAATCATGTTATGCCTAAATTGGGCATGCAAATGTCAATAGAAAATATATGTTAAAGAATTTAATGTTTTGTTATAGCATTTATCTAATCTGCCTATTTAGTATTTAAGAACTCTTTCACAGTATAGAAACCTTATGATGTCACAGGTTCTTATTCCATATACATTTATATAGAGCTTGTCATTTTCACATTTCAATAAAAAGAGACTGATTTGACTTCAGTCAACATCCCCATTAATAATCATTTAATATGTTATATTAATGATAATTCTGATTATCATTAATATAACATATTAAATGATAATCATTCAATTGGTAAAAACCTTATTTTAAACACAGAAATATGAGTAAATTAAACAGTTGACTATGTGTTACCTACTACAAATATTGCATACTAGCTGTGCCCAGCGGTGTCAGCTAACTCCATACCAAATTTTATTAAAATAGCTCAAGCTGTTTAGCCGTGAAGAAGTAACAAACATACACACTCACTTACTAACAAACTTTTGCCATTATAATATTACGTTTGACTAGTTGGCACATCTCTATACATATACAATGGGTGTATATTATTACTTAATGATTTCAGTTTAGATGTGACCAATATTTAAGACACTTTGAAACTTCAGAAAGTCTTGAATATTAGTCACACACATTAAGTAATTAAATAAGTAATGAAACTGGTAAATTTAATAACATATTTGACAAAACAATGGAAATAGTGATATCAAGATTTCATTATTTGCAAATGTCTATGTTCATTAGAAATGTCTGTTAAAGAACAACCTTGTGGATATGTTTATGGTGTTCCTAAGTAAAGCAGTGGTATGTGGGGACATACCACGGTTTTACTGACCTAACTATCTGTTGATAGCTTGGTCAGGTTGGCCTTCTAGTGCTCACATTGGGCCTTCTAAACAGTTTAAACATAGTTGAGTAGACTATCAAATTTAAATGTTAGCTGACACCGGCAAACATTTTCATATTATTATTATGAGCATGACCAAACTCTCGGCCGATAGAAAGTCTGTGATATGCTGGGACACTAACAATGACCTGCAAAACTACCAGTTATATCATAAATTCAGTGTTTTCTCTCATCCGTAATACACAATGAAACAGGTGAAGTTAAATCATAGAATAAAAATGTATGGTATTTTAATAAATTTCATAATTCAGTCTAAATTACTACCCTAGAAAAAAGAAAAGGTGTGTCAAGTTGAAGAATTTTCGTCATTTTAATTAGAGTTCTCACAGCATAATCCTTATGTCATGATCATTAGTAGTAGGCCAGGTATCTACAGAAACATTTTGTAACAAAAATTTGCAATTTTATTATGTATTTATGCACCAAAACATAAGAAAAGTGGGTTACCTCATGACAAATGCAGAAACCGCAGCGTATTTTTAGGCAATGTCGGCAGAAATATAGATTTGTGATTGGTTTTAATTGGCCACATGAACAAATATACTTCACATAGTCGGGCTGCGTTAAATAAGCCATCTTTTACTTATACTTTATTTTAGAAAGGAGAGAAAAGAAATTTTATGCAAATACACAAATACGGGTGCACCTGACATGAGTATTATTAACAATGACAGCTGACAGATGACGTCACTTTTAACTGTTCGAAAACGTCGTTTGTTCTGAAATTTTACATAAAGCACTCGGCAAACGTTTAATCGCGCAAAAAATAATTTTACTTAATATGTGATAGCGTGACGACTTCACAGTGTACGTTACCCCGGTAGAATGTTGTCTTATTTATGTATATGAATATTAAAGATTTTCAACGTTTTGCTGATGTTTGCCATCAGCAAAACGTTACTCCAGCAAAAACTCAATTATCATGAGTCTTAGTGGATTATTATAATTTTTTTAACATGAATAGGGGTAATTTGTGCTCTTGCTTAGAAATTAGATAAAACACACTAAAGTAATATACCGTTAAATCGTTGATAAGAAGTTAATATTAAGGTCAAAATAACTTAGTCGGTTGAAATAGAATATTCGTTATTTATAAATCATAAATGGGTTGAAGTAGGTTTATACAATTTTGTGGGATTATGAGAATAAAGGTATCAACAAAAACCATCAATATGTTTCTAGGTTTTCTAGTTTGGGAACTAGAAGCTAATTTCCTTTTTTAAAATGTTTCTAACAACTAGTAAACGGTGTAACTATTTAGAAAAACAAGCCCTATAAAGAGCACAAATTCCCACCTATTCGTGTTAAAAACATTATAATGTTTTTCAGTTAAATGGTATAAAACAATTTAATTTTGATCAAAACTTTATTCAGTATGTGAGAAACTATTCAAAAACTTTTAAAAAAGCTTGTGCATGTGCCAAAGCTTTACAATATTAGTAGAAATATTAAAAAATCTGATAATAAAATAAAAGCCACTTGGAATATTAATTCGGAAAGCAGACGGGCAAAGCCTCGGGATAAAAGCTTTGAATTATTAATTAACAATAAGACTGTTACTGATAATTTAGACCTAGCACAAACCTTCAATGATTTCTTTGCTGACATACCACTAACCACAACCAGCTCCTTTTATGGGGTATGTCAGTAAAATTAATTCACGTTAATTTTTAATCAATGTGTTGATACCGGCATGCTTCCTGATCTGATGAAACATAGTAAAGTAATACCATTATTTAAATCCGGATCAAAGAATGACCCTAGTAATTTTAGACCAATATCCATCTTCCCAGCTATTAGTAAAATTTTCGAAAAGGCCATACATAGTTAGAATCACACTTTATTTTAATAATCTACTGCATCACGATCAATATGGTTTCACAAAGGGTCGCTCTCCAATTGATGCAGGTATTAAGCTACTGAAACATATTTTTTGTGCCTGGGAAAATTCGCAGGATGCCATTGGAGAGTTCTGTGATCTTTCTAAAGCTTTTGATTGTGTGGCGCATAGGACACACTTCTGCTGAAATTTAGTCATTACGGTATTAAAGGTACAGCGCTAGATCTACCTGCCTCTTACCAGAGTGAAAGAATTCAATATGTTGATATAAGCGGGGTAAGGTCGTTTGGATCGCCAATTAGTATGGTCGTGCCTCAGGGATCAATACTTGGTCCTTTCTTATTTTTGGTATATAGTAATGATTTAGCATTTTATATTAATAACTTTTGTGACATCATTCTATTTCCTGATGACACTTCTCTAATTTTTAAAATTAATCGTAAACTAGATAATTTTGAGAAAATAAATAGAACACTCGCACTAGTTAAAGATTGGTTTACAACAAACAACCTACTTCAAAATCCCAAAAAAACTAAATGTATTAAGTTTAGTTTGCCAAAATATGAAAAGTACTAATACGATTATAATTTTAAATAATGAGGTGATTAGCTTTGTCGACTCAACAGTTTTTTTGGGAATTACATTAGACAGTAGGTTAAACTCAAACTCAAACTCAAACTCAAATATCTTTATTTCGTAAAATCAGGTTAATGATTATTTGATTAATACATACTAAAAATTTTATAAAATTATGATTGTTTAAAAAAAAAACAAAATGAGGTTAGGTAGGTGGCAGTTCCAAGTGTAAAGCTCATGAGGAGAAGCTGCCAAGAAACTCATGTGCCACTTTTTTAAAATCATCAAATTTTTCTTTACAATAATAAATTTTACTGAATGAGCCAGTGTGTTTGATGAGTTTAATCGTTTATAAATAATAATAATAATAATATATAATAATAATATATTGGGACAACTCACACAACGCTATCTGATCCCAAACTAAGCAGAGCTTGTACTATGGAAACCAGACTACTGATAAACATACTTATATATTTCTAAATACATACATATTATAGATAAATAACACCCAGACACAGAATAAACCATCGTACTCATCACACAAAGTTTTATCCTGTGTGGGGATCGAACCCACGACCTCTTGCGTAGCAGTCGGATACACTCCCACCGCGCCACAGAGGCAGTTAAGGATAACTAAATAATATTATTATTAGTAACTCTAAAATGAGTATATATAAACGTATTCAGCAAACACAATACTTCACTTCTTACAAAGTAAATATGTAGGTATCTATACATATAATCTTAAAGTACATTTTAATAGCCTGTGAGAGAAAGCAGTTCAATCCCAAGCATTTTTGTCTTCCATATAATCAATTATTGAGTAGAAACTTTTCATACACAATTTTTTCTTAATTTTACACTTAAATTTATTACGACTTAATTTTTGAATAGCGCTAGGGATTTTATTGTAGAATCGTATACATTGGCCCCGAAATGATTTGTTTACTTTTTGTAACCTTGACGCTGGTACAACAAGTTTAAGTTTATAATTATAATATTATGTATATCACATTTCTTACAGAAACTATCAATATTTTTGTGAACATATATAAGGTTTTCATAGATATACTGACATGCAACAGTCATGATATTGATTTCCTTAAATTTTTCTCTAAGTGAGTGTCTACTACTAAGATCGTAAATTGATCGAATAGCCCTCTTCTGCAGAACGAAAATGGTTTGAATGTCGGCAGCATTCCCCCACAGTAGAATACCGTTACAGTGGGGCACCCAAATATCATGTCTCGCAGGAAAACTCAGTTCTGCAGCGTGTGCTGTCAGCAAAGTTAGACAGCTTACGAATGTAGAAACAGCTCGACTAGCATATTTTGGTTATTTTCACAGCGTCATGTCCTACGGCATATTGCTTTGGGGCAAGGCGGCTGATATACAAACTATTTTTATTCTTCAAAAACGTGCAGTGCGTGCGATATCTCAACTAGGAGCACGAGTTTCCCTTCCCTTATTATTATTAATTCACGCGGCTGTAACTGCTGTACGAATGAGTATCCTTCGTTCTATTGAGAATGAAATTTGTGATGAACCGTTATGTAAAATCATAGTAATTCATTAAAAAAAATAAGACGGTCAAGAATTTTTCGTCTACTCTTACCAAGAATTTTTATTATTTAATGCGAAAACTGACATTCACGCGGCTGGAACTGCTGTACGAATGAGTATCTTTCATTCTATTAAGACAAAAATTTGTGATGAACCGCTAAGTAAAATCATATTTTCAAAACTAGCTATGATTTTTAGAACTGTTTTTTTTTAATTAGTTACAGTCACAGCTCTACAGTAGGGGGGGGGGGGGGGAGACCTCCTCTGGATGAGCAGAAAAGTCACTGCGCGAGTTGGCAAGCGCAGCGCAAACTTTCGAACTATTGAGCAAACTGGAGGCTGCAGTACAATATTAAAAGTTACTACTCGATGGGGGACTCAGCGTAGTCTCACAAATCACAGCGCAAATAGAGGGGCGCAGTACGAACTTAAAAGCCACTGCGCGCACTGGCGAACGCAGCGCAAACTTTCGAACCATTGAGCAAGCTGGGGCCGCAGAGCATTTTAAGTGTCACTGCTTAAGAAGAAGGGCACAGTGTGACCACCATGGTTACTATTGAGTGAGCTCTAACCGCTGTCTTAAAACTCAATGCGCAACGAAAAGCTTGACTAGTACAGTGTGAGCAGGTTAGAAACCATTCTGCGAAGTGAGGCCCAAGCAGACACGGGGGCGCCGCGCAAATGTAAAAACCCCTGAGCGACCAGGAGTAGGGGACGAGCCCTAGAGCTGGTGTATACACCGTGAACTTGGAAGCAGATGAGCGCACAGAGGCCGCGCGGCGATAGGAGCGGGACACAGCGTGAATTTACAAGTCACAACTCTGACTAAGAAATTAAGTCACTGCGTGGCGTGGACAATGATTTCCAGCCCAAACATAGAAGCCAGGGTCAGCAACGTGATCTTAAAATTCCCTGTACGAACAAAGGAGTCATATAAAAGCAAAAGCAGCAACATCCACTTTTTTCCGAATGGCAACTGTAAATGCAGTCAGTTAGTCTATAGCCATCGTTCTAAGTTTGAATTAACAGAACTCTGCAAAACCAGCGATATCCCCTTTAAAATCGTCTTTATAAGTCTATGTTCCTAACAAACACAGCAATATCCAATATTGTTTACAGCAAAACCAGCGACATCCCTTTCTACCAATCAGGTTTCCCCATTTTTCATAATTCAATATGGCGTTTTTATTTAAAACAATGCGACCGTGCTAATTATTTTAGTGAATTAAACTGTAAAAAGTTGTGTTTTCTTTAAAAACATTATAAAAATAGCAAAATGGACTGTTACCCTACCCCTGTGGATAATAATTCCAGTAGGAAAAGAAAAGCTGAACCTGCGAAATGGAAAAGAACTTTGGCTAAAAAACAGAGGTAAGTTATAGTGATTATAGCGTAACCACGATAGTTTGATCGTTAGTGATTTTTTTTTACTTTTATCGGGCATTATTTTTTTAACTCGGTCGAATTGTGAATTTCCTTCTTTTTTAAAATTCGACCGAGTTTTGTAACCGATTTAAAAAATGGGGGTAGATCATGTCAATATGTACCTATTAATCAACTGTGCCGCAAAAGGAGTGGTAGGTTTTTGTTTGTTTGCTATGAAAATTTGTCAAAGATCTGATTATTCAGATGATGTATTGGTTTTAATTTATTTATTTACTAGCTTTTAACCGCGGCTCCGCCCGCGTGGATGTTGGTTATCGCGATAAAAACTATCCTATGTTCTTCCCCGGGACTCGAACTACCTCCATACCAAATTTCATCTAATCGGTTTAGCTGTTTGAGCATGAAAGCGTAAGTCAGAATAAATTATCATGTTCATCACACAGTTTTATCCTGGGTGGAGATCGAAACCACGACCTCTGGCTTAACCAAATTAATATTTTTTGTTTTAGGTATTCAGCTAAATCTTTGCCTAAAAGATTACTGTGTAGACATAAAAAAACATTTCAATGTATGTCTATAACAATGAACAATGTAAAACATTTCTTTGACACTTTTTATGCACAGCCCGATAAACAGAAGCAAAATGCTATTTTACTAAAACATTGCACGCCTGTTACCGTAAAACGCCGCCGTCGTAATAATAACTTAAACAATGCATACCAAACATTCCAAACTAAATGCTATATATACAGTAAATCGGAAAAGAAGAAGATACAAGTGTGTCAACGCTTTTTTTTGACAATATTACAAATAACTAAGTACAGAGTCCAAAGTATTATGAAAGAATATTACCACACTGGAAAACTTTTAACCGAAAATAGGGGAGGTGATCGTGTTTCCATAAAATATTTAGCGAAACGAGAAGCTATTATGGCTTTTATTAATAAGATTCCGTGTGGAGAACCCCATTATTGTAGAGGAAACTCAAAAAGGTACTATCTTTCTTCGGAATTATCCATCAACAAATTATGGAAGATGTATAATTTGGAAACAACTGAAGATTTAAGGGTAAAAAAATCCTATTTTCGACGTATTTTTAATACAAAATATAATCTTTCATTTGGCACTCCGAGAACTGACGTGTGCGCTACTTGCTTAAGATTTTCCGAACAAATGAAAGTAGAAAAAGACGTCAATATACGCCTAGATTTAATGACTGCCCAAAGGTTGCATAAATTAAAAGCTAAGTCATTCTTTGACAAAGTTAAAGAAGACAAAACAGGCCTTAAAATCTTCTCTTTTGACTGCGAAAAAAATTTGAACTTACTTAAACTTCCAGACCAGGTAGCATATTATATGAGAAATGTTTACCTTTACAATTTCACAATCGTTGTAGGCTCATCAAAAAGTAAACTACTCCCTGAAAATGTTTTCGCATACTGTTGGACTGAGGAGAAATATCCCAAAGCAGCCAATGAAATAGCTTCAGCTGTATATCACAGACTGAAAAATACTGACTTTTCTACCATCTCAAAAGTACGTTTTGTGGCAGACGGATGTGCAGGTCAGAACAAAAACACCATCATGCTGGCTATGTTGTCAAAGTGGTTAACCGAAGTTCCACAAAATGTTAAAGAAATCGAACTGGTTTTTCCAATAGTAGGTCATTCGTATATACCTCCCGACAGAGTTTTTGCTCAAATAGAAAAAGAAGCACGAAAACATGAAGTCATAAACAGCCCTCAAATGTACCTAGATATTATATCACGGTTCAGCACAGTGACGACATTAGGAGCTCAGTGTGAAGTTTTGGATTGGAAGTCAGCTTCACAAGAAATATTTAAACCTGTAGGTAATTGGCATTTTCAGTTTAAATTATGTAAACGTTTTATTTTAAGACGCTCTAAGAGAGCGGGAAATGTTTTAATTGGTGGACATCTCCATTATAAAACTGACGACGGAGTTTGCAAAAATGTCTGCAAAAGAGGTAAATTAAGTTCCATGCTTAACCCATCAAAAATTAATCCATCTCATACTCTATCTGATGCAAAAAAAAAATGATACATTGACCCTATTAAAAAGCCACTGGGGCAACGATTGGCAGCAAAACGGCGAACTATCTTTTTTTAAGTTCCTGTTAAATGACGCTGAACGTCAAGTTGAAGTCCCTTCAGAAAATGAGCAGTTATGTGAACTGCAGGAAGAAATAGTTGACATGCATGTCTGACTTTTATTTTAATATTATCATGGACCAACTAATTAAAATTTTAAACACAATTGGACTAAGTTTTATTTTTCATTCCTAAACACTTTGTAAGTGTCAAGAATACTTAAACGTCCTATACTCAAAAAACAGTTACTGCAAAAACAGCCACATCCTAACCGAATTAAAGCAAAAGCAGCAACATTCTGCTATTGGCCGCAAAAACAGCATCATCCAAAATTATTTGTTATTTTCTGGGAAAAGTTTTATTTTATAGTGAAGTTTTATTGAACTATTCGTAATCTAAGATTATTCTTCAATTTGAAATATACAGAACATGAGCTTTTTCGTTTAAATGTTTCGGGTACTTAAAAAAAATCGTTACTGAAATTTTATTTCAACTGGATGTTGCTGCCTTTGCTTTTATATGACTCAAGGATCGCAACGTAAAGCTAAAAGTCATTGCGCGAGCTGTGGGACGCAGTCTAAACTGAGGAAACTTAGAGAAATGTAATAAATGTATACAAACGGGCCCAATTATTCCATTCAGTCCCATGATGGAACTGATTGGACAATTTTTTTCAAACTGTTAGACTGACTCCGAGGTTTGGGCTAGGGGCTGTTTGGGCCTAGCCCAAACCTCGGACACGGTGCAGCACACCCTCCGGCATTGTCCAGGCTGGTAGGGGCAGCATCGAGTTCTCACCGCAGTGGTTGGAAGTGACCTCTCGTTGCCGGCCGTGGTTCTGTCCATGGTCCGGGGCGAGGGGTCGTGGAATGCGGTCGGCGGAGCGCGTCTGGGAAGAGAGCTCCCTGGCGGATCCGCTCCGTCGCCGGCGAACGGCGATACACGGCGGGTTTTTTAGTGGGTGCAAACCCCACACTACCTCCATCGTCTTCCCCGGACGGTGGGAGTGTTCGTAAGGATTTTTTCCCGCCACATCAATAAAAAAGGGCTGTTTGGGCATTTTTTTTCCAAACTGTTCAGCTGACTTCGAGAGTCGAACTGTTGGACAATATTTTCCAAACTATTAGACTGACTTCGAGAGTAGAACTGTTTAGTCGTCCAAACAGTTTTACCCTCGGACTCAGCCAAACAGTTTGGACGTCCGCTTATAGGTTCTTTCGTGAACTGTAGTTCTTTTCGCATTTTGTAAATACTATTTCGAAAATAATACTGTGATATTCGGATATGCATTTTATGGGTACATTTTATAGGTACAATTTTATGTTCATTTAATATTTCTAACAGTTTAGAAGAAAACTGTATCAACTGTTTGATCGTTGGACTAGTGGTAGGCAGGATGGAACAAAGGGAAATCGCGTGAGTGGGCGTCGCCAAAACGCCATTGTAGGAGCGGGCGACGAGCTTCTGCTATTGTAACCACTGCTCGAATGGTTATCACAAAAGGTACGAAAACAGACAAACAAACCTTGCTACTCCTGCTACGAGGGGATATTCAAACATTTTATATGTTAAAAAAAAATCGTCTTGCAGTGCGTTTGACGCATGCAGTCATTGCCTCGAGCCTTAATATCTTGCCTTGCCTCCCTAGAACAGAATAAGCCTAGCAATCGCGCAATATCGATAAAGTTCGAACCCTCTGCTAGCGCAGATACCTTTTTCTAAAACTCTTAACCCCCACTCACGCAGTGTATTCCTAAGAGGGTGCAATTCTTAGGCCAGTTACAAAAAATGTGGAAAATGGAAATTGGGGCTACAGCGCCTATTCTTTTCTGAAATTTATACCCGCACAAAGTTAATAATAATATTTTATATTAGCTATATTTATTATGCCCTCCCCCCTGCTCTTCCTGGGTACGCCCATGCCTACCTACATTAGGTATTTACATTGAAAAGAATGACCAAACTGTGATTAAAGTGTCGATTCATTTAGATTTATTGGTCCATACGGGAGTCGAGAATTACACACAAATCCTGCAATTAAATTGTAAGTGGTATTGGTAACGTACTTTTGGTTTTCTACATACCTACCTATATATCATTTGTTGCTTGCATTTTGTATGCTGGTGATTTGCCTATTTGTGTGCAATGCTCGTTGATGCATTAAAAGTACATTCGGAAGTTAACTAATTGATGTATCGAAAGGTGGTTATAAACTATTGTATTATGCGCAAGTTTACCTACCTATTGTATTACAAAATTCAACTCAGAAAGGGTTTTCAAATAAAATGAATGCATTGATTCTTCACACGCATGGACGTGGAGCGAATTTTAACCATGGCTAAACAGGGACGGTTTCGGACGGTGAGATTACAAGACGAGACCAAGTCTATTGTACCTTGTGGGTATTTATTTCGCTTTGCTACTACTTGGCTAAGTCGTGCGTGTTTTATGAATCTAGGTACTTTTAGAGTTCTAATTTAGATGTTAGTTTTTAGGTCAGGCATGGGCGTATCTACCCAGGATAGGTTTGTAACTAAACACCGCCTACAATTCGCGCCACGTAAGTTTGCGTTCGTGAAGTTGTATTCGAATGTAGTTCAGCGCAGGGATGTCGTTCCCCGCCCGTCTCCTTCATCCCCTCTGATACCTCTGATACCTGTGAAGAGTATCTCGTTTCGGCTTATAGCAGGCGGGTTTTTTTAATTTATTATCTCCGTCTCCTCCTTGTGATGCCTATGGGATCAGGTATAAGTATCTAGTAGTCCGCTATGAGGACACGGACACTACGGGCAGCCGTAGATGTTCAAATTAGCAGCCGCATAATAGCCGAATCGGATAATTATTAATAGATACTTAGTCAGTTTATACATTTTAATGTGTTGGAATATAAGGTATTTTCTTATAAGGTACTTCTATACTTATAAGTAAAGAAATGAGACACGTAACTTCGAAACACACTACGGAATGAAAGAATCGAAGTACCTACTTAGTCCAAAATTGTATTTGTTTGTATTACTAAATGAGCACCGTTTGAGTACTTAATGAATATAAATCATCAACGTTTTCGCAAAAAAAAAAAATGCATTCTGTAGTATGAAACTCAGTGCGTAACAATTTCGTTGATATCGATGCAATGTTCAATTTAAATAGTACGCAGATAATAATAGGTAGGTATAGTCTAATCATACTTACCTACTGCTTAGGTATTATTTTTGTGATTAATAAATAATATTTGCTTTTGTGCGTAGGTACCTACTTACCTACAAGTCTTTTCATCACTTTTGTTTACTACGCAAGTACGTAGGTACACTAGGTATCTATCAAAGTTATAAATAACTGTCATAAATATTTTTATTATATTATTAAAAGTTCTTGGTATATTAAATTGAATAATTTATTCACTAGTTCAATATCAAATAGGTACTAGACAGATATTGAGCATCAACGTAAAGTAGGTAGGTATTCCGAATACGGCTCTGTGCAAACTCCTTAGGTCTTTTATGGTATGCAGCAGGAATTGTGTCCAGTCCGGGCAGTGCTTTCTAATGTCGTAACTCGTAATGTATTGCGAAACGATCGATGGAACACTTATGTCATGTATTAATTACTACCAACACCGTTGTTTTTGATTAAATACCCCATTGGAATCTAGTCGGAATGTATTTAATGGAATTGATTGTGGGAATGTATGTTTTATAGGGAGTCCAGCTTACTAACTGGATTTGTAAACTGGATTCTATGGTGTGTCTTGCAACTAAGTAATATGTGATGGTGTAGTTTAAAGCTCATAGTAGTTCTACTATGAGTTTCATGAGTCGCGCCCTTCGCCCTTCCCTAGGGTACTTACTAGTCAGTAAGTACCTTACCCTAGGGCTCGACTAGGGTTGCCACCCGTTCTTTATTATAAAGTATTATACCTACTTTATTTCGGGTAATTGTACTATATACTTATGAGAAGTATAGTATAAAGTAGGTACGCAAACATACTTTATAATACATAATTTAATTCTCCGGAATTCAATTTACATTTATATAAAAAAAAATCATTTCAATTCAATTCAATTCATTTATTTGCAAATATGGGTACAATAGTAAGGTCTTACATAGTTATGGTAAGCTGCCATATTTCACCTGCTGGCATGCAAAAAATTAACATTTCCAAATTTAATAAGTAATATTAGTTATTTACTAGTATAACAAATGAGTCAGGCCCATAATTATACTTATACATTTTCAATTTATTTAATAGTTATGTCATAGGTTAATATTATTAATGAATACAGATAATTATAATAATAATCACAGAAATAATAATAATAATAATAATAAATATATACGTAACTTAAATAAATACTGTAAAAGTGCTTGACAATGACTAGCTATTAATTAAAAGTTGCTAAAAATAATGAAATATATTTTAAGAAAATAAAGTAAATTAAATTGTACTTTATTTTGACACAACATATTTTTTTCTATTTTTAATAACCAATGTAAGTACTTTATTTGGACCAAAAATAGGTAGCAATGAGGTACCTACCTACCTTGTTGTTTCCGTGACTGGTTAATTTGCCGCCATTCACAGTTCCAAACTGCAATACTGCCTTTATAGAAAAGCCATTGCAAAGTCTGAATCTAACGCCGACTGAACTAAAGCAGATAACCTCATCAATAAATGAGCATTATTTGTATGTATATCTTGTATTTAGATTAAGTCACGCACGTATAGTATTTACTTACATACCTATAACAGATTAAACACACCGAGTGCGTGACGACCATTAGGGGCCATTCATTGTTTTTTTTATTTTGACTGGCCTGTTGGTCTAGTGGTTAGTAACACTGATTGTAAGCCTGAGGTCGTAGGTTCGATCCCGATTCGATGACAGGTAGAATAAAACTCTGTGTGATGAGCACGATGGCTTATTCTGTGTCTGGATGTAATTTATCTTTAGAAATATATAAATATGTTAATGAGTAGTCTGGTTGCCATAGTCCAGGCTCTGCTTAGTTTGGGATCAGATGACACGTTGCGTGAATTGTACTAAGATACCTATTATTGTTATTATAAACTTGTTATCATATGTCAGGAGTCACTTGGAGTATGCGTACCAAGTATGGAATCCTCAGTACGAAGTTTACAATTGGGTATTTGACTACTATTAAAATAAAATATTTTAAAATAACCAGGTAAAAATATGCCATGAAGTGTTCTAAAAAATATGTTCATTTATTAATTTAATGTGTTACTTAATTTATAATCATAAAGAGAAACACTGAAAGTAAATAATTTGACCATAGAAAACGTGACGTCATATGCTAGCATTCCATACAAGTTTGTTCAGAGCGGCTCGTTATTGACGTTTCTTAAAAAGAGGCTGATTTGACTTTAGTCAAATACCCTATTCTCGTTTTAAGAATATACCAAAAAAAAAATAGTTCTTCAGATACCTTGACTATAGAGCGCAAGCGCAACAATGGTCTTTGGACTACAATCACCGTTGCTCTAGGTACCACTTATTTCCCCTCAAGTACAGACGAGAAGTTAATGATATATGTTTACTAATTAATAATTGCTTGTTAATAGCAATATTGTAATACGTAAGATGTCAGGTATCTTGTTTTTCATACGCGGGAAACATGTGCTTTTATATTAAAACATAAAATTGATCAGAATGACCCATTTAAGATTTAAATTCTGGATAACCGAGCTTTGCTCGGTATTTATTTTGGTAAATCGTGTTTTTTGGAAATTATATTTAGATAGGAATTATATAGTGATGAAATATGAATAATATTACAAAAAACAAAAATTTTAATGAAAAAGGGGAAAAATAATCATTCGGACTCGAACCGGAGTCTTCTGCTTTAGGGACCGCCCGATTTCCCACCTAAAGCACTTGTATATGAGGGTAAAATTCACCTTTGTATTCTACTGATATTGTAGCAGGTTTTCATTGCCTGAAAACACGGATCGAACGACATTTTCTAAAAAAAATAAACATAGCTAGATCGATTTATCGCCCCCGAAACCTGTATGAAATTTCATGAAAATCGTTAGAGCCGTTTCCGAGAAATGAATTGCTCGTTTAAAGGCATTAGATAGATAGATGTATGGAATAAAGAAAACCATTCGACACCAGAAATAATAATAATCTTTATAATAATATAATAATCTTTATTTCATGATCAGAAGGTTACATAATTAGTGTGATTGAGATCTTCTTTTAAGTATACAATACCTGTGGCAGAAGATCTCAGTCTTCCTTATCCAAAATTATACATGATCTATAAACCTTAAGACTATGAAAGTGAAAAGTGCAAAATGGGAGTAAGATGAGTACCTACCTGGTGTGGTGTGTGCGTGTGTGTAGTGTATGAGTTTGTGGGTGTGTGTGCATGTTTGTGAGTGTCGTGTGAGTGTATGAGTGTTAGTGTGTAATGTTATGCCTTTGCAAAGTACTGTGATTATATGATTATATTGTTGGATGGAGAAGAGTTTCCGTTTCAGTATATGTTAGCGTTAGTAGCCAATCAGAGAGGATAATCTTACAATTATATTGTGTTTTATCATAAAATTTCATTTTTTTATTTATCGCGTTATATAGGAATGTGGATAGTGCTGTAAATTGACGTCTAGCAAATGTTGTACGTACTCTGTGCTTGTTGGTAAATGCTTGCTTTCTCCGTGTTGACATTATCTTAGGATCAAATACGGTATTTTTATGTTTTCTTAGAACTGAGTTAAGAATATATAGCTTTCTTACTGACAGGACACCGCTTAGTTTGTAGAGCTCTTCTGTGGGGAACCGGTATGGCTTAAAGTGCATGACTTTTAAAATTGCACGTTAAGCCCTTTCCACTCCCAAAAACTTAATCTTGGAGGCACCTCCCCAAATAGGTATGCAATAAGTAAGGATACTTTGGGCGAGTGCAATATAGACTAGCTTTAAGATTTTATCCGTTGCAACATGCCGCAGTATCTTAAAAATCCAGATCAATTTTCTAGTTCGGTCATTAACCAGTTCCAGGTGGCTGTGCCACGTAAGTCGATAGTCTAGCATAATGCCTAAGTATTTGATCTTGTCTACTCTATCTATCTTGGGGCATGTGCAGTTAAGGTTAAATGAATTACCACACTGGTGTATTTTTATGTTAAAGCCACTATCTGGTTGAGTTTTTTGGGTTAGTGAGAAACACATATAGTTGGTTTTTTGGGTATTAAGCGTGAGGAGATTAGTTTTTAGCCAGTGGTCAACCCTACTCATTCCTAGTTCCGTTCTTTTACGCACAGAATCCCAGTCATCACCTGTAAAAACTACGGCTGCGTCATCCGCATAGGAGAATACCCGGGCACCACCTGTGTCCAGTTTACACAAATCATTGATGTATATCAGGAACAGTGTAGGCCCAAGCACGCTTCCCTGCGGTACACCAAAAGTGACAGTGCAGTCTTCACTAGTTAAAGGTCCAATTTTAACAGTTTGAGTACGATTTGTTATGTAATTTGTCAGTAGTTGCAATGGTTTCCCTCTAATACCTACTGATTCCAACTTACGTATAAGTATGGGGACCGAGACAGTGTCGAAAGCTTTTTTCAAATCAAGAAAAACAGTAAGGCATTTCCTGTTCTTATCTAATTGTTCAGTAATTAAAGTGGTTATAGCGGTAATAGCATCCTCGGTTGATTTTCCTTGTCTAAAGCCGTATTGGGAGGTTGATAGAAGTTGTTTATTGTTTAAGTAATTTATCAGTCTTTTATTAATAAGTTTTTCCAAAATTTTAGCTATGCACGATAACACGGATATAGGCCTATAATTTCCGACATCGTCTTTGGCCCCACCTTTATAAACAGGGGTTACAATTGACTTCTTTAATACTGAGGGGAAGACTCCTATTTCAAAACATAGATTTGCGAGATGTACAATAAATGGGACGATTGTCTGTTTAACGTTCTTAATGAAACTCGTAGGAATATTGTCCCATCCAGAAGCGCTATTTGATTTCAAATTTGTTATTATCGAATCAACTTCATCTATGTCAGTATTCAGAAGCACAAACGAAGTTAGAGGCACATCTTTGTTATCTGATTCACGAGCTGTAGTTATGTCAAAGTCAAATGTTGTTTGAATGTCCTCAGCAAGTTTTTTCCCTATATTTACAAAATAATTGTTTACAAAATTGATAGATTCATCACCCGAAGGCTTTATTTCCAATAATTTAGAACTGTCTGTTTTAGTATGTTTAGTGTGGGTAATATTTTTAATATTTTGCCAAAGCTTCTTTGTGTTTTTTAGTGAATTTACCAGTTGTTCCCGTTCGTGTTTGCGTTTAAGTTTTTTGATCAAATTGTTGCAATAATTTCTATACCTCTTGTAACTAATTTTCAAGACTTCGTCGTGAGGTTCTTTTTTTAATTTCATTTGCATGTTATTTCTATTTTTAATACATTTTAGAATACCATTAGTAATCCAAGGCTTTATGATCCGCTTGTTTTTTGGAATCTGTGTGGTAATTGTATTCTCCTTTAAGGATGACGATATTTTGTTTATTAAGCGGTTTGCTACATAATTAGGATCATGTGACAATAATAATTCGTCTAGATTTTTATTTAATAATGTGCTGAGTGCCAAATCAAAATCTATTTTTGTTGTTGTTTTGTGACTTTTATTCGGTAGCTTTACTTTAGATAGATTTAGATAAATCAGTGCGTGATCTGTAATGGTAGTGTTAAGTACGGCTGTGAAAACACTGGACTGTTCTCTGTTATGCTTAATCATAAAATGATCCAGGCAGCTATTTACTCTTGTTGGAAAGGTGTGTCCAGGCATTAACCCGTGCATAGTCAACATAGATAAATAATTGAGTCTGTTGTTGCGTTCATGAGATTGTTCTAATTGTGTTGGGTTAAGGTTGATGTTTATGTCCCCCGCCAAGATGATAGTTTGATGAGCTTTTATGGATACTAAGTATGTTTCAAGAGAGTCGATAAAAGGATCCGCATTGGAGTTAGATGGGGACCTATAAACACCCAAGATAATGTTATTTCCAAATTTAATTTCTATGGCCGATGCATGATTCAGTTTGATTTCTCTAAAATTTGCACAAATATTATTTGTGACGTAAACTACTACTCCGTCGTTTTTGTTAATGTGGTATGTCGTTTGGAATGCTGAGTAATTAGGTATATAAGGTACAGGTTTAATAGAATTTAGTTGACACTCAGTTAAAATTAAAATATCAGGGTTAAATTTTAGGCAAGCTAGAGACACATTTAAATTATCAAAGTTGCTATAGATACTTCTTATATTTTGGCAAAGAATCTTAAGGTCGTTTTTTTGTACATGAATATGGTTAGTTAATTCTTCTATGTCACAGCATACAGATGTACAAGTATACGAGTTGTCTATTTCGTTCAAAGTATCGAGAGAGTTATCCATTTGTAAGTTATATGTTATGCCACGGTGGTATTTATTTTCTTTTTTATAAACCTTAGCTAAAAGCAATATGCACGGAAATCTATAAAGGTATATCAAATAGTTGAGTCGTGTAGTTGTGGTTTTTAAGTTTATATAAGTATGATGTAGTTGTAAGTATATTGAAACGGAGGTGTATGGTAGTGAGTCTGTCTGGGTTATAGTATAGTAGTTTAGTAGTGTGTGTATGACATTATAAAAAGTTAGTTTAAATATGTATTATGGTATAATCATGTGTGTAATGTGGGAGAGCAAGTGTACTATAGCAATAGATATTAAGTTATAACTATTATATAAATCAATAGAACTTATGACTATGTTATACATTATACATCCATAATATCTAAGATAGGTATCCTTGGAGATAAAGTATTGTCCGTCTAGTCAGGCTGCTTGCTGTAACTGATGTATTTGCGATTCTGATTTAAAATTAGATTAGAATTAGAGATTAGAATTAGATTTCTAATATTAAAATTTTGATTTACAAAATATTACGTAAGAATAGGTTTAACACCCTTCCCCCCAAGATAAGGGCATGCCCTTAAAACCCCCGCCCTCTCGGGACCCTTACGTAATTAATGAATGGCCCCTTAGACTGATAAATGCGTAATGTTCGTACAGTCGAACTATCCATGTGAACTCATGAATATTAAACAAAATACCGTTGAAATATTTGCAAAGCGGTCATAAGTTCACGTCCAGTGATATAATATTGATTTTACATCAGTTTGCGAAATATGAACCGATCAGTTCGCGGTTGCATTGCGAAAATTAATTACTATGCTAAACTGACGAATTTTACATATTTTTTTATAACATCTGTTAATCGTAGATCTATTTTATTTAATTTCATAATAGAGGTCATTGATTTATGTTACTGAGATAAATAATCCATAGCTTTGTTTTTTTTTTTCTAAAAAGTTAACTAGCAATGTGGGATTGTGGTCCCACATTACGAGCAATCCTGTTAACCCCTCCAGCTAAGCTCTATGGCTTGTGTTAGGAGTGGGTTTAGATTAGTAGTATAAGGGCCAGGATTCGAAACAACGACTTCACGATTGTGAGACCGATGCCTTAGCCGTTAGGCTACCGCCGCTTCAAGACCGCTCTTATCCAATATGATTAACTAGCTCAATTGCCCCTGTTGCGCCTTCTTAGTTTTCACGCCTGCTTGTAGGTAATCCGGATCTAACCAGGAGTAGCCCTTAAATTTTAGTTACCTATGTATCATATCCGACAAGGGATCCTAAGATCTCTGCTCGGGTACGACTACTAGTACTGACTGGCTTACTCCATTTGGTCTTGATGTTATGATGGCTCCAGATAACTGATAAACATATGTATTTACCTATATATTTCTAAATACTTGTGTATTATAGTTATATTAAAACCATCTTTAGATACACTATGTAATACTAGGCCTAAGTAACAAATTTATTTACAGAGCGGAACCTCCTGCTACAGGCTTTTATACAGCATACTGGGAGGATCTCAAAAACCTGTATATTTAGTATCCTAAGGCTTTTAGAAAATAAAGAATTTATTATTATATTACACTACGAGCACGACACAGAATAAACAATCATGCTCATCACACAATGTTTTTATCCTGGGTGGGAATCAAGAAATAAGCAGTCGCGATATCGTACCATAACATAATAAGGTAGTAGCCAGAAAATACTGGTCTAACTAGCAAGCTACTGAACTCTATAAAGAAAACTGGTAATTTAACTTCCAGTTCATATCATCAATTACTTTTGACGTCTTCTTCGTCAATGCGGGTTAACTTAAGTTTAGATATTATATTGTGATGTTACTTACTTACTTTGAATAACTTAACTTTAACTGTAGAACAACGCAAATTATGGCCACTTGTTGCTAATAACTTAAATCGGTTCACACTGGTTCAAATACACCATAAAAACGAACTACAAGATGAATACCTATGTATTATCGAATGTTACTTATAACAGAACTTGACAATATGAAGAAAAAAGTAAAGTCAAAAACACTTTCTCATCAGTGAAGGTGTCATTACAACTGTTTGTTGTATTGAGCAATAATATTTTATCTAACTGGCGGAAATAATTACCATACGCGTTTGCGTTTGCTAAAAACCTAAAAAGATTGATTTCGAAATTTGTGCGGTGTGCTGGCTCGAGTATCTCGTGGGTTATTTATTCTAGAAGCGATGGTCTTAATTAACTGATTATAGTTAGCTAAGTAGGAAGTTATGTGTGTTCCCGCTTGAGGTCAGCTAAACCATTTTCCCCATACCTTATATATCTTTAAAAAAAGATCTTCGAGGATAGATTTAGCTCCGCGCTCGCAATACACTCGTTTGTCATGAACAGGGTCATCGCTTGAGAAGGTCCTCCTAACTATTGTTTACCCACTTGGCTTTTAGTGCTACACAATTTCCACAAGTCTTTCTCCCATATACCACGATATATATACATGGCAACAGTGGCGGGGAGTCCTTACAACACCATTCTTTTCGGCTTCCCTTTGCATTCTAGATATCTACTAAATATACGTATGAAGAACCGTGTTAACCGTGTCTAGCTATTATTAAGTTACCTTAGGATTATTTTAACCCTTCGCCGTTGCATGGCGTAAGAAAAAAGACTCCAATGTATACTCTGTTTGTTAAAATGTGTAACTCAATAAATATGTTTTATTTTACATATGAGGAGATGTGCCGTACTATCACTATCAGATCCAGTTCCTATCTTACTATCGCTTTTACCTACATTTATCTATGAGTTTAAGTGGTTTTAGTTGTGGACGAGTTATTACTTTTATGTATGTGATCAACAGTAAATAAAATGAACACCTGAACTGACAACCAGGTGGTCCTAAACGGAATTCACACTTCAGGTAGCGGAACCAACTATTATTTACTACAACCAGCTTATTTCCCCTCAAGCTTGTACTAAGTCTTGAATTACGCGTGAAAAGGAACTGCTCTTTCCTCGCGATAACTTGCTATTTCGCATCTAATACTGCACAATCTTTCTAAACTTGTGTTTGGTTGTAATTGATAATTCTATGGTTGGGAGAGTTGTAGTCGTAGGCGTGACATCTGTTTGTAGAGATTGACGCTGTCTCTACAATTAGGAGTTTCTGTGTCTAGGTTTGCTTGAGGTGCCTTTTAAGCTATGGCGGAACTTTCTCAGTCTACCTGTCTTGAAGCTTTGATTTGTCAGTAGGTATCTACTTCTGGAATGGGTATACATAGTTTAATCTATACTAATATTGTAAAGCTTAAGAGTTTGTTTGTTTGAACGCGGTAATCTCAGGAACTACTATTCCGAATTGAAAAAAATATTTTTCTGGTGGGTAGCCCATTTATCGATGAAGGCTACAGGCTATATAACATCACGCTACGATCAATAGGAGCGGAGTTGCAATGAGAAATGTTGCAAAAACGGGGAATATTTAAGCAGACGAAGTTGCGCGGGACAGCTAGTTATAGATATAAGCGAGAAGAGGCAATCGTTTTACTTTATAAGATTATTTGATCAGTATTTTTTTTGAGTGACATTAACATAATAACATTCACTAGAAAAAAATATACAGGGTGTAACAGAAAACTGTGGTCAAATTTCAGCAGCGGATAGAGTATGTTATCAGTATTGCACCCACCATAGTGCCATAGCTGGTTGCATTATTATTACATAGTTATAGCATATTCTTTTTGTCAAAATTCAGTAGTGAAAAACGTATAGCAAAAAAATTATACCTTCCCTGGTACAAAATTCAATTGGATTATTATGGCATAAAACTTTTTAAGTTATACCTTTTTTAATTAATAACTTTTTCACTCATAAATAAACGAATGAAAAAATAATAAATATTTTTTAGGGTACTTTGATTTTGATAAAATTAGGTATGTGCACTCAGTATCGTGGGCACAAACCAACCCCTGAATATGACCACACCTTTCTGTTACACCCTGTATAACGAAACGATGCGTGTGATAGTATCCATTGCGAGCATTTATTTCTATCTCGTTACAAACGATACGGTTTGTGTTTATAAATTAAATATAACATAATCTATTTCTAATATGAGCACATACTTATTGTCTTAAACTCAATCAATATACATCTGGTTTTAAAATTGGTACTTTAAGTTTCTCCGCTTTCGAAGTCCGGAAAAAGAAGTTTTGTAAACAAACATTTAATTTCACTATTCGCCGCTAGATGTCACTGATAACTACGAAATGTTTTCAGACTTTTGTATCATATTTTAAAATTTAAGAAAGACATTTAGAAACAAACATGACATCAACAGCAGAGGTAAAGGGTTAAAATTTTTTAGAAGTAACCCGATACAAAAATATATCATGCTGGACATAGTTCTTTGTACCTATAATACTAAGCAACTACAATCCAAAGGGAGGCCGAAAGTAATGGTGTTCCGCCACTGATCAACAGTAAATAAAATAAAAGCATTAACTTTCCTGAAACATTTTTCGCAATAATAATAAAACAGAAACTCTATTCGCGTGGCAACATTTTTTACTTAATTAACTTTGTAGGTAAACGTAACGCAATTAAGTATTTTACTAACCAGTTTATTTTACACAATGCCTAATTTTTACTTCAACATGTAATTTAACATACATAATATCCTTTCAGCCGAGTCGCATGAAAAAAAAGATTGAATTAACAAAGAAAGTTTTTAATTATTTTTTTACACGTTCATTAAAAAGAGGTTCTATTCTTTTAAACTTTTACATGACATTAAATGTAACATTGGCAGTAAAAAATAATTGGCATATTATTCATGGCGTTTTTATATATCCGCTCTCTATCTCACACTGGTACTTGCGAATTTCATTGACAACCATTTTGTTTTTTTAGAACCGTGTGAACGGAAAGCCTATCCGTTGTTATATAATCCACATGTTTTATTTCACTTACTCGGTGTAATGAAATTAATAGCTAAGTATGTGTATCATGGCCTAATTTATTGCAGGTGACAAATTACTGAGACTTTGTCGTCAAGCGGTCAGTATTTTCTGTCAATTTTATTTAAATCAGAAAGTAACTCTTTCTGATAGAGTTTCTTAGTGTCTTCACTCGAATGAGTGCTATTGTCTTATACCTATGTACTGTTCTAGAATTACCTATGATCTATGCAAATTTCTTGTTCATAGTTTTTTTTTTACTCTTCCCGCCGATATTATTCGGTAGGGATTATGGCTCTCACATTTTGTGAATTTGCCAGTTTCAAGTTTACCTATATTCATTAAAGTGTTCTTCTTTAGATCACAAAGTCTCGTTCTTATCCAGATAACACGTATTCCAATTATATTTTTGCACTCGTATAGTATATTTGTTCACATGTTACTTTACCGCCATTTTTACAACTCCTTGTTCACCGTTTCTAACGTGATTATGTAGATATCTAGAATATATATTTCAAATTTTCTTTCTTAAAGAGCGCGCGGACTAGAATAACTATGGCTAGAACATCTGATAGAAGTCTTCTTACCTCTCAAAAAGTACCTACGTCCATTTGACCGTACTTTTTGACAGTTCTTTGCTTCAATTTTAGATGCTGGATTAGGAATCTAGATATTATTTAAAGCTTAAAATTAAATTTCCAGTTGAAACGAAAATATTATGCGTACCTATATTTTATTTTATTTCTCCCATGAAATGAACACTAACAAAAAGTTTGTGATGACGTCATATGTAGTTCCAATTAAATGTTGTTTATGTAGTAAACAATATTACGAAATATTAGTAGCCGGATCCATCGTAAAAGTTCATATGACTAATCTGACTTTACACTTGCGCAAAGTCTAGATTGTTACTCCATCGGGCATTAGTCCGAACTAGTCCCACAACCGCAAGTCCAAAACATATTAGTCAATCCTTGCGATATCCTAACTAAAGCATTCTAGGGGACCAGTGGTAAGGTCGTAGCTTGCGCTTATCTATCTCTATTGTGCAATATGAGGCGCGCGGCGCAGCGCCGCGCATGCGCCTACATTTTCCCGCCAAACGCCGCCCGCCTCCAGACGCGTACAAATTAAAAAAAAAAATCTAATGCTAAATCATATTTCTGGTATAACTTTAAAAAAATAAAAATGAAATTTAAAACCAATTAAAGTTTTTATCTCGTATTTTTCCATTGGATATTTAAATTAATTATAATAAAGTTTTAATAAATTAATGAAAGTGTGGTGATAGTGTTGTGTGGTGGTGAGTTTTAGTGATGTTACCAAGATGTGGTTGGCTGTGGCTCATCTGTTGCTGCTGAGCGAAGTTTTCGCTTTTAACATTAGCAACTTAATCACGCCATTAAGCGATTCTGTAAGTACCTACAATATTGTTTTATTATCTTTAACGATGACATAATTAGCAATATTAAGAGACAAATAACAAATTTACGACCAATTTTTTGTTAATTTTATGAGTAGTTAAGTCTTCCTCATTTTATCTTTAAAGCTGAGAACGTATTTATACTTTCTAAATAACAATTTTGTTAGTTTTTGGGCAATTCCATTATACCTAGAAGACATCATTTTGAGACATTATTATCGTGTAGCTGAATACGACGAGTATGAGCCAAATACGATCGTAGATATAATTTTAAATTTTAACTAAAAACTTTAAACCACACCTTTAAAATTAAAAAATAGAAAACCAAGTTAATACATCTACTACTAACTTACGCTGCTATTTTTTTGCCATGTTCCTATTGTAACGTAATGTTAAAAATAAAATATAATAATCTTAAAGAGGTACTTTAACTTAAGTATTAATTAATTAAGTACTATAAAGTTTAACACGCAACATAAATCAAGTTCTTCAATCTATTTCTTACTGATTAGGTACTTAGTCGTTTTTGTATCGATTAAATTATAATTTTAATTTACCTTTATAATTATTTTATAATATAGTCGAAATACTGCATGACTGTTAAACCAAATCAATCTCTTCTTTCTGTTTTTTTTAATGTTAAAATGTAAGCATCAAATCATTTATTTTATTATTTGGTTTTGAGTTACACACAACAAATGTTTAAAATCGCCATTTTCACTAATATCTACTAAACATTAAATATAATTAGTTCACAAATGTATTTATTGATGTTTATAAACTTTCGCGATTTGTACACATTATGAAATTCAGGTCGTAACGTCGGGCAATAAACAAGGTTTTTTATCTTAAAGGATTCACCCGTAGCAGATATAATTGTATATATATATATATATATATATATATATATATAATTTCATAATGTATTTATAAATATTGTCATTCAAGAATCGGAATCCAACGTACCTCTAATAAGAAACCGAGATACAGAAAACTTTCCAGACCTCCTACAAATCTGTCAATATCCGCCTAAAAGGTCCTCATGACACTAAATATATCCGGATAAGAGCTATGACCTCTATCTTCATGACTACACATACAGACATAAGAATAGATTTAAAATCTATTCTTATGTCACGGATTATTTACAAATTTATGGAGCTTAAAATAAATGAGGTCTTCAATCCCAACATTTAATAATAACGAGTCTTGTGAGTAAAACATTAATTAGTTTTTCATGGGATAGTTGCGAACAGAGTAATAAAATGGTAAACCGTGGATCAATGGTATCCGATCAAATTAAGCGTAGCCATTCCATTCCGAATTCTGTACGTCTTAGAGCTGCATTTTTTACAAGTGATTAAAGTACTTTGACTTTAATTGTGATCAGCGTACATTTCCCCCAGCAGATCCATGAATTGACATGTACGGTAAGCTTCAAGGTTTTGAACCTATTCTTTCCCCTGCTGTGATAATTTCTCATTCCATCAGACTATGAAAAGAGTGAACAAATTGAGACTGCATTTTGAATTGGCGCAGCCTTTTGTAAAGACTGAGCGTTACAAGGTTTTGATTAACCACGTAAAGCTCGACGTGAGAATATTTTGCACATTAAAAAATATGTTATTATTATCGTCGAACAAAAAAGATGTGATGGTGAAAAAAAGATCTCTGACATAACAATGGTATTATAGTATTCCGACTGCCTCTGTGGCGCGGTGGGAGTGCATTTGACTGCTACGTAAGAGGTCATGGGATCGATCCCTACCCGGGATAAAACTTTGTGTGATGAGCACGATGGTTTATTCTGTGTCTGGGTATTATTTATCTATAATATGTATGTATTTAGAAATATATAAGTATGTTTATCAGTTGTCTGGTTTCCATTGTACAAGCTCTGCTTAGTTTGGGATCAGATTGTGTTGTGTGAATTGTCCCAAGATATTATTATTATTTTCATCACGAGGAGTGTAATAGGTACCTACTTATACCATACACTGTACGTTACTGCTGTCAAACTATATAACTATGCCTTAATAAAATACGATTAGATTTGACATTATGGTAGATGCAATGCATTTATGCAATAGATAGACCATCTCAATTTTGACCACACTTTACTGTTACATGTAGTTTATTATATTTACTGGCTTTATAATGCCACAACTGTACGCTATAAAATAACAACCCAAGGATACCATATATCCCTTTGCCAAATGTCCTTAAAATCCGTTGAGTAGCAATAAACTAACAACAAATAAACAATTCACTTGCGCTTATGTAATTTTGTTCTATTAATGGAAATACATAAAAAAAACAAGCAAATAAATTAGCATATTACATAGTTTGATGAACCATTGCTTGTACTAAAACGAACAAGTCTATTCTTCACATCGCGTGCAGTAGTCATTTGCAGTTCTATTAGGCATTTTCTTTTTCAATTGAATTTATATGTATCGTCAGTTAAAATGGCATGGCAGGTCATGATACGGTCCGTGGCCTCCTTCGGTCAGTCTACTACGTGACTGGAGTGTTGATGGACGACCAAGACCGGTTCATAAACAATGATTTCTTAAATTAAATTATAGGTTCTTGTGACCTAACTTGTTCTAGAATTTATGATGAATAGATTTCAGGCAATGAAATCATAAACCATTATATATTTTATTTACTACTCAAACATTTCAATTCAATTCAAAACAATTTCTCTTCTCTCTCTTTCTATTCTTTTCACTTTATTCCCTTAGGATGCAAAACAACACTTGTGATATGTCGGGATTGTACATTATGTAATGCCAAGTTCACAAACTATAGGTAAAGTCGGAGAAAAGAACCTGGCAATAAAAACTCGCGGCCACTCTTTTCAAATTGCCAATTTTACAATGTTTATAAACGTGATATGGGGGTGAGGTGCTGCCACTAATATACTGTACACAATGTTAAAGGACTGATGCAAACTATACGATGAAAAAGTTGGAACATGAGATAAAATAAAATTAGCCTTAGTGGGTACAACGTAGTAGGAGCATCTATTACAACAAGGGTAAAAACTATATGTGCTTAAATATTGGCCAAAGTACTGGTAACCAATTATTAAATATTAATTCTGATATCACAAGAAAGAAAAGAATGGCCTGTATTTGTCACGCAGAATCTTTACTTATGCGCTTATTACACTACACTGAATCAGGGACCCTGAATCCTTAAAAAGAGCGGTGTAATAAGAGTTAGGGCCCTAATTCTCTAACAAATTTTCAAGGCCACCTCGATTTAGGGCCCTGATTCAGGGTAGTACAAAAGTCAAATCATGCTCTATCTATGTAGATTTTTACCGCTGCTCCGCGTATACCTATGGTCCAATATTTAAAGTCCCATTTGCTACTGTGATGTGGGTGTATAAACCAAATATATTAATGTAAAGTTTTTTCAAAAACCATATTGAGTGTCAGTCCAGGTCCAGGAAGAGGGGAGGTCGACTGACTGTAACAAAATACATTTGTATCTTTACGTAATCTTAACGCAGAATATTTACATACATTTTAACGCAGATCGTATAGCGTCTCTCTTTCGGGGGGTTTGAACTACCAAATCTCCCTGTATATACCTAATACCTATACCTAAGGCGAAACAAATAAAAAATAGTTATAATGTTCTAAAGAGTTAATTTTTTAAGCTGACATCGAGAGTCGAAATTCGGTTGCACTCAGCCGAATTTCGACCTCTTGGCGACACTTAGCATGAAAAAAAAAATAACCTACTTATTATAATATTGAAAATCAAACGTTTTGCAATATTTAATCAAGCTGAGTATCTATAAATATATACGTCTATAACCTACTAGGCTAGAATAAATAAAATATTGTATAAGAATGCCTATTAGACCTAGAAATACTATTATACAAATCTCGCGATTGATTGCTAAAGCTATACACGAGCATACGTCGTGTTTATAGATAATATTATAATAAGTATTAACTAATATTATAATCTGTGCAGATTTAAAAGATTAAGTCCACACATAGGCCTACCTTAATCTATTAAATCGGTACGGATATTAAAATAACATGCTTACATAAAAGCGTCATTCTTTTCCCTTAGCCTCCAACATAGACAAGGAAGTGTTAGGTGTGTAAAACTTTGACGTGTGTTTGCGTGTTTGTCTGTGGCGTTGTAGGGCCCAAACAGATGATCAGATTTGGATTTAAATTTTGTGTTAGAAAGCTAGTCATATCGAGTTGTTTCTTAGCGTTTTTGTCTGGTTAGTGACCCTGACTGCTAAGCCAGAGGTCGTGAGTTTGATTGTATGATGAGCGCAATGGTTTAGTGTCATAGCACTAACTGAGGGCATCTATAGCATAGGACACTTTGTATCAGACGTGTTTTATGGCTTCTTTTCCGGCGGTTTTCCCTGACGTATTTCCAAAAACTTCCTGACAAACTTTGAGATTTAGCTAAGCCGTGTTGTACCGTTGAGGTGTTCCGTAATGCCTACTGGCCTACTGACCCAGGCAAGGAGCTTTATTTCCTTCTTCCCTTCCTTCCCATTTAATAACTAAAAACACCACTCTCTCTCAAGTAAAAGCTCATAAAGATTTAATACTAAATGTTGAGCGTATCGTATCCTCAACATTTAGTATCAAAGGAAAGTGAAATTGGATAGATGTTATGTAGAAGGTGTAATATTATGAATATAAAATAATGTTTGTCAGGCAAATTAGCAGGCGGCTGTCATTTTTAAATGTTAAGTGAATGCATAATGAAAGAGGCCCAGGAAGTAAAATATCTGATGATATTTAGTTTATGGGGAGTCTGTTTCTACACAGAGAAACACGGTTTCGGGAACCTACACCATCGGTGGCCCCAATAAGCTCTGGTCGTAAGTTTCGTTTTTAGCCATTTGTAGCAGAAGCATCAAATACACTTCTACATGATTCAGATGAACCGGAACTTGACTGTGACTCAATTCCTTTACTGTCATGGTCTCATTATGTAGGTGATGAAATAGAGTTCAATTGGACTTAGTAGACCTTCATACTTCCATAGTTTTAAGTACAAATTGATAATACATTGACAGTTTTAATCTTAGCAATCTCTCAATCTATTCTGTTATTTTAAGTTAGCAATGTGGCCAAGCTGAAACTATAGAATGAGTTCCAACTTGACCACGCACCACGCGGTGCTTATCAATAAGCGAAAACCTCATAATCTGATATGATTTCGTTGATTTCTTCAACAAATAAAACTAATACGGTGACCCTATTCTTAAGTGAGACACGACCAATATTTTAATTACATCGGATTACAATTATTAAGCAATTGATAAAAAACATTCGAGACTACACTAAAACTAGAGAGGCAAAAACAGGTTTTTGGAATAATAATTTTGCAACTTACAATGTCTTAAATTAGTATGTCGATCAAGCTTCATGTGGTAATCGTATAACACAGTACTTTAGCAAAATAATTATAATGGTGGTGATAATAAATCTAAGTTTATGGGTAAGCGAACATTGAAACATGTAACTTTTATTGTCGATGTCGAGTCGTTAACAGTCTCGTAACACATTGTAGGGACATAACACAGGGTTGTTAGTAGCTTTTGTGTTTGTTTTGTGTGTCAGACAAACACTGGGAGTAAAAGGAAGGGTTTTGTTGCCTATTTATTACTGACTTACGTTGACTATATTGTATGTTCTTTACTTTAGTCTTCGTCCATACCTCGCACCGCTTTTGATGATACAAAATATTACCACATAAGGTTCTTATGGGTCTAGGTGCTGATTTTAACTTACAATGTATTTGGAGATTATTCCATATTGCGTAATGTATCAGTCTAAGTATGTACGACCTACTGGGATAAAAATTATACAAACGTTTACTGAAACTTACATTTGCGAAGACGCGGATTAAAGGTAGATTGAATAATAATATGATATCTCTGTGTTGTAAAAGAGATCCCATTATTGATCAAATTGGTCTCCGGTCTCTGAGGACCGAGTGCTGGTCGGCCTAGGGGTTAATAACAACATTTCAGTTATTGAGTGTTAAGACATGGTGAGAGGGAAAGCGAACTAACACTCAATTGCTATAAAGTGCTGTTAAGTATTCATAATTTTATGAATAATGCGGGAAGTGAATACAAAGGGCAGAAACCGTACAAATTATTGGCTTTGAGATTTAAGAGTAACCAACTACGCTTTAGACTTTAGTAATCACAAGACAAGACAGTATGTGTTCCAACTTAAGAGCATTCTCTAGTTCTTCATAGACATTATCAAATGTTGCCGAAATCGACGGTGACATGATACATCATCTTTCCATCTGATTGGATACCTATCACTGAGCCAAGGTTTCATAGTAGAGAGGTATTACCAACAATCAAATTAAATAAGCGGCGGTAGCCTAATGGCTAAGGCATTGGTCTCGCAATCGTGAGGTCGTGGGTTCGAATCCTGGCCCTAACGTGAACCCACTCCTAACACAAGCCATAGAGCTTAGCTGGAGGGGTTAACAGGATTGCTAGTAATGTGGGACCACAATCCCACATTGCTAGTTATCTTTCTAAAAAAAAACCCCTTGTCTTTTAGGATATCTAGTCTTGGTATTATGTTTGTGTTGGTTAATAATATTGCCAATGCTCTCTTGAAATACTGGATTGACAAATATTGATCCCAAAATGTGCGGATCTTACAACGAAATACATTTTTGATATTATCTTGTTTGCGTTACTAGCATTCATAGAGACAACAGGAAAAGGTTTTGTTAATCATCGAAATTGTTGTTCTACTAAGAAGTAGGTGCCTCTTGTGCTACTTTGCCATTTTATTTGCAATGAATTTGGTTATTTCCGTATTCATACAGAGTATATCTGATTTTAAAATCTTGGTTAGCAGTTCCGTCCGTAAGTGACGTGTTTCTTACTTAAAACTTATGAAATCCTTTTTAGTGGAAATCCGTTACTAAATATGACTTTATTATTTATGACATAAAAAACTACCTGTATTGTAGGTCACACATTAACAATATGCGTAGGCAGGAATCGTCGAAATGTGTTTAAGCAAATAACTTCAGAACGACTGCACCAAATTGGATAATTCTTCGTTGCATTTTTTATTGTTAGGCCAAGGTTTGTAAAAGAAAGTTTAAAAATAATGCGGGCGGGCAGCTAGTATTCGTGTACTATAAGTAAAGAGCTATGTTTGTAAGATTAGTTTTTATTAAATATTTTAATTAAATGTTATTTATAGAACAAAACTATGCAATTCTTACTAACTATGGAAATACTTATATTTAAACTAAAAACTAAGACCAAAAAAAACTAAAATATATAAAAAAAAAAACAAAAAAATCCTGGGCATGGTTCCACATATTCTGGCAGCATTTCTTTGTATAGCAATTCTGATGCGTTGTGTGAGGTAGCTGCCAGCTTTACGGTCACCAGTAAAAACTGGTGACCGTAAAGCTGGCAGCTACCTCACACTACATTATTTTATTTGGAAAGTTCTTTAAATAAATGTTGTGCACTGGTACCCCACGGGCCAAGGGTGTCGACGCCGCGCCGAATGGAACAAATATATATTGGTTGCCGAGACCCCGGCCTCTTTACCCGTCGCTCCACCTTGAACGCTGGTTCCGTAGAGGTGGGAAGGAGCAAGTGTATCTTAAATTTGATGTGGTTTGAAGGAAATTTACTATTACTATAGAATTTACGCTAGTGGAATTGCGAGTAATGGCTACGTATTAATAAATAAATATTACATTGCTCTATAAATAGAGTACCTAAGCTATTTCAGCCCTTTATATCTCGGGCTACTAATCTGAAAGGCGGCTTGACAGTGTCTTTCGTCATCAACAATGCGTTCAACACTGTGTTCTAAAGTTGGAAGTGCGGGACACTCAAGTTATCGATTGTCGACTTTACTTCCTTGCCATTGTCGATGCGAACTTGTTCGAAAAATTTGCTTGTGTAAGCAAGGCAAGGCAGATAGAAGTGATTTAGATTTAGATAACAAGTGGTAAACCACAGGGAACAGTATTGGGACCATATCCATGGACTCTGCTTTCATCGCCGGTAAGATGTTTCGATGTTCAAAATAGCGTACATAATTAAAGCTAATTCGATTCACCCGGAGCATTCTGGATAGTCAGTCCGTACCATGTCTGCTAGCTGGACCTATCATTTTATTACAACATGATTATGATTAGGTAACTGCCGTCACAAAAAATAATAAAATAAATGTTCAATAACATTTTCCCATAAAAAATACTCGGTCACGTTAATTACTTTTTAATCATCTAATAAAATGTTGCAAACTCTTAATAAATGAACAGGGCTGTTCTACTATACCGTAAGTGTTTGTAACGTAATAGTGCAGGTTCTCGTTCCTCAAGTTAGGCCGGCTGCATGCCCTACATTCGACATCCGTATTGGACGCTTTATCCAACGTAAACTGGTCTAATGTTACTTATGTTACGTTGATGGGTTCGTCGAGACGACGGATTACACGCATATATACTATACGCCGTTTTGTTACGTGACGAGTTTAAACGACAGTTTGTTGTCTGTTGATTAATTTATTAACCTCTGAAGTAATTTATCGTCGTTGCGGTTCAGATAGGTTGGTTAGGTAGCTTATGACCACGCTCTTACGACGAACCTGGTCAAAATCTTGAGCAATTGAAAAGGTAGCTTACCTAGTACAAGCGCTCCTATATATTTATGACTCTGACATAATGAAGTAAATTTCCTAAAGTTGCTCTGTGAATTTACAAGCTCGGAACATATTCTGCTGTTTGACATTTGAACACACAAACCTCCTGTCGAAAAGAGGCTACGTTCGGGCGACTCTAGATTGGGGTAATCTGATGTCTTCCAATTTTTTAAGTGAAAACTTCTTTAGCGGCGTTGTGCACTTTTTGGGATAGGTAAAAAATGTTAAACTCGCGTCAGGACACGTAACCTGATCGAAAATTCGTAAGACGGAGGGAGAGTAGACCGCCGGCGCGGTACAGGAGAGTGTATGCCTGCTCTTGCTGTTTTAGCGGCGCAGGGCGCTTGCGTGTGCGTGTGTGTTTGTATTACAGCGTAATAGTTCTGAAGTGTTAATTTTTTTAAGTAATATAAATTACAGAAAAAATTTAACACTTCAGAACATAAATGACAGTACTTTTATACTGCTAAATAAAGCAATTCGTGCGATATTATTCCTTAACCATTTCAAAATATTCAAAAATGCACAAGGTCAATGTTCAAGTTTTCACTTCTGCCGGCAGTAATTTTGCATGGATATACATGTTACTTACGCCGACAAAGTGAAAAAATAAAATCTTGAAAAACATTTTTTTAGGGTACCTCCCCTATATGTAAAGTGGGGGTGTGTTCCCACTTCTTAAGCCACATTATTCGGATGGGGGAAGGGGTACTACGGAACCTTACATTGCGCGTGGTCCGACATGCACTTGCCCGGTTCTCTTTTTGTTCTGCTAAGTTTCTTGTCATATGTTGCCTTTACCAGTTTTGAGGACTGTGGATGAAAAAGATCGCAGGAAGTGATCGCGTATTTACTATTAGAAAATACGCATCTGTCTAGTGTTCAAACGTTATGTCCTTCCTTATGTCACTTTGTAACCTTTTAACTGTAAGAAAATAACCGTCAGTCGACCATTACTCGCGTTACTTTGTAAATATGCACCATTGTGTTTGGCAATAACGCAGTGCGCACTTCCTGGTAGCTTTTCTTGAAATTGTGCACGCTTATAATAGGTGCCGTGTTTATAGTTAAAACATACTAAAATAGCTTTATGAATTACTAGCTGTGATCCGCAACTTCGTTCGCTTGAAAACTTCAACTGTTTTTAGCTCACATCATCATCATCATCATCATCAGCCTATCGCAGTCCACAGCTCGACATAGGCCTCTCCAATTGTACGCCACTTTGTTCTATCTTCGACTTCTCACATCCAGCTCCTGCTAGCTTTTTTGCGTAAATCATCACTCCACCTGGCCTGAGGGCGTCCTACACTAAGTTTGTCGAGACGCGGTCTCCACTCAAGAACTCGTTTACCCCAACGGTTGTCGGTTCTTCGGCTAATATGGCCAATCCACTGCCACTTCAGCTTGCTAGCCCACATGCTAACTATAATCTACCTCTTTAACATATATCATCCAGGTACGTTCAACCGTTCTGTCGTAAAGCGTGATAGAGTATTAGCCATCCATTCATCTAAACTTTCGTATTTTTAATAGTAGTAAGACAAGCGGCCCACCCGCCATTGATCGAGGTTTTTTCCACTTTTAATAATTATCATTAACTAGGTACCCATTGTGGGATACCTATTGCATAAACATTCTTAAATATAACGTTTCGACTACTGTTGCACAGGTCTCATCTCGTCTTTGACACGTGTTTTCTGTCAACGATTTTAAGCAGGCAACTCCTGCTTTGAGCACATGACTTACGGCTGGTCACCAATGCTCCATACCTTCTTGGTTATTGTTATATTATCTAAATGACAAGAAAAATGGTATCAAAATCAGTCGTATAATAAACTAAACGCATAAACAGACATGCGCGCGGAAACCGATGTACGGAAGATATAAGAGGGTATGAGTAAGCTAAATTCTACGAAATGGTGCTTATGCTTACACTACTTTCCTTTCCCGGTTGGTCTGCAAGCTTGCTTTGTGTTACATATTACCCGCTATTTAGCAAAACCTATAGTGACTTTAGACTTAGTGTGCCGTGACAAAACAGTGACAAATCCGGCAACAGAGCAGCGACGTTAAGCAATGTTTCTATCAGCAGATCTATAGCCGGGTAATGATTTCCAACTAAATACTCCAATAGTCTTATCTCCGTGTCTTTCAGTAACACGTCTATCTTAGGTCGAAAATGTATTCCAAGTGTTCATTGATAATACTTGATGGTGATGAAGGGAAGATGAACTCCCATAACATAAAGGCGTAACGCCAAAACCTTCGTTGCTGCCCGACTTAATGCCCGATAGATATGTTAGGTATACTTATTGACAAAGTCTTAGTTTGGGATTGTGATGATGCAGAAATGAGGTCAGAATTGGAACATCTGACCCCACAGTTACATGAACGACACTGCTACGACAAAGTATAAACTATAGGCTATTACCACACTCGGCAGGGTACCGCTAAAATGTCAAAAGTCACAAGGCATAGCTCAGTTCATTAGGTCAATCGAGAAAAACTAATGAATATTAAGATGGTTGACCACCACTTCTTGTGGTTTAACCTTTTAACCTTTCTTACTGAAGTGTAGTTATGTTTAATACTGTTTAGACCTTTTATGTATTGCCTAAATGGATTAAGCGAAAATCACGTGTTGCAAACTCTGATCCCTTTATGTCTACGTACCTGGAGATGGAGGGATGGAGTTCACAAAATATATAATATATTCTCAAGTTATATACAGACATATCAACCCATATGATGTCACGGGTCTTCCTAGTAGAACCTACTTATTATAGATCCTGGGGGTAACTGCCATAATCCCCACGCTTGGCGAGCGGGGCTTTAAGTACGCAGAGGCCGCTGCTCCCCGTCCTAAGGGTGAATTCCCTTAGTCGCCTTGACAAAACCCACGGGAAGAGATGGGACTTTACTTGATTATTTACTGACGTCTCCTATCTATAAACTACCTGTTCGTATTCTTTAGTCAAGTAGTTTTTAAGAAATTGTGTTTAGTCTGGGAATTTAAGTTAAAAAAAAAAATACACAAATGGTAGTATTGAGTTGTCTAGATATTAGGACTACAGACGATAGCTATAGGTGTATTTTTCATGCATACGGCTACTAATTTTTATTACGTAGACGAATAGCGTGTCAGTGAGAAAATATATCTAAGTTACTCATGCGAGGAAAAGCTATCATATTACATAGTGCATTTTAACATTGAATGAAATAGCTACCATCTATTATAGAAAGAGACATTGCTTACTAACAAGCTTACTAACTATGCATACTTAATAAGGTAAAAGGGAGTGGTGGCCATCATATAAGTCTTTATGGTCACCTAATTACATCTCATACTTATAGCAATCAAATAAGAATGTAAGTAGGTAGAAGCACCGGTTTTGGCAACATGTATTAATCTGGTGTGAAAATCGTATAAAATATTAACATTTGATCAGTTTATTTCCTATAGAAATACACAATTTCAGTGTTCCTATAAAGACATATATTTTTTGTTTTAGTTATTCTTCCACAAGTTTCAAAACTAAGTCTTTAATAAGTTTCTCTCCAAGTCAAAATATAGATTTACCTTTTGTAATTATATTCTATAGTAGGCCTATGCAATTGATAGTGACTCCAATTGGAAATAATACGGTGCCCAAAAATGGGTCTTCAAACCTATAGCTTCCATCTTTGAGGGCCAAAGAGTTGTAGGACAGGAAGTATCGGAATAACAGCACAAATTAATAGATCAACATTAATAGGAACACCGGACAAGCTTTTTCGTAATATAAACGCATATCTATCAATAAAAATACCGCTGCTGGGCTTGCGTAAGTAGGTACCTACCGCCATCAATGTTAGAGAAGTAATGTTAGATAAATATGTATGGGAACTTGTTATCGCTCTATTAATGTGTTTGCTGTAATATTATTTACTCTTCTAATAAATAAGATGCCCCGAAGTGCATTCATTTGGTCTGAAAATAATTTTGCTAATAAATTCATGCAAGATTTTTCTCGCATTTATACCGCCATAAGGAAACCAAAATTAAAAACTCTAAATAAAATTATGGTAATAATAATAAAATTGTTATTCGGATTTATTAAAATACAATAATAAGGCTTAATTCAATGTTTGTTTTTCAAATACCTAGTTAATTTATTATTGGGTCCTTATTCACTATCTTTATTTCGTTGTCGTGACAAGCCCGTGCAAATTGGCACATACGAGGTGCGTTTAAGATGTCCACCGCGACATGACGAAACTATAAGGGTTCCGTTTTTGGCATTTTGGCTACGGAACCCCAATATATCTTGCTAACCCTAGTATATCTATAATTTAATATTTTTAAGAAGTAGTTCTAGTGGTGCAAGACACGTTTGTTTCCTCCAGCAAGTAACCCAGAATACCGAACCTCCTGTTTATTTATAGTTAGTTAAAAACGAGCTTGCACGCTCATCAAATGTATAACGATGTTTACACGATTAATCATAATTATTTCTCGCAATACGTTGCCCAACTTAAATATGAACTTTACAAATAAGTATACACTTCACTCATTGCCCCAGTTCATCACGGAAATGATCAAGGAACATAATGAGGAAAGCATTGAGAGATATAGCTTAGAGAACTAGAACGGTCTCTTGAACAGAAGTAAACAGGTTAATGTAAACATTTCACCACATTCCTCTTGGGCAATTATTACGTCTTGTGGTTACACGTCACCTGTTCTGCATATAAATGTTGGCTATATTGGCTGGTTTTACCCAAATTGCAGATTTAAGAGGAAAACGCGGCGTCTATTGTACTTAGGCTTGGCTGTTACTCAAGCTTGAGTTTAAATAAAACTTGACAAAATCAGCTCAGATTTGGATATCTAGCCAAAGCTAAGCCTGATTTTATAGATTACGATAATTGAATCTAAAAAAAATCGTATATTAAACGGTATAAACCCTCCTAAAATGATGCAGGTTAGCCTCTGATCATTGTCAGTAAAATTTACACGAAATATCTCTGAATAAAGTTTGCCATAACAGATGGAATGAAATAGAAAATAGGTAGATTGACCATTCACGTCAACGACACATTATGTCTTAAGTTAAATCTTTGGGGCTTCGGGTGCTAATTTTTATATGGGTAGTAGGTGTTTGGGGCGATATTTCGCCCTTTCAATTTGTCTGGCTGAACAAATATATGTTACATATTATCCCTTAAGTAACATATATAACAATCAAGCATCATACTAAAAGCCAAGTATTATACCTTCACGATCATATTACGGCTGAATATTTTTGGTATCTGGGAGATGGTTTGACCCATACAATCTGCCTGGCTGAGCAAATATACGTTCCATATAATCCCCTAAGTAACATATATAAGAATAAAGCATCAGAAAATAAGATAAGGTAACTATCACATTTTTTTGGCCACTTTAAAGTATCTGGTGGAAGTTATGGCCGGCGGGAAGTGTCTGACAATGCTGAATAATATTTTTTGATAGTATTTTACACCATATATATGAAAATCAACTGTCAGAAAATAAGATAACTTAGTCCGATTTTTTCTTATTATTCTCACCTGGTACCATAAAATGAATACAACTTAGATGGTATGCTAGCATTAAGTGTACATATAAGCACTACCTGAAGCCCCACATTTTATCTGTCAGAAAATAATATAGATCTGGCATGCCTGGGATCTTGGAACATAGGCTTTAATGAAAGCAATCGTCGATCTTTTCCCTGTCAGTAGTCTCCGATGACGATGTTACTCACAAGACAATGAACAAAAAAGTTAATTTAACTTGTAAAACACGTGCCGATGCATCATAATTTTTGTAATTGAACGATTATGTTTCGTAATATTTCTATAAATAACACGATTGAGCGCAGACTGTGCTTACGCCGCGCCTCAAACAGCATTTCTATGTTATCTTAACGCACATCTTATGGTAATCTGTCGAAAGCACAACTGGTGGGCAATAACTCGCGTGATTCACACGATTAATTGTATTCTGTTGCCTCGCGCCTTGCCCTTTTCAAACCAAACTTTTTGATTTAATGTTGACTTCTACGACACTTGGGTGCGTCACTTCCTAATTCGAGGTTCTTGTCCCGATAAGCAAATTTAATTAGTTAAGCTGACAAATTGCCTATGATTAGTTGACTTTAATTGCAGCAGTTCGCTTCCTATGATAGGTATGATATCATCTATGGTAGGTTATGGTATTGAGACAAATAAAAGCTTTCAAAATATAACTGCATTGGTCCCGTAGTAGAAGTTTGCTGATGTTGTGATTCCAATTCCTGCAGGGGTTGAGGGTCCGATTCCGACAGCACATTATGTATCAATGAATGGTTGTTTAAAGTGTGGGTGTATTTTGTGTCCATGATTTAAGCTTTTAAAGTGCACGCAAAGCAGAGATTAGGTATGAAATGCGGAGGTGCTTTTTCTTAATAATAATAACTATTTATTTCCTACGATGATGAGTGTACATCACACGTAGTATATGTACCTCATTTTAATATGCGAGCGTACCTTAATGATGTGTCTTACTTCAATGAAGACCGTGATAAAAAATGGAAATGCTAATAACTTATAGAAAACAGTGACTGATATTATCTGGATATTATGGGACAACAAAATTAAAAGTTGGTTAGGAATCGATTGTTGTCATAGTTATGTCGTGCATTCAAAAATGTGGTTCCAGTAAAGCGGTGGGAGTGAGTTCGACAGCTACGTAAAAGGTCGTGGGTTTGATTCCTACACGGGACACCACTTTATGTGATCCACAAATTGTTGTTCCGAGTCTGGGTGTACTTTGTGACTTGTATGTTTGTAAAGTCCCCAGCGAAACAGGGCTTGTACTCGTCGCTCGCGTTTTCTCGATATATATATATATATACATATATATATATATATATATATCGAGCGACGAGTACATATCCTATCAGCCTCAATGGGCACAACATAACTATTATGTTGTGCCCATTGAGGACTGATGCAAAAACAAGAGGTAAAAAATATTAAAAGAAGAGAGCACGAGATATATTCAATCTCGTGCACTCTTCTTTTAATATTTTTTACCTCTTGTTTTTGCATTAGTCCTTTTATATCGTGTATAATATAATGGTGCCAGCACCATAGCTGCATATACAGTTTATAAACAAAGAAACATTGTAATCATTGCCAATTTCAAAAGAGTAGCCACGAAGTTCTATTGCCTTTTCTTCTCTCCGACTTTACCTGTTGATTGCGAATAGGCATTACATGTAAATGTAGAATCGATTTTTTAAAATTGTAGTATTTTGCTTCCAAAGTGTTTTTTTTTTTTTTAATTGTTTCTACTTATAAAGTTTGGATACTTATCTTTTTTATTTTTTTGCCATATGCTTTATTAATGTGCTGAACTAACATATGACAGTAAGAAGAAATAACTACTACTTTATCCGTAAATACAATCGACAATTATTTGATAATCTAATGATATAAAATGTTACATGTTTACAACTAGCCTACTTACTGTTATTATGTAGGTAACTATGTCAACAAACAGCCCAGTGCAATGTGGTCATAAAACGCACTTTTATAGACGTATTTAAGTGTGTACAAACAAATGAGCCACTCGTGACTGAACTTTTCAATGATAAGGTACATTTGTGTTACGTAAAATGTACGATAATACACACATCAAAAGTGTCTAGGGATCAACATATATTTTTGCAATAACTTTTCTCCTGATTGATTTTTTTTTTTTTATTTCTTTAAGGATTCATCAAATAAAGTGTTTTCGTTTGTCACAGTAACGATAAACCAAGTCACCTTTGCATTAATAAAGAAATTTGCCATTTTCCTAATAAAGGGATTTTTGACATTTGAACCACTAACATTAAAGTTCGAAAAAAAGACTGAAATAACAGTTTTCTTTAAAATTTTATTGGGTAACTTAAACAATTAATAATCCGTGTTTCTACCGCGAACACTAACAACACAAGAACATCGGTTTGGCATACTCAAAATGAGTTCATCCAAATCACGCTGTGGAATGGCCGCCCATGTTCGTTGCAACAACAAAAAAAGGTCTTCTTGCGACTGGATACCCTCCATATTCGGCAGAGCTCTTCTCTGTAGCATATCCCATGCATGCTCAATCGGGTTCAAGTCTGGCGACTGAGCAGGCTAGGGCAGGACATTGATGTTAGCTGCGGCGAGAGTCTGTCTTACAACTCTTGCGGTGTGCGGTCGTGCATTATCATGCATTAACTGAAATAAGGGACCGATTTGCACTTGTAGAGGAACGATGACGTCTGATACAATCGTCTCAGCATAAATTTGAGCGTTGAGGTTGCCTCTGATCCAAATCAACTCAGTTCTTCCGCCGATCCAAATACCCGCCCATACCATGATGGTTCCACCACTATAAGGATGGACTTCCTGGCAGGATTTTAATCGCTGTTGGCGTCCAGGGGTTCTCCAGTGTCGTATACGTCTTGTATCCGGTCTCATACCAAAACGAGACTCATCAGAAAAGCACACGAAACGCCATTGTTCTTCTGCCCAATTTCTGTGTTCAAGAGCCCATTGATATCGAATCCTACGATTGTGCATTGCTATAGGTGGTACCCGTAGCGGTCTTCGGGAATGAAGGTTCACTTCATGCAAGCGGTTTCTGACTGTTTGGTCGCTAATTAAGTTCCCTGAAGAGTGATGAAGCCTCACGGCTAACATCATGGCGGTTATTGTTGGACCTCTTCGAGTTAAGATTTGAATGTATCGGTATTGTCTCCGTGTGGTGCAGCGATACCGTCCTCCATGGCGCTCAGCCACGGTACCAGTGCTTCGGTAACGTGTCCAAAGTCGACTGATAACACTCTGACTTGTATTCAGAGCTAAAGCCACAGTAAGTACGTTGCCGGGAACCAGCTTCTATCATTCCCACGGCTCTGAGCATTTCTTCCCTGCTTAAATGACGTCGCCGCTCCATAATAACGTTGGTTTTAATCAGTAGTAGGGAAACAGTAGCACTAATAATGTCTTCAATGCGTTGTATGTTTTTATAGGGAAAATATTGACAGCTGATTTTCATCTTTTACTCGAATTTGATTCACAGTTCCTGATTCAAATTATGAAATGCACCAAAAAGGATCCATATAAATTTATAAAATCATAAATTTATTACAAAGCCACATCTCAATCTCAAGAAATCCGCATAAAAATGCTTGATCCCTAGACACTTTTGATGTGTGTACTTCAACTTGTCAGTTGATAAGTGTATCCCATTTGTTATAGTCATGAAGATTAGGTGATGGAATTCATTGGTATTGGTGATTTGATATGTAATTTAGTACCGCACAGTGTTTCATGAAAGTCATTTTTGCGGCATGCAGTTTGCAGTTTTATAATTTTTATTTCAGTAAATCGTTGTATTTATTTATAAGGAAATTCGACAGCTTTTATATGACTAGTGGAAACATTATAATAAATAGCATACTGTGTTATTTGTGAGGTTGCACTGATTGCATTTAAGTACAAATTCTAAGCCAATTAAAGAGTTTCACAACATTGATCAGAGATAAATGTAAGATATATTACAAAATTGAAACTCATTTAATTAAAATTAAATATGATAGGTAAATAAATTTAAGTATAGAAAATTGCTATAAGTTTACAAATATAGGATTAATCTGAAGCATGATTGTATCCTGTTCTAATTATGATAAATTATAGAAATTTCATAACAGATTAGAATTTAAAATATTTAACTGCCTCTGTGGTGCGGTGGGAGTGTGTCCGGTCCGTCGTGAGTTCGATTCCCACCCAGGATAAAACTTTGTGTGATGAGCACGATGGTTTATTTTGTGTCTGGGTGTTATTTATCTATAATATGTAGGTATTTACAAATATATAAGTTTGTTTATCAGTTGTCTGGTTTCCATAATACAAGCCATGCTTAGTTTGGGATCAGATAACATTGTGTGAGTGGTCCCAAGATATTATTGTTATTAATAGCCGGTTAGTAACATAATACGTAAGATTTTTGAATTGAAGTTGTTCTTCGAAAATTTATATTTATAATTTATATCCACTTTCTGGTATCTGCTGTTATAAATATATAGGCTCTTTGATTGTGACCACATCAACAATATGCTGTGACAAAAGCACCTTATAGTCCAGTAGAATCCCCAGGTCATTACCAACTGATCTCTTTCGATTAATTTATCACCAATCTTAAATCCATACAAAGGCATTTGCTAATGTTAGCTGTAATGTTAATGTGCTTATAATAAGTTTCTGTAAATAACACGTTAAAGCCATTACATTTTTTCACAGTCAAGTCTAAGAACGAATGTTCGAGTATTTTTTTGACGTAATAACGTCTTATAAATCGATGACCGGGTGCACGCACTAAAAATTGTCACGTAGCAATTGTCACGTTATTGATTAGATGCTAAGCAGTCACTTTATTAACTGCTTGCTAAGCAACGCGAATGGCGATACATCATCAATGTTTTCTTCGACTTTAACCATTCTTATCGTAGGCAAGGGTACTTAAAGCAATTGTTTATACATATTGCATAGGTGAGCACAATAAAAGAGAGGGTAATACTATATAGAGGTTAATTTACGAGTACCTAAATCTTTACTAAAATTAGAATTTTGTGAATATTTACTTTGACTGCCTCTGTGGCGCGGTGGGAATGTGTCCGACTGCTACGCAAGAGGTCGTGAGTTCGATTCCCACACGGGACACCCCTTTGTGTGATCCACAAATTGTTGTTCCGAGTCTGGGTGTACTTTGTGTCAGTGACTTGTATGTTTGTAAAGTCCCCCGCGACACAGAGCTTGTACCCTAATGTGGGAGTCGTCTCTTTTTCAAAGAATAAAAGAAAAATATTTTCATTATAGTCTTTTAAGACAACTCTTTCAGTAGGATATGAATCCTGTGTCGCGGGGGACTTTACAAACATTTATGGACAAAATGTACATCCAAACTCGGAACAACAATTTGTTGATCTCACAAAGTGGTATCTCAAGTAGGATGTATGGGTTGGATCCCATCTCTTGCGCAGCAGTCGTAAACACTTCCACGGCGCCGCCGAGTCAGTTGCATGCAGATACTTAACAATGTTAACATCCAATTTTACAACACATGTAGTACATTCTAAAATGAATCTTACAATGGTAATTTTACAATTCCCAAATGACAAGTAGAGCACAGAGAATTTTGTCAACTTACTCTGATGTTTATACATTGCACACTTAGCCCTAATGTATAAATTGTTTTGAATTTGAACATCTACGGTGAGTTTTGCCGCTAACTGTAACTATTTAACATAGATCGCGTGTAGATAAGCAATTTCCTATTGTTTAGAACAGTTTGGGTAAAGAAATATTTGGGTAAACAATTGTTTTGATAATTGCTTGTGGTTTATAATCTATTGTACGAAATCAAGATTAAATCTTATGCTGAATTAAATGTTTTATAGTGTTATAAGTTACTTTTAAATTGAACTTTTAAAAAAGACGATAGTTCTGTTTTTTAATTGGTTTCCTAAATGGTAAAAAATAATCAAAAGGAAGTGAGAAACTTTGGAAGCGGCGGTAGCCTAATGGCTAAGGCATTGGTCTCGCAATCGTGTGGTCGCGGGTTCGAATCCTACACATTATACTACCGACGTGAACCAACTCCCAACATAGCTTTGCTGGAGGGGTTAACAAGATTACTAGTAATGTGGAACTCAATCTCACATTGCTAGTTATCTTAAAAATAAAAAAATAATAAGAAAAAAACAATAAAAATATAACAAAATCGTTAGGTATTCGTTTTTTTTCACAAAATCATAAAACATTGTTTTTCAAATTTCATCATTAAAATCTCGTGGTCAAGATAAAAAACTGGTCAAAACTGCGGTCGTGAAGCAAGATACTAAATAAAACTTTGTTTGTACGCTACAATCTCTTGATTAGGTCAAAAGACATAAACGCGCGCTGTTGTAATATGTTGTTACAAAGTCGTTCATTGACCCTAGGTTTTTTGACCAAAATCAATGTAGGAGACTTCTAGTTTCGACGCCTTTGTTTTTTATACATGTTCACAGATTAGTCAAACATATTTTAAAGCTATATTTAATACGTATTACACATAGTATATTTGGTTCATGGAGTATGTAGGTACTCAAAAACAGCTTAACCAATTTTGATTGTATTAGGTTTGGTCTATTTTTTATATTGTCTGAGATATGATACATAAATATTATTGAGAAAATTGGAAACATCATATTTCACTTTCTTGTAATTAGCCTTTGCCTTCGGCTTCGTCAGCGTCGATGTCGATTACAGCACACCCATTTATTAAATCAGGACACAGTTTACTTGATCTATCAATCAACTGGTTCACCAATGAGTCAGGAAACCCTTAATTTATCATTAAACTTAATTCATTTTTTAGGTTATTAACTTCAGCAATATATCTGTCGATTTCTTTAGAGGTTTGTGTCTGCAATGTGCAAGACTTTGGGATTACAATCGAGTGGTCGCGAGGTCGCTCTGTCGTCGAACAAACACTTTTTCTTAATTGTCTCATATCGCTAACATATGGGGCATACCTCAAGGGTAGTGTGGGTCTTGCCTCCTTTAAAAAACCCGCAGTTTACTAGCTGCCTTCGCCAGCGAGCTGCTAGAATTTACACTACTTTTACACTTCAATTCGTCTAGAGGGAGTAATAATGTGATTCTTTATTACTGCTGCCATATGCATTCCTCATTGCGGCGCTTGGCCAAATACCCAATGTAACGACGGAACCATTTTGTAAAGCGCCTTCATGGCAATGTTATCCAAGGGCCATTGGCCAGTAATATTAACTCATTGCATTGGCACGTGGCCGAAATCCGAACTAACGTCGCCATCTTGTAAAGCGCTCTCTAAATCTATTATTAAAAAAATAAGACCCATTGGCATATAGCAGCAAATATTTCTACATGATAACCAAGCTAAAAAAGCTAGATTTTCATCATAGATAACCTTAAAAACCAAATGCACTGCTGCTAATAATAATTATACTGACAGTATAATTATTAATAGCAATAACGAAACTTATATTACAAGCAACTAAAATATGAAATGAAGAAATAGGCCATAAAAAAAGTCGCTTCCTTTCTCTTAACATTACACAAGGTCGTTTGATTAAAAACTATTTCGTAATAGACCTCCGCGTTAGTACGAGTAGCATAGAGTTCGGCGACTCTGTGTCTAGCGGGAACTCGTCTCTGGTATCTATAACTTGTCTATGTTCTCTACTCTCACGCACCAATTATGTGGTCGCTATAAGGCTTATTCACACGTGCTGTAATACTGTGTAAAATTGTGAATAGGCTCGTACAATCGTTGGTGGGTTACGTATTGTCTCAGAGATTAGTGTTTTAGTAATAAGACTTGTTAGTTTTTGCGTCGACTGCTGTATATGAATTTTTATAAGGCGACTCCCGCAGTAGGGTACAAGCCCTGTGTTGCGTGGGACTTTACAAACATACAAGTCAGGGACACAAAGTACACCCATACTCGGAACAACAATTTGTGGATCACACAATGTGGTGTCCCGTGTGGGAATCGAATCCACGACCTCTTGCGTAGCAGTTGGACACACTCCAACCGCGCCACCGAGGCAGTCAAATAAATTTGTACATTTCTAATTACATAAGTATCATTACAAATCTATAAAACGCCCTAATGCGCTAGTTGATTACGCCAGTTGTTTAGGTTAACAAAAATGTAATCATGGAAATACTTTTTACTATTTCCTACCATGCCGTGTGGTGTCGGCTTAAGAATAGTACCACCCCATCTCTTCCCGTGGGTGTCGTCAAGGCGACTAAGGGATTTCACACCGGAGGACGGGCAGCAGCGTCCTCTGCGTACTTAAAGCCGTACTGCGATCACCAACCCGCTCGCCAAGCGTGGTGATTATGGCAATTACCCCCAGGATCTACATACTAGTAGGTTCTACTGGGGAGACCCGTGCCCAGCAGTGGGCCATCATATGGGTTGATATGTATGTATGTATGTATTACCTACCTAATCCTAGTAGAATCCTGTATCTCGCATGCTGTGTGCTACATATCTTTCTATATTCATATAACCGAAAGTGGTACGTGTGATTGTAGCGTAAGTAGACAACGCGATTCTAATTAAAGCCTATGATGTAATCTAAGCTTAAGGTATTTGAGATATTGAATATTAATTACGTTAATTATATTAGAAGCAATTTTGTAAGATTGTCTGTATATCTAGAAAGTATGTGGGTCTTATACGAGTGTGTTGTTCAAAATAATATGTACAAATCTTATACCTTTAAACGAGCTTTTCTTGAATATATGTTATATACAAGAAAAGCTTGTATATATATATATATATATATATATATAATTATCGTTGCCGAGATTCAGATTATATATATATATATATATATAATCTGAATCGTCTCCAGCGATTTTTATGAAATTTAGTAAGCAGGGGGTTCCGGAGGCGATAAATCGATTAAAAGGTTACATTTTTAGAAAAAGTCGTTTAAAGAAAAATACCTCGGTCATCCAGGTAACTTATACCTAATCATAAGTATTTATACAATGATGTCACGGTTCAGTTCACCTGTTATCACGACCATTGCAATACGGGTAATTAAACTAATTATATTAAAAATATGTACGTGATTAAGACCCGTATCTATTTATGCTTACTTACAAAGATTAAAGCGACTTATGCCTAACGAAATCATTTTTAGGGTTCCGTAGCCAAACGGTAAAACGGGACCGTATTACGAAGACTTCGCTGTCCGTCTGTCACCAGGCTGTATCTCATGAACCGTGATAGTTAGACAGTTGAAATTTTCAAAGATGATTTATTTCTGTTGCTGCTATAACAACAAATACTAAAAAACAGAATAAAATAAATATTTAAGGGGGCTCCCATACAGCAAATGTGATTTTTTTTTGCTTGATATTTATAACGGCAACAAGTAGACGCTTGAAATATTCACAGAATATTGAGTTATATTATTCACTTTAAACATAAATAAACAAATTAAAATAAATTTTATAATTAGAGGGGTTCCCGTACGACAGACATGATTTGTTTGAAGTTTTTATAGATAATGGTGAAAGGGTTCTCCTTCGTGCGCGAGTCAAACTCGCATTTGGCCGGTTTTTTTAAAGCATAAAACCTCTAGTGTGATTGGGTAAAAATCAGAAGTCTCAAAGATATTTGTGCCAACATGATGTTACATTCAAAGAGACTACATTAACCTCACTTTTTTTCGAAATCCGGAGATGATTTCATAGGTTAGTACCTACTATGAGATTGCTTATAAGAAATACGACCAAACATTCATAACTAAATTGGATATATTGCACCACAATGTATATGTATACAATTACCTAAAGGATATTATATCTAGCAGTTTTTTTTTTTGCTTGTTTATTGCGACCACGACGCTGCGGTTACTTTGATTTGATTACAAATGCTGAAAACTTGTTTTAGTTTAGTTAATTATATTTTTGATGTCTTACTTGCAATATTTTGTTACAGTGTGGCCTTGACAGGATTTGTTAAGTTACTATTAATAATTTGCACAACGTAAGTATGTTGTATTGATTATTATAATGAGCTAAACAGTCAAAGGGTGACCAGCGGTGAGTCATTGGGATTAGCATTAGTTAGATTACCATCAAAACACATAATTGGGATGGGATTGTTACGAATATTGGTTTCTTTTAGGGACGCGGTAGATGGCACGATCATTGCCTTAAAAATCATGACATATGAAGGGTAATTGAAAAGCTGTCAGTGCCAATGTTGTTGTTAATGATGTAGGGACGAATCCCCACGAGATCATTTTTCCTTCCATACCTATAATAAAATCACAAAAAGAGATATTAGTCTGATATATATTTTTTAAATTGGTAATAAAACTTCAAAGCCGTGTTCAGATGAATATTTATTATATCACAAACCGATGATTTTTAAGATAATATTATGTCACAGTTATGAAATGATGTATTTATATTTATGTTACCGGTTTTAAATGTGTACATTTTAAATTATTCGGACGACAGGAAATTAGTGAAAATTTATGTTATAATATTTCTTGACGTTATACATATGTATAAAGTCAAAAAAATGTATCGTTTATTGGAATATTAGCGTGACGTATATATACGTCACGCTAATTTTTACACATTTTTATATTTATTTATGTCTGTATGTTTTTTTTTTTGTATGTTCACCGATTACGCAAAGACGGCTGGACCGATTTGAAAAATTCTTTTTGTGTTTGAAAGGGTATACTTCCAAGTTGGTCCCATTGTCCTCAGATCACGATCTGATGATGGGATCCTGGAGAAATCGAGGGAACTCACACCTACAGTGATTTAGGTATATTTCGTAGTGATTCGTGCATTTACTCTTAAAAAATACCAATTGGTGAAGTAGAACTGATGATGAAGACCACAATATTTCACAGTTTGCGATTCAATTACTTTAATATGGTATTGAGTAGCTCTTTGATCTCGTTATACTACTATTATACAATGTAATAGAGCTGATAGTGAACTCCTCAACAATTAACGGTCCTACATCCGGGCAAGCAATATTTTGTAAAAGGATTTGAGCAGTTGACATAAGCTTATTGTAACTTTGGTGAATTATAAACCAACACACTAAAAAGTGAGAAATAAAAAACTTTTCAACAAAAAAATTACCGACTTCAAAAATAAATACAAGGCAAGTAAAAAGCAAAAAATAATATACCTTGAATAACAAAAACAAATTAAACATTTTGAAGTTGGTGCCATAAAATAGTAGTCTTTATGTTTTATTCGGCACCAACTTCAAAATGTTTAATTTGTTTTTGTTATTCTAGGTATATTATTTTTTTTACTTATTTATGTTTGCTGCTCCGTCCATGTAGATGCCGTTTACTGTGAATATACAGTTTAATGCCGTGTGATACCGACTTAAAAATAGTACCACCCCATCTCTTACCGACGAGCAGCAGCGTCCTCTGCAAAGCCTTACTGCGATCGCCCACCCGTTCGCCAAGCGTGGAATTATGGCAATTACTTCCAGAATCTATAATAAGCAGGTTCTACTCGGGAGACTCGTGCCCAGCAGTAGATAATCATATGTGGAAAATGGAGTTCCTGTTATATCCATCGCTTTACTTCATTCATTTTGATGAAACTTATAGCGGTATGACTTTCGAGTCAACCCTAAACAAACAGGCACGAAAAAAACAAATTAATAATCTAGGTTTTTTTATGTACATCTTTATATACAGATATAGCTACTCGACAGGTTTATAATAGCCGAGAAAGGAAAAAAAATAGGTACAATCACATCATGCATAGTTATGTAGTCTTGCAACCATATAATTATGTTTCAGATATAATATTTGACGTAGCATTTAATTTTGCTGAAAATAACACATGTATAAGTGTGCTAAACAGTAACTTGAAATCTTATTATATCTACTGTTTATCATCAATGAATTTTACATTATGTATGTTTGTATGTTTTGTTAAATACAACTCAAGTGTGCAATGTACAAATTAATGTTGGCGGTATAATTGCCCATCGACATAGATACGGAATATGTTCAACGTTTGAACAAATATTTGCCTCGTTACGTCAATATTTCGTAAGTAATAGATATCACTTTCCTTTTATTGCATTTTGTTGGATATTTAAGGAGGTGGCTAGAAAAGGATTTCTTTTGGACAATTTTCGTGAAGTACCTCTAGGTTAAGTACCTCTGACCTAATATCATTTAATGAAATTTAAATGGAAATGGAATAAATTGGATGATAAAATCTAGAGTTTGTAACATCAATTTGATCTACTAGCTCACGGTAATATTAAAAATAATCCGAGCTTTTTGTGGTTATATGAATATAAATTATAATACTTAGATGTCTTAAACGTCTGCTAAATTATTATAAGTAAAAGGGTATTCCTTATTTATAATAAATTAGCAGACGTTTTAAGAGCATTTTAACTGGCGAAAGTTTTGTCAACTACTCTTCAATTTTGAAAATGGAATGAATAACAAAAAACAAAATGAAAATACTCGTCTTAGGCAGGATTTGTTAAAGGTACATAAATATGTTAGGTGGGGATCCTAATATATTTTTTTAAAATGATCTATCCAGCTGGAATTGCATGGTAGCTTCGTTATGACGAGACGCCCAACTTTATGTATATGACAACTTTATATAGTGGTACGTTAGTGAAAAAAAATAGGTGCTAAATATGAACTTAACTTTGCCATTGGAAAACTATTATCCCCATACATCATAGACCGCGGTTAGTTTGCCAACCGCTAATAAAATTGTAATAAAAAAATGACTTTTATCAACCGACTTCAAAAAAGAGGAGGTTCTCAATTTGTCTGTATGTTTTTTTTTGTATGTTTGTTCACCGATTACGCAAAGACGGCTGGACCGATTTGAAAAATTATTTTTGTGGTTGAAAGGGTATATACATACATCCGATTACGATTTGATGATGGGATCCTGGAGAAATCGAGGGAACTCTTAAAATTTCAAAGGTACACCTACCGTGATTTAGGTATATTTCACAGTGATTCGTGCATTTACTCTTAAAAAACACCAATTTGTGAAGTGGAACTGATGATGAAGACCACAAATGACGAGCAGACCTATTAAATATTTCACAGTTTACGATTCAGTTACTTTAATATGGTATTGAGTAGCACTTTATTCTCCTTAAACTACTATTACACAATGTAATAGAGCTGATAGTGAACTCCTCAACAATTACCGGGCTTGCATCGGGGCAAGCAATATTTTGTAAAAGGATTTAAGCAGTTGACATAAGCCTATTGTAACTTAAGTGAATTACATACCAACCCACTAAAAAGTAAGAAATAAAAAACTTTTTACAAAAAAATATTACCAACTTCAAAAATAAATACAAGGGAACTAAAAAACAAAAAATAATATACCTAGAATAACAAAAACAAATTAAACATTTTGAAGTTGAGGAGAGGGGGAGACTACGGAACCCTACATTGTGCGTGACCCGAAATGCTCTTGCCCGATTTTGTGCTATCTTTCTTAACTTGTTTTCATGCAGTTTAGACATCGAATGCAATGCTAATTATAAAAAGTACTCGTGAAGCTTTTAGCAGTAGTGGAATGGAAGATGTTGAAAGATTAACACTTAGATACCCCGTGCTAAACTGATATCGATAATGGATTACCGGTACACAAAATACGTGACAAGTAGTCACGTATTTTGTATACTTTTTCACTTATTAGTATAGGTCTATACTAGTATTTATATGTGAATTGTATCTAAGGGATCTTAGAATATTCAATTTTTCCCTACTTCCTACTATCGTCATAAATTAAAGATTTGTTCGCATTTTTTATAATAAAATCGATTTATAGCTATTGAAGATAATATTTTTACCAAGATGTAAAATGTTCTTAAATATTTCCAAATATTATATTCTATCTACATATTATTGGCATCTACATATTATATATTAGTTTGCTATCCAGACAAGTCTAATCCATGAAATGCATGACGTTGTACAATTATTAGTTAACGATCCATATCAGATAGTGTTGATGTTACCATTTTTAAAATCTATGGGATTGATTTGTTTACATCGTTATTTACCTCTAAATACACAAACGCTAATTCATGTTATTTTTTTAAATATGTAATGGCAAGAGCGGCATAATACACCAAAATGTAGGAAGTACTCATACTTATGGCTCCCATTACCACAAAGGTCATTTGAAACGATGTTTTTGTTACATACACGTTTAACGAGTGGACAAGAAAACTGCATGACATGTATGGTTGGAACACAAAGTATGTACCTACCTACATAGCGCAATATAACTACTTATCGCTAGTAATGCGTGTGAAATTGTCGCCGAAGATAAAATCATTTCAATTGTGAAGCATCATGAAGTGCGCAATAACTCAAACCAATATTTAGCTTGTGTAATATGTTTGTTAGTATACCCCAAAATTTAGTAATAAAGTCTTGAAGCCTACTTGACTGTAAATAAGGGGTTCAATTGTTATTTTGTTGTATTTCAATCTCAATTTGTGTATCTACTGAGGGTAAGTTGTATAATTTAAACACCTTTTGTAAAATCACATCTCTTACATATCAACCCATAAGATGGCCCACTGCTGGGCACGGGTCTCCCCAGTAGAACCTACTAGTATGTAGATCCTGGGGGGTAATTGCCATAATCGCCACGCTTGGCGAGCGGGTTGGCGATCGCAGTAAGGCTTTAAGTACGCAGAGGACGCTGATGCCCGTCCTCCGGGGTGAAATCCCTTAGTCGCCTTCCCACGGGTAGAGATGGGGTGGTACTATTCTTAAGCCGGCACCACACGGCATAGCCGGCACCACACGGCATTCACATCTCTTGCGAATAAATAATTTCTTCAAATTTTTCATTGAAAATGTTGTTGCTTTGCGACTTTTCAATGATTTTTGTACAGGTGTTAACATTAAAACAGGGGTAGCACTACTTCTTTCCGAACACTTGTATTTATTATTATTTATTTATACAATGCATTGGATTGTACACAGGATAGCTGTTTGGATTGTAGGATTAAGTGCAAAAGTCAAAAATGCATCTTTAAACTTTACTTTTTTACTTACTACTTTACTTTAGAAACTACCAGACATGCACAACACTCAAAGCTTAGTTGTTGCTTTAGTCTTTTCTGCCAGGTTCAGTTCTTTTGAGCTTCCAACATTATATAAGAGTTTTGTATGTAAAAAGGAGGTCGGCCCATTCAGTTCGCCAGTACTTGCACTGGCGAACTGCTACTACACATGTTTGGCTTCATTATCATTTAAGAGTGGCCACGAGTTATTATTGCCTGTTCTTTTCTCGGGCTTTACCTATTGTTTGCGAACAGGCATTACAAGTAAATGTTGAATTGACTTTTCACAAGTATTTTGCTTCCTAAGTGAATAAATCATTTTTATTAATATTATTACTATTATCAAGTGCCGATCGGGTAGTTCAACAAAGCCGAGCGGCCTGTGTCGAACGATGCCGGCCCGAACATGTGGGGATATAATATGATAAAGTTTCTTTATCATAAGAAATCTCGAATTTAGATCCCTAAACGGGTGAAGCGGTGAACAATAGTAGCCTTTCATTTACGCGATGAAGCAACTGAATATGCAGCTATCGACAATGCAATACAAAATTTTATTAAACGATTTTCCCAATAACACTTCACACGATTTATCTATCGGCGGTTTGGTATCGTGGGAACGGATATATTGCACATAGGTACACTGTAGCAGTGTAGCCTTATTGTCTAAAACTAACAGTTTTTTTTATAATATTAATGTACGTGGGACCAATTCCTGTGTGAATTTGATTTATTACACAAATGCTTGTAAATTGTGTAGTATTCAGTTTATACATTTTTGTCATATTTGCTTAATAAGGACATAATATAGTGTGAGAGTAAGTCAGTTTTTGTGCCTATTTGTTTACAATACGTTTAACAATTATTTCTTTATAATAATAATCTTTACTTGAATGTTTGTTTGTATGTGCTCTATGCGTTTCGAAACCATTGATGAGATTGTGATGAAATTTCGTAAAATGTTCTGGAAAGGCCGGCGAGTGGTCCTGGCTTTAAAAGCCACAGCGAAAATATTCTGATATAAAAAAACTTATCTTGTTTTGACGAAAAGGATTTTTGTTTCGTGTGCTGAAGAGGCCGTGGCCGCCTACGAAGTCACAATTTCGGACCTGCCGCCGGGTCAAGACTGTTGAATGTGTCTTATAGTGTTTTATATACAGTTGGTTTAGGCGAATGGTACTTTGGATAGAGAATGAAGGAGTGTATTTCGAAACGTTGTAAAATAAATATTGTTAGTATCTTGTATAGTTTTTCCTTGTCACAAAACTTATCGAGTTGCTTACGTTTAATAACTATACGTGTGCCAAATTTCAATCCAATCCGTTCGTTGGTTTGCGCTGTGTCTTGACATATTAGTCAGTCACGATGTTCTTTTATTCGTACAGGTGACTAATTAAATAATTTCTATTCTATTTCTTTCATATGAAGCGGCGTTAGTTTAATGTCTAAGGCAACAGTCTCGCAATCGTGAGGTCGCGGCTTCGAATCCTACTTATTAAACTATCGACGTAAACCCACTCCTATCACAAGTCTTTGAGCTTAGTTAGAGGGGTTAACAAGATTGCTAGTAATGTCCTAATCCCACATTGCTGGTTATCTTTAAAAAAAAACTTACATGCTAAATTACAAATAATGATTAGAACACTCCTGGCGAAAGTATCAGTTGTTTAAACCATAAGTTACGAGTTAGAAATCTAAACCTACTTAATGTCAGTCTTTCAGTCTAAATACTAGTAATTTTGCCAATATGTTGAACTTGGATCAGTTCTTGTATTCTATGATGTTGGAGCCTCGGGCATAGCCTGTGTGGGTGTCATTCTAATTATCTCATAATTGTTTAAATGACATAACATTTATTATCTGTCATGGTTCATGACTGTTTGAAAGTAGACAGACAGACAGAAGACAGATCTATAATTAAAAATATTAAATATACGAATGGGTGTGACGGCGATTAGTAAAATTAAACACTAAAGAGTCTTGTCCATAAGGTCATGTTGTTATGAAGTCATGTTTCATCACCGAACATCCAACTATAGGATTAATTTTTGATCATCAAATTAGGAAATAACTCGATAATATTATCGTTATATTTGTAAATTTTAAACTAAAATGTTACGTTACTTTGTTTTGTGCTCAAAAGCGTCTCTGTCACTATTATTTACTTTAAAGAAATCGTGTAAGTATTAGGCTGTTAGCGGCGACTTAGATTTTGTTACGATGTTAAACACGGGCAGATGAGGGGGGGGGGAATAGAAGATAAGTGGCTCACGTCCTTACCCCCCAAAAGTGTCTGAGTCTTCCAGTGTATGTTTGCTTACTAATTTCAGAATACTGAACTATGATATCACGACACGCAACAATATTTCAAATTAATGAATTTAAAAAGAAATTGATTGGGCAATTAATTACTGTAATGTAAGTAATGCAATTTAAACCTGACAGTAATTGCGATATGTATGCGATTGCACACCCTTGCAATATATTTGCAATTGTCATTTTTTTCGAGCTTTACATTAATGAGCGTAATGCGTGTTTGATACAAGTATTTACCTCAGTTGAACACATTTATGTTAGCTCGACAAGAATTTATGTACCTACACACATCAAAAGTGTCTAGGGATCAACATATATTTTTGCAATAACTTTTCTCCTGATTGATTTTTTTTTTTTATTTCTTTAAGGATTCATCAAATAAAGTGTTTTCGTTTGTCACAGTAACGATAAACCAAGTCACCTTTGCATTAATAAAGAAATTTGCCATTTTCCTAATAAAGGGATTTTTGACATTTGAACCACTAACATTAAAGTTCGAAAAAAAGACTGAAATAACAGTTTTCTTTAAAATTTTATTGGGTAACTTAAACAATTAATAATCCGTGTTTCTACCGCGAACACTAACAACACAAGAACATCGGTTTGGCATACTCAAAATGAGTTCATCCAAATCACGCTGTGGAATGGCCGCCCATGTTCGTTGCAACAACAAAAAAAGGTCTTCTTGCGAGTGGATACCCTCCATATTCGGCAGAGCTCTTCTCTGTAGCATATCCCATGCATGCTCAATCGGGTTCAAGTCTGGCGACTGAGCAGGCCAGGGCAGGACATTGATGTTAGCTGCGGCGAGAGTCTGTCTTACAACTCTTGCGGTGTGCGGTCGTGCATTATCATGCATTAACTGAAATAAGGGACCGATTTGCACTTGTAGAGGAACGATGACGTCTGATACAATCGTCTCAGCATAAATTTGAGCGTTGAGGTTGCCTCTGATCCAAATCAACTCAGTTCTTCCGCCGATCCAAATACCCGCCCATACCATGATGGTTCCACCACTATAAGGATGGACTTCCTGGCAGGATTTTAATCGCTGTTGGCGTCCAGGGGTTCTCCAGTGTCGTATACGTCTTGTATCCGGTCTCATACCAAAACGAGACTCATCAGAAAAGCACACGAAACGCCATTGTTCTTCTGCCCAATTTCTGTGTTCAAGAGCCCATTGATATCGAATCCTACGATTGTGCATTGCTATAGGTGGTACCCGTAGCGGTCTTCGGGAATGAAGGTTCACTTCATGCAAGCGGTTTCTGACTGTTTGGTCGCTAATTAAGTTCCCTGAAGAGTGATGAAGCCTCACGGCTAACATCATGGCGGTTATTGTTGGACCTCTTCGAGTTAAGATTTGAATGTATCGGTCTTGTCTCCGTGTGGTGCAGCGATACCGTCCTCCATGGCGCTCAGCCACGGTACCAGTGCTTCGGTAACGTGTCCAAAGTCGACTGATAACACTCTGACTTGTATTCAGAGCTAAAGCCACAGTACGTTGCCGGGAACCAGCTTCTATCATTCCCACGGCTCTGAGCATTTCTTCCCTGCTTAAATGACGTCGCCGCTCCATAATAACGTTGGTTTTAATCAGTAGTAGGGAAACAGTAGCACTAATAATGTCTTCAATGCGTTGTATGTTTTTATAGGGAAAATATTGACAGCTGATTTTCATCTTTTACTCGAATTTGATTCACAGTTCCTGATTCAAATTATGAAATGCACCAAAAAGGATCCATATAAATTTATAAAATCATAAATTTATTACAAAGCCACATCTCAATCTCAAGAAATCCGCATAAAAATGCTTGATCCCTAGACACTTTTGATGTGTGTATTTGTTATATGCAAACAAAGGCTTGTGAGACTGTTTTCGAATATTAATTTTTCTGTGTTTACGTTAGTATTTTACACACAGTTACAAATTAAATTTTGTAACTTCTCAGTAATATTAGAAAGAAAGAAAGTATATCCACCAATATCATCAATTTATTTTAATTGTGTTTAAACTTGCGCGATTTTTATAGATATTAGATATATTTCGGGACTTAATCGCGTGAATTATTTAAAGTAGGCGAACCTTTTATTTACCCGACGTTTCGATCGAATTGCACCGATCGTGGTCACGGGTCGACTGATGGCAGCTTAGCGATGTCTCCGTGAGGCGAGGGGTTTTTCAACTACCCTCGCCTGGTCTTGATAATTTTGATAATTTGTACTGTCGGTACTTCTACACACTAAACGTCGGCTAAATAAAAGGTTCGTACCATTAAATAATTCACGCGATTTAGTCCCGAAATATATCTAAAATTTTATTTATATAGTAGTTTTGTAGATCACATTGTCTAATCACTCGATTCCATGGATTTTCTTGCTTCGGACCTTCCACCCCTCTAATTTTTCCTCTTAGAGAAGGAATATAAAAAAAAATCTTTCATAAGGGCTCCATATGTAATTAAAAGAACTCATTGACCTGTTTTTATGTTTCCATTTATAGTACTTTACGCTTTTCGATGATGAAGTCGTTGCCTGTTTGTCGGTGTTCTTCTGATTGTACCACGGAGAGTGTTGACAAGAACTATATGCACAGATCTCGCCGTTTCCATCTTTGGAGATCTAAGCGCACTGAAGGCTACCATCTATACAATGTGGCTATACCCACCTGTGGCACGGAGCGGTACGCTTCTATATTAGTTATGCGAACAGCAAAAGTGTGGAACTCCGTGCCGGCGTCAGTGTTTTCAATTAATTATAACCCGGACACTTTTAAAGCATCTTCTAGGTGCGCTCGTTTCATCCTAGGCCTCATCAATGTTTTCCATCAAGTATGATCGAAGCTAAGAGCAAGCCCATATTAAAGCCCAAATATTATTTGTTATTGTAACCTTCAAAACTATGTCACTGTGCCACGATACAGTGTAAATATTACTTAGTTACCTACTTCTAATCAATACTTTCTCTTCACGAGATCATATCTCTAAAACTGCATTAACGGTATAATAAATATTGGCTAAAGATAGTCCCTTGTTTTATTAAGAAGGCCAGTAGAACATTAACCATACATTTTTAGTACTACGCTTATATAATACGTAATTGAAATATTATCTACGCAGGTACGTACTTAATTGCACGTATTGATTTAGGTTAGGGTTGGCACATTCAATATTTTTAAAGCATAAATAAATTTAAAAAAGTAGTAGGTTATTACATTAACGAAAAAAGTATCATGTTTTCGTTACATGCTTATGTTATTGATCTTTGTGTAAAACAAAGTTATTATAAGCAGCTATAACTGCTTATGATATAAACTACGATAGGTACAGTGTTGTGACGTCATATTTCAAGTTTTACCGGTTTTAATTTCTGCAACTGTTTATCTAGAGTATTCAAAGCAACCACGATCTTAAAAATGAAAATGAGCTTGTTATATCCTGGGATTTCCAATAACCTAGAAGAGGAATTGGAGCTGTTGTGCGCAATTATAGTAGATACTCATTTTAAGAACTAAAAACATTATAATGAGTGCAATAGCAGTTCTAAATTTAAAAACAATAATTATACCAACCTACACGGAGTCTACATGGCAATCGGACGAACCGTTTAGGTATTCCCCGTTTTAACTAATTTAGAGTTAAAACGGGGAATACCCAAACGGTTCGTATCTTACACACGCGCAGCTGAAGCGCTTTCATATTCTGCAACAATTTCTATCGGTTACATTGGCTTATTATATTAAATATTTGATAGCATCTGTGTACTAAAAATATACTATCTAGAGGTTTATCTTAGTTTTGTTAGGGCCGGGCGGAGCGTGTTCAACGACACGCTCCGCCCGGCCCTAACAAAACTTTAATCCATCATTGTCCAAACGGCTGTAGTCACACACGCCGTGACCATTGACCTCAAAACAATGCAACATTGCATGGAAGCGTTTTATCGTCTCTTCTTTTTAAAACTGTAGGTATGTAATTACTTTAAACGGTTTTTGAACACGTCAATATCTTCTGATTACATATTATTTTTAATTTTGATATCATAATTTGGATGGATGACTTACTAATTTAGATGGATCATTGGTTAAGCAACGTTACCATTGTTAAATCCAGTGATGAATGATCGTTTGAAAAATGTGGGATATCTCATAACATATCTATACTAATATTATAAAGCTTAAGAGTGTGTTTGTTTGAACGCGGTAATCTCAGGAACTACTGATCCAAATTAGAAAACTCTTTCACTGTTAGATAGCCCATTTATCGAGGAAGGCTACGACCAATAGGAGCGGAGCAGCAATGAGAAATATTGCAAGAACGGAGAAAATTCACGCAGACGAAGTTGTGCGGGACAGATAGTACATGACAACAAATTATGTCGACCTAACATTCGGATCTTTAAAGGATAGTGTAATGTAAGATTGCAAGTATCAGTAATTAAATAGATACCTACTTCTATTGACGGCACCTACCAGTACCTATCTATAAATTGAGAAAGGCGAGTGATGATGACTTATAAATATTTTAAATCAATTAAGAAACTATAGTGCCTAATCGGTAGTTCAAATTGACGGATAACTGTTGAATCGTTTTATGACAACAAATTATTTCGAGTGAGAAGTTCTATTACCCTCCAATAACTACGTTTCAATTAAAGATTCGTTACTTAGAATTTTCTGCATCGAATCTTATTTAATACAATTAAAGTCGAAAATAAGTGTGCAGCTGGTTGATGATGGGCATAATACTCTTATAGGAATTATATCAATATCTATTATTTAACCCTGAATGTATGACGGATGAGCGCGAACGTAAGTTTTGCATATATCCACGATCGCCGCACAGAAAATCACTTTGTGTGATCCATTAGTTAATAATAATAATAATATCTTGGAACAACTCACACAACGTCATCTGATCCCAAACTAAGCAGAGCTTGTATTATGGCAACCTGACAACTGATACATAATTGTTGTCTTTGTTTTTCTATTGTAATGGTTTTAGAAAATAACACAACGTTTTTTGGAGAGTAATTAGTAGAAGAACTGTGTAGTGTATATCTAGTCGGGCACATTTAGTCGGGACTTCGATATTAGTTCATTACGATCACTGTTCATCCATGAAATCATCACAGACCTACAACTCCTTAGCGTCATTTATTCAGTGCTATCCTACTTTAAAAACCACGTCACATTTTAGTATAAATTCTCACAATATATCGTAACACTTACCTAATGCAATCATCATTACCTAGCTAATTTAACATAACACTTAATTGTTAAACAACGGCACGCTCCAACTTATCATCCAAATTGTTGTTCTGCCCGCGTCCTATTGCGCGTACGCATCTAAAATCGTCGCGTTGATACGCAGAACCACTTTCTCATTACGCGCCGAACGAATCTCAATCAGTCCCATTATTTAAAGCAGTATTATATAACATATAAGTGTCAATTAACTGAGTGTTATGTGCGTAGGAATTATATTACACTTAAATGGGTGTTTTTGAATGAATATAACTTTTAAATCTAGTCAGGTGTTTAATCGATTGACGAATTAATTGTATGGCTATTAAAGTAGTGCAAGTGCATGAACTAGAACTATATTTAGACCGGTCAATGACTTGCCGAAGTTATTTTTATTTTAGGTATGTGTAGAATGCTGGATTGCAAGTTCGCGTGCAACATTGCATTCGATGCGGGCTAGCAATCTTGCATTTTGGTGGTACCTAGTTAACAATTATTAGTTTTATGATTCAATATACATAACTGGCTGGTATTGTGCAAACTATTTTAATTACTAATTGTGTGGAATGTTGTGTTACTTTGTGATTCAAACTGGCTTCTCTCTCGACATAAATAGCGCACTCGACATAATAATAATAATAGTCAATGTCTTATTAAAACTTTAATTGTTAAATTCTATTTTTTACGTATATATAAGGGACGTTAATAAAACGTATATTCAATGCTGGTAACTAAACCTAAATTTTGTCGATTATTGTACTCGATTCGGTTAGCAACAAACTTGCTTGAAGGTAGGTATTTCAAATTCAAGTTTTCTAAATAGCCTACATATTAGTAAAACCTTTTATTCAAAATACGCGTGAGATCTCTTACATAAAAACATTCATATTATATGATTCGTATGTGTTCAATTATTCATAGCAAGCTTAGAAATCAAATTATCGATTAAAATGTAATTCATTAAACTAGCTTTGACCACTTTAGAGCTCGTGTAGGCCCACCCTTGCTTTATCCCTTGTCTTGATACATCACAAAAGAAAACTCAAAATTCAGCATTCACGGTCCCAGAGTTGTGATGGGCATATTAACGAGCGATATATGTGCGTAAACTTTCGCGATTTGTACACATTATAGAATTTTATAAGCTTCGGGTATTAATCGCGTAAATATTTTATTTTAAGGCTTAATGCCCTTGTAAAATTTGTCAAAACGTCGGGCAGTAAATGCCCGACGTTTTGACCGTATTGCAACGGCCGTGGCCTCGGGTAGACTGGTACACGGGTAGTCTACAACAAAACTATTTATCCTTGAAATAAAATATTTACGCGATTAAGACCTGTAGCTTATAAAATTCTATAATTAACGAGCGAGTTTCGTTTTTGTCCATACTTAAAAAATCTTTAAATATGTATTTATCATCTGTTTTTGTTGGCTCTGGGCCAGACCTGTGGCTGACTTGTGTAACCAGTATTAAAATCACAAATCTCATACATAAGTAATTTCATCACCCCAGAATCCAGGACAATAAACTTACCTTCAAATATCTAGCACATTTCCTCGTGACATAAACTGAATAGACAAACAGTGCCACCAGACAAGGTACAAGTAAAAAGCTCGGTGTTTATGTAAACGTGCGTGTGTTTAGTTTCATCTCACGTATGGTTCGTAATCCATCGACGACACATCGACGATGGTTGTTCCACTTATTGGTGTCATTGTTGATACAAGCTAAATACATTGATTATAATAGTCGTCTTTGTGGCCTGATTACGACTGCTGTGCAAGACGTTGTTAGTTCGATTTCTTTGTCGTTCGTTAGCTTTGTTAAGAGCTTTGATGTTAGTTCCGAACTAGGGAACTAGTTAGTTTACCTAGTTTGGAACTAAGCTACTATGTATCCATTAATGCTAGAAATAAAGTTTCGAAGTGATAATTAAAACTGCATCAAAATCTGTTAAGAAGGATTAAGCAGAGAAATAGATAAAGGCGCATAGCGTCTTATTTTTAATTGTTTAGAGCTAGAGGCGAGCGTGCAGTAAATGTGACGATGACGATGTGATTTCGTGACGATAAATTATCCTAAAACCAACATTTGAATGACAATATAGTAACCAACAATCTGCGCATTATACAGGCTGATTTGTAATATACTAATAACCTGTAATACTTTTAACCTCCGGTCGTGGCTTCTATACATTACACCAAATAACTTTGTAATATTAGTTTATAAAAAAACACCTACTTTAGTCACACAAGCACCTACCACACGTCTATGTTCTCATAGTAAAATCGTTGTTTTGTTCTTCGAGTTTAGGGCCTAAACATCACAATATACAAGGATTTTATACAGTGGTTGTGGGTTAGTATATTAAAAACTAACATTACAAAGTTATTTATTGTAATGTAAATAAGGTACAAGCGAATGGTTATTAGTATATTACAAATATACTAATAACCTGCTAAAATACCTCCTGCATCCTGTAAGGTATCCAGAAAGATACCTTGGCTTTATCCAGAGGTCAGATTTGTCTCATCATTATACTACCGACGTGACCCACTCCTATCACTAGCTATTGAGCTTAGCTGGAGGGGTCAACAGGATTGCTAGTAATGTGGAACCACAATTCCACATTGCTAGTTATATTTTCTGAAAAATTAAAAAAAATATATATAAACCTGATAAATTGATCATATCTAAAATGATGACTTAGTTGCAGCACTGGGTTTACTTTCAAAATACTTACGATTGTTATCAATAAGTATTTTGCACAACAATTACAAGAATATCGAAATATGACTGACAGCTGATCGTATCCGATATTACAGAACATATTTATCTTAAGAACACGAATCGTAATGTCTACAAACAAGGGTAGAAATGCTTGCTTTCTTGCATTTGCTACCTAATTGTCATGTGGTGAGAGCGCTAACTGGCACGCCAGTATCTGATTTTGATTTACTGACATGGGTTTCTCCGCTCTTATTTAATACCTTTACAATAGCTATATTTTCGCTCAAGTAAAGCTATTTCGTCACAATAGGAGTCACGTTACTCACAGTCACATTAGATACGTGTTTTGCAGAATTCTACGTGTTTTTATGTTGACGTTTGAGGTTAAGCATTAATCTCAGTGTCATATGACATAATAGGCAAAAAACAGACATTTCAAGAATAAAATAACTTGTTATACGTAAAAATGCAATGTTAGTTTTAAAAAATAAGATGAGTTTCACCGCTAATTATTAGCAATTGAGTTAACTCTTTCAGGTAAAATTGAGTGGTTCCAATAGGATGTTATGACGTCAACCGGTTACCCTAAGGTGGACTGGCAGATAATGCTTTTAGCATTACCTAAGTTTGCCTCTGTACCTACAACTTTGTGTGTAAATTGTAAATAAATAAAGAATATCTATACTAATATTATAAAGCGGAAGAGTTTGTTTGTTTGTTTGTTTGTTTGTTTATTTAAACGCGCTAATCTCAGGATCTACTGGTCCGATTTGAAAAATTCTTTTTTTGTTGGATAGCCCATTTATCGAGGAAGGTTATAGGCTATATTACATTGCGCTACGACTAATAGGAGCGGAGTAGCGACGTGAAATGTTGCAAAAACGGGGAAAATGAACGCATACGAAGTTGCGCGGGACAGCTAGTATTAGATAATACAAGCATTTCAAAGTTTATGGGTCTATGAAAGTGAGGACATAAAAAGTAGCTAGGTAGGTTATAAAGTAGGTAGGGTAGGTATCTGCACATAGGTATGTGGCTAATTGCCAATAACCAATAATTGCCACATACCCAACACCAATCAAAGCTGGCAGGGGACACTTGACTCAAAAATTTGCACTTTAAAAGCTTAATATTTCATAAACGTGGGATACGTTTATGAAATATTAAAGCTAAAAATGGTCTTCACAACCTCGAAAAAGACGTTTAAAAACCCCACTCATTGGAGTAGGTGAAAAAAAATGTATTTATGCAAAATGACAGTCTTCTAGCACTAACAGTATTTGAGCTAAGCAGACGGACCGACATGGCGAAACTATAAGGGTTCCGTTTTGCCATTTTGGCTAAGGAACACTAATTAAAGCTAAGGCTGCCTACATTTCTGTTTTCATCAGAGAGTTTAATATCGACACCAATGGGATATACTTAATTTTCGGTACGTAGTAATCGAAGCTTATTTAACGAAAGCTATTTACATAAACGCCAAATAAATATCTTATACCGCACGCTTCGCAAATAGAGTACACGACCAATATTACCACACATGTTTGCGAACTCAAATAAAATTTAAAAGGATTCTATATGACGAAACTACTTAACATTCAAAGTGTGTGATTACTGGGTGCGATGCAATGATGTGAGGTTAGCGTAACTTGCACTTGAAGCAAGCACGACTCCACAAGTCCACGAGTAGGTACATACAAGTCACATTAGAGGACACGGCAATGAAAGAAAACGACCTTGTATACTCGCCACTGTAATACTAATTGCCGTTAATGTACCTACCATTCTAGTTTATTTTTGTCTTTCGTTTCTCAGATTAACAAAGAGCTACTTAAGACTTTCACAATGCGTAATTAATTCTTATTTTTAAATACTAGGTTATACACGTGGAATAGCATTCGTGGTTTTAGATTCTTACGTAGGTAGGTATTCAAAATGCGGCCTAGCTATGTCCTACATTTGATGAGACACATCAAATTTAAGTAAGTAGGTATATAGGTTTTTAAGACAATGCTTGTGTGAGAGCCTTTAGCCTTTACAAGCACTTACAAATATTTGTGAATTATATAAAGTTTCGCCCCTTGGGATTTTTTTTATAAAAGACGACTCCCGCAGAAGGGTGCACGACCTTTTGCGTAACAGTCGGATACACTCCCACTGCGCCACAATCTTTTGCACTTGCTTCAAGTGTAACTACGCCACCAAGCTGGCCCTATACTCATGAATAGGATATGATAGTATGGAGTTCATCCACATCTGTACTATTAACAAGTAACTCGTCACTATGGCAGCAAAACTTATATTAGTTCAATTAATTTTATTATAAATAAAAAAAACTGGGCAAGTGATTCCGTAGTCCCCCATCGGAATAATGCAGTTTTCTGTTATTTTGTTCCATACTACTAACAACGTTATATAAGTATTTTTCAATGGAATCTGTACGAAAATTTTGTTACTTCTCACCTGGACTGCTGTTACTCGTTAAGTTGTAAAGCCTACTTAACTGTGATAGTTTTCCTTTTAATTTCACTATATAAACTACTACCGTGATTTTTTTCACATACCCAACATCAACCATTTAGCTGGCAGGGGGGGGGGGGACACTTGACATCACAAGGCATCGGATTCTGAATTGAAAGGTCGCGAGTTCGAATCGTGACGTGAACTTACTTCTAACACAAGCAGTTTAGCTTAGCAGGAGGGGTTAATGCAGGAAGGGGTAATATAGCAATGGGGGTCGTACATTACTAGCAATCTTAGTAAATTGCGACCCCCATAGCCCCATGCTAGTTATCTTTAAAAATAAAAAAAACCACGTCCCGCCATCGCCAGGCACAATCACCTCGCCTGGTCGGAGGATCCCTATTTGTTGGACGGAGACAACTCGGTTCGTTCCCATTAGTTCTACGGTGGAACTAGTAGGTTTTTTTTTTGATTTTTTGCAGTACGAAATAGTAGAACTAATGAGAATTTTTGTTCCCACTAGTACTACGTTGCGATATAATGAAGAATAGTAGACCTAGTGAGACTAGAAAAGTTACGTTTTAATTGCCATGTTCTGTAATATAATGTAGAGTCATGTTTATTTAGTCAATGACTGCCTCTGTGGCGCGGTGGGAGTGTGTCCGCCTGCTACGCAAGAGGTCGTGGGTTCGATTCCCACACGGGACACCACTTTGTGTGATCCACAAATTGTTGTTTCGAGTCTGGGTGTACTTTGTGTTCGTGACTTGTATGTTTGTAAAGTCCCCCGTGATACAGGGCTTGTACCTTACTGCGGGAGTCGTCTTTAAAAAAATAAAAAATACTACTACTTTGCTATCATGAAAATATGTAGGTATTGCATATTATGATACATAAGTGAACAAAATACTTAAGTATTTTGAATATGAGAGTATGATAGTATGTTCTAGCTTACGCGTACTTCTGCAAACCTTGAAGATGTAAAAATAACACAAAGGTTACACCATGTGTTCTCAATGGCTCAATCCTCAATAATAACTGACATAACTATACTAGACTTATACCACAGATTAATATTGCGTAGCTTACATGTAACGTATTTAAGAATTAGACACTTCAAATTCATTGACCTGGAAATTCCTCACAAAAATCTTGCACAGAGCACATGTTACGATAATAATGCTTGTTTTAGGCTTCAGATTAATGTTATGTACTCCTTGGCCCACATAAATAATGTTTATTGACAGTAATTACCACAGATTGTTGTGCAGATTTCACTTAAAACGGTGGATCATCTTATTTATTTACTAATTCTTGGAATTAACAGACGTTAACGAGGTTACGATGTTGTGTGGGCGTGACGATATGTCAATAGTGATGTTACAAATACATACGTTTAAAAACACGCACATATAGCACGCATACAGAGCTTTGTGGTGCAATGATTATATACCTACTCATCCGATATCTAGACGGGTTAGTATAAAGGGGCGTCTAAACGGGCCGTTTTTTACGGCAATTTGTCGCGGCACTATTGGCAACAAATGGCTCGCCCAATAACGTCAATATCCACTTTCAGATACAATCTCCTAAACGGGCTACACAACCCGGCAACAATAAAATAGAGGGCGACTGAAACAGCAACAAAATTGGCCGGGCAACATTGCGGAAAATCGATCGCTATTGGATAGTACTGCCATGTTGCCGGCCACAGGACTGCCGCCATAAATTGCCGTAAAAATGGCCCGTTTAGATGCCCCTTAAAAAATAATAGATCAGAAAACGTGAGGTTTTGAATGGGTTGGCAACTCAACGGTGATCAAACAGAGTCCTTAATCAGGTTCTTTTTTCCGTGATCGCGGTAAGCCTGTGCGAACAGTCAAAATCTTGTCGTAATGGTAAATAGAGAGCTGCGCTTAGAAATGCTTAAACGCGCATCCGCGGCGGACATCTTTGAGCCCACCGCGCATTCGCCAGTTCGCACGAGCTTGTCACGACAACGAAATAAAGATCGTGAATAAGGATCCAGGTCGAAAGAATAGGGAGATTAAACAACATTCTCAGGCAACAATACGCATAACTCCAAATGGATTACCTACCGCTCAAGTTGCACCATTTAAAATTTTACTCTTAACCATAAGTTCCTTTTGAGTTGGATCGGATTGAGAGAGAATGATAATGGAACGCACCCTAGCATTTGAGTTCGCCCATGAGATGTATATCTACTATCCTGCGTAGTTGATTAATTTCCGATTAATAAGATGATGAACCTTTACTTCTCATGAGCTTTACACTAGCAACAGTCGCTTAGCATAATTGACCTTTTTAGGGTTTCGTAGCCAAAATGGCAAAACTAAATCTTATAGTTTCGCCGTGTCCGTCTGTCCGTCCGCACCTTTGCTCAGAGACTGTAAGTGCTAGGAGGATGTAATTTTGCATGAATACACATATTACTTACGCCGACAAAGTGAAATAATAAAATCTTGAAAAAGAAATTTTTAGGTTACCTACATATAGGGGATATATAAAATAGGGGTGTGATTTTTTTTCTCATTATCGTGGGGTATCATTAGACAGGTATTTTGAAAACGTTTAGGGGTTGGCAAGACGATTTTTAGATTTAGGCATTTAGATTAAGCTTCAAAGTGTAAATTTATGTTAGAGTCAAGTGTAAAAACCGCTAAACAATTGATGTTGGGTATGTACCTATAGTATATATAGTGAAATTAAAAGGAAAACTATCACAGCTAAGTACGAGTAGGTTTACAAGTTTACGAGTAACAGCTGATCAAATGAGAAGTAACAAAATTTTCGTACAAATTCCATTGATAAATATTAATAAGTAGATATAACGTTGTATGTATGAAACAAAAACAACAGAAAACCCACTTCTTAAGCCACTTTATTCAGATGGAGGGGGAGGGGACTACGGAACCCTACATTGTGCTTGGCCCGACATGCCAAGTGCATGTCGGGCCACACAATGTCCGGTTTTTTTACAAAGACATTTATTTTAGTAAATTGATTTTAGTTATAAGGAGTTTTTCGTGGTAAGGAGTACCTCGAAAAACACAGTCCTTCGACGGATATTTAGGGTACTGAGAGTGACTGAATAGATAGTATCTATGTACTATTTAGTTGACTAGTCTTCGTTGAAACCTATGTTCAGTAAGCCAATAAGGAAATTGGTGACTAATATCCACAAAAATATTTCTAAAGAAACAGTAAAGAACATTGACGAAAGAAGATACAAATTGCTTTATTTTTTCTTGTCTTTAGAATTGTGTAATTCTTAAACTCACTTTTATTGTTATAGTGTGTGCTTTATTGTATATAATTATTTTCTAACAAACTATTGTATTTACTTATGCTATTATGAGAAACATAACACTGAAAGTTACTTGACAGTAAACGATTACCTACAATTGTTACGTCTTTCTATGGAGTAGTTCACGCATTTCAAAAAACCTTAGGCAATGCAGTTGTGAAGACTAAACTACTTTCTATTTTGTACAACCTCTTTTTGAAATTTTTGTTACCACTGTGGTCTTTTATTACTCCACTTATCGACTCTTTTAAAGAAGGACTCAACTTTTTCACTTTAACATTTTTCTGATACACATTTTTGGTTTCTGAAATAGGCAACACTTATACTTTATTTGTTCTACAATATAGAAACATATTTCTCTTTTACAGTGGCACGTAAAATACCCACAGCGCAAATCACACGTGCGACGTCAGCGAGCGATACCACCATCAGTTCCATTCCCCTGCGAGGACGCTCTGTCATGGGGCCGGAGTCCACAGCGGCCTACCTCCGTCCATCGGCTGAGGCCGGGGGACATCGACGTGGTGGCTGCGCTCGGAGACAGCCTGGTAGCTGGCAGCGGGGCCCTTGAGGAGTTCGCTCTTGGAGCCTTCGTGGAGTACAGAGGAGTGTCGTGGTGTGCTGGTAAGGTTCTTGTCGCAGTCAGTAAGAAACTAGGCCTGTCCCACGAGTCTCTTGGGACAATTTAAACTATTTTGTGTATTTTATCTGAGGAAGAATTAACTTTTATTTTAATTCCAAAAGTCCTCTAGCCGTCGTCCCTACCATCCCTTGCGTCTGCTGTCCGTTTTTGTACAGGGTTTCACCTATTGAAAGATGGTTGTTTTTTCCTAAGAATGTCCTATATTGTTAACAAATTAGGATTTGGGAGTTATATAAAAAAAATACAAAAATATATACTCGCAGTTTACGACTAAAATAATAAAAAACAAAACTATTAGTTCTGTTTTATTTTAGTTTTAACTGCGTTCAGCTGGATTAAAACAACACAATAAAAAAATAAAAACTAGAAATGACGTAACCAAAATATAAACAAAATAACAATATAATAATATTTTGATGCACCTATTATCTCTATGGCTTGTGTTATTTTTTATTAGTGCTATTCTGAAATCTGAAAGCTGTAGTTAAAATTTCATAATAGCGACCTTGATATGGCAGTATTGTTTCGTTGCACTACATATAGTTTCATAATGCAAACAAGTGCATATCCATCCAAACATTCTATTACGCCACATCTATGTGCTCGTATGAGCAAGGTTCAAATTCTAAATTCTAACAGACAGATGACTTCCAACTTGATATAGTTTCCGAGTGACGAAATCAACCAATTGTGTTCGACTATCTCTTATCTTCTCTACTATTATAAGATTCCAAAGTATTTATGTCTGTACATTTGTTACTTTTGGTACTTACATTAAAGATATTTAAAAAACCTAGATCAACTAATTAGGGGTTTCTTCATACAAACGTTTGCTGAATTCGTTATTTTTTAGAGGTTTACGCAAAACTCCGTTAATTGTTATATTTTAAATTAAATACTGTTATAAAGTTTACCGAAATTGGTTATGCATAACAGTACATACAGCTTGATCTACTTTTTACCCAACTGCAAGGAAGGGTTTTGTTTTTCGCGCGTATCTTGTATGTATGTATATTCATAATCCCTACTAATATATAAATGTGAATGTAAGTTTGTTTGTTACGCTTTCACGCGAAAACTACTCAACCGATCATCATGAAACTTTGTACACATATTCTTGGAGGTATTAGAAGTAACATAGGATTATATAAAAAAGGGGAAAATTTACGCAGACGAAGTTGCGCGGGACAGCTAGTATTATTATATATATAGTATTCTTTATTACCTCATATCTTTCAAACCACTAGACGGATTTATACAATTAATACATCGTTAGATTCGTCTTGGTCGCCCAAGTGTTTTTAGATGTGACGTTTGGCAAAAACAAACATGGCGGCTGTGAGACGTCAAAATAATGTAAAATAATCGTCAAATAATAAGGTGTGGAAAAAAAAACCGGGCAAGAGCATGTCGAATCATGTTCAGTGTAGGGTTCCGCAGCCTTCAACAATTGCATCAGCAGAAAAGCGTATGTTCATGACACCTACGCCCTTTTGCCCTTTTTCGACAATAACTTAATGACGGTACATCCGATCTACTTCTATCGAAATAAAATAATATTTAGCTATCAAACTATTTAGCGGCTACTACAAGACACCTTTTTACCAAATTTTATTAAGATTCATTGAGTTGTCTTTGAGTAAAATGCCCGTGACATACGGACAGACAGACAGACAAACGGACATTACGAGGCTTCAGTTTTTGCCATTTTGGCTATGGAACCATAAAAAGTTGTTTCGGATATTGCATATGTACACGTAGGTGATCTTGTTTCCATCTTTTTTGACCAGGCGGTTTTATGATGTTTCAAATTTATATTTTTTTACTAAGTGCGCTGTGCGTTATAGAGCTCAAGCAAAATGGTTCTCATAACATCGTCTTCTAGTCTTTAATATACATAATACCTAAATTTTGATGACCAATACAAGAAAGTCATTGGTAGATTCTATTGATGGAACAATATCGTGCTGTTAGTTGGAGTACACGTAATAATAATAGTCTATTGAATACTTAACAGTTTGTGGTTGGAGTTACGGACCGCATTTACTTCCTAACCTCAAAGAGTAGTTTAGGACAGCACCGCAAACGAGGTTATTATGCCCGTATATTGTATAGAAGGGAATTTTCTAAACTGATATTTTAAACTGAGCATTGATTTTGAAATATTGACTTAAGTAGGTACATACCACATAATAATTGTTGAAAGTTGATGCTCCCACCATAGGAGGATCATTTTTCTTGACATATTTGACATTATATTTTACTATTATATGATTGCTTACGCTTCAACATATCTGATGACAAGGTATTAGACCGGTTCCTTGTTAGTATCGGCCCACGTAGTAGCTACGGTCCTCCCATAGGAGGATAATTCATTTAAAACTTGACTATATACCCACTTTACGTACTATGGCTATTGCTTACGTGAGTTTCATGGTGTAATGGTTGCAGTATCTTACTGGCATTACTGTGTATATAGAAAAAAATATTGTAATAATTGGCATTTTAAAAAAGTGGCCATGAGTTTTTAGTGCCTCGTTCTTTTATTTATTTATTTATTTATTTAAAACTTTATGCACAAAGTTGTACAAAGGTGGACTTAATGCTAAAAGCATTCTCTGCCTGTCTACCTTAGGGTGATGTAGAAATGGAATGTGTGAAAGGTGCAGTAACCTAATTGTAAAATAAGAACTTCCTTATTATTCTTACATAATACACAAATAAAACAATAAAACTATACCATACTATACATACTTACAAAAATACATACATACATATATACCTACATACATAACATACTTACAGCAATACATACATACATACATAAATAAATACATAGATACAGACTAATATTTATGTTACTAATGTTGTGATGATTCAGCTGATCCATCAAGGAATAAAGTGCGTACCTTCCATTTAAAATTAAGGCGATTGGGTGCCATCCTAATTTCGGGGGGCAGGGCATTCCAGAGAGAAACAGATTGAACTATAAAAGAGCATCCGACGAATCCAGAAGAATGAGCAGGGCATAAAAGAAGTAGATTGTCGGAAGATCGAAGATCTCTACTGTGATTTGAGTGCAGGTACTGAAAGTAGGAAGTCAAGTAAGAAGGGGCAGTAGGAGAATTAAGAATAGAATAGAGTGTAGTGAGAGCGCGTAAACTATGTCGCTGGCGAATAGGGAGCCATTTAAGTTCGGAACGGTAGGAAGAAACATGGTCAAACTTACGAAGATTGAAAATGAATCGAATGCAGTTATTTAGAAGTCGGTCAAGTTTATTAAGGAGCTCTGCATTCAGGTCAAGATAGCATACATCACCATAATCAATCAGGGGGAATATTAGCGTTTGGACGAGCATTACTTTAGTTTTATAAGGAAGAAAGTTCTTGAGACGATATAACGCCCGCAAAGTACCCGTAACCTTTTGACTTACATTTGTCTTTTCTCTCTTGCGAACTTGGCATTAAATGTAGAATCATTCTATTGCAAATTTTGTCTGATGTTCAAAAGCGTTGCATTTTGTAACGTAAGTGAATAAAGTACTTCGATTCGGTTTTTGAAAATAATCATGTTTTGCGACTAGCTTGGATTAGGTAAAGTTAAGTAGGTATCTCAAGTGCCGCCTTCTGTTAATAGGTAGGGTGACCAGGTAAACAGTGGGCCACTTTTTTTTCAACGCTCATATCTTAAAATCTATCATTCAAATTGACTTAAAATTTAATTTGATATATTGTAATTTTAATCAGTTTTATTACATAACAAAGCATTGACTTCCAATGGTGGATAGAGTAGAATTGACCCATTGTGTACATGGGGGGGGGGTAAACAATGACCTGGTTAACAGTGGATCTAGGGGTTTTTACAGGTAACTTGGACATTTTACTTGTATTTTAGCCTACTTAAAATCGGGGACAAGTTGGTTCATCTGAACTTCAACGGGGCGAGTGGATTTATTTAGGTATTAGGGACGAAATCCGAGGGGCGAGTGGGCCCTTTACAATAATATCGACTTGCACTTCAAAACATTTTAGTAGCGTCACAACAAAATCTTTCGTCGTAAATCGCCAGATAAGCACAGCCACATAACCAGCCGAGAGGGAATTGTGTACGTGGAAGCGTATGTGAACGAATAAACAGCAGTGCCACCACCACTGGTTTTGTCAATATGTGTAAAACCCACTGTACCCAACTGACCCACCGTTTTCCCGGTCACCTAAATGGGCAAAATTATTGTGTGACTGTCTTTTGTTATTAAGTTATTTTTGTTTTGAAGTTCGAAAGTGTTTGAAAATTGAATTGAAAGATTAATTCCAATTTTTAATAATAATTACACATCGAGTTAATAAAAGCGTGTTAAAACAATCTGTCTCATCTGTCTATAAAAGCCTGAGGTTAGAACCGTTTGATGTAGGTAATTATATGTACCAGTTCCCAGGTGTTTTGTACTGTACGGCTACCTGCAGTAGTTGGGTCAATATATCTATTAACTTGTCAGAAGTGGTTAATCAATTTTTGACAGTGACGATGATGAATTAATTGTAGCATGATGAATAACATGCACAATCAAATATCATGTAATGGATTATCAATATAAGACAAATAAATTACTTATTATAAAAGAGATATCAACGACATAGAACGCAGCAATAACCACATTATATATCATCTTCTGTACAGATACAGAATTGATGTGTGAGTCTATTAGATACTAGCTGACCCGCGCAACTTCGTCAGCGTAAATTTTCACAGTTTTTGCAACACTTTTCATTACTGCTCCGCTCCTATTGGTTGTATCCTGATGATATATATCCTACAGCCTTCCTCGATAAATAGGCTATCCAACAGTAAAATATTTTTTCAATTCGGATCAGTGGTTTCTGAGATCATAGCGTTCAAACAAACAAACTCTTCAAGTTTAAAATATTAGTATATATATTTTTGATCATCTACGCGGGTAGAGCCATGGGGATTATTTACTTAGTTATTATACCTATATTTGTAGGTTCTATGTACACACATCGTGGCCGTAGTAGCCGTTGGCCGTGTCCGGGCCGCGCTCGGTCAGTGGAACACACGGAAGTTCCGTCGCCTCTTTGAGCCAAACGACTGTGAATGAGTTCATATAAAACATATGCACTGATATTTTTCGACCCACTGACGGAACACAGTCCATTTAGGTCCTTGTAAGCCAACTCTTTTCTCCAAAACGAAATTCATGAATATTCGTTTACGTTTTTATCTTATGTTTGCAGAGAATCTTCCAATTAATTCTTGTTCCCGAATGTTTTCTTATAAGCACGATTTTCGGGAATGAGAATATTTAATGGATATTTCTGGCTTTGTAAATTACTACGTATTTTTGATCGAAACTCCGTTCTCATTTAATTAGAGTAGGCTTCCTAACATGGCCCGGATGTAAGAAGATAACCCTACAAGTATATAATGACTAAGTAATGACTCAGCGGTTCCGCCTGTGTAGATGTGCTGAAAATTTCCAATACACAGATTCATTCCTCATCCATCTATTCTATCCGTCCTTAATGGATGATGATGGAAAGTTGTATATCTCCTCCATGACCCGATTTTGACCCGAGAAAGAATAGATTACGCAACGGAAACTTATAATTACTTGGAAAGCATGTTATCCTGTCATTCCTTCGCCTAATCATGCTAAGCACCTAGTTGAACTTCTACAAGACTGCAAGAGTGAGGAAATAAATAGCGCATTATTGGCATACATTTGTGCACTATTATGTATTTCTATAGATATATGTAGTTGGAAAGTCTCCGTTGAGATTGGGCACTGTAACCTAAATTCGGTTAGGAGGACATTTGATATTATTATTTGAAGTATTACGTAAGTACGTGTCTATTTTTACTTTTTCGCGAGTTTGCGTAGTCATTATAAATTCAACAAGTGGATAAATTAATATATTATTCGCTCTGTTAATTATGGATTCAATTAAAGTCTTCTTTTTTTAAAGTAGGTTGAAAATTAAATTGTACATCTGAGGGTAGATGTTGCGAATATTGTAATTGAAGAGATCATACAATTTAATTAGATCATTAATACTATCTACTTAATATCGTCAGATAATGCGACATTAAGTTCTGTATTAAACATTTGATTTTATTTTATTTTATTTTATTTGGGGAGCTTACAGCTATAGTACAAATAGTTTCATAAAACACATTACTACATGCCAATAACAAGCTTCCACAGATGACATGGACATACAAAGGTTTTTTTGTGCTTCATCTAGCATGACTCAAGTTGCTAAATGGCTCAATAAAATTATAATCCAATAAAATACCAGGGGCTTCATTCATGTTGACTTTGGAGTCGTTTTCTAAAAAAGGTTAAAGTTTGGTCATGCCATATTCGTGATCGGCAATGTAACTGTTAACTGTTCTTAATGAGACAAAGTCCTTTATTCTAGAAAAATATGAACGATAAAAATCCCTAGTACACTTACTCAAATTTTGGCAAAATGTCTCCTTGAAAAAATTTAATGCTTTTGGAACTTGTGAGCTTTTTAAGGAAGTCTCGATCCAAGTACTCTTGAATTTTCTAAGCTTTTATAAAGGTTCAGATTCCGAGCCTTACTCTTAAAATATACATCAACTAAAATACTCTTTGTATGCCATTAGTATCAACTAAATACTAATTTTATCGTTTCTTTAATATTGTCCGACCATAACAGTTAGCCTCAGGCGACTTTTCAAAGCTTTAATTATGTACTTTTTATCTAAGTTTCTCAATTCAAATAAAAATAATCCGAGTGCACTTTTATAAATAGCATTGATTGGTTACGTGTGATCAAAACATCTACGTAATCTAATCTATTAATATTACAAAGTTTATGAGTTTGTTTGTCCTCACCAACTTCCTGACCAATGTTCATGTTTGTTTTGGAGATGCTTGTAGCGCAATGAAGATCACAAGCGATTTTAAAGAATATCTAATATACATGAGAGCAGAGCAGCGGCCAGCAGCTAATGATTAAACATACAATCGATTTGTGTGGAATTTCGTGTTCCAGGAGGCGACGCGTCATGGCGGGAGTTCCTGACATTACCGAACATTTTGAAGGAGTTCAACCCAAACCTGCGCGGATACTCTACGGGCACGGGCGAGTGGCTCACCAGGAATGCCAAGTTTAATGTCGCTTTCCCTGTCGCGTCGGACGAGGACGCTTTTAAGCAAGCGAAGGTATGCTGATCAAGATTTCCATATGTATGTTAGGGTAAATTTTGATAAAGACCAGAGCTTGTAATCCATAAATGTTAGTTTCGTGTCTGGGTGCAATTTATTTCCTTAATTGCATGTTTGTAAAATCGCGTTTGCGACGCAACTCGATTGCGGCCACGCTCTCAGGCTGAGATCTATTGAAGATAGAAGAGAACTGAAGCATAGCTTATGCTTAGCCTAAGTACGCTCTATATAACTATTTATTATACGGGAATTAACGCGCATTGTTTACCTTAAAATTGCTTGACGTTTCGACCAGGTTGCACCGGCCGTGGTCACAAGCGGACTGACCGCTGTTGACCACGGCCGGTGCAACCTGGTCGAAACGTCAAGCAATTTTAAGGTAAACAATGCGCGTTAATTCCCGTATAATAAATAGTTATAATCATGCAACGCGAAAGTTTAAATGTTAGATACGCTCTATATATAGATTTCAGCCTTACAGTAGCTCCTTAAGTTGTATCTGTCGTCTCTTACAGTGCCTCCGCTCTTTTAGTGCCTGCTAACACTTATCTAAAGTGTTCGATCCATTCTCATCGACCACAGGTTTGTGATCTAGCAAACCCAACCGCGCCGCGGCCCCTGTAAGTGCGCGGCAACGTCAGTGCATTTGGACAGCAAACCGTGTCAGGCGTGAATCCAATGAAGGAGGGGGGGGGGGAATAGGGGCAATTTCCCCCCCTCAGTCTCATGAATTTTCAAGTGTTTGCCATACATTTGGTCCAAAACTACTTACACTGGGCCCGTGTTGGTTCAAAGTACCTCCTCCAGAACATGATCCTGGTTCCGCGCCTGAACCGTGTGCATAGCGACAATAAATATTTTGCGATCAATAATTTTTCTATAGTTTCAAGTGTTTCACATAGCCGACAAATTCACCTCTCGGTCACGTATCTTACATATATATAAAAGCAGAAGCTGACTGACTGACATATCAACACAGGGCCTGAACTATAAGGGTTAGAAACTTGAAATTTTGCACAGGGTTTCCTTTTATAACGTAGCACTAAGAAAGGAGTTTTGAAAATTCACCCCCTAAGGGGGTAAAACGGGGGGGTCCAAACTTAGTATGAAACTTTTCTTTTAACTTTTAACGTTAAAATATTTTGTTAACAATCTGGGATCCACGCGGGCGATGCCGCAGGCATAAGCTAGTCTTACATAAAGCTTATTTTAAGCATAAAATACATAAACTCAAGCAAAGCTTACGTTAAGTGTACATATGCCCTTAGACCCAGGTTTCCGCCTCAGTGCCGTTCAGGCCTCAGAAGAATTGTCTGGAATGGTACACTAGACCCTGGAGGTTAAAACGTTATACTATTATTTTAAACTAGCTGTCCCGCGCAACTTCATATGCGTACATTTTCCTCGTTTTTGCAACATTTTTAATGACTACTCCGCTCCTATTGGTCGTAGCGTGATGTTATATAAGCCTTCCTAGATAAATGGGCTACCCAACAGAATTTTATTTTTTAATTCGGACCAGTAGGTCCTGAGATTGCCGCGTTCAAACAAACAAACAAACTCTTCAGCTTTATAATATTAGTATAGATGTGCACACATACCTTTAATACTTCTTTCAAAATTAAAGTTGCAATATGGTTCGAGTAGTTCTGGCTGGGTAACTGTTTACTGAACATTACAACATAACTAATATGCGGTAATTGCACCTTTGCCCTTATCGTAATTATGCGTAACATTCGACAAAAGGCTTGAACAATGTTCACTGACCCTGATGACATTTGGAGCTTTTGTTGGGATTTGGCACACCATAGCGTTGCTGGTGTTATGCCATTAGTGTCAACAGGTTAACTTGTAACCTGATTAGTTTGTTAGTTAATATGTCACAATTGCGGCCAATATGAGTCCAAAGATATCTACACTGATATGGCTATGGTTAAGCTATAGGCTATATAACATCACGCTACAACCAATAGCAGCGGAGCAGCAATGAAATAGGTTGCAAAAATGGGGAAAATTTACGCAGACGAAGTTGCGCGGGTCAGCTCGTTAACGATATAGAGGAATAGACGATTGAACAAATTCCACTAGTAAGAATCATTTATTTGTAGGTATTTTATACAGCTTGTTAGAAATGTACGCAAGGCTCCCAAAGGACCGATTCAAAAAGGACATGGTCGTGTAACTGAGAGATATAATAGTAACTAGCTTTCCCTGCGGCTTTACCTGTGTTGTGATTGATTTTATACTGAGCGTGTGACAAATCAGATTCATTTCAATTATTCCAAAAAGCAAATCAATCTGAAATCTTCTAAAATTTTAGTATAAGAAGCTAGGCTAAGCTAGGCTGCAGTTTCAAGATGTTAAGCTTTCACGAGGAAGAAAAAGCTGGCGATAAGCTTATGGGAACTCTTTTCAAATTAATAGGTTTCCAAACAGTTTCATGGACCAGTGACATGAACAATGAAAATGTTTGATAAATTGTCATGCATTGATATCACTCCTCAGTTGCCACTAGAACGGGGATTTAAGGAAAATGAATGATCAACTTGTTTAAAGTCAGGTACTATGTGAATTGAAATTGCTAATAATGAGCGACCCATATTGCTAGTTATTTAAAAAAAAACAATATGTTTGATTCCAGATCATAGTAGCCCGAATGCGTTCATCCCCAGAAATAGACATAATAAACGACTGGAAGATGGTGACAGTGTTCATTGGCGCCAACGACCTGTGCTCAGCGTCATGTCTCAACCCAGTGTCGTGGTCTCCTACTGCCCACGCCAAGAAACTGGCGAAGGCGCTGGACTACCTTCAGAAACATCTGCCGAGGACTATTGTTAATTTGGTGCCGGTGTTAGGTAAGTTAGGTTTACATAAATGGAGGGACCATGTCGTGAAAGACCGTTATAATATTATGGTAGGCTGGTTTTGAGGCGAGTTAGTAGGTACTTGGGATTATTTTGTGAGGGCACTAGAAGTACGAGTTAAATATTGGTCTTTGGCAAATATTCTATACTAGCTTTCGCCCGCAAAGATGTCGGTTATCGCGATAAAAACTATCCTATGTCCTTCCCCGGGATTCAAACTATCTCCATACAAATTTCATCTAAATCGGTTTAGCTGTTTGAGCGTGAAAGCGTAACAGGCAGATAGACAGACAGAGTTACTTTCACATTTATAATGTAGATATGGATGTTTTAAAATTTAATATAATAAACCTGAATCACTCTTGTTTTGTTATTTATACTTCAGAGTAAGTATTCAATATTATTCCCGGACTTTTTAATTTTTACCACAGCTAAATTTTGGACATAGAATCGTTAAAATATCAATGATGACTGCCTCTGTGGCGCGGTGGGAGTGTGTCCGACTGCTACGCAAGAGATTGTGGGTTCGATTCCCACGCGGGACACCACTTTGTGTGATCCACAAATTGTTGTTCCGAGTCTGGGTGTACTTTGTGTCCGTGACTTGTATGTTTGTAAAGTCCCCCGCGACACAGGGCTTGTACCCTAGTGCGGGAGTCGTCTTTTATAAAAAAAAAAAGGATAATATTTTTTAATGTTTGTACCCCTCCATTGCATTTGGACATATTCTCAACCGGACAAGATACAATCAAATGAAAATTCAGAAGTACAGAACAAAGACGATAAAATGAAGGAATAACCATTTATTTTTACTAGGGTCACCTACTGGTCTATTAGCTCAAACTTTACAAGAAAATAGACATCTCAGCTAACCAAAACACTTGTAAAATGTTAATTTATTGCATGGGTAATCGAAACCGCGACGATGAATCTCCGAATGTCATTCAAACGTCATGTTGTCATTTGTACTCACCTTCTGAAGTAGAGGCACTTCAATGATATGCAAGTACCTACTGTTGCAAGCCTCTACTCACAAGTTTACGATGCTTTTGATATAGTAAAGTTACGTAATATCCAGAGAATTTATAACGTTTCGACAAGTTATCAACCTGTTAAACTCGTTAGATTAGCTGCAGAAAGTAGGTTGACAATGTATTAGATACAGAAATACATTTTGACCGCGCCCGGACTAAATTCCTGGGGATTAGGCATTTTCATAATAATAAATTAGGTAATAATTATATTTATAAAGACGTAGGTACATAAGTACGGCAAAATACGTCACATAAACTTGATTAGTCATTCGTCTTACGGCCGGTCTCAATACTCCATCTATCAATAGATTTGGCTACTTGAGCTATATATTTGATATAAGCTCCATACAAAATATGTCAAAATTCAACCTCTAATAGCCACATCCATCGATAGATAGAATATTGAGACCGGTCGTTAGAGGTTAATGGGAGAGTTGAGGTTCGGTATACCTTATCAGGCTTTGTAATACGGTTTAGTACCTATATAAACCAGGAGACACCAAGAAGGTGTTATACCCTTATTAATTAAGTCCTTTACCTTTAATATTTAATTTAAATTAAATTATAAATAAGTGCATAGCTAGTTGGTTTTAACTTTAGTTAATAATGGTTGTTTCCCGTTGTTCTGCCACTATAGATGTTGGTTATGACATTACAATAAAAAGTCTATTTACATAAAAGACTCTAAGTTAAATTTAGTAAAGAAGTATGTAGCTACATACTTCTTTACTAAATTTCACCAAAATCGGTATCGTTCTCTTAGAGATAACCGCGTTCAAACAACCGTTTCAGCATTGTAATATAAAACAGGTCAATTTAGTACTTAGAATAGGTGCTTTTAGAATATAAAATTTATATACGAAGAGGTAAAACGCCGCCTTACAGCTGCATTTTCAAACGACACTTAACTTAAGACGTTCTCAAAAGTATTTTTATCTCAAATGTAAAAAATGACAATAACAGCAAGAGAATTCATCACATCTCATGCTCGGTTCTCATTATTCCAGCTCAATAATCCAGTCTAGTGTTGGAATGGATCATATTTTATACCTACACTATTCACTAAAAGCTGTTGAATCAAAAATTCTTGGGGCAGTTTACATTACTCCTGTGGTTTTCGATGGCTGGATTTTAAGACAATTGGAATCATGTGAACCAGGCATTAGAGTAGGTATTCGCGTACGAGTAGATATTCGCTTGTTCCTTTCAAAACTGTCGTGTAAAATTCCAGATGTGTCAGTATCGATCCGCGTGCTTCGCCCCATGATGTGTCGGCTGATGCACTCGTTCTTCTGCACGTGCTTCCACCGCGGCGGGGACGAGCTGCGCGACCTCGTGCGGATGGCAAGGCTCTATCAGAAGGCCGAGCTTTTGTTGGTAAGTTTTTGTTTGTTAATTCTTAATATCTTTGCACAAACTTAATTACCCTACTACCATCTGGATCCCTTTAAAAAAATATACACCCTGATTTTGTAGTCGTTTTGGAGCCGAAGATTTTCAGCTAATATTTTCAGGTTATTTTCTTTAATTTATATTTTTTATGGACTAAAACTACCTAGAAGGACTAGGTTATTAGTATGGAGTTTAAAATGTTTGGCTTCATATCGACTACAAAATCATGGTGTATTATACCTAAATAAGTAGGTACAGTAAAAGAGTCCAAAGGTTAGGATTTATGATGGTTCAACTAAACAAAATGTAAAAATTCAGGATATTAAACTTCATTTATTTGTTTACCTAAGTAGGTACAACAATCTTGCT